>JAUMJK010000445.1:1200000-1800000 GCA_033558105.1 Coccyzus lansbergi
AAGACATTAGACATTCATTCATGGAGACACAGATGCTACTTAGTCTGATGAGTTGTGCATTAGCCCTAAATTAATTAAAATAGATTTAAATATTACTTTTTTTCTCCTGTTTAAAAATGTGTTCTCAAGTTTAAAATCATGAACATAGTTCATTGATTGCAGAAGCTGACTGAAAAACATTACCACTATGCACTATCCTTCTTTTTGGATAGCAGAGACAAGCCCTAATGTGAAGTTCTATTCAAACAGCAGTTTTTGTAAAAGTAAAAGGATCAATAATACTACTCTCTGTGTCTAAGTTATAAATTAATAATGATTAAATGCATTTAAGAATTATATTGTACCTTCTAAGTACATATTTTAATACTCATATTTTACTGATGACGGAGAACCATACACATATTTCTACAGAATTTAATTATTTGCAAGGGTACTAATGCAATACTACAGTGTTTAGCTTTTATGCAAAGAAGAACATTTAAATAAAAACAGGAATGGATATCTATTGATCTTATGCAATATGTGTAATTTATTTTACTAAAAATATAAGATGTTATCAGTTCCAGACTTTCATTTTTTAAATAAAACCATAAAATCTTAAAATTATTCAGTGTATGGAGGAAACAAGGCAGTAGTACTGAGAAACCTCAGAGTTTTGGTAGTGTAAGTATAGAATCTGTTTATGCAGGGGAATCATATTTATTTTAGTCACAAGGGATGGTTTATAATTTTTGAAAGAATTAATTAACATATGGTGTCTAAAATATGAATAATTAAAGTTGGATTAAAGTGCTCCTTTAAATTGAGTTTAATTTGTAATCTTCATTAAAAGTAATTTGGAGGCATAAAGCAAAAATGCTGAATATTCCTGTTTACTTTCACTTAATTCTTGTAAAATTACTATAAATACATTGAAAAACATCAGATTTCTCATATACTACCTGGTCATTCGACTTAATATTACTTTTACTTTGCTAGGATATCTAGATTCAGTCATTTATTTTCATTAAGTAACCAGAAAAGAACCAGATTTTAATAAAAGTATCTTACACTTGCAACTTTCTGTAAGGTGGCAAGAATAATGCTGAAAATCAACCATGTTTCCATTTCTCATTTAAATAATTTGCTATGGAGGACAGAGTAGATATAGCATCACAGAACAGAAATGGTCAAACTGGCATAAGGTAGAAACAGATGAAGTGAAAGATCAATGCAAAAGGTAGTAATATGTTCTTGCTGAGCAGCAAAGGGGATGGCAGTCAACAGCTGCTGGTAAACAGTTGCAAAGATACCTGAGGCTGCCAGCTAATCACTGGTTCTTTTGCACTACAAGTGAGGAAATGAGAGCTATGCTTCTCTTCTTTGGCCAAGAACCTGTAGTCCCATTTAATTAATATCTACATCAACAACACCTCAACACAAAGAAAACCACTGAAAAAAAATATTTACATGTCATTCAGGTTTAGCCTCAGAAGATATTAGTATATCTAATAATAATTTCAAGATTAACAGAGGGCATTAATGATAAGCAGTCATTGTGCCTCTGAGGATATAATAGTTGCTACTCTTTTCTGCAATTGAAAGAAGAGTTCTGAGTATCACATATGCTACTGGCATAATCTCAGTTAAGTAAAACTCATTATAGAACTGTGAGTCATTATGTTTAGTTTCACACTGAAAAATACATGGAGCATTTTTAATTATATATATAGAACAATTTTTCCCCATATGTATCAGGAATATAGGAAATCTTAAAATTAATTATTTATACTTTTTAATATTGTATAGATCCGTGTTTTTTCTTGTAAAGATAAAGTATATACTGCCTTTGGAATATCACACAATAAAAAGGAGAAGAAAGTCTTTAAAGATAAACACAGCATTAAAATAAAACCAAAGAAAAAATCCCTTTGGTCATATATGTAAACTATGCAATTATGCCATTAGCTTGCTTCAATGGTTATTTCTTGGAAGACTGTAATATAAATACTATGGATACAATATTACAGAATCTAGGGACATTTAGTAATAAATTTTTTAATGAATAAGTCTAAGAAAAAAAATCAAGGCAATGAGAATAATGTTTTATATATTACCATAAAGCAGGGCTACTGCACTCATAATTTGAGAAAATGCAATGTGCTTTCATTGTATGGGGGACAGTTTTTCCATGGGAGAAGAGACAGATTTAATCACTCTACAACTGGAACGTTTTATTTTGTCTCATTTATGTTAGTTTATGAGGGTAAGAGTATTTACACCTTCACAACAATTAAGAAATGCAGAACAATTTGAGGTTACTGAAGAGGCATCTGTGTCTGTTCACATAAGCTAGTAACCCATAAGCACACGTGTCAGCTCTTCACTGCTCCTCACAGCAGCTCACTTTACACATTGGTGTAATGAGCCACCGAATGTAGCAGTGTTTGTGGAATAATACTCAGTGAACACCCCTGGCCAGTATCAACACATGCTTTATTTCCAGAAAGATAGGAGTAAATAGGTAAAATAGTCAGGAGTAAATTAGGTTAAAAATTAAGACAAAATATCTGACCATAATAGTAGTGTGAAGCAGATACCATTTCTCTGCACTGATAAGTAACAGCAATTAGCAGCTTTCCTCTTGTGTTTTTTACTGGATTTCAGAGAAAATCCTGCTCTGATGAATGCTACTTCTCAAAGACTTTGTCATTTACTATTGTTAACGCAAAATGAGTGGCAAATGAGAAAAAAATTAATCAGGTTTTTTTCCCCTCTTTCTGTAACTAATTATAAATAGCATGAACTTTTTTCTGTCATTTTTTTTCCAGGTAGTTGTAACCTTCCAGAACCTTTCTACCAGAAAAGAAGAGGAAGAAACTTCCCAGCTGGGCTGTAGGTTCAGCTGGGTGTCAGTGTTGTTGGGGAGTAAACTTCGAAAAGAGCAACAGAATACTTTAGCTACAATGTTTCTTCATTGTAGTTCTTTGTAGTATTATTTCTAAAAGCATTTAGAAAAATACCTCGGCTTAGATTGAGGTGGCCATCAGACTAACACCCTACCAGTTCTGTATGAACAAAACCTTCCCTGACTGCATAGACGTGTAATATTGTTTTATTTTCACTAAGTACCTCAGTCCATCGTGCTGTGAAAATAACAAACAGAATAAAATAGATTTAGCACCAAAAGGGAAAAAACCCAAGAAAATTACAGGAGCAAGCTTTGTAGTAAAAATCCATTCTAGTAAATTCTGGACTGTCTGTTGATATCTTAAATCATGAGACAATGTTGGCCACAAATGACTATTTTGTGATATGTATCAAACTACTGCAAATTACTGTACTTTAACAGTAGAATAGATACAGCTTAGACAGGTTTCTGAGATTATCTTCTCTGAGCTGGTAGCTCCCAAACTTGATTTTATAAAAGGAGAAGCTATGTCAGGCAGGAAAAAAGGAGTATGATTTCAGACTGTATGCATAACGTCCATACCTAGAAAAGAAGAAGAAGAAAGAAACTCTCTTAGAAAACAACTGGGCCTGTAGGATTTAGGTACTTTAGTCCTAATGATCATTCTGTTCAGCATATTTGTGAATAAAGATAATTTTAAGGTTATGCTTCAGTGCATTCCTAGGTAAGAACCATTTTACTTCACACAGACTCACTGCTACCATAGTATAAATTTTAGACCACTGTTATGTAGGGTTGTAGTTGTCCTAAGCACTCCACCTAATTAGTGAGCGTATGCAGGAATGGGACCTTCCAAAGTTATATAAATATTTACAGAAAAAATGTCTTTATCTTAAAAAATAGCATGGATGATTGATTTTACATACAGAATAGACTGATTATAATCACCTCTGGACATACTTGCAAAATCAGGAATAAAAATATACCCACTGATAATCACTTTTCTGAATTTTTTGGCAGTAATTCAGTGTTAAAATATTTTCTTTACATGGAATTTGCTAGTGTTACTCTTTACAACTTACCATTTCACTGACAGTTTTTTCCAGACAGGCTTCCTGATAGCAGAGATGGAGGGATAGGTAAATGCTAACTGTAGAGCATTCATTGACTTCTTTATTCTGACTGTACTTAGCAGATGAGAGGAGTAGTGTAGACAGTTTGAATCACCTTCGTCTTCGAGAAGTCAAGCAAACACTAGTAAATGATTATTAATAACTCACAACTTTGAGTTTCTATACATATTCACACTATCATATAAACTGTCTCCCCCAAATTCTTTTTTATTTTCTTCAGTTTTATTCAGAGACAAGAAAAGGAATTACCCATTTGTTTCCACGTTAGGATTTGAGAACATTGTTCCACTGCGCTGTTCTTTTTGGTTGCTTGTGATATGCTTTTCCAAGTTCAAGTCCTTTTGAAGAAACATTGATTTAATAAATAAAAATCACCATTTTTACTACATCATGAAAAAGATTTCCTGAGGAAACCTGTTTTTAAAGACATGTCATTCTCTTTGGATGGAGATGCATATCTTTTGATAGATTCAGACTGAAGACTGAAATATTGCAAATATACAAATAATATAAATAATTCTTGAAATGTAGAACTCATGTTTTTGTCTTTTCCCGATGGATATATGAACTATCAGATGATAAGTAAGTTAAGACTTCTTTCTTCATTTTTCTGTAAACAGACGTTCTGAGCATGTACACTTAGAACAAATTTATTTTTCATAACTGCAGTGTTCATCCATGCATATTTTAAATATTTTTTCTATAAAATTGATACATAAATACATATATATAAGTGTAGAATTTATACACATAATCAGGATGTAGGCAACATGATCTATACGTAGCTCTGCAGTTCTGGATTTACCCCATGTCATTTACACCAAGACACATGTGTTACAAGTTAGTGATTTCTGTGATCAATAAGACATGACAGTTCAGATGTTTAGGTCTTTTCCTCACCATCTGGAGCACATTCTGCTTCTGAGATCACCTCTGAGTGTTAATACAACTGTTTTAGAGCTTAGAACACTTGCTTCTATTCCTTTTCTATAACAAAAGAGGGATTTTGAACCTCGGTTCTGAATGTGCTTGGAGTGAGGAAAAGGCACAGAACTCTGCCACACAGAGGTTGCAGAATGGATATCTTAATAAGTTATCTGGCCTGCTCTCATTTTGCAATGTGGTCTAAGTTTTTTCAGTGTGTTTTCTGCAGACGCTTCTTACCTTTAGCTAAAAGAGGGGAAGTAACCAACACACTCTCTTAACTGAGATAACTCAATAAGGTGTCTAAACAAGGTAAGATATATTCATGTCTAAACAATGATAGAATTTGCATGTTGTTTCAGCAATGGCAATTACAGATTTCAACATTCGAAATGTAGCCAGGAACCAAAGGCACATCCAACATTGGACAGTATATAAAGCTCTTCATTTTTATTTATTTGTTTTTGTCTGGAAGAGTTATTGTTCCTGTCTGCTCATGCCTGGGTCCTCCTTCATGTCTATCTCCAGACAGACTGTGGTTTTAAAAATGTTTGTATCGCTGCACTCCTAACTCTTTCGTAAGATTTGGCTAGGAAGATTGTATCAATATTGCCAAACCAGTATCCAGAAGTCATGAGTCACACCATCAAGTCTTGAGAAAACTTTAGAACTGTGGCACTTAAACCAATAGTTTTAATATCTTTTAGTTGCCTCTAGAGGCATAGGAGGTCTGTACAACATTTGCAAAATATTATCTAAAGTTACATGACTCCAGAAGCTGGGGCTTTAAGAGACCTGTCCCCAGGCTTGGATACAGTGGTAAGAGACTGTAAGACTGATGTTGCAGTTTCCCTACAGTTACTGTAATCACATTTTCTACTTCATATGGTAAGAGAGCAAATCAACAACTTTGAATCTAAAAGCAAGTAACAGAAATTGTACCCATGCACAAATCAAGTCAGCTTTTGCTGGGCATAAGAGAAATGCTTACACTAAACAAAACAAATGGCTAAATTCTGGCTATCCAATCCGAACAAGTCTTAATAAAGTGGTCAGCATATATAAAATAAAGTAGTCAGCATATATAAAAAGATCATAGTAATAACAAATCAAAGAAGGCAAGAGAAGACCATACAAGATCTTCTTTTTTTATAGAACAAAGGGGGAAAGGAATAAATGAAAAGGAAAGTTACTAACATTTAATTTGCTATAAACACCTACAGTTGTATTCATGAATACCTCCAAGGCAAATGTTTGGCTTTGTATTTTAACTCATAGATTATCTGCAATGTAGACTCTATCAAATCTCTGCAGCTTCTTGGTCAGGATGTTTATGCAGGCAGGTGAAAGTAAACCTAGTCCTCTGACCACATTTTATAGCAAGCATAGATGCAGGACAACTCACTACCACATTACCTAAGACAATTAATAAACATGCTTTTGTTGTCAGTTTAGAAGAAAGCATTATCTTTATTCAATGGCTCTGGAATCGTTAGTCATAATAGTGATGTTTCTAGATCTTAAACTACACGCATTATAAAATTAAGTTAACATGAATTATATTTTTTTTTGTCATGTTGTATATATTGGTCAAATTTTCCTTTAATATAAATTTAGAGTTTCCCTAGTGGTGAAAAAAATAACCTACTGCAGAATAATCAGTTTAGTCTGTTGCTTGTGATTTATTAATATATATGGACCTCTCCTGAAAAATCTCTGTGCTAATGACACTGTGGGTTCCACACCATCACGACTCAAGAATTTCTGCATCAAATGTCCTCAGTTTATAAATTAATTGTGTTGGGTGAGGGGAATGGGCTTGGGTTGTTGTTTGTTAGTTTCTTTTTGGTTTTTTTTTCCTACGTGCCTTCTCTGCATTCCTTCAAATCAAGCTAGATGTTCTAGGGCAGGTTTTTTCATGTCACTTATCGTTGCTAGTTATAAATGTTCTGCAAAACAAATGAGCTCCCAGCTACATCTGTGCAACACTAAATTCCAAATTAAGCTCTCTATGGATGGCACCATCACCCTATTTTCCTCAACAAAATTGCACAGGTGTATCCAGCTGAAAGTTATTAAACAGGTCTGTTGATTATATACAAGACAGAACAAAATTTGCAGCTTAGTATTTCCTAGCTGTGTTGGCTCTGCAGGAGAGAAAGCTTATTTGTATTGCTGGCACAGGCAGCTATTACAGAATCCATGGAGAAAGGAGATTTGCTGAATAAAATTGTGCTGTTTGGGAGGAGAGGAGGTTCATGCTAGAACTATGCTTTATGGTCTTTTGTACTAATATTCTGTAATCAAAACTGTCTTTCTTCCAGCACGGTAGAACAGGGTCAGAGGTCAACAGGAAAAATTGTTACAAATGAGAGCTTTATAACCTTGGAGAGAGGTAATAAAGTGTTTGTGACTTTCTTGTCAGCTACATCTACAGAAAAAAACCCCCACATCAGTTACAGATGGCCTTGGTTTTGAGTGATCTCTATAGATATTATACACCAATTCTTATTTCAAAACATACTTGAACATCTTTTTTCATGAGACTTTTAAGATTTTGCTGCTGTGATTTATTTAATCTCAGGTTTCTGGGGTTTTTTTGCTGTTGCTTAGTGTGTTTCGTTGCGGAGCAGGATTTCCTGTTGTAGTTTATGGTACACTAACTAGCTCTTGCCACTTGGGAAACTCTTGAGTACACTCAGAATAGCAAAAAAAAAAAAAAAAAAAAAAAAAAAAACCCCACCCCAACGTATTTAGGAAAACAAAAAAACCCCACAACCAATAAAACTTGAAAATAGTTTGCTTTAATATCACCATGAACTTCCAATAAATGTTAGGGGTCGCTCTTTTTATTCTTGAATCAGTCTTCTCAGCTAAAAAACTCACACTGAACTCCTCTTTAAACTGAAAATTTATCAGAGTTAGCCTAAAGCAAAGGAGTTTCTGAGATCATGAGTTCCTCTCACATTCCCTCTAGCTATCCAATAAGATCAAATATAGAAACAGCAGCCTGCATCAAAATGTTTCTCTCTCAGAAAGACTCTGTCCATTATGACATTTTCTAGTCTCTTGACTTTTGAAAGTGCACATTAATCAGCTGTAATTACGTCTAGAAAAAAGTCAGCAAAAGAACTGAGTGTATTTTGAAATAGCTAAATGAACATATACTAGTCCAAAAATTTCATCTCAGCACCTAACTGCATATGTTCCTATAGTGCTTTGATGCTTACACATGTAAAACTAATTATTAAGTTCGCTATTGACATTAACATTTTCAGATTGATTTTTTAATAAAGACATTTTACTCAAGACCAATGTTTATCCAAATTTTTCAAATAGTCTTCTGCAAGGAGAAATGATTTCTTTGTGATCCTTTCCATAGAACAAAATATCTACTAAAAAGCAAGCATTTACAAAACAAACTATCCTATACTTAGCACAAAAGCAACTCAAGGAACCTCTGAATCATCTCTGTTGATCCCGAGTATATAGAACATAATGAGTTAACCTGGCTTTATTTCACTGCCTGTTTGCTATCTAATTGGTCTATAACAGAAACATGCATCTGTAGCTCTTTCCTTCATTTTCTTGAGACTTTCCATTACTTCACCTAATTTCTGAAAGATTTTGTTTATTAAGATCAAAGCAGAGAGCAGCCAACAACTACCTGGAAAGGCATCCCATTCCTCACTGCAGTATATTGCTATGGTTGCTTCGAACAAAGGAAGCATGTTCAAAATCTCTCTGTGTGAAAATGAGCAAAAGACAATATCTTTAGTTGCTGAAGGCTTTCAGGACTCCTGTTGTTCTAGGATATTTGAAAATAAAAGTGGTGGTTTGTGTGCTTGCTTATAATCTGTCTTGTTGCTGCGTTAGAACAGTAGCCTTTTTTTTTTATTCCAGCTTCTTGAGGACCACTACAAACTAGAATTATAGTCTTATTTTATGTTTCACCATATTGACCCACTTTCTAATTATTTTCCTGCAAAGCCTTCCTGCAACCCCCTTTTCCCACCCTTAAAAACTACACACATTCTCATAGGACTTCACAGCTAAATGTATGAGATCTGATCGTGAGGTGCATAGATGGCACCAGAAATTCTGCAGCTGGCCAGACCACATCAATGCTGGTGTCAGTTAATGGTTGCTCCTATGCAGCTTTAGGAGCACCTCTGTCTGTTTTGGCATGACCGGGGAAATGAGTTTATGTGCGTACATCATTACTGGCCCTGAGACATGATTTTGACCTAGAAAATAAAACTCTCTCTATGCCTAATACATTAATCAAATGCTTGTGTTCAAACCTGATGGATCAGGTAGATTCAAGAATATAAGTGTTCTATCCAGTAGCTGGCACCATGGTTTCTTCATTTCCTTAACGTAGTATAATTAGTTTTTGAGGGTTAGCAGCATGCAAAGGCAGAAACCACATGGATTATGGTTGTACTTAAACTGCTTTCTAGATGACGTCATTATAAATGGTCACTTGTAAATATCTTTATTTCTCCATTCTTTTCTCTTCTACTTCTTTTGCTGTTATTCCTTATCCACTTACATATACACACAGCTCACTATTTTTATTATAAACTTGTAATGTATAGATTATTATTTCATGAGTTTGCCAACCATTACCTTGTACTTTTATGTTGTTAAACGTGAAACCAACTGCATTTACTGTGATAAAGTTAATAATCCATTGATTTACAAGATATCATGCATCTGAAGTTGAGCTAATTCTCTGTCTCATTAAGCAGTGTAGGGAATTTTATAATCATCCCACATTTGTCTTTCATCTTAAAATTATACAGTTAGAGAATCCACACTTAATCAGTGAATTAATATGCCAAAAATTTTATCTAAGCTCAATTATCATCTACAGGTGTCTGCATTAAAGGCTAGGAAGCAGTTTCCCCATGAAGTATCATGTTAATGATGTTGGTCTCAATACACCTTACAGGAGAAAAAAAATTTTCTTAACTTGTTTGAGGATAATAAGTTAGAAATTAGAAATAAGTTCTTCACTGTCTTCTTTCTGGTTGTTTAAATGGCAAGTAAAATGAACACTACGGTCTTGCTAGTAGTCCCTCATTTTTGTACATGTATCTGTGTGAGAGTGAGTGTAAGGAGATAGCCTGAAACATTCAATTCTTTTAATTTACCTTTATTACTGCTTTATATGGTTGCTTGAACATTTTACATCAAAACTCTTTCAATGGAAAATTGGGCTTTTGACCAAACCATTTTTTTCTTTGCAAAAATTGTGTTCATTCCCTAGAAAACTGCTTTTGGTGTATTTCATTTTCCTAAAAGACCAGAGGTATGAAAACTAAATATTTTGATTTAGTTATCTTCCTGTAAAGGCACATGGAAGCCCAAATTAGGTCCTTTTTGTCGCAACTAGAAGCCGGATTCCTAGTCAAGACATTAACATAATGCATCACAGCCAGAAGTCATCAGAAGGGGAGACTCTGGTACTTCATGAGAAGATATTAACCAAATGTGGATCTAGTTTAATCAAAGTATATTTCTTAATCTCAGTTATAAGTCAGTGGACCATAAGCAATACTTACAGTTTTAAACCAGTCAGATTTTGTATCAAAGAGAAAATGAGGACAAGATAATGTAAGCAGAGAAATCACAAAATTTGGGAACTATTTTGTAAATACACTTCTAGAAAACAGACAATTAAACTTGACTGAAAACCATATATTTGCTCTAATTACCAGTAACTATGACCAGTAAAATCTTGGCCATCTTGAGGCCTCTGAAGTTAAGTTCCATAACTGGCAAGCAGTTATGAGCGTTGTTTGCCTTCTGCCATGAGTACATCTGCACAGATACTGACTTTGGTGAAATAATCCATTCAGTTCTGGGAGTTAAACTTCATTGATAAAATGCATCATTTGAAGAAGACTAACAGATACAGGCAAAATATGGATAAAAGGAAATGCATTAGCTTCATTGTTCAGATTTTTATTGATCTGTTCATCAAAACATGTATCATAGAGGACACTGTATAAGTTACAATGCAATTGAACACAGTGATATACATGATGCAGTGCATCTGCTGTGCATGAATCTTCTCTTTAAAAGGCCAATGTCTTATGGGCAAAATATGAACACAGATGCAACCTGCGTAGCAGTGCAAAAGTCATTGTTACATAAAATGTGACAAACTATTCACAAGTATATAACTTATTCTACAGCTCCCCACTAAAACTAAGTCTCCATGAAGTCAATACAGATTTTAACTGAGAAACTAAAGAAACAGATCTGGCTATTAGGAGTGTCTTAATAGTCTTCCTTTTTGGCTGGAACTATGTGGGCAGAAATAATAAAATTAAAGCATCACTTCAAGTGATCCTAGAGGACTGTACTATGCTCCTCTCTAGTGTGAAATCAATAGCAAAACACATTTTCCTCTTACCTGTGTAAGAGAAGTCTAAATATCTGCTTTGATTATAGCAGCTGTGAGGTGCAGGACTAGAGTTATTCAATGACAGTTGATTAAAAAATGTCTTGTAAAATGGATTCCATCAGCAAGAGCCAATACATTAAAAAGTTGGGGTTTTTTCCCTCTGGAACATACAAAATTCTGTAAAATGTTTATCGGAAGAATTTTTGGATTCAGGGTGAGAAGCTTCAGGGGACAGCCCTGAATAGCCCAATAGCTAAAAAATTTGCATTAGAGTTTGTTAATTTTTACTAAAGTCCATGAACTTTCTGTTAGCTTGTGTGATAAAAGCTCTTTCTTAAACACAAGGGAGTGTGGATGAGCACTGCAGGTAGGGGGACACACAATATGCTTCTGCCTAGCTCATCCAGCCTACTTGAAGGACTCATCCCCACAACCCCAAAGGCACAATGGCAAGGGGGATCCTAGTGCTGCAGTTAGAATCAGGACACTCCACTCCAGCCCCAGGGTTGTCGAGGGCAGCTCCTGTCCCATGTTCTGGGGGACACCCAGCAGAAGGAGCCAGTGAGGAGGCTCTCCAGGTCACCCCACAGACCAAGGGCACTGCTGGGGTACACTATTCGCTGCAAAGAGCATTTCAGATCTGTACAGGGCTCCATGTTCTGCTAGAAGAGGTAACAATTCCTATTTCTATCAGATAGCTTTGTTCCAGTAAGTTCTCCAGTCACAGGGTTGCTGACTCTTCCTTTGAACAAAAACCTGAACATTTCCTACATTTGCAAGCTAATAAGCCTGTTTGCTCTAATGAGTGTTTAGACCTTAAGGCTCAACCATTTACCAGTTAATTGCAATATTTTCTTTGCTTTGTTGCCTCTCAATGGAGTTTATCTTTGGCACATTGATGGTTCTTAAGACTTAGAAATTTGCTTGTAATTTCCCAAATATTAGACAGCCTTGATTCAATTTAGTGGCTCCTACTTTAAGACAGGTATGTTTCTTTTAATTAATGCAAATCATTCTTCCCTGATTTCACAGAAGAGAACAAAATTTCATTTACCTATTCTCTATCAATGTCCTGACACCTACTTCCACTCAATCAAGGTCCAACAGCTCATGAAAGCCCAGATTCATTCCAGCTACCATTAACTGCTTATCTAGCATTTGCTCCTTGTTGCTGTAGAAACTTTTGCCAATATGGAAATAGTTTACAACTTGTGATCCATGGAATCCTGTATCCATGGTCATTTACTGAGTCTGACGACTAAGAAAAGCAAAGTAATTGTCTGCAGGTTTAAATAATAGAATACAAGCCTCAGTCCACACCTCTATTAGAAGGGCCATGATAAGTAGCCTGGAGAAGAGGAGGCTGAGAGGAGACCTAATTGCTTTCTACAACTGCCTGAAAGGAGGTTGTGGAGAGGAAGGTGATGACCTCTTCTCCCAAGTGACAGGGTACAGGACAAGAGGGAATGGCCTCAAGCTCCACCGGGGGAGATTTAGGCTAGACATTAGGAGGAAGTTTTTCATGGAAAGGGTCATTGGGCATTGGAATTGGCTGCCCAGGGAGGTGGTTGATTCACCTTCCCTGGAGGTGTTTAAGGTACGGGTGGGTGAGGTCCTGAGGGACATGGTTTAGTGTTTGATAGGAATGGTTGGATTCGATGGTCTGATGGGTCTCTTCCAACCTGGTGATTCTATGATTCTATGATCCTAAGTACAAAAAAATGGCAGGAAAGGATAAAGAAAATATTTTGCAATCAACAGGGAGGGTAGTTGAAAAAAGAAACTCAGCCCATTATCTGAATCTCTATCTGAAGGCACCTATCACTTTCTATCAACAATTAAAAGAACTTTGAGTTAGTAGGCTTCTGATGAAGACATCTTAACCTACCACCTAAAGTTAGGTGGGCTGAGTAAACATCTACACTTCTGTGAGGACTTTGTAGTACTCTGTTGTCAGCTCAGAGTAAGCTATTGTTTCTTAAAATGCTCTCTAGAAATAAAAAAAGGGTCTTTCCTTAAATTTCTACTATACTAGACAAGGGTAAACAAAATACAAGTATCATATATTTGAAATGTCCAGGTATCTTGACTCTCATACTTACATCACAGGGAAGATAAAAACCAAACAAAGTAATTTAAATTCATTTTCAAAAATCAATTTGCTTTGGGAGGAAAAATACATTCATTAGCTTTTAGTCCGTGGGTTTCTTTCTTTTTCTAGTCCTTCCAGGGGTGGTCAGTAACCTGGATGGCAATGCAAGCCAAGAGTAAAGAATAGCAAGTAACAATAATATATTATGGTAGGTATTATTTCCAGCTCTGAGGACAATTTTGATTATATTTACGTGTCATTTTTATGACACATTTACTACCTGAAATATTCAACATGATTGTAATATTCTCTTTTAAATAGTTTTATTTGATGTAAACAATACTTTGAGTCTCATTATAATGAATTAAATTAAGAACATGCCCTTTTAATTACTCTTATAAAAAAGACGTCTGTAGCAAGTTATTTAAATCTTTATCTTTCTTCTGAATAATCGCGTAGTTAAATGTGCTGAGCTGTATAAAAAAAGAAACTCTGACAATCCTAAAATGAAGTCCAAGTACAGAAAATATCAAATCAAAATAAGCATCCTGAAACTTAAGGTCTTGTATTTAGAAATTATTTCCAGCAATGGTGAGTCTCACAGGGGTAGGTGTTTCACAAGGTCATTTTTTCACTGCAAGGGTTGGTAAAGCTTTTACAATTTGTCTGCTGCAAACTCAGTGCATGACTCAAGCAGTTCATGCCTTTTGCATGCATTCATTTCCAGCATCCCCACCTGGCAATTTTATGTGAGTGAATATAAAATTCGTTTGAGGTGTTTGGACTTGGGATATCAAAATCACTAGTCCCTTTTGAAAACTTTGGCCCTGGATTTTTCATTAATGAATCAGCCTTTGGACATAAATGGATAAATACATTCTACTAAAAGAATAGCCAGATCTATGTGTTACAGATGTATGACTAGTCAGAGGAACAATTTGAAAGAAATTGATTCTTCGTTGCAATGTGTACAACATCTGTTGCTACATTCATATTCTTTGATGTGCTTCTTTTCATATTCTCTGCTAAATAGAATATTTTTGTAGTCTTTTTTGTCTTTTTTTCTTTTATTCTTGGAAAATTTTACGGTCCCTTTCAAGATGACAGCTGAAGGTACTGTTTCTTCTTAGATGCAATAGGAAAGCTCTGGTCTCTCTCTTTTTTTTTTTTTTTTTTTTTTTTTGCGTAGGCCACTACATTTTTTATAGAAAGAAAGAAGAAAACGAAATTTAACATTCTTGTGTAAGGAAGATGGACTTATTTCTAGTTGACTTTTCTTACCCACCTTTGCAATACTTTATTTTCTATCTGGTGTTACCATTTCATTTGGTAATTCTTGTATTGCTGCACATCTCCTTGAATGTGTACAGGTACAGACTTTCTTCAGATATCTCTTTCTTATGACAAGACCTGAGAAGAGTCTCCACAGCAGGTAAATTAATCCAGTTGCTTTTTTTTTTTGGTATTGATAGTCCTGTCTGAGTCTGGACTTGGCTTTGTCACATCTCTTGATATAAGCTAGTAAGGCTGGAGAATGAGTATGATTCAGTCCTGGTCAAGACTGAGTGATATAATACAACGTAATCTCTACACTGAAATGCAGATGTGGCAGTACCTAAAGCCCCTGATACTAGAGATATTTATTTGCTCAGAGTAAAATTTTTTTGACCTGTGAAAATGATATGATTTTTCTTTCTTGAAATAGTTTTATGCAAGACATAAAAACAAGGATTCCTCGTAGGCTTGGTTTTCAGACAGTTACCAAATTAGTTGAGACATAAAGGGCAACAGTGAATCGAGTTTCAGCATAATGAAATGTACATTGCTCATAGGAAACAACTTAAAAGTGGGATAATTACAACCCAAATGCTTTGGGGTTTTCTTTTCTGATTTCACCTTCTTCTGATGGCTAAAAGGCTCCCTAAGAATTATTTCAGTTTAGGAAAAAACCAGAAAAGCTCTGAGTATTCATAAAGTGCAAAAAAATCTTTGCTTTTTATCCATATAAAAATTATTCACGTATCTGGCTAAGCTAGAAAGAGGTGTTTTTTATCTAGAACTTAAAACATCTCTAAGGATCATACTGGATATAAGAAAGAGCTGAAAGGCTGCAAAGACTTCTTGAAGTTCTGACACCAACATGTATGTGAATAGAGTCAAGAGAACAAATTCATTATCGTTTTCTTCTTCTGGTCTGTTTTCCACTTGACAAGCCTTTGTGACACGTAAAGACTAAATTTGACATAGTTTTACCACGAGAGGGCAGGAATGTTCATCAAACAGGTTTGCCACTGGTTGTTTCACTAATTCTTCATGAAGAGGGCAATCCAGTTTGCTTTCCCTCTATTGGTATTATGTGCATAAGCGGGTACTCCAAGCACTTAACAATATGACAAAATGCTTTGACCCAAGAGAATGACCTGTCATTAGTAGAGCAGATTAATCCCCCTGGATGGTCGTGAGGCTCATGGGCATGGTTGAACTGCAGCTGTGTAAGGCTAAGAGTAAAATCCTCACTCTAAGGCTAGCAAAGGGAAATAACAGTGCCAATGCATCAGGCTTGCCAAGGGAGGCTGGTGGGTAGGTAGAGATGAATCAGTGCCTCTTTTTCTTCCTTATGATGTGTTACAGTAGCAAGAAAGATGACCTTTAGAAAGCCTTTTTAATTCAATATTAGCAGCACAGGCTTATTAACGAACAATTTCTAGGCTTTTTTGTAAGTGGGAGTAATTTTGTTCAGACCATAACAGCAGACAAATATGAATAGTAGAAGACTGTATCAGACAGAATACTGTGTAAAACAATTCCAGACTATTATTAAAGCGAAACAGATTTGTGTGGAAAATCCTGGTTAACTCATAAACAATTTATAAACTGAAGCATTTAGCAGAGCTTGATTGAAGGTTTAAATTCTTGTAACAGTTTGCCAACAAAATATAATGTTTCACTGTTCCCAAGACCACGTTTTGGAAAAAAAAATCTGCTGTGGGGCCAGAGTTGTAAGATTCTAATCAGCTAAAATTAACTTGGTTACATACATGGAAATAGTCTGTCTTTTGCTTGTTTTGCTATCATGTTGTTTCTTTTTTTAAGTAGCGAAGTTTTTTTTTTATCATGGAAGCAAATAGTTGTGGTGTTGTGATAGCAACTGAATATTCCAAGGGAACAAAGAGGGAGAAAAATTAAAAAATAAACTTACTCTAGTCATACAGATTATTCTCTAGTAGCTATTCCAATTACATTATGGTTTTACCATGCCTTCCCCCATAATAAAAGTGCTCAACAAAAACATCAGTTGTTCAAATCTAAAGGTTCTTTGCTACTTCTGTCATCAGGTTTTCCTCAGCTACAAAGCAGAAAAGGACTTTGTCTTCCTATTGTGTGGCTTGGCTGTCAACTTATACTTGGCGGGTTACACATCCACTAGGAGATCTATGTTCTCAAGATGTACATTAACCGTCTCCTGGTCTCCTATCAAAGCAAAATTTAGGCAAACAGCTCTGATAATCAGTTTTACACAATCTGAGTTGAAACTTCACTGCAGAAGATGCTATTTGATACTTCCCTATATTACGCATATCCACATCCTCATTTGTCTTGGTGCTTATGGTTTCATGTGATGGATAAAATCAAAGAACTGACCCAGCTGAAAATGTACTGAACAAGTGGAACCAAAAAGTCGGATTACAATGCTGCTGTACAAGTGCTCATGGGTCCCAAAGCAGGGGAGGGAGCTCCCAGTCCAGGAGTGCTGGCGCAATGGTACTCTTCTTTCAGCAGTGTACGAAGCTTAGGTCACTTACAGTATTTATTAGCCTACAACCTGAGAAAGCCATCAAGTTTCCCTTTACTTGAGTGTGTGTGACTATTTTGAGTGCTTAAAGAACTGCATTGTTCTAAAACTTGACATTTATTATTTTATACGCAAACATTCCCTAAAATACTAGCTCTTCACGTCCAATCTCAGTTAGATGCTTTCAGATCAAAATGCATATAGCAATACAGTAACATCTTCCATTGCATCCCTGCTTTTCCACTATTTCCCTTGCTTTTCTGAATCACTGTTGAGCTCCTTTCAGAGAACTACGATCCACCATGATTTTCAGATCCTGCTCTTAAATAATACAGCTTTATCCTTCCTTATTGTGTAGTTAGGAATAATTTTCCTTTCTGCATTACAGCATACTATATTATTTTATCATAATTATGAAATCTTTTAACGACTTTGCAATTATAGTTTTTTAAGAGCATTTGATAGTGCACCTTTCAGTAAGCATTTGTGAAAATAGAGGTACAAAGTAGACATTCTCTATTTATTTGCCTAGTATCTTTTAAACCAAATATTTGTGTGGTCTGGTATTATTTTACAAAATTTGGGGTTTTTTTTTCACTGATATATCCTATACATTGTTGTTGGTGTGACTTTAATGCTATTATATTTTTATTAGTTAGTTTGCATGGAATTTAGCAATTCTCTACATCCCTTTTTAAGAGTCAAGCTTTCATCTTCTCTTGCTTTCTGGGCAATGATGCCAAGGCATGTAACATACTCATGGAAATCTCCAATGAAAAAAGGAGCTGCTATAAGACGTGGTGAGAGTGCACCACTGAAAGCGAGGTAAAGGATCAGAACTGTGGTAGGAATAGAGTCTTCCACTTTGGAAGCCACGAGTCTTCAGACTGGGTCACTCTGTCTCATGAACTGCTCTGTGAGACTCTGCTGTGTAGAAATCACCTCTCTGACAACGTACAGCCATGCAAATAATTCTAGATAGTCTGTATTGACCTTCCTGTCTTTGATTGCTTAATGGGCTTCTGTCAGTTTTCCTCATATTGATGAAAATGTTTTTATTATAGCTTTTCTTCATTTAGCAATCTGATCTTCCAGTCTATTTCAGGTTTGTCCTATTATGATCTTAAATTTAAGTTGATAGTATGGTAAGTTATTTATACTACTTCTTTGAAAGGATATCTTTTAATTTCTAAATTTTCCCTCTGCTGTTTAACCATGCGGATTATATTTCAGTGATGCTTTTAGAATGTTTTTGTGTATAGCAACTAAACTAACATTTCCAATAACTGGAGATTTGAACTAGTCTCCCCCTCACTTGCATTTTGATCAGTGGAACGTTTCCATGAAAAAAAGGTAGCATCACATCGTAAGGAAGAAAACCTAAAAGCCATAAAATCAGCAGATCATTTGATAAAAAAAATGCTAATTAATAAAATTTCAATATTATTTGTTTGTTTCTTCCTTTCTAGGAAGTCACAACATCCTTAACATATGCATAATTACAGTACTCAATCATTCTCTTTCTCTATGTCCACATCACTGCTTTGGAACAAAGTACAGAAGATCAGTCAATAAGCCAAAAAGTCATTTGAAGAATTTATAAAATTGCAAATAGCATTTTGAGAACATGAACAGTTTGTATTAAAGAGAATGTTGGTACAACCTTGAAGGAAAATTTTTAGAGATATTCAGGAGATAATAGTCTATCAAGACTTCTTGAGATCCGAGTAGTAACTTTTCTATGTACCTATTTGGAATCCCAGACCAACCATTTTCTGAGGATGGAAACTGCATGAGTTGTTCTTTCTTCCCAGCTGCTGAGTATTTTTTTCTGAAGAGGATGAAAGTCTATGATGTTCTAGCTGAGACCACACACAGGGTTGCAAAGAGTGTGAAGGATCTTGTGGTATTTCCAGGATGTAAGTGCCATACGTTTCATACAGAAAGGTAAAAAAAATAACTTAGTTGTGCAGATTAGCAATAAAAATATTTCCAATTTTTTTCATTTAAAAAACCGTCAAGCTCCTCAATGTTTTATTGGAACACAGGTTTTGTTATACCTGAGATTTTCACAACTTTTAGCATCTTCTGAAATTTAAAAGTAGATCGTGTATTTCAGCATATATAATGTAAAAATGTGTGCCAAATATTTGTAAAATGAGTCATAGTAACCTTAAAGAGACTACATTCAAAAATGTGATCTTCACACCATTCTGTCCAAATGATGTCTTCTCCTGAAAGAATAACCCCCATACACACACCAGTTTTCCTACTGACAACCTCACACCCACAGAGCTATAGATTCTACAGTTTAGCCTTATTTTGTCAGCTTGTATGGCAGGTAACCAAGAAATAAAATAAAGGTACTTATGAGAAAAGTCTAAAATATGTTTTTGTTTGAACTTGCAGTTTGAAACAGCCAAATACCCAAGCATTTCTCAGCTTCTGTGATAATATTCATCTCAGATGCCATGAAATAGTCAAAACCTTTTATCTCATGTAACGGATACTTGGGAGAGTAGATAAAACTCTAAAACTGAGCTCTTGAAAGCTTCTGCTTAATCTTTGGAGGTGCCTAGGTTCTATCAGCACCTCATTTTTCAATTCTTCATTTTCTCAAATTTTAGGTCTGCAAAAGCTTAGAAGTAAATCACTGTTGACGTGACAGACAACGGGACGGTTTCTGTCTCATGTTTCAGTCTCATCAACAGGAGCAAGCTTGGTCCCCCGGTTCATTTCCACTGTGTACCACAACATGAAAGGTATCTTAACAGTAAACTTGCCAGCATTAAAGAAGAAATGTAGGAGAGAGGTTAGTCTTGTAGCTGAATGGAACAAGAAACTATTAGTGAGAATCTGAATTGTCTTTGGATCTGAACCTACAGAGTTTACCATCAGCATTGCGGGAACTTTGATAATGCAAATTGTTGAGCCCTGTTTTCTTCCCCCGGGCAAATTCTTTAATCAGAGAACTATAATTAGAGTTGCTTATAGGTTCACCTTTCTATCTAGTGAAAGACTGCAGAGACCTCAGAAGAAATATTACATACATTACTTGGTAATGAACTGGAAGATCCAAATGAAGCATCTGCAAAGAACATCAGAATTAGGCAGAACACTCAAAATAACCGTAGAGAAGTTTATGTAGCCAGGAAAATTCAGACCAGATATTAGAAAAAAACTTAATTGCAGAAATTATGAGGAAGAATTGAAAGAGAGACTGCGGAAGTCTCTCTAAGATACTTCTGGTTTTGAGAATGACAGGAGTATTTTAGATCCTGAGCTGAATATCTAGGTTTAGCTCATTTCTCTCCTGAAGAACGAAGAAAAGTGATTTCTTCCCAAAGTGTGCTACTATAAACATTTTGGAAATTTGAGGAGAAATATGAATTTTAGGATCTATGTATTAATTTTTTCCTTGATTTTCCCTCAGAGATAATGCAATCAAAACTTATGTTACAAAAGTCAGGGTCAACATTAACCAAATTTACATATTGAATAAGCCTAGAAGAGAAAACTTATATATATATATCTGAAGACATTTTAAACCCCACAAATATCCTAAAAAGTCTACCTGAAGCCAGAAAGGCTGTATCCAAACAAAGGTGACACTACTTGGTTACAGGATACTGGAACATCTTAACAGAGACTTAAATATGCTCACATTACCATACTGAATGACAAAAGAAAGATGATCAGACCAGCAGCTCCATATGCAGTCCTGTATTCAGAGAGGTAATCATGATAATATACTTTTGGCTCACAAACTATTCAAGTCTATATGGGAAAGAGGTTTTGCTGAGTGTTAACGGAGAGTGAGGAGGCTCAGAAGCTCTTCAACGCGGTAACTGCACAGATGAAAGAGCTCCTGAGGAGACACATCTGGAGAATGAATAGAGAACACATCAGACTCCAAGGCTTCTTTAATGTCTCTCTACCACAGAGCCAAAAGATGCCCTCAGGTGAATTCAGCAGCAGGATAAGAACAAATGTATTTTTCTTTAAATTGAAGTTTGCTCTTGAAGCTGCTTCTAGTCGTCCCATGGAAGACTCAGTAACTACATTTTTTGAGTGATCTACTCTTCTTGCTTTGCACTGTATTCACCTAGCAATAAGCAGCCTCATTTTAAACTGTCACAGCTGAGGTGGTTGAGGTGGGGTGAGATGAACCCAGCTTGTGGCTGTGGCTGCCCAGGGATAGTAAGAAGACAGAAATCTCTTCTTCTGCCAGTGTTTCCATGGACATCTCAGGGAAGAAATTTCTTCTTGGCCTCGCCTGGCTGCTGAATGGTCCAGCGGCTGGCTGATGCAATTTACCAAAATCACTCTCCTTCATACCCCTTGCCCTTCAAGGACTGGATGAAACTAAGGTAGCAAAACACGGGGAAAGAAATGCCAGGTGTTCCTCACTAACCCAGCAAAGTGTTGTACCAAAAGCCTCCTGATTTCCTTTGGACATCTACTGGAATATATCACGTGTCTGCACACAGGCATATATATATACACACATATATATATTCAAAATCAATTGGAAAAAAATACTTCAAAAATTATAATTACCTTTTTAGTGATCTCTTCCTGTTCATCTAGAAACAGTAGAAATTTCACAGCCTCTGTTTAAAAGGCTTTGACCAAGCCTGTGTGTAAAGTAGGTGCTGCTGTTGCAGTACTGGGAAAGATATGCTGCTTTGTTTCCTGCTGCTATGAAGCTGTAATGCTGAGACATTATACTGATAAAAAGATTCTTCACCTCTTACAGCAACTTTTCTCAAGTGCCTTTTGCCCAGTTCTCCCTCAGTGAACTCCAGCTTTGATCCCCTTCCAGTGATTTTCCCCAACTGCAGTTAACATTTCCAGTGATATAAATCTCAAATAACATATTTTTTCTCATAACCCCAAGCTAAGTTCTGCCCCAAATCAGTTCAGGAAATGTATCTTCATGAAATCACAATACAAGCTAAAACCAACTGCACAAGAAGTGTGCCTAAGTTATGCGCTGCAGGCCTCTGCTGCTTCAGCTAAGACAAGGCAAGCAGAGATGTGCCCATCCTTGACCAAAAACTTTGCTCAGGAAAGACCCAGCACAGAAATGGTTGCTCTGGCAAAACTTCATTTTTACAGGGATAGCTGCTTCAGTGGGGAAATGGTGTGAATTTATAAACTCGAGCTTTGCCTGCAACATACAGACCAGAGATGCTTTACCTGTAAAGAGAATATGAATTCTCTACTACTGAAATACTTCTAGGGAAAGTAAGTGTTAGGAGGTTCAGTCACACTGACTCACTGTCATGTTAAAGCAGTGAGAATCCAACAGGTGGGGAAGGAGCCTCTCCCATCAAGTCACAAGATTAAAAATCTCAGACTTGGTTGGCAGTTTATGACTAAAGGGTTATATGTGTGTGCTTGTGCATGGTTTTGCACAGGTCAGAATGCAGTTACCCATGAGAATCTCCTTAGAGACTCATGCTCACAGGGTTAATAAGTGTGGTTTGTGGCCCAAACAGGACTGCCAGTGCCTGTGAAGCCACTCAGAGACATAATTTTGCCATGCTGGGGGCAGTAAGTAGCCTAATTCAAGTGACGGATTAAAAGAATTTCAGAATTGCCTTGATAAATTCACTGCCGTGTTATCGCTTAAATACTTACAACAAGTTAGCAAATAGATATAAACCAAGTAACAGTGAAAACTTGATTAGAAGTTATTTTCCTGAGGAAACATCTGACAGAGTCAGAGGCCCAAATCTTACCAAGGCATTTGTTCTTGGTGAAGGAAGACTGGTCCAGGCCTGTCAACTCTTCCATCAGGTAAGTTTTTCTTCCCCAAAGAAAATGGGTTTCAGGTATCAATTTTGTACCTTCTGAAAATGGTTTGGTGTCTATTGGTGGAGTGGGGACTGGGTCAGTTTGTACATGTTGATTGCCCCACAGTAAGGCTGCTTGTGTCATCAGAATCAGGGACTAAGCTGTTCACCATGCCTCAAGGTGGGGAGCTCAGAATATGCTTTAGGTATGTCTTTATTCTTTAACTGGACCATCAGGCTGCGAGGCCTCCAACTCGCCCTAAGCGAGTTGATAGACGACCACCCTACGTATCTGTTTTATGAGAAGCAGCTGTCAATTGCTGGCAACTCCTTTTGCCAACTGCTTTCTTTTGCAAAAAAACAAGCTTATTTTGCCATTCATGGGTCCTAATAAATCTACTATAACTCACTTGTTTAGAAGAGTACAGTTCTGCAGTTCCTGCATGCAGGTACTGAAAATTATAACATCTATGAAAATGTATTCTAAAGTCAACAAGCCATGGATCTTTTGAAGCACTTCAGAGCCTGTTCCCTTCTTTAGATACTTCTGTAAAGGCATCAGCAGTATCTTCAAAATGATCAGTCAGCTGCTGCTGAAGCTGGTGGGTGCCTACTGTCTGCTGAGGGTCAGTATGCACAGATCTAACTGAAGCAGGGCAACATTGCTTCCTGACATAAATTGCTTAGAGCCTGACATTGGATCTGAACTGCATTTCTTTAGGCAGCAGTGTGGGGTCACCACACTCCTCCTGTCTTCTGAAACTCTAGTGAATTTATTTCTGCCCTGGTATTGCCCCATTAAGTATGCTGGCAGAGCTGCTTGAGTGGCCATGGACTGAACTCAACCTGGAAATTGGGACAGCTGAAAATTAATTTTTTCAAACATATTCTCTTTTTTATTATTATTATTATTATTATTATTATTATTATTATTATTATTATTATTATTATTATTATTATTATTATTATTTTCTATTTATTTTTCATTTTCTTTTTATTTTCTCCTTTTATTTATTTTTTCCTCTTTCTTTTTTTCTTCCCTTCCCTTCCCCAAAAACATTTTTACTTTACCAAAGAAGTAGTGCTAGACTGTGATTAGGGAGGATGTCAGGGATATTTAGGTCAGTTTAAGAAACAGTCTTGCAAAACAATTCCTATATTCAGCAAAGTGAAACCAGACATATTCTCTGTGTATTACAATATTTGAGTCCTGTGAGTTCTAACCTCAGCTCCAGATTTTAGTAGCACTAATTAATTTCTCTGCAGTGATTTCTGTGATGATTATTGACAGGCTGATGCTCTTAAAACCCCACAGCATGTTTTTAATTCCCCCTCTTAAGAAGTACAGTAATGTTGAACAGGCTGTATTCATTTTTTCCAGAAAGTTTCCAAGTGTTTATGTCCCTGTTTAGAAAATGCTTCTTATAATATTATAGGTGATGCCTCCATTTGTATTCCTGTGACGTTCATGTACACTTCACATTGACATTTTTAATTCATTTTAAGGACATGGGATACTGCTTACAGTAGAAACAGAAGAGGCAGAATATGTCTTTCTTATTTTTTTCTACTCCTGCATACATTTGGAACAGGCTGCCCAGGGAGGTGGTTGATTCTCCTTCCCTGGAGGTGTTTAAGGCATGAGTAGATGAGGTCCTGAGGGACATGATTTAGTGTTTGATAGGAATGGTTGGACTCGATGATTCAGTGGGTCTCTTCCAACCTGGTGATTCTATGATTCTACATTTCTAACATGTATATTAGACAAAGACAGAGGTATTTTGCACTTCCAAAGCATTTAATTAATATATTTAGATAGTCTCTATCTCTCTGTTGTGTGTATGAACATCTGTGTTTGCTCCTGAATTTGGAGATAAGTTTTGTAATTGTTCTTCTAGTACAACCAATTCACTTTTACTGATCCTGGAAATTAATACTCCAGAACCTTATCAATATACAATTCATCTCTGGTTGTACCACTCAGAGATGCAGAGTCCGTATAGTTTTTGTTTACACAAGAAAATTGACCATTCCTTATGCAGTAGGGTAATCACTGTTGTCTGTTATTTTGCTTATGAGCATACACAGGCTTTCAGTGTAGACAAAGACATATATTGAATTCCATTTCTGCTAGTCTAGTCCAAATCTTGCTTAGGGTGAGATTTTAAGCATTGATCAATACAATAATATTTGGCATGCAGTGTCCTCTTATTCAGCAGTAATTTTACTAATGTGGCTTCAGAGGATTGCTTGGAATTGTGATGCAGATGTACTCCAGGAGTTAATTATTATGTGTTACCCTTTCATTTTGAACACCATGCCACTGGCTTAGTTTGGCTGCATAAATAGGTACACTGAATAATATTTTCTAATTCAATTGAATAAATCTTAATATTTTCCTTTTGTAGTGAAGGGAAATGCCAGTGACTGGCTTTGTCAGTAGCAGCTGAATTGCAGTATCTTGTCTTTCTGGAAGAAACGGATCTATTTCCCCTGCTTTTAGAACAGACTGTCACTGAAATACCTTATCTCAGCTGCTCCTTTCTATATTTACTTTAACTACGGAATATAGAAAAGACCTCACCAACTTCAATTTTGAGGTTTTCCACTTCTTGATATTAAAGCCATGCATTTAGACTTGCATGACTACATATATCAACACAAACCTCCCACATGTCAGTATTTCCTCCACCTTTGAACAGCCAGTTGATGCTCACCTAAGAACAGAGCAGGACAACTGACAGTACATAGATATTGGTTTTCGAAAAATGATGGGTCCATGGCAGAAAAGTTAGAATTTCATTTATTGTGTATGGCAAGTTTTTTTTCAAATGGAACAAAGAACTCCTACTGACTGATTCTTGTCACAGTTGACAACATTTTGGAGGGAAAGATAGGAAAGGATTGAAGTTTATTTACAACTTTTCTTATTGCTGTAGTTACAGAAGTTTACATCTATTGATTTATGCCTTGATAACTCACTTACTGAACCTTCTAAAAAACAACTTTCTCCAAAAACTCCATCCTGCAATTTCTTTCTGCAATTCAGAAGGCTAAAGTGTCCATGCTAACATAGAAGTGTTTCTGATCTGGGACACAGATATTTCACGACATTAGGGAACTTGCATTTTAGTTTCTTACAACTGTTCTCTGCAGCTTCCTGAGACCTTACGTGAAAATGTTTTACAACTTGATCTGATTTACATGTGCTGGAGTCCACATTAACAACTATTTTAATATACTTTGACATTTAATACATTTCAGAGACTTTTTACCAATACCTGTAGTGATAAGTAATTTTTTTTAAGCTGAAAGAGGATAGATTTAGTCTGGATGTAAGTAAGAACTTTATTATGATGAAGGCAGGGAGACACTGGAACAGGATACCCAGAGAAGTTGCATTTGCCCCATCACTGGAAGTGTTCAAGGTCAGGTTGGATAGGGCTTTGAGCAACCCAATCTATTAGAAAATATCCCTGCTCTTGACTGAGCATTGGTGGTGGACTAGCTGGTCTTTAAATCCCTTCCAACTAAAACCATTCTGTGATTTTATTAATCTGCTTAACAAGGTGCACTTTGATATAGAAAAATAGGTCAGCATAACATGTGCATTGGTCTGGGACTGATTTTTTTCTCATCCATATCTGTAACAGAATAACATTATAGATTAAGCAGGTAACTTATGTTTGTTAAAAAATTCAACTTCATAGGTTGGTAAATTCCATCAGTCAAACAGTATCTTTTTGGTCTGTATGATTAACTCTACTTTTTCACTTTCTCTTTTATTTTGCTCTCTTTTTTGCTTCCATATTTTACTTTGAGCTTTAGATTTAAACAGTAGTGAAAGTTAGGTAGAAGTGGGCATATTCCACAGATATTGAGTTTAATTTTCCCCATAATGAAGTTTTCTATTAAGATAATTCATAATCATCAGTCTCTTGACAAATCAGTTTTGGGACAGATTCACTCAGAACTTCAAGTAAGGCATATAAAGCTGTTTAAAATTTTATTTTATAACCATGTTTTATTTTATTGAAAGAAACATTTTTCAGAACCTATAAACTCAGGGGAACTAAATCAAGAGACTTCATTATCTTAGCAATGGGAAAAGCAGTCTCCAAAATGTTTCTTCTCGGAAGGGTATTATGAAGACTTCTATTATATAGTCATCTGGAAAAAAATAAGCTGAGTTCAGTCCAGGGTAGAACACAGACTGAATACTTTTTTGTATTTACCCAGATATCACCTGCCTGGTATCAACCATCCATAAATGAGAGCAGATTTTGGTCTGTGCTTTGTGATATCCTTCATGACTGGAATTTTTTCTTTCAGACATGCTTACAGGACTTGGAGAAATGGCATCAATTCCTGACCTCAACCAGAAACTGCTTTACAAATTCTAACTTAAGTTAAATCTTTTTTAGATTTAGCAAATTACAGTGTAATTTGTTTCAACTCAAGAAGTCGGCTAGTTCTAGATCCCATCAGTACAGCTGAGTGAAACTGTCTTTGTGAAATTACCTGATTGTCAAGGGAAAAAGTGTTTTGAGAGACTAGAAATTACTCTTAATTTGTGGAAAACTGAGTGTTTCAGTCATTATGAAAATGACTAAATATTTTCAAAACTATATTTTGTTTTTTAAATATTTCTTCAACAGTTCAGAAATGGCTTGGTTTGGGGAAGCTGTGATGGAAATGAAGGAATTTGATTCACAAAACTTCTGATGGTCCTGTAGCACTAAGTTCGGCGGTCAGAATAATCAGCTAGAGGGTGGGAGATCAGCATTCAGATCCATCTGAAACAGGGGTCTAATCCAGAGCATGAAGTTAAAGCAATGATTCTTATCTCTCCTGTGTGCTTTAAACAACTGGCAAAGTCAGTAGCTGATGTAGAGTAGGACAGCACCAACAGAAAACCAATGATCTTAGAATACCAGCTCTCCGAATACTGGTATGGGTATTGGTTTGGGAATTCAGATTTTTAAGTTCTCATTGACTACAAAACCAGAACTCCCACATGCCAATTAAGTGTTCCAACTAGTCCTTTTGACACAGATTTACTGAGGAGGGAAAAAGGTCAGGTTACCAGGGCTTACTCTTCCATCACTATCCCACTTTCAAACACACACACGCACACACGCACACACGCACTGGTGCATGGTACCCTAGCTTCTCACTACTTTCTCTGTAGTTGAGGATAACCTGAATTACAAAAGGAAACAGGAGTGTAAGTGTGTCAGATTGTATTCCTACTCTTTGGTTACTGATGTGAGCCTATCTGTATTGTGCATCTTGGTTTAAGGATGCAGCACCAACATGTAACCCAGTGCAGAGGCACCACGCGTGCTGTGTAGAGAGGAAGGAAAGAAACTTCTTTTCTCCACGTCTATTTGTTTTGGGACTGGATATTCCAAAGGACTTTTGGGTAGAGTGGTATTTGTCATTTGCTGTAGTGCCTTAATTTATGGCTTGGATTTCTTTTTTGAGGGACACTGGTTTGGTGTCTAGGTATTTTCACACAGTCTTGCTTACTAAAAAAAAATATATGAACCCACATTTTTCCTGAACAAGGGTCAGACAAAATAAAAGACAATTTCTGTGAATTTTAAGACTTCTCCCAATAAATACTTTGCTCAGTTTTGTTTTGCCTTTTGACTTTCTTACGGGTTCATGTTTGTAGGCTTTTTTTCTGACCTTCTTGTCACTTTCTGGGCTCATCTGCTCTTAGTGCAAACAACTCAAACAGATGCTTCTAAGGCTTATGACCTTACATTGAAAACTCCTCTAATAAAACCTGCTTGCCTTTTGACTGATTTTGTCATTTGACCTTGCACAGTGGAACACACTCTTTCTGCAATCTTACTTATTTATCTTCAGTATTTTGATGCTCAGTGAAGATTTACTGGCTGCTGCAACAATAGTACTCCTTTCTGTGATTCTCTACTATGTCTTTCTAACCTGCTGCTCTGTATCCCATCCAATGTAATGTCCAAACTCTGCAAGATCAGGAGGCAGAGGGTAAAGTACTCATAGAATGAAACAGGTATTTTTTTTATTTGTTAGACATGTTCCAGTGAGTGAATACTAGCAACATACAGGCATATAATTGATCAAGACTGTACTATTCATATTGCCTTCAAGAACTGGAGTAGCCAGAAAGCTAGAAAAATTCATTTCACATACATTTCTTGTATCTACAAGAAACTAGTAGGACCTTCGTTTGAATCAATAGAGAAATCTCTCAGAATAGTCACTTTAACACATTATTGCTTGCTGTGGGGTCAAAATTTTTCTCCTTTTCCACTTTGTCACATTCACTTTTCCCTATATAATCCCTACTCTGTTCTAACTTTCAGACAGAACCATTGAATAAAATATCCAGCTAATGTCAGATTTCACATTTCATTTGCCAAACTGAAGCCAAAAAGCTATTAGCTGGTAGCTTTTTAAAATTATGCTTGACTTTGCATTCTGCAGCTCTGGCAAACCCTGGGTAGTGATATGTAAATACAGAAGTTTTGTGTGTGGAGAGGAAGAAACATTCACCTTTTATCATAGCTCAGGACCACCTTATTCCAAAACTTCCTAAGGAACTTAAAACTTCTGCTAAGGAACAGGTTCCTTAGCAGATCCTCTCCTCAGAAAAATTAAAATAGAATTGCGAAAGAAAGGAAAGAAAGGAACCTGTTCCTTAGCAGTTAAGAAATGTCCAGGTGACACCATTGATTTCTGTAAGTTATTTTGATTCCAGTCTTCCCTCTGTGAGTCATCTGAAAAGGATGAACACCCTGTGGATTCCATAATTAAATTTACACATTGCAAGAGTATGTACGAAAAAGGGACCACAATTTATTTTTCATTTCAGCATTAACCTACAGCCCAAATATGATAAACAGTTTGTCTAACACTTGTCATGTGTACTGCAGGATGGTGACCATTTCATGATTTATAGATGTGAAGTATAAAAAATCAACATCCAATATAACATGATGCATTAACACGTGCCAGTAAGATGTTAACAGCAAGTTCATTGTAAAGTTCATATTAATGTTTTCTATTTTGGATCAAAAGCATGGAATATCTCTTATAATACCACAGTCAATTCAAACCATGCTGCTTTGTATGTTCCAGCTATAACCTACCTTAACATTTCCTCTGTTTACCATTGAACGTAGTATCTCAGACTCTGTAACCTGTACTATGCCATCTTCTGGGTTCTACTTTTACTGTGCAGAAAAACTCAGATCATTTTCCCAAGAATCACAGAAACTCTTCATGAAAGAGATAAGGGGAAAGAGTAGTTAGCAATGCATATGCAACCCTGATCTACCTGCCTGGAACCAGCACTAATATAGCTTTTTTTATTTTTATGCACAAGCAGGTGCAAGGCAGGAAATAAAACCTTTCTCCCCTTCAGAATATCAGTGTGTAAACATTGTCTCTGTCTGCATGAACCAGCAGAGTAGTTCACACACAACCATGAAAATGAATACTGGGCTTTTGTGCTGCCTGAAACACAGATGCATTTGTACATGAGCAAATGCCACAGTGTCACTTAGCACAGGTGATACCTAGAACCCTGTGGACCACAGCAGGATTCTGCACAGCAGAGCTGGCACAGCATTTTCCCTGTTGCCTGTTCTTTAATTTGCAAAGGTAGGAGAAAAAAATAAAAGACACTGCCTATACATCAGTAAGAAGTATAAGGAATTAAAAAGCCACCTTTTGGTTCATTTGTTTCAGTTGTGACCACAACATGTAATTTAATTCATGCTTGGGTGCATGCAATGGCTTCTGCAAAGCTGAACCCTGTCATACCTGGAACAACACCCTTCTCCCAAACTTCTCCTAAGAAATCATCTTCCAGCAGTCCTGGAAGACTGGGGAGGTACCTCTGGACTGGAGACTGGCTGATGTAGTTCCCATTTACAAGAAGGGTTGCAGGGAGGATCCGGCGAACTACAGGCCAGTCAGTCTCACCTCAGTGCCAGGGAAAGTCAAGGAACAGGTGATCTTGAGTGCTATCATGGAACACTTACAAGAGAACCGGGTGATCAGGCCCAGTCAACATGGGTTTACCAGAGGCAGGTCCTGCCAAACCAACCTGATCGCCTTCTATGACAAAGTCACTCGGCTGCTGGATGAAGGAAAGGCTGTGGATGTGGTCTTTCTGGACTTCAGTAAAGCCTTTGACACAGTTTCTCACAGCATTCTGCTACGGAAACTGTCAGCCTATGGACTGGACAGATGCACACTCTCCTGGGTAGGAAACTGGCTGGATGGCCGGGCCCAGAGAGTGGTGGTAAATGGTGTTAAGTCCAGCTGGAGGCCAGTGACAAGTGGGGTTCCCCAGGGCTCAGTGCTAGGTCCAGTCCTGTTCAATGTCTTCATCAATGACCTGGATGAGGGCATTGAGGGTACCCTTAGCAAGTTTGCAGATGACACAAAGCTGTGTGCAAGTGTTGATCTGCTCGAGGGTAGGGAGGCTTTGCAAGGGGACCTAAACAGGCTGGACCGCTGGGCAGTGTCAAACGGCATGAGGTTTAACATGGCCAAATGCCGGGTCCTGCGCTTGGGGCACAACAACCCTGTGCAGAGCTACAGATTGGGAGAAGCCTGGCTGGAAAACTGCCAGGAGGGGAGGGACCTGGGGGTGTTGGTCGACAGCCGACTGACCATGAGCCAGCAGTGTGCCCAGGTGGCCAAGAAGGCCAATGGCATCCTGGCTTGTATCAGAAACGGTGTGACCAGCAGGTCCAGGGAGGTGATTCTCCCTCTGTACTCAGCACTGGTGAGGCCACTCCTTGAATATTGTGTCCAGTTCTGGGCCCCTCACCACAAGAAGGATGTTGAGGCTCTGGAGCAAGTCCAGAGAAGAGCGACAAAGCTGGTGAAGGGGCTGGAGAACAGACCCTATGAGGAGCGGCTGAGAGAGCTGGGGTTGTTTAGCCTGGAGAAGAGGAGGCTGAGAGGAGACCTCATTACCCTCTACAAGTACCTGAAAGGTGGTTGTGGAGAGGAGGGAGCTGGCCTCTTCTCCCAAGTGACAGGGCACAGGACGAGAGGGAATGGCCTCAAGCTCCACTAGGGTAGGTCTAGGCTGGAGATTAGGAGGAGGTTTTTCACGCAGAGGGTCATTGGGCATTGGAATAGGCTGCCCAGGGAGGTGGTTGAGTCACCTTCCCTGGAGGTGTTTAAGGCACTGGTGGATGAGGTATTGAGGGACTTGGTTTAGTGTTAGATAGGAATGGTTGGACTAGAAGATCCGATGGGTCCCTTCCAACCTGGTTGTTCTGTGATTCTGTGATTCTGTGAAAAGGGAAAGTGATACCTAAATGACTCACATGGCAATTTAGATTCCATGAGAACCACAAAGAAAAGATCTTAAACTCTGGAAAATATCACATAAAATAAGCTTTAATTGATTTTAAATTTCTTTTTAAAATTGCCCTGCAGTATACTTTCAGCTTGAGTCCGTAATTCGAAGTCGTAACACAATGGACTCATAAAGGATTGTTAAACAAAACTCTATTCTTTACTTGATGCATTCCCAGAACAAAGATATTTCCCACACAGTCACATGTATGTGATATAAATATATGAAACTGGAAAGGGTAGGCTAGGAAGGGCAGAAGGGTAGCTGAAATATTTCAGTTCTATGAAAACAATAAATAACCTCATTTTTGCACTATTCCTTCATTGCTGTAGCATAGTGTATCATGGAAAGGAGGGGGAATATAGAGAAAAGGAGTTATGCTTTTGTTCAGCATCCCTATTGCCTGCATATACTTTATAAATAGGTCAGTTACGGGAATACCTATAAAGAAAAGCAACGTTCTAACCTGTTAGCTAAGATATACAAGGGTTGCAATGTAGTACCACAAGGATCATGTGTCCTTTCTAAAGTCATGTCTGTCAGACTGTGATGTTTTTATGCTCTTATTCAGCCTACAGTGCTTTCTGGGTGTCTCAAACACTAAACCTTATCTCCTTGAGGATATATCTAGCCTTTCCTCAGTATCTAGGCAGAAAGGGCCTTAATTTTCAGTAGCAGGAAATAACATACTTTCCAGGCAAGTCACTAAGTGACTTCATTCAAATATCTGATTCTTCAGACTCAACCTAGACAGCTATGTCTGTGCTAGTTGCACTTACACTTTCCTATAGTCAAAGGAGGTAAACCGATATGGGTTAAAAATCAGTCCAGACTTCTGGTATGGGCAGTTCAACTCTAGACCCTTACGTCAATTTAGTGAAAGGATACCTAACCGTACTTTTAAAAATCTGTATTTACCACTCAAGCTGATTTAAGACTACCAGTGAAGGGTGTTAAAGTAAGGAGACTCCAGCAGATTAAAAACAAGATCCTTGGAGTGATGTATTTCTACAACACCAGTATATGACCACTTAAATTGGTACATTTTTGGTGTGCTTCTCCTTGAAGCTCACCACCAGCTGAGCTGTGAAGCTGTTTTCTCTTCAACAAATTTAGACACTTGAGAGGCTTAACATTAGAAAAAGAATTATTCTTTTTTCTATATAAGTCATATCTTCCTAATAGTGATTAAAAAACAATAGAGATGCATTTAGTACCAGGGCTACCTGTTGGGAAAACAGTCATTCTTTTGAGTAAATATTTTACTCTCACTCTTTCTTTGTATTAGAATTTGTCTCAAGGCAAAGCAGAACAAACCTCTCTGTACAGGCCTTTCTCTACACTAGAGATCTCCTTTTTTTTTTTTTTTCCTTTTTATCTCTGCTACCTCTCTTTTGGCTTTACTCATATATGTGATGTTTCTCCTCCAAGTACTTATGATCTACTAATACAGTTCTGAATTATGAACTATCTCATACCTTGATAGATAGCTGGTTTTTGAGTGGAGGATATTCTTGTTTAAGTTACTTGATTCTACTAAAAAATGTATTTATGTTTCACATACGTATAAATTGAGAGTTGAATATTATGTTCAGCAATTTCAATTTATATCCAGATCACAAGAAAAAGATATGTGGGAGGGTCCACTGTTTTTAGCAGGAAGTGTGTGAATACTGTTTTCTTCTTTAACATGTTTATTTTATAGAAATTCTTGTGGAGATGCTCTACATAGGTAATAGTCTTCTGTGATAATTGTAAAAGCGAATTCCAGCTACACAGAGAATATTGTTGCCAGAAAATTAGTTTGGTCAGTGATGAAGGCTTCCTGAATATTGGACTGCATTAGCAAATTCACAGCCAGCATGTTGAGGGAAGTCCTTACTGCCCTCTACACAGCACTCATGATGCTACAGATGCAGTAGTGTGTCAAGGTTCTCCTCTCTATACAACAAAAAGCAACAAATTGGAGAGAACCTGTCATGGGTTCACCAAAATAATGAGGGAGATAGAGCACACGTCATAAGAAGACAGGAGAAGAAAAAGGGGTTTGTTCAGCGTGGAGAAAAGAAGACTAATGAAGGATAAGATTTCAGTCTTCAACTACCAAAAGGGGTTTAGGGAGAAACAGCCTTTACAGCAGAGGAAATTCTGGCTAACTGAAGAAAAAGAACAGTCACCATGAACACAGCAAAGTACTGGACCTCGTGCCCAAGGAGTACTGGAAAAGAAGATCTATTTTCACTTACTGGGAGTGAGGACAGATCTTTTTACCTCTCAGTCTTATACAGAGCAGTTTATACTTAGTCTTTCATTGAACTTTTCTCTTTCTTCCTGTGATATCTGATTTGCTTTTATTTTCCATGAGGTATTTTATTTTGCTTTTAATTGATATATCAAAAAAACATGTGAGGTTAGTGGTATATTCAATTATCTTGGCTGAATTTATTATTATTTGATACAATATAAAGATCAGAGGCTCAGGAATCCTTTGTTTCCTTTTAATTATCTCTGATCCTTCTGCTCCATTATCAGTTTCAATCAGTTTTATCAATGTCACAGAACAAAGAAGCAGCATGTCTTAAAGACGACTGTGGTTATTAAAACCCACTGTAATGTTAACATTTTTAGGTACTAAATCCCACTGTACCCTATGGAAGCTCTATCCTAGATAGTATTTAATATAACCAACAAGGAGCTGTACATTTAGAATATTTTAAAACCTCTAGATACTTAGATATAGTTATGGATACAGTTGGCCTAGGATCCTGAAAATTTAATGGCATTTTACCTCTGCAAGGGGTAAAAAACATATTTAAAAAATCATTTTTTATTAAATTAGCATCTTCCTTTGGTTCTTTCTTACTTAATGTTTCCCCATACTTAGTCTGCCACACACATTCATACGTTCTTACTGCCTTTTAGAATATGAGTTACTATAAATCATCCTTTCTTAGATATAAATATTATTTTTGCTCTCCAGAAATCCCAGAGTAGGTGTTGCTTGGGCAGTGATGCCTGCAGCAGCCTTTCTGAGGGGTGATAAGACTCTGGTGGCTGCAAACTCTTCTGCAGCCAATATCAGTCAAAAATATCAGGGCTGGCATCAAGCACCTCAATAAGCACATGAATAGACCTTGAAGGTTTTATCACCAAAAATCTCCAAGATTTTTCAGGGTGTGACAGAAGTTGCACATCTTTTGAGAAGCTCATGAGATATTAAAAAGCGCTGTTAAAATCAAACTTTTAGACAATCAGTAACCTGCTTCATGTAAAATAGAAATCCAGCTTGATAGACTAATGTTTTATTTGTGTATGTAGAGTGTTTACTAACAAATACCTGTTTGGTTTAAAAAATCAAATAAAACACGACATAAAGCTTCATTTGTCCTTCTTTTACTGGTCTGTCCTACCTACAGAGTGTGAGTACCAAAAAATGGAGTTTGGCTGGATACTACTCAAATACTAAAGCAGACACAGAGAAATATTTGTATTTCTGAAACTACAATTTTCCCACACTACCTAATTTCTAAAAATCATTATCTATGCTAATTGCAACACCTTTTTTACTTTCTCAATCATCCACATTCCATTATGTCTCCTACATGCTGTTGCTTGACAGCTAGATAATTAATAAGATTACAGGATATGTGAAATCAGGGCTATTTTCTTCTAGGCACTCATGAATGATTCATAGAATGATAGAAGCATAGAATGGTTTGGGTTGTAAGGGACTTTAAAGATCATCTAGTTCCAACCTTCCTGCCATGGACAGGGACAACTTCTACAAGACCAGGAGGCTCGGAGCCCCATCTAACCTGGCTTTGAACACTTCCAGGGAAGGGGCATCCACAACTTCTTGGACAACCTCTCTCAGTGACTCACCATCTTCAAGGTGATTTATTCCTTATATCTAATCTAAATCTACCTTCTTTGAGTTTAAAACCATTACCCACTGTCCTATCACTACATGCCCATGTGAAAAGTCCCTCCCCACCTTTCTTGCAGACCCCCTTTAAGTACTGTGAGGCTGCTATAAGTCTTCCTGAAAACTTCTCCAGGCTGAACAACCCCAACTCCCTCAGCCTGTTTTCATAGGGCAAGTACTCCAGCCCTCTGATCATCTTTGTGGCCCTCTTCTTGACTCACCCTAACAGGTCTATATCCTTCATATGCTGAGTGCCACAGAGCTGAATACAGTGTTCCAGATGGAGTTTCACAAGATCAGAGTAGAGGGGTAGACTCACCTTCCACAATCTGCTAGTAATGTTTCTTTTGATGCAGCCCAGGATACGGTTGGCTTTCTGGGCTGCAAGCACACATTGTTAGCTCCTCTTGAGCTTCTCATCAACCAATACGCCCAGGTCCTTCTCTTCAGAGCTATTCTCAATTCATTCTCCACCCAGTCTGTATTTGTCCCAACCCATGAGCAGGAACTTACACTTGGTCTTGTTGAATTTCATGAGGTTTTCACAGGCCCACTTCTCAAGCCTCTCAAGGTCGCTCCAGATGGCATCCCCTCCCTCCAGCATGTCAACCATCCCACACAGCTTGGTGTCATCAACAAGCTTGCTGAGACTGCACTCAGTTCCACTGTCTGTGTTACTGGCAAAGATGTTAAACAACACTGGTCCCAGTACTGACCTCTAAGGGATGCCAGACATTGAGTTGTTGACAGCAACACTTTGAGTGCAACCATACAGCAAATTGCTTATTCAGCAATGGGTCCATCCATCAAATCCATATCTCACCAATTCAGAGACCAGAATGTCATGCAGGACAGTGTCAAATGTTTTGCACAAGCCCACATTTCTTCGTGCAGCAGCCATAGACAAATGAAAGAAAATAGTAGCAAAATAACAGAGTAATATATTTTAAGAACACATAATAAAAATCTCTTCAAAGTTCTAGTAAAATTGCTTGTAATATTAAAACTTGTGCAAAAAGAGTTAGTTAGAACACAAAAGATTGTGACAGGTCTCCAAGATTGGCATCATGGAGAGGAATTTCAGAAACTATAAGAATCATCCTGTCACCTTACCCACTCATTGATAAAAAATGCTCACTGACTTCTCTGGGAAATACTTACCCTGGTAAGTATAAAATTCCACACTTTCTTCTATAAGAACAGTTCCCCTGTGGACCTGCTCTGATACATACCTATATGAAAAGGAGAGAAGAGAAAGAAAGGGAAGGGAAGGCAAGACAAGGTGAGGTGAGGCAAAGGGAATCTAGCTTTTCTGGATTGGAGCAGCTCTGTCAGCCTGGAGCATAACAGGCATCTATCAGACTATTAGCACAGCTCCAGATGGCAGAACCAGGAAACACCGGTTTTCTTGAAGTTGGTTAACTACTAAAAGACATCAAGACATGAGAGAAATCACTGTAAGTTAAGGCCATATGCAAGATGTTAGGCACGTATGTTCGTTCTCAGTTTGTTTTCTCCTGTAGCTCTGTGAAGCCATACTCCCAAAATCTGGATTTCTTATCTGTTGAGTTTGTAACAATATTAGCAAAATATTAAGTTATTCCTAAAAAATTGCTAGGAAATTTGGGGGATTTCTGAGGAAAACCTTTCAGGAAATGAATTGAGTTCCTTTCATCCTCTATGGAAGCCCCAGTCCTATGTGTCCACCCGAAGAGGTTTCAGAACATTTAATTACTGTCTATATCTTAGGTCATAAAAGTCTTTCAGTTGTTTTTCTACTCATTTCTTCATTCATAATAAATCATAATTATAAATATTAAAACCTATAGAGCAGTAATATTGAGCAGGCTCTAAGCTACAGCTTCCCATGTCTTACTAGGAGAAGAAACTAGTATATCAGTCCTGAAAGATTTATTGTGATCTTAAAAGAAAATAAAATAACTTTCTCTTCATTTTTTTCATTTTGTCTTCTTTCAACAGATTGTCTCAGCATTTAATGGTAAAACTGCTTGAGTAATTATAGTAGATACATTTTCCAGTGAATCTGCTTCTGTTTTAATGTAATAATTTATTTGATTAGGCTTTTTGTGAATGTTATGTATGCTACTGGAAACTATCTTGCAAACCATCTGTTTAAACAAACCTCAGCCCAAGATTTATCAGTAATCTATTCATGGAAAAAAAATCACTTCATTTCTCTGTTACTAAGTCATATGACATTCTTGTACATTGATTTCTTTTAATTTGCATAATTGCATAAAACAAATCCCTTTCCTCTTGAAATAAATCTAATTTAGATCCCGCTTTAAATTTCATCAAATGTATTTTCTTCATTAAATAAATCACTGCTATAGTTCTGAAATTAATTTCCAATAGACACTAGACATCAGATTTAGCTAAGAAAATTATGATGTTGGATCACAGAATAATTCAGAAATTTAAAAAAAAAAAAACCAACACAACACACTTCTTACTGGCATTAAATATTCACTTTTAGTGAATTGTACTATATCTTCCTAAAGACTATCCCTACACTGAAAAGAGTATGTCTGAATTTAACAGAAGAAAACTGCTTATCACTCCTGAGATTTACACAGACAATTCAAATGGATATTTAAAGTAATTTCATCAGACATCCTTCTTCCTCCACAGTAATTCTTAGAGGTGAATGCTCTTGCCTGTAGTTCAGTGCAGGCTTGTTGGTATTACCTGTTCCTAGTGTTACTGTGCAGTTGCAGTATTGCTGACTATGACCCTTACAGTGCCCGCAGTCAGTCAGAGAACTGCAGAAGGGCAAATCAAAGTTTTATAAAATAATAAACTCAGGCAGCATCAAATAAACAGCCTGTCTCCACAGCAGAAGGGCAGTTTATTTTAGTGGTTTTGAGAGACGAAAGTGAATTTTAGCAACAGACTGTCCTTGTGATGCAAGGAGGTAGAAACGAGTAACAGAAACCCAAAGATTACTCTGCTCTGAAGATGTTTCAAGGGAGTGCAAATGTTAGTTTGTTACACATAAACAGAGGGTAAGGAATCACACAAGAAGAAAGCAGGCATACCTCATGGCTATTTTGAATTAGTGCAGGGATGTTTTTTTCTCAGTCCAATAGCCAGTAAAATACGTGTGGAAAGCTTCAGCAACTTTCACTGCCTTCTCCTCTAATAAACCCCATTTCACTCACACAGGAAAGAAAAGGTAGAAAAAAAAATCAAACTGGTCTTTTAATTTGAGAGTAACTAAATAAGGTAACATAAAAAGGTTCCAGCCTAGCCAAGTCTAAATCATATTACAGCTGTTAAATTATTATTTTTAACAGCCTAAAGCATTTATAGACCTTCTGCATGTGTCCTGCTGTCTTGCTAACTCTCAGCCTCAATTACTGCATTATGGAGAGAGTGCATTAGCAGCAGGATGTAGTGCTCTGTTCTAAATACAGGGTCCCAGTTGAGGTTACTATGTGTGTACAGCATATAGTGTGCCTTTATTGATGGCACAAGAAAATTCCCGAGAGTTTTATTCCTTACAAGATTATCTGCTAAAAGAGAGACAGTAATAACAGTTGCATAGTCGTACATGGTGGGTTACATGGTTGGTTATGTGCTGCTCAAGTCTGCCAAGTGCAGCTGGAACATAAAAGAGCAGGGGCAGAGTTAGCAGGAATCAGTTCATACTGTTATAGGTTTGGATGGTTAATATAGTGTTGAGTATACTGTAAATCTACCCCAATTTCCTGTCTGCCTAATTGAAGAATAGCCTACAAATCTCTGATTGCTATAAATACTAACGAAGGAAATCATTATTTAGACTACAAACAGGGAAAATGTACCTAGAAAAAAAATACAGAAATGTCAGATACAGGTTACATGTATTAAACTGTTTTCATATCTTCAGGAACATTTAGAATTTTTTTCCTGAGAAAAAAGGAGTAGGAAATCTTGTTGTGGAACTATTAAAATGCAAAGGGACAACACATAGGAAAAAAAAAATCTAAGACAGACTCCTCAGCTGCGAATGAGAAAAGTAAATGAGTCTGACAATGGAGGGGGTTGCTACTGATTTATTTTTTTCCATCTCCACGTTCCACAGTCTTGCCTAAAGAAAAGCAACACAAACACCACCAACTGAGAAAAATATAGAAGTGGAAGCTAATTCCACACAGGGTCTATTCCAGGCAAAATGTGTGATCCATGGCAATTCATGATCCATGGCAATTCAGCTGATCAGTAAAGGAAATCTGTCTCTCCTCATAAAACTATGAGATCTTTGGATTAATTCCAATGCAAAATACTAATTTTACAATTGAAATAAAAATTTAAGTATCCAGCACTTGGTACAAGAGATGGATACCTGGAAATATATTCACCACTCTGTCATTATTCTCAAAGATTTCTCATTTAATCTTCCTGTTTTACCTCAGTGTGGGTGTTTCTTTTAAGCAGATTATAGTGAGAGTTCTGGGAATTTTTAAAGGATGTTTTAAAAATGTGCTCAATAATCATGTTGCTTGTGTGCTCATTCCCATAGTTTAGAGATGACAGATTTGGATTGATCCGCTATGCCAATAAAATAAGTCTGGAGATAAAACCCAGGAAATATATTTCTGGTGCCAGAACCCAAAAAATGCCCTTTAGTTGGACTTATTTTGCAAGAGAGATTAAACAAAAAATCAAATATGAGTTTTTACATTTGAAATTGTTCTTTCTCTGAGGAAGGTGGATTTTTAAATACTCATGAGAACCTTTTATTTAGAGCTTTGTGTTCTTGTTCAGTCTTCTCACTGGTCAGAAAAGGTCAAAAAGTTGTGGACAAAAATTCAGGTACATTGTCTACATTTGACATTAGTTTCTATAGCAAAGGGAAATATTTGGTTTCTGTGTGAATACTACTGAAAGACTGTAGGGGGAGAATTGGCAAAAAAGAATACTTTTTTCCAGTGTCCCATAACTAGCAAGAGATACAGTTGATTCATCAGTAAAATCAGAATGTTAAGAGTTCAGTGTTCCGTTTTAGGTTTCTCTATCAGGTGTTGTTCAAACCATTAAGATAATTCCACAGAGGCAGAGCTGGCAAAGAAAGGAAGTTCTTGTTTTCTTTCAGGTTTAATTATCTCTATTACCCCCCAAATAGCTATGTTGTTAAAAGGTGAAGATTTTGACACGGTAAAAGCTCACCTCAGTAACAAAATGCATAGGTTGCATCTACAAGAACAGCTGTTGTCAAAAACAAACAAGAAATATATAATGTATATTTTGATATAAATAAATGATTGTATATACAATAGACTACATAGAAATTTATATATAAACCATAACAGTTCAATATCTATTATGTGAGTTACAGTTAAATAATATGTATTCATTCATAATTATAGAAAATGTTGTATACACATTAATATGAGTGTGTTGTAAATTCCCTATATATATACTCAAGAAGGTGATTATAATATGTTTCCCTAGAGTCCATAAGTAAAGTGATATAAACAGTTGCATACCAGAAGTTTTGGAAAAGCAGTTCCACTGCCCATAAATGTGGCAGCAAAGGAGGCTGTGATAGTAGCCTGCAGGGATTTAGGGCATATTCTGTGTCATATCATTGCAAGTCAGAGAGCATTCTTCGCTCTTGGTGATGTTCAAGGCCAGATTGGTGTTGTGTCGCTCACTTTCACAGACAGGATAGTATTACTGGAGTGATTTGTTAAGGAAAACACTTTTAAATGTGGTCAAGTATACAGACTGGCTCTTTTCAAGAGATGTGAGAGCCCAACATTATGCAGTTACGCTGAAACCATCCCAAACTCAAATGTCATAATTCAAAAACGTATATTTGCTAAGATAAAATAGATTAAAGAGCAAACAAAGTATCTAAAAACAAAGGAATCCCAAATGAACCAAACAAATCTATTTCAATTGGCATTTAGATAGAGTTCAAAACTCTCTATTACCCTCTGTGGTTCAGCTCTTAGGCTAGAGTATGGCTCCTAGTTGAGTATCTTGGTTGTTACAAGATCCTTACATCCTCTTATGAAAGTCTAATGATTCATTTTTTTTGTATACCATAGACCTTTCTTTGAGATTTGCTCAAATTCAGGATATTTTCCTCTTCCTTACTAAGATATTTTTTGGGATATGATTTCAGGTTATGTTAAATGAGATCTAACTGGTGTCTGTGACAAAAATATGGGGCTTTCCTCTTTTCTCTGACCAAGGGCAATTGGTTTCTGCCTTTCCTTTACATTGAATATAGTATTCGTGCAACCACAAGAGGGGCTCACTCAACTACCTAAACAATACTGTGTTATTTTTCACAAGATGTCCAAGTTCACCAGCATATCGTTCAGCCACATAATCCCTAGGTCTGACTGAAGCAGCAATCAAAACTGTGTGCCTGAAGCGGAGGCAGCATTTGATGGTTACATGAAACATCACGACTCTGCACCTTTATTCCTTATGTCAATCTGAAAGGAGCAGTGACCAGCGTGCTACTAAGCCTGCAATTTGTAAAATGCCCATATGGCTGGTCATAGCCCTACTAAGGCTCTAGACACCTCGATAAACTAAAGTACAAACTTAATGATCCATAAAAAAAAAAGAGGCGGTATTTCTCTTATTCCCCAGTCATGGGGCTCTCCCACATTCCTAATGTATGCTCCCAAGCCTTCTACTGTAAGATGATTAAACTTACAGGCTAGTCAAACTTAGCCTGTGAAAAATACCTTTTTTTTGTATTACTAGGTTGAGTTTTGTCAGTGAAAAGTCTTAAAAGCATCAGAGGTTTCACTGGAATGAAGCAGGGAAGGAGCTCACAGAGGCAGATGCTGCTTTTATCTCAAAGTTGTTGGGCATTGACTTCTTGACACTAGTTATTGCCTTCTGATGTTTGAATCACAAGTGGCACTTTAAAACAGCAGAACAGAAACATCTAAACAAACTGCTTAATGGTTTCCAAAACATTTGTCAGGTTGACCAAAATGGCTGTTGAAATTCAACCTCAGTTCACATATGGCTTCATCTGCCCCTGAAGCTGTATACTGGGGCAAGGGAAAAGAAAAAAAAAAAAAAAAAAAAAAACTTTTTCCATAAAACCTTAAAAATTTGCCAGGATTCCCAGCACAACAGTGGACACACTCTGCCTCTGGAAGGCTTTGTACTCTGATAGTTCAGGACAGAATTAATATTGTCTTTGACTGGTAATTTTATCATGGCTTGTCTTGATTTTATTTTGCATACGTTGTAATGTCAGAAAGTTTAAACTTACTAAAAAGATTGATTGCATGTCAATCTGCAAACAACAAGAAAGACCATATTAGTTCAATAGACTATTTATTTAAATTCATTATTGGACCTAGGAATCTAAGAGTTGGCTCATGTACAATGTAAGTACAGATCATGGAGCAAGGGGATAAGCAAGTCAATTGAAGAGTACAGAAAGTGCAAAAGAAATCCTTTGTTCCTATTTTTAAGGAATCATGTCTAATGTAATTTATAAAAAATAAAATATAAAAATATAAATTAAAATAGTATGTGTTTTATATATATCCATATTCGTATAAATAAAAAACATCATTGGATATCCAACAGTGCCTGTAAAACTTTGCACGTGGTTGAAATGTTTTTGCTCACTAAAGCAAATTGCATTCTAAACGTAAAGACAAACGCCTTTCTTGGTAGAAAGCTTTAGCACTTTGGCAGCTCTTTAGTTTTTCAGAGTCCTGCAAAAACATTAACACCGGAGTGTTGACTCCTGTGAAGTAGGCAAATATTATTATCTTCCTTTTATACATGGGCAACTTGTGAGACAGAGGCTGTGGCTTGCCCAGGCCCAAGACCACACAGCAAGCTCGTGGAAGAGCCAGCACTAAGATTCAAGCATTCCTGGATCCCAGCCTAGCGCACAATCCACAAGACAGCCTGTCTGTAGCCCTTTGCTATTGCAGCATGAAGTTACCCAGTTTTTGCTTTATGAATATCTGACTGTGAAAAATCATGATTTTTGCAAGTGTTTATGGGACTGCACCAGGGCAAAGCTTCACTATTGCTGCCAGAAAATACAGATTACTCTAGCGAAAATGTTGGGGGAGGGAGAGAAACATTCTTCAATAAAATTATAAACCAACACTCTTACAACATAACATTAAGAAAAAAACTGCAAAATAAAAGCTTCAGTCAAAACTGGACTTTATTTTTACTTGAATCCAGAAGAAATTATGAGGAGTTATTTTATTGCTGTTGTCCACAAGGACAGATTTTCACATTACAGTACAAAATAATGAATCCACGTGATCCCAACTCACACAAAAGTTCAGTTAAGGAAACAGCAGTAGTAAATAATTGTTTGCAATTGGTGAAAAGCCTTGTGGCTGCATCTACAAAATGCAGCTGCAGCCCAAGAAACAGTGAGGACCAAGACCTCCATGTGGGAGGGGTGGAACTGCACTGCTACTTTAAAGCAACATTGACATGTGACTAGAAGGCACCCATACTATGCTGTAGGTAGAACAACAAAAAACATTTGGGCCTCTTTATCTTGCTCAGTAAATTCATACCTGTGTTTAGCAGAAATGCTACAGGCATGGAAACATTACAAAAGCAGGAAAAAATGTATTTATAGGAAAAGTTTGGCAAATGTAATTTTTGAAACTGGAATTTGGCTACCAGAGCATGAGGGAACTCTTCAAGAAGAAGCTGACAGAGTGGTTCTAGGAGGTGGTTCCTGTTTCATGCTGGTGGACTGTCTGGGACCCTCTAACAAATATATTTAGGGTGAGTTTTGTATCAGCTCAGGGGGCCATGCTGCTTTGCAAATATTTAATATTGACTCTACTGCTGCTTTTCAGGTCTACAATACTTATTTCCTGTTATCAAGTTCTAGCTGAGCCTGAGAAAATTATGCCAGACACTATCGCGAATCCTCTGCCTGACAAATGGCCAACTCCACATAACATATTAATCCAGTTTTGAGAAACTTGCCTTGAAATGAAACCTGATGCTTGCTGCAGTTCTGGTCTTAAGAACTGTTGCTTGCTGCTGTCCTGGTCTCCGAGGCATTTACTGCCAGAGGCAGGCCAGGAAAAGCAGTGATATGTGAGAAGGCTGCTTGGAACATGAGGACATCTAAAGTAAAAAAAAAAAAAAAAAAAAAATCATGATTCTTAATTGTGCTAGGGAAAAGAAGTAGAACCCTCCATGCAGCTTATAATTCCTTTTCTGGGACATTTCCCTAAACAAATGTAGAGGGATAACATTCTTTCCAGCTCTCCTTCAAAAAGGTTTAATAAACAGTGCCTCATTATGTTGGCATCCTACCTCTAGATGATACTGATAGTGCTCTTTAGCCTGCAGTGTGATATTAAACAGCTAGATCTGAATTCCTGCTGAACTGTCTCTTCTCTGTTCATCTGAGTCTGTCCTCCTCTTTCTTATTTCTGTTGCATCTTATTTTCTAACAGACTACATAAGCTCTCACTCTATGCTCTGGTTACATCTACACAAGAAAATTACATAGAGTCGGGGCATTGGCCTGTGAATATCCATACTGTATAAATGTTGGATGATTCCTCGTGCATTTTTAACCTCTCAAAGCTACCGCTGTCACTTACAGGCATGACTGGGGGATCACACAGGTCAAGATGCTCCCTAAAAGGCAGTATAAGCTCAGAAAGGGAAGAGGGGACACATTTAACTATAGACATGCCAGCCATGGCACTCACACTTGGGCACAGACAACAGACTTTGGCTTGTTTTGATAATTAATACAAGTAATGTGTGAGGCTGACATTCTTTGTCCTTTCATTAGTCTTAGAGAGGAAAACCAGACCTAGTTTCAATAGGATTTTTTGTATGTTTGTGTCTGGGGTTCTTGGGGCTTTTTATTGTTTTGCTTTAATATAAAGCATTTACTGCTGGCATGATTTTATAAGGTAGATGACTCAAAGATTTAGGCTTTGCAATGCAGAAGGGCAATGCAGGCTATGATGATCCTAAGTTCTCTGAATGAGTTCATTTGTTCTTGTGGGAGACTTCAATCTCCCTGATATCTGTTGGAAGTACAACACAGCAGAAAGGAAGCAGTCTAGGAGGTTCCTGGAATGCGTGGAAGACAACTTCCTTGCGCAGCTGGTGAATGAACCAACAACCGAAGGTGCCCTCCTGGACCTGCTGTTTGTGAATAGAGAAGGCCTTGTGGGGGATGTGGCAGTAGGGGGACGCCTAGGACTAAGTGATCATGAGATGATAGGGTTTTCTATTCTAGGCGAAGTGAAGAGGGTACTTAGCAGGACAGTTGCAATAAATTTCCAGAGGGCAGACTTTAAACTCTTTAGAAGGCTGGTTGGCAAATTCTCATGGGAGACAGTACTTAAGGGCAAGGGAGCTCTTCAAAAAGGAGATCCTAGCAGTTCGGGAGAAAGCCATCTCCGTGTTCCAGAAAAAAAGCCATCGGGGAAAAAAACAGCTTGGTTGAACAGAGAGATCTTAAGAGACATTAAGAAGAGAAATGTTTATATGCTGTGGAAGAGGGGACAGGCCTCTTGGGTGGACTACAGGAGGGAAGCGAGGTTGTGTAGAGAAAAAATCAGAGGGGCTACGGCTCAACTAGAAATCAGATTGACTAAGTCTGTGAAAGATAACAAAAAATCTTTCTATAAATATATAAATAACAAAAGGAGGGCTAGGGAGACTATACATTTCCTTTTGGACACAGAAGGAACAACAGTGACAGGGGGTGAGGAGAAGGCTGAGCTACTTAATGCCTTCTTTGCCTCAGTCTTTAATTGTAAAGAAAGTTGCTCACTTTCCATCATCTTCCCACAGTCCTGGAAGACTGGGGAAGTTCCACTGGACTGGAGGCTGATGTAGTGCCCATCCACAAGAAGGGTCACAGAGAGGATCCAGGGAACTACAGGCCAGTCAGTCTGACCTCAGTGCCAGGGAAAGACATGGAACAGGTGATCTTGAGTGCTATCATGAAGCACATGCAAGAGAACCGGGTGATCAGGCCCAGTCAACATGGGTTTACAAAAGGCAGGTCCCACCAAACTAACCTGATCGCCTTCCATGACAAAGTGACTCGACCGCTGGACAAGGGAAAGGCTGTGGATGTGGTCTTCCTAGACTTCAACAAAGCCTTTGACACAGTTTCTCACAGCATTCTGCTACAGAAACTGTCAGCCTCTGGCTTCGACAGGCACACACTCTCCTCAGTAGAAAACTGGCTTGATGGTCGGGCCCAGAGAGTGGTGGTAAATGGTGTTAAATCCAGCTGGAAGCCAGTGACAAGAGGGGTTCCCCAGGGCTCATTGCTGGGTCCAGCCCTCTTCAATGTCTTCATCAATGACCTGGATGAAGGCATTGAGTGCATCCTTAGCAAGTTTGCAGATGATGCTAAGCTGGGTGGATGTGTTGTTCTGCTGGAGGGTAGGGAGGCTCTGCAGAGAGATCTGAACAGGTTGGACCGCTGGACTGAGTCCAACGGCATGAGGTTTAAGAAGGCCAAATGCCGGGTCCTGCAGTTGGGGCACAAGAACCCTACGCAGAGCTACAGACTAGGAGAGGTCAGTCTAGAAAGCTGCCTGGAGGAGAAGGACCTGGGGGTGTTGGTTGACAGCAACTGAACATGAGCCAGCAGTGTGCCCAGGTGGCCAAGAAGGTCAATGGCATACTGGCTTGTATCAGAAACAGTGTGACCAGCAGGTCCAGGACGGTTATTCTCCCTCTGTACTCGGCACTGGTGAGACTGCTCCTTAAATCCTGTGTTCAGTTCTGGGCCTCTCACCACAAGAAGGATGTTGAGGCTCTGGAGTGAGTCCAGAGAAGAGCGACAAAGGTGGTGGAGGGGCTGGAGAACAGACCCTATGAGTAACGGCTGAGAGAGCTGGGGTTGTTTATCCTGGAGAAGAGGAGGCTGAGAGGAGACCTCATTACTCTCTACAACTAACTGAAGGGAGGTTGTGGAGAGGAGGGAGCTGGCCTCTTCTCCCAAGTGACAGGGGACAGGACAAGAGGGAATAGCCTGAAGCGTCACCAGGGGAGATTTAGGCTAGAGATTAGGAGGAAGTTTTTCACGGAAAGGGTCATTGGGCATTGGAACAGGCTGCCCAGGGAGGTGGTTGATTGACCTTCCCTGGAGGTGTTTAAGGCACGGGTGGACAAAGTCCTGAGGGACATGGTTTAGTGTTTGATAGAAGTGATTAGACTCGATGATCCGGTGGGTCTCTTCCAACCTAGTGATTCTATGATTATATGATTCTGTGATTTCAGAGATTTGGGACAATCCTGAGAAAGATACAGTTCCTGCATAATTTAGCTTTATATTTTGGTAGAGAGACCTCCTGTCCTTCAAACTGTACCTTGCTCATTGTACATTACTCACTTTACCTGAGGAGTAAAATGATACAACCTTCTCAATGGGTTTATAAAAAACCTTTGAATAACTTCTGTCTTCAAAAAGAACCTTGAGGATCAGGGTTGAAATGCTGTACTCCTTAGGAATTAATGGCCTTTTTTGTTTAATATCTAAAAATGTATTCTAAGGAATATTGCTCAAATCTTGCTGATACTAAATAATAGAAAGATCAGGAAGCTTTCTAAAATTAATAAACATTGATTTAACATGTCACATGCTGATTCCTTCAGAACCAAAGAGAGGCAGAGTGAGTGAACCTGTAGTCAGCAGGATGTTGACAGTCTGATGGAATGAGGGAGTGAGGTGCTGAGCAGATGTTTGTTGTGGTGATATAGATGTGGTATAATGAGAGAAGTAGCCAATATATATGGATTTATGTGCTGTCTAGTTATCAAGAAAAATAAATAAATGTATAAACATTATAGACATCGGGCTCCTTCCTCTTAGTGAAGTCGATGATTTAGATAATTAAAAAAATTCCACCTCTCTGAGCTGGCATCTACCTGTTCTCTGATGGGCAATCAATACCTGATTTTTAGATGTTTTTGATTGATATGAATAGTGACGAAAGGCAAAGAAAGAAAATTCAAATCAACCATTGTTCCTTTTCCAGTGTGGCTGTACTTCAAACAATTGGGAGCTCAGACTGTATCTATAAACCCTATTTGAAAAAACTCTGCTGCAAAAATAGAGATTTCACCAACTGCCACATTCAAACAAAGGTCTCTCTTACAATTTATCTAGTAAAGGAGCAATGGCATTTGCGGGCATAAACAACACTCAAAAGCATTTAAGAAAGTAATTTTTTTTTAAAGCCATATATACACTGCTGGTTTTTCAGAAAGGTTAGAACTTTATGAGATTCAGAATCAAAAACTGATGTGACCTACATAAAAGAATCACTCTGATTTCTTAATTAAACCAAGCTGTAACTGTACACTTGGTTAGCAGCCGCCAAAGGAATTATGCAATAAATCTTCTGACTGACTTTCAGAATGTGGAGAGGAAGACAGTGATGAAGAGGACGGTGGTGAGGAACAGCAAGATGGGAACGTTCCAGGTATCCTCTTTAACGTCCTGTTGCAGAGGGTTTGAGGCTTCCAACACACAAGTTAACCAAGTGAAATGGTCACATCTGTAGCACCATTTTGGTGAAAAGTCCAAATGTTTTAACAGCTGGACTGTTTGTTTTTTTCTTTTTTTTCCCTTTACCTAGTTTGCTTCAGGATCTGATTTTACTCTGAAGGGGTGGGCTCAATGCCTGCCAGGAGGCCCAGCAGGGAATGTTTACTCTGAGACACACAGAGAAGTTTTCCTTTCTTCTCAAGTGATTTTTTTTTTTTTTTTTTAAGGAGAGAGGGTGGGGAATTCTCTCAAGAATGGTTCTATTAAAACAAACACACTTTACAAAAATGTGTTAATTTGTAGGTTCTTTTTCTGTTTTATGTAAAATCTATACAAAAAAAAATCTAAGAAAACCGCATCACACATTACTGTTGCATAGCTGTCTTCTCTGTCTGCTGGACCAGCCTTTGCAAAATGCTTGTCCTTTGCAGTGTCTCAGACAAGGACTTTAACTGCACAGTGGATTTCCTGTGATTTCAACCTTTGCTTGCTCTCTGCCAGAACTCTTGTATCACTGCCAGCCTCTAGCAGAGCCAGACAAAACTGCTCTGATCTGTGATCTACTCCAGTGGAGCTTACTCCAGTTCCATGCAAATTTCTATTACTAAAAATTATTTACTTAATATATACCAAATGTAGATGCACTTATGGTAAATTTACTGAATGGACAGACTCTCCCATGCCAAATTCTAAAATACTGAGTGTGGTTCATCAGACATAAGGAATGCCAAAGAACCTGACAATGTCTCTGTTTTCTTCTCTTCATTCTGTAAACAGAGCTTCACTCTTATATTTGAGAAATTTCAAACCAGTGGATATACACACACCATACAGGGAGAAAACACGTTCATGTCATTGATGATAAATGAATACTGTGACAAGAACAATATCCTTCATTCCTTCCCTCAGCCTCTGCACATGCCTACTGTTTGCAGCCACATGGGAGAACAAAAATACTTTTTAAAGACAAAAATAAGATTGTCAGCTTAATGCAGCTACCCAAGATAGCACACTAGGAGTAAAACAAACAAACAAAAAGTCCCTAACGACAAGGAAACCTGACTGACAGTAAGATTTATTAGTTGGATGGTGATTCCAACACAATTTTGTCTTGTCGCTTAGAGACAGCAGAGCAACATGTTCATGTGTGGTCCCAGCATTCAGGATACGGTCAGATTTGAGCTCTGGAAATGGAGTTTGGATCAGTCCTGTTAATTTTGTTAAACAGTCAGTGTTTCATCCTTCAAGAAACATTATAAACTCCTGGTATTTACTGCTCTCAGTGACTACCAGTCTTCACTGTAGTCATCAGTACAGAACAATTAGGTTTTCGGTGCCCTACTTGTCTGGGTTGAAGTCAGATCTTTTCCTGGGTTATTGAATGATACATCTCTGATGATAAGTCTTTTTTCCCTGTCTGCCTCCAGTAAAATCTCTAGATAAATCTACATAAATCTCTTCTTTTTATTCTCTGGTGGTACTTCAAGTCTAAACAATCTTTAGAAATGTGTTTTGGTTTAGTCATTTGCTTACAGAGATCCATTTACTTGACTTAACTGGGTGGAATTTGAGAAACAGCAGTCCAAGTAAACTCATGACTTGCTTCTTGGAGGTTACTACTAAACAGGTAGAAGGAACAAAAGAAACACTGCACCAGCTTCCTCACTTCCACAAAGTGTTGGCTTTAATCTAAAAAGCTGTTAGATGTTGCCAACTGGGATTTTAGAGAGTTGTTTATTCATCCCATAAACTGAAGCAACTCAGTGTAGTATAGACTCTAATCACCTGCACTGTTAATCTAGTCTGCTCTGTAATAGACCCAGTTTGTTGCCTGAGGCTGAGTCAGTGTAGAAAGACTTAAATCCTTCCTGCTGACTTGAAGGGTAGTCTTGTCCTTGTTGTTACCTTTGCTGACCTATTCCTATCCTCCTTCTTCTGTCTGAATTGTAACTGAGAAACTACATAACTATTAAACCAATTCTCTTCTGAAAATAGAGCCTAACAGTTCCTAGTGTGCACATTTAGGAAGAGCTGGGGCTGCTTCTTTTTGGATGGTAGCACTGCCTGGGATAAGAATCATAGAAACATGTAAGTTGTAAGGGACCTCAGAGGCTCAACATTATCAGCCTCTAAACAGTGCCACTTGTAACTAGTTATCACTTCAACTTTGAACGATTGGCAGGTACCCTTTGAGACCAAAAGACAGTTGTAATCTATCCATCTAGGTGCTATTTCCTAAATCAGCTGCAGATACCATTGCAGACCTTATCATACGCTTGGCTAATGTCAAGGTAAATGACAATGGTACATCAGTCACAGAACTGCCTTTAAGCTGTTGTTTAAGAAGTTCTTTAAGTTAATATAAATTAACACTATCACTGAAATTGGTTGCTCCTCCTTTCACCACCACTCAGCCAAGATAAATCTGTGTGGCGAGAATCAAATCAGGGAAACTGTTCTGGCTGACGATTAATAAAAGACTAAATCTCCACCACACCATTTCCTCATTTGATTGCTTGTGCTGGAACAAAAGACAGAAAGACACAAAACAGAGAGAAGAGAGGCTAAAACTTTAACAGAAATTAAACTGCTTCTACATATGGCAGTATTAGTGCAGGCTGCATTTAAGTGTCTGCCCTGTTTCAGACTTAAATACTATGTCACAGTCACAGTTTTCAGCCAGATATTCGCTATTTGCTCCGAATAATAGTGATAGGTTTGTTACACATTTCTATTTCTAAACTGTGTGTCCTAGTTTACAAGTAGGGGATGATAAATGAAAGAAAGTAGTAAGAAATCAAGCAACCTCAGTGATACTGTTGCATAGTCAGTTTTACTTGTACCAGTAGAAGTGACTGAAGTGCCACAAACAGTGCACGGGCTGAAAGTCTTTCTAGGCAATCTGCAAAGTGACTTTTTATGTTGGACATCACCAATCAGCTCCTTGCCAGCTTTGTAGCATCTGCTGGGTCTTTTCCATCTAACAGAGACCAATATGAGTACTGAGTACTTGACATACCTTCCCAGTTGCTGATCAGCCAAAGCCTGCATGAAGTGAGTGCAGGTGAGCTCCCACTAGAGGCTGCCTGGAATACCCCTGCTTGGGATATTTAGTCTCCTGTTGTCCTCCAGCCCTTTCTATGGCAGTTAAAACAGAGCAGAGTGTGGCTTGACTTAGGTTATCTTCTCTTTCAAGAAGAGTGAGGCAGACAACGCACAGGTTAATATATAGACCTTGACCTATAGACAGCTGAGAAAAAAATGGGGTGACCTGGGGTAAAGGAAAGCCAAGAAAGGCAGAAGAAATTTTACTCAGTACAGCGTTGACTTCTCCCATCCTCATTGCCTTGAATAGAGCTCTAAAATAATGACTGCTGTTTTTCTTCCCAGCATTCTCACTCAGTATGAGCTCTTAGCCAGTTAAGAGCTCTCTCCTAAGGCTCTGGGCCTTTACTTCACCCTTAAGAGTACAACCACCTCCATTTACTCAGCTGTAGGGTTACCATACCCACAGGCAAAGCAACATGGCATCACCAGGGCCAGCTGCTCCTGCAGGGCTGAGAAGCCAGAAGCTGTGGGCATCTCCAGCACCAGCCATGCCCTCACCTATGGTTTCTGTCCCACAGGAACTGACTGTGGCCGGCAGAGCTGGGGGATGCTAATGAGGCCAATGAATAGCCCTAGGTCAGGTGAGCAAAGAAATAGAGGTGAGGCTGGTCAGGGCCATTAAGACTAATTGATATCCTCAGAGCCTTAACAAATGTATGAATGGATGTGCAAGTGAAAAGAGGAATCATTGGTGATTACATTTTTACTAAATTTATCCTTTGTATACTAATTATTAAAGCAGTAAAATCCCGTTCATCCTGTTGTAAAATTATTGTAAATCAGCTACAGATCATTCCAATATTTATACATTTTTCTCAGCCGGCAGACTCCTCATGGCTCTCATTCTCTGCTAGTCTGAACAAAATAAACTGATATTTTGCTGATTTATACATGCATGTTTGGTTTTGTTCCATGACCTTATTCTCTACAGGAATGTGTCTACCTAGATTTTGGATCCCGAAATAAGTGTGAAATACACTCATAAGTTGAAAAAAACTTGTGAAATCATGTCTTACACTTAAGTCTAGGTGTCATTTCAAATAGATATATATGACGTACATTGTTATCTAGACATCAGAATTCCATGTAAATGATGGTTTAATTGAAATCTCTTTCTGCTTAATATGGGCAAAAAAGGAAGAAAGCAAATCAAAAAAAGTAAACATCTGTACTTATTTTCTAAATGAGGCTTCCTTCAGGGCAAAGGGAAACTTCTTTTCTTCAAGTCGTATCTTTTTCAACCTATGCTAGGGCTTTCTGTATGTATGGGACACAAATATGAATCACTCCCAATTAGAAATTAAAGAGGAAGAATGCATTTGCATTCAGCAGATTTCAAGGTTAGAGATTTAATGTAGAGTTTATTGCAGTTCAGATGAAGAGCTCAATTTCACATCCTGAGTGAAGGGAGTTACATTTTACTTACCAGTTTGACTCAGCAATAAATGTGTTACTAATAAAACTTGAATTCCATCAAAGAGAAGCAAACAAGAACAGGTGATCTCGTGGCATATGTCTCACCCACAAGACTTAAGATGGGGGAACTGGAAAAGTTTCTTTAATCTCAAGTCCGTCTGAACACACATGACCTGTGTCAGGGAAAGGCCTATATGTGCACCTTCTGCTTTTCCAGAGAAAGAAAGTCAAGTGAGCAGATAGGAAGAGAATTATGGTAAATGTTAACTTCATGTAAAGCCTGGTTGATGAGGGGAGTCTGATAAAGATTAGCATGCAGATTTAGTGCAGTGGTAGTGACTGACCCTTATTTCTGCATATACATACTGCTTTCCTTCAAATAGTCCAGAAATATCTTTAATTTTTTACTATTCTTTAGACAAAAAGGGAAAAATCATAGAATATGATACTAATAGGTCATATCACCTTTCCCTTCTCGGTGATGTTGTGTGACTTCTTCAACTGAAAAGCAGTAAAGAACATCACCTGTGTTATCCAGAAACCAATTGCTATACTACCTACAATGCAAGTCACTTAGCAGTCCCCTCTACAAATTCTCAGTTGAGTTCTGAAACATTCTTGAGGAATATTTTTATTCTCAAAGAAAATTAGTAAATACTTTCTTTGTTAAGCAGGATTTAAATCACAATTCATTTCAAACGGAATAACTGACTGGAATGAATGTTGCAGGACTGGTGCAGACCAGAAAAAGATTTTACCTTGAATGCTGTTAGTGGACATCCACTCATATAAAGCTGATTCTTATAGCAAAGTACTTTGGAAACATTATCAATTTCTTAATTTTATTTCACTGCTAGCTCATATTCTGATGAAGATTTCCTGACATTTCAATGAAGAAACATCAACAATAAAAGATTAAGGTTATTTAATAGCTTAATAATGTCAGTTCTGAATTTACCATGGGATTTACATCCTAATGTCTTTCAAAAATACACCTGCTTAACATACAGGTAGAAAATAAGAAAAGTCCTCTATTTTACTCTGGTACCTCTATGGCCTATACATATCAGTTCTACCTGAGCATCTACCAACACTTGAATTGATGTAAAACTCACAATCTCTCACTTTTGTTTCTTTTCAGCTTGCAGAAGAACTGTATTCTTTTCTGTTTGGGAGGTGTGTGACTAAGAATGGATGGGGTTGCACAAGTGAATCTATGTGAGTAGAGCACCGAGGAAAATGAAAACAAAAGGATAGTACAAGATGTCAACTCATCATATCAAAAGCAAAAGGTTGGATCTTTAATGACATACAAAGTTCCCATGGGGAATTTTACCCACAGGGAAGAAAATAAAGTCTGAGTTGTTTTAAATGAGCTTTCAGAAATATTGATGCCAGGCCATGGAGTCAAGGTGTGAGCCTGAAGCGCAATATGCAAGCCACAGCAGTCTGTACTGTGAGAAAGAGAATACATTGCATTTCAAACTTTCATTTCCATATGAGGTTATGAGATTGAATTGAATTTTGAAAAGTAAACAAGCAAAAACAAATGAGAAAGTGTATTGCTTGGACTTGAGTGAGGAAAAAAATAATTTTAGATTGATCCCTACTCTTTTAACTTTTCTCAGCTTCTTGATCCAATCTTTCACCAAAATATTCTCTCAGCACAATTTCTGAGAAGGATTTGCTCTACAAAGGAGGAAAGAGGCAGAAGAAGCTAAGCTGTCCCTATAGAATTCTCTTTCACACCCATGTCAAACAACAGAGGAAAGGCTGAAGCAGAGCAACATTCAGCCAGGAATATGATAACCAAAACTACCAAGCATTTCACAGGAACAGGGAAGAAAATCTGCAGCAGGATCTAGAGGATCATTTACATAGCATTTCTTTCTAACACAGTCCTCCTCTAAGTCATCACAAGACACTGTCCTGAACTTTCTGCTTTCATGGACTCTGTAAAAAAGTCTTCATACATATTTTTTGTTATTTAAACATCTAATTACTATGAGAAACCTGCTATGGTTTTGATCAATGAAATTTGAGTTTCAAGCTTTGTAGACAAACTATAGAAAATGAGTAAGATCAGATTTGGGTCTTAGTATAAGTTATTCAATCTCCTTTAATAGTTAGTAGTGAAATGGGCACCTGCAGGAAGCATTTTATCTCATAATATATTAAAATGAAAGGAGTGAAATATCTTCAGAAGGTTCTCATCTTTCTCAAGTCTCTCCCTGCTAAGGAAAGTTCAGGTGGCTAGTTTGAACTAAAAACATAACATCAGCCTAGGTGCATGTCTTGTTTCCAGTAGCAGACATCTGACAAAAGAGCATGGGAATTAGTACACAAAGAAGCAGATTCCTCTGCCTCTGCTTATAGTGTGATCCCTTCCTGTCAGCACCTGGCCGCTCATGGTTTTGAGTATGCCTGAACCACAAGCAATATCTGGATCATCCCTCCCATTAAGCTTTGAAACCTGTCCTAAATATTTGCCTAACTCCTTTTCATTTTCATAGACAAACCATCAACAATAACAAGTGACAATCAGTTCTACTAGTTGATTATACCCTGTGTTGTGTAAACCCAAGACCTGATAACCACACAAAATGAAGCATAACACATTTTCTTTCATATTCACCAAAGCTGTTCCAAGATTTAAGTTTAAACAGAAATATAACTGGATTTTAGATATCCAGCATTTAGATATATATATGAGGAATTCAATTTCCCGTAGGGGCAACCTGTTCTAAATTTAGGTCTCCATCCTAGACCCCGGTGAACAGCTTTGTAGCATTAATGCTATCCAACACAGTGGTGTTTGCTTCAGTTCAGATAAATCATAAAATAATAGAATGCTTTGGATTGGAAGGGACCTTAAAGAACATCTAGTTCCAACCCTCCTGCCCTAGGCAGGGACACCTACTTGATCAGATTGCTCAAAGCTTCATCCAACCCAGCCTTGAACACCTCCAGGGATGGGGCAGCCACTACTGCTCTGGGTAACCTGCTCCAGTGTTTCACAACCCCCACAATAAAAAACTTCTTCCTAATATCTAATCTAAATCTCCCCTCTTTCAGCATAAAGCCATTACCCCTCATCCTATCCCTGATAAAGAGCCCCTCCCCATGATTCCTGTAGGCACCCTTTAAGTACTGAAAGGCTGCTATAAGATCTCTGACACCTTCTTTTCTCTAGGTTGAACAAACAAATTCTCTCAGCCTTCTCTCAGTCCTTCTATAGAAGATGCTCCAGCCCTCTGATCATCTTCCTGGACCGACTCTGCACTCACTCCAACAGATCTATGACCTTCCTTTGCTGAGGAATACAGAACTGAACACAATACTCCAGGTGAGCTCTCATGAGAGCAGAGTAGAAGACGGGAATCACCTCCCTCATCATGTCCTTATTTTCTATCTGTCTCAGGAGAGTTTCCAGGAAGATTTGCTCCATAATGTTGCTGGGCATAGAAGTGAGATTGACCAGCCTATAATTCCCTGAGTCTTCCTTTTTTTTGCTTTTTAAAAAATGAGAGTTATATTTTCCCTTTTCCAGTCAGTGAGAATCAGAGCCTGTAGAAGTTATGCAAGATGGTTCTCCTTTTTTCTAATGGCAGTTACTGAAAAAGAAAAAGAAAAAATAATGGAAAAGAGAAAAATATAAAAGAGAATAAGACCATCCACTTCAAAAAGACAGTCTTATCACTGCTGTTACTATGATTTTTAGTACTGTCACTGATACATATTTGTGTGTGATACATGCCATAGTGACAACTATAAAATTCTTAAACGAACAGATATTTATTACCATCTATTTCTAATTTAGTGATCTTTTGGGATACTATTTAATTGTATGTGAATCTATTTTATGGTTATTGCAATTCTTTGAAATCACTGAATAGCACTCTGATTTCATGCTAAAATGTTCACGTGATGCTGCGCAAGCCTGTCATCTTTCCTGGTTTTGCTATAAATATACATTCTTTGACTGCTAGAACTTCATTAACTCTTCTTGTGATTGTGAATCTTAAACATTGGAATGACTGTAAACAGTTCATTTTCATAAACACCTTAACACAGAAGCACAGGTTCCACTTCTGTCAAAAGACATGTACTGGCAAGATGATAGCCAGTAATTTAGCATAGCTCTACACAAGATTTCATAGTGTCTTTTTCAGTGTAATTTATAACCTCTTTAAACATAATTTTAAGAAGAAAAAAAGAACTCAATTAGTTCTGCAAGATTAAAAGTAAAATGTTTTATTAGGTAGATAAAAATATCTTAGTAGATAATTGGTAAGGTGTAAATTATACAGTCTTAATGTGCTTCTTTCCTAATAAAAAAAGGCAAAAAGTTTCAGCAAGCCTGATCCTGCTTCTGTTCTATAAATAGAATTTGTTGTTGCAGATAGGAATTTACAAAACTTTGGTTTATCAGCAGTTTAAAATTCATTTAAGTAAGGCTGCAAGTTTCCTATTGACACTTAATTATCAATTGATCAACCAAGTAATTAGAAGTTATTTATTGAATGTATTATAAACAAATTGATCAGCGATTTATGCATATTAGAAAAAAAAAACGCAACACTTACTCGTATTTATTACACAACCTAACAAGTATATATGCAAGTACAAAGATATACTCAGTTTGCATCAAAAAGGAAAAATTTGGATTAAAGGTGAGTAAAGTGAAATGCAATTTCTGCATTGCTGTAGACCCTCTGGTCATATCTGCATGTACCAAAGTCTGATTTCTGCAATATGGAAGCTGAACCTTTGAATGTTTAGAAGTTTGCAACAATGGAAATGGTGTGTTTCACAATACATTTCTGTGGAATTATACAACTATATTATTTAAGTGTCCCTTTACGAAACAAACAAAGAAACAAAGAGATCCTGCAGTAGTAAGCTACCAAATATGCATTCCTAAAAACAAAGCCTGTGAACAGTTTAATTATTTTGTTCTTCCTTAAGTCTTCTTGCCAAAAATCTTTAGTGGATTAAGTATTCAACACCAAGAGATTAAAGAAGTATATCCCTGTAGCTACCACTGCACATATCTCCACATAATCACAAGGATTATCTTTCTAAGGAAGTAGATCAAAGCTTTTTTTCCTTGTGGGTAACCTATAATAAAGGCTAAGGATAAACCAAACTCTCATCACTTTTGCATCTATCTCTCCATTATTAGCTTAAGACTAAATAAGAATGTGAATAAAGATAAAGCCAATGTAGAAAGCTGCAGTATCCCACAACAGCTATAATAGGAACACAGCAGAGTAATAAAAGGGAACAAAAAGGATAGGAAGTACATAAAGGCAAGCAATTAGTAAACTGCAGAGCCTTTTGGAGGTAACTGTGAATAAATATTCATAAGCAAATACGACTTGTATACAGATCTCTGGAGCGTGTGTCCATAAACTACAAAATCCCATACTTCATCAAGATTTGTACTTTGAAAGAATATATTTTATAACAACTATCCATATGTGACAGAGAACAAAGTGGTCATTCTAAGCAACGAGCACCGGGAAACTCCATTGTTAAATGCACTATAACCACTTAATAATTCAAACTGGCACAGTGCAGAAAGCCCGGTGCATACTTGTTTATTTTTCTGTACAGTTCTGGACACTCATGGACCAACAAAAAGACCTGTATTTGTGTATAAGACCATTAATTTTAACTAGTTCAGTGTTGTATGAAAGCAGGTACATTCTCTGAGGGCTGAAAGCAAGGCATTTATGGGAGACTGCTAGATTTTCCTCCTTCTGCATGGCTTATCTGAAAGTAAGCCCTCAGTAACGTTGTGTCAGCTTAGGAGAAAGACATGGCTATTACATTAACTCTAACTGTACATTACTTGCTTGTTTTTAAAAGACAGTTATAGTTTAACTACCAGTTACCTAAGAAAGTTTATACATACTCTGCCTTGCTTGTGTCCAGTCCTGAACTTGACACCTACAGGTGTTTGCTGTGCTTCTACCATCTTTAGTCATTCTATTCCTTTTTGTCAGCAAAACCACTGAAAATTAAGGCTTCTTGTGACTTTGGTAAGTCATTTAGTCACTCTGATCCCCTATTTATCCATAAATACCTACCTCAGAGAAGTGTTGTGAAATTCAATTAATGGTTAAAAAGCTTTCTGATGTTCCTGAATGACAACACTGTAGAAAAAGATTCTATTATTTAATTCTGCCAAAAAGGATACGTTTAATATTCAGTATTTTTTTGTAAAGTTCATAGACTCTAATACATTCATATTGTGCAATTCCTGATTAAAATATTTTATAATCTAGAAACTGAAGCCTAGTTTTGTTATTCTATCACTTAAATTTCTTTGCTTTTATTATCCTTTATCCTACAAGTGAACAGTACTAAAATATGCACAAATATTTTTACAGACTGTAACATTCTCACCTTGTAAACAAATACATACCCATGCACAAGCACGTGCACAAAAAAATACAAAAGTTCCTCTTGGATGTAAAGATTTTCTCCTAAGCTACATAATGAAAAAAATTATTTCATATGAAGTAATATCTTCTTATAAAATTGTGTAAATTTAAAATTATTTCCTGCTTTAAAGAACATGCTAATCTACTAAATAATTTTTTCTCTATGTTTGCTAGCATGTTGATCTAAATTGCATTAAAAGATAGTACCACTGAATGAGCAGAAACCTGTTGTTTCATTGGTGTTTTACTAGAGCCTTGAATTTTATTATATGTTTCATTGATAGAGTGTGAATAAAGATTGTTATTTGTTTAATATTCTTATTCCTTTAGCAAATCAGGCCATTTTATTTTGTCCATGACTCTAAAGACAGTCAATTTTAACACACTTTTTGTCCTCAATTCTGTCTTAGACATAGCTCAATTATTTAATAGACTTGCTCTTATAATTATTATTGTGCTAAATGGGGGTGAGGGGCGGTTCCCCTACTTTTTCCTCTGCCTCAATCCAGACAGTGATGTAAAGTAAAAATGAACTTGTCCATTTTTCACGTTTGCCTCTGACCTACCCTGTCATGGAAGAGACAAGTTAGTTTTTCCTAGCACAGCACCACTGTTTCTCTCCAGCAGCTCTCCAGTGCCACAGGAGTGCAGGAGGGCTTCAGGACAGGTCCACGGGGAAGTACAGTGACCAGAAGCATCCCTCTGTCTTCAGCTTTGTGCAGTGCCTTCCTCAAATGGGATGTGCAGGTAAGCATGAGGTGTCACAAGGCAAACCCTTCTCTGTAGGGTTTCTTTCCTGGGTCCTTTGTTTGGCTTCAGCACCTGAGGTGTCCTTGGAATATGCTCACATGAAGAAGTCTGAGGGGGATTTTCAGTCATTCAGCAGTATACATGTGCCAGAAATCACACATCCAGCATTCCTTCTGTCTGTCCTTGTACATTTACTGTCAGGGTTGATTATTTAACAAAACACCATTGGTACAGTTGCACATAGGAGAAAAAAAATTGATAATTTCTATTTTGAAAAGCATTACTAGAATATAATATTTTAAAAAGCAATGAGAAGTTGTTACGTATTCAATGGTCTGTCTGAACCTGGAGACATGCAGAGGTATACAAAACTCAGAAACAGAATTAAAAGTTACAGTGAGTCTTTCCTTCTAAGCTACTGTTAGATAACTGGCTGCCATTTTTGAATGTACATTTCTTTAACTGCCAGTTACTGTTCCTGGACATGTTAACTGGATGCCACGTGTTAGATTGGTGTTGGAGGTAGTAGGACAAAAATCTCAGACTTCTCCAAACTGCGTCTTTTCAAGGCTATGAAGACAAGTTAAAATACTTCACACCGGATGTATCCAGCACATTTAATCTGTTTATGTCCAGAGGAAAAATTGTCCTCCAGCAACAGAAATTGTTAAATGCCTTATGCAGTGATTTTGTGGTTTGTTTTTTTATCTTATTTTTGTGAAATATTAAATGCTGGTACTTAATATGTTCATGTTTACAGATGAAAGCTTGCAATATTTTGAAAATAGCTATTGATAGAAAAGTCAAATGTAATGTTTGCTTTGCTTCAATTATAAAAACAATATATCAATATATTTATTTCTTGCCAGGTAAAAAGTTTATTAAACATCAGATAGAGTATGCTACCTAATCAAAATAAATGCCGCTAAGTAACAACTGTACAATGACTGTGGGGTTAGCAAATTTGGTTTTCGTCTTTGGTGCATTGTTGCAGGGTGTGTCATGTGTTGTTTTGTTTTCCCATCTTTTATTTGTTTGCACACAGAAATCCATAGCCTCAACATTCTGAAATTCTAACTATGCCTTTCCTAAATTAGAATGGAAATCATTGCCTTACTAAAATGAAAGCCACTTGACTAGTTTTTTATTCCTTGACAAACTTAATAGCAGGAAGTATTTTTAGTTCATTAAATTCTTCTAGAAGAGCAATGTACAGAAAAGTAATACTGAGATCTGAAGCCTGACCTGCTGCCACTGACTGTGGCGCAAATTTTATCTTACAATTATTCACCAAAAGTTAATAAACTTGTAACAATTAAATCTCTCAGAACTGATTATAGAAGTTCCTCAAAGTAACAGTGGTATATGATTAGATGAGATACATGAGTAGACTTCTAATCTTTATGATTTCACAAGGGCTGCATACTAAAAGAGCAGGCCAGATTTTGATGATCCAGTGGGACCCCATCGCCTTGTGAGACAAACACCTAGGATGAGCCACTGATGTGTGCAGTCAGTCAAAAGTGTTTCTTGCTGATTATTATTATCCAGGGATGATTCCAGCAGTACCAAAACCAGGATTAGACTGCTGTAGTTTATTGTGTCTAAAATCAGAAACCACCATTACTGCAAAATGAGATGGAAATGAAACTAATTAACTGACTCAGATTTAAAACACTTCAGAAAACAGTTAAAAATGCATATCACCACAGCTCTTCCTCCTCAGTATTGTTCCCAGTCATTACAAAGCCCAATTCAGATAAAGGTGATCACAGATCTCATTAACTCCATTGCTAAATTAATCTTCATTTGTCCTCAGGAATATCACATACCTTTCTCGTTTGATTTTTATAGGTTTGAGACCCTCTTCAAAAGAGGTCCTGGTGTAGTCATACTTATCAGCAAGATCAGTTTGCACAGCACGAACAAAATGATGTGAACTTTAACATCTCCTGTAATACAAAAGAAATAGAAAACAGATGTATAAAATATCAAGAAGATTTTCATCTTTGTGGAAGGAAGAATGCAGAAAGCACTGCAGTGATTCTACATAGGATTTGTAGAAATTCTCATTTGGAATAAAATATTATGGGATAAAAGCCTCAATTAGTTCCCGTGAGTTTCTTCCTGTTCTTTTGCCAGCTGCTGCCATTTGTCATTCCTAAAGTGCTTCACGTATTTTGATGCTAATGAGAAAATAAAATTGACATTGTTGGCACTTTGTGCTTACCTGGGTCTTCATGTGAAGTGACAAAGTGTACTACATACCATCAGCAAAGAACTACAGTATGAAAACACATCTGTCTGAAATTGATCTTTTCTTTTATCACTATCCCTCATTTCATGTGAGTTGTACAGATAACCTATTTTTAACATGCAGCACATCAGAAGTTCCTGTATTGCTTTCATATTGCCTGCTCATGTCAATAAAATGCCAGCTTAGGCAATTTTGATCTGATATCCAAGGATTTTGAGTATTTGCAATCTATATTGATTCCAGCTGAAGTCGTAGGTGTTCACTGCTTTCCCTGCAGCTCTATCAGTGCTAGCAACAATGGGAGTTCTAATGTAGACAAGATGTTTGTCTTTTTAATGCTAGTTTACTATACAGCAATAAACTTATACGATGAAGCAGAGCAGCTGCCAAGAGGTTTTGCATGCTCTAGCTGAAGTCACCACTAGCAAGAGCAGAGCTGTGTTCGTGTTAGTATAACGGTGGGAAATTCTGCTAAAAGACTCGTTGTAGACACACTTCACCATACTGTACCCTTACTCAATAGATCATTCATGAGCGCCCAGCCCCCCTCCAGAAAGCAAGGAGAGTTGGGTCATGAGCAGGAAGGGATGGAGACAAGGCCGAGTTTCTTACTTACAGCTCAGACCTGGAGCTGGTTTATTGTTGCCATGGCTACAGGCTCCACATGCCTCCAGCCCCTGCTTTATGAAAAGAATGATGCAGTGTCTAGCCTTACAGCTGAATATATAAACCAGATTAGTCTACCATGCCTCTACCTGTTTTGTGGCTCACAAAGAAAGAAGTAATATATCATGCAATCAGTCTTGTGGCAGTTATATTCTGTAAACACTAAGTCATTACACCGAGACTTTTTCATTTGCTCTTTAGAATCCCTTCTCAGTATAATAAGCTGCAGATTTCAATAAGAAAGCGAATTCAGAAGAATCATCTGAGACTTCTCAGAATTTTTGCAACACGTAAATTAAAAATTGCATTTCAAATCCCTTTTCACATTCCATTTTTGTATAGTCTCGTACACTAAACAAGCAGAAAGACATGAAGAATATCTTTTCCAGAGGTGCAGTGTCAGGGTATTAGTAGAATCAAAGTATCCCTAACTTAACTTTTCCTGAACACAGTAAAAGCCTCATACAGTCCCATCTCTACTAAAGATTAAACAAACCTTTCATGACACTGGAGCAGAACAGTGAGGGAAGACACATCCTGTGAAACAGCTGTTGTCAGTGTAGTTCAGAAAAGGGGGAAGGAAGGAAAAGAAGATTTAAGAGTGTGATCTTGGTTGAAAGATAAATGTACAAGAGGGGTTAAATAGGTATGAGAATAAAAATTTATAAATCTTAGCATATGATGGTGTAGCCTACATTCAGAAGAGAAGGTGGCAACAGGAAAAATAACCAGTATAAGGGTTAGGGAAGTTGTCAATTTGCTTTAATTTCTACATCCTTACACAGTTTTCTTTCCCCTCCAGCTTGTAAATTCTACCAGTTTTGATTCTTTATAAGCACATTTAGACTACATATGCCACAGAATCACAGAACAACCAGGTTGGAAGGGACCCATCGGATCTTCTAGTCCACCCATTCCTATCTAACACTAAACCAAGTCCCTCAAGACCTCATCCACCCGTACCTTAAACACCTCCAGGGAAGGTGAATCAACCACCTCCCTGGGCAGCCTATTCCAATGACCAATGACCCTCTGCGTGAAAAACCTCCTCCTAATCTCCAGCCTAAATCTCCCCTGGCGGAGCTTGAGGCCATTCCCTCTTGTCCTGTCCCCTGTCACTTGGGAGAAGAGGCCAGATCCCTCCTCTCTACAACCTCCTTTCAGGTACTTGTAGAGGGTAATGAGGTCTCCTCTCAGCCTCCTCTTCTCCAGGCTAAACAACCCCAGCTCTCTCAGACGCTCCTCATAGGGTCTGTTCTCCAGCCCCTTCACCAGCTTTGTCGCTCTTCTCTGGACTTGCTCCAGAGCCTCAACATCCTTCTTGTGCTGAGGGGCCCAGAACTGGACACAATATTCAAGGAGCGGCCTCACCAGTGCTGAATACAGAGGGAGAATCACCTCCCTGGACCTGCTGGTCACACCATTTCTGATACAAGCCAGGATGCCATTGGCCTTCTTGGCCACCTGGGCACACTGCTGGCTCATGTTCAGTCGGCTGTCGACCAACACCCCCAGGTCTCTCCTCCTGGCAGTTTTCCAGCCAGGCTTCTCCCAGTCTGTAGTTCTGCACAGGGTTGTTGTGCCCCAAGTGCAGGATCCGGCATTTGGCCGTGTTAAACCTCGTGCTGTTGGACACTGCCCAGCAGTCCAGCCTGTTTAGGTCCCCTTGCAGAGCCTCCCTACCCACCAGCAGATCGACACTTGCACACAGCTTTGTGTCATCTGCAGACTTGCTAAGGGTACCCTCAATGCCCTCATCCAGGTCATTGATGAAGACGTTGAACAGGACTGGACCTAGCACTGAGCCCTGGGGAACACCACTTGTCACTAGCCTCCAGCTGGACTTAACACCATTTACCACCACTCTCTGGGCCCGGCCATCCAGCCAGTTTTCTACCCAGGAGAGTGTGCGTCTGTCCAGGCCAGAGGCTGACAGTTTCCGCAGCAGAATGCTGTGAGAAACTGTGTCAAAGGCTTTACTGAAGTCCAGAAAGACCACATCCACAGCCTTTCCTTCATCCAGCAGCCGAGTGACTTTGTCATAGAAGGCGATCAGGTTGGTTTGGCAGGACCTGCCTCTGGTAAACCCATGTTGACTGGGCCTGATCACCCGGTTCTCTTGTAAGTGTTTCATGATAGCACTCAAGATCACCTGTTCCTTGACTTTCCCTGGCACTGAGGTCAGACTGACTGGCCTGTAGTTCCCCGGATCCTCCCTGCTACCCTTCTTGTAAATGGGAACTACATCAGCCAGTCTCCAGTCCAGAGGTACCTCCCCAGTCTTCCAGGACTGCTGGAAGATGATGGAAAGGGGTTTGGCCAATGCATCCACCAACTCCCTCAAAACCCTAGGATGTATCCATTCTGGCCCCATAGACTTGTGGGTGTCCAGTTGGCCAAGCAGGGCTCTGACCACCTCCTCTTGGACTATGGGAGCCTCGTATTGCTCCTCTGTTTCCCGGGTATCTACACAGAGGGAACAGCTTTCTTTACAATTAAAGACTGAAGCAAAGAAGGCATTAAGTACCTCAGCCTTCTCCTCGTCCTCCGTCACTGCTGTTCCCTCTGAGTCCAAAAGGGACTGTATGGTCTCCCTTGTCCTCCTTTTACTGTTAATATACTTATAAAAAGATTTTTTATTGTCTTTTGCAGACTTAACTAGTCTGATCTCTAGCTCAGCCTTAGCCCCTCTGATTTTTTCCCTACATAGCCTCGCTTCCCTCCTGTAGTCCCTCCAAGAGGCCTGTCCCCCCTTCCAGAGCCTATAAATATTCCTTTTTTTTCTAATTTCACTCAAGATTTCCCTACTTAATCAAACTGGTTTTTTCCCCTGCTGGCCTTTTTTCCAGAACACGGGGATGGCTTTCTCCTGAGCTGCCAGGATCTCCTTTTTGAAGAACTCCCAGCCCTCATGGGCTCCCTTGCCCTCAAGTGCTGTCTCCCAGGAGACTTTGCCAACCAGCCTTCTAAACAGTTCAAAGTCTGCCCTCTGAAAATTTAGTGCTACCGTCCTGCTTAGCACCCTCTTCACTTCACCTAGGACAGAAAACCCTATCATCTCATGATCACTAAGACCTAGGCGACCCCCTACTATCACATCCCCCACAAGCCCCTCTCTGTTGACAAACAGCAAGTCCAGGAGGGCACCTTCCCTTGTAGGTTCATTAACCAGCTGTGCAAGGAAGTTGTCTTCCACGAACTCCAGGAACCTCCTAGACTGCTTCCTTTCTGCTGTGTTGTACTTCCAGCAGATATCAGGGAGATTGAAGTCTCCCACAAGGACAAGAGGCATTGACTTGGAGATTGACCCCAGCTGTTTAAAGAAGAGCTCATCAACTGCTTCTCCTTGGCTGGGTGGCCTGTAACAGACTCCCATCACAAAGTCTCCCTTCTTATGGGCTCCCTTGATCTTAACCCACAGGCACTCAATCTCCTCATCGCCACAGTCCATCTCAGAGTTGTCCAAGTCCTCCCTTACAAAGAGGGCTACTCCACCCCCTCTCCTACCCTTTCTATCCCTCCTGAAGAGTTTATACCCCACCATATCTGAACTCCAGTTATAAGAGTCATCCCACCACGTTTCCGTGATGGCAATGACATCATAGGCACCTTGCCCTACAACGGCTTCCAGCTCTTCCATCTTATTCACCATGCTGCGTGCATTGGTGTAAATGCACTTCAGCTGAGTAGCTGGGCCTTCAGCCCTCCTAGAGGGGACAGTGCTTGTTCCCAATTGCCTATTAACTGGAGTAGTTGATGCCAGAATATCTATATCTCCCTTGTTGAGCGAGGCTGCATTCTCCCCCACTACCTGTATGGTGACACGCTGGTGGTCCTCACCAGCACGCCCCCTCCTAAACTCCAGTGGCCTACGTCCAGGCACACACTTGTCTAGCCTGGACTCAATCCCCTCCCCCTTCACACCTAGTTTAAAGCTCTATTTATGAGCTTAGCTAGGTTTTTAGCAAGGGCCTTAGCCCCACTAGGAGACCGACGTGTCCCAACCTTTGCACCCATGTCAGGGGGTGCACGAACCACTCCGTGGTCAAAGAACCCAAATCCCTTTTCCTCACACCAGGTTCGGAGCCAGGCATTAATTGAGTCCTTCTTAGTTTTCTGCGGGTCTGCTCCATGTATCCTGGGGATGGAGCAGAACACCACCTGTGCCCCTGAGCCCTCCATCGTCTTCCCAAGGGCCCTGAAGTCTTTTTTGATGTCCTTAGCCTTTCTGTTGGCTAGGCCATCATTACCAGTCTGGACTACTACCAGAGGGTAGTAGTCCATCTCATGGATCAGGGAGGGGAGTTTCCCAGCTACTTCCCACCCTGATGCCCCTGGCAGGCAGCAGACCTCCCTGTGGAGCGGGTCAGGTCTGCAAATGGGTCCCTCAGCTCCTTTGAGGAGGGAGTCTCCTACAACAATCACCCTCCTCTTCTTCTTAGTGGAGGAGGTTGTGATTTTCTTCTGAGGACGGTGTGGCCTAGGAAAAGATTCTAGGTTATGATGACCACCATCCTCAGGACTAGTTTCCTCCTGGAGCACACGGTACTTGTTCGCCAGGGGGATCTCAGGTGTTGCTGACTGCTTATGGGGAACAGGCTTCCTATGTCAGTAAGTGGAGGTGTGTGGTTGCATAGTTCACCATCATTTCACACTCTCTCTCTAGCAAAATGGGCCTTATCCTCACTTACCCCCAAATTTCCATCAAAGCACCTTGGCAATGTAGGCTGTAAGTGACATTTATAGCCCAAGAAGTGTAAAGGGATCTCAGTGCAGATAAAGAACAGATGATAGTGTTATGTTTTTACAGATCTGAAGTATTTCTTAAAAATTAAATAAAGACAGCTTTATTATCTATAAGGCAAGGAACAATATAACAAAGCATAAATTGAATGTAGCCCCTCAAATTAAATTCACCTTGGCTACAGCAAATTGAATATTTTGACTTACCAATATATTGCCAGGAATTCATGCTGCACAGTCTCTCATGGTGATATTTTCTTTTTCTGGCTGCTGTGGAGAAAATTGAAAATAAAGAAACGTTCAAAATAATGTACCTGTGAGTTGTAGAGTAGTACTAAATCTCATCAAGACCACTATATAGTCTGCAGTCTCTCACTTGACAGGTTTTAATGATGTGGCCATTTCAGAAAACATCAAGACTGAGAAAGTAAAATAAAATCTAAAAAATGTTTTTGCTGTATTTATGCAACTTTTTCAATTCCAGAAAGTTTTTCATTCTGCATTTCTACTTCCTGGTTCTAAAGTGATCTAAAGAAAAAAAATGGATTTGGTATTTTTTTCACTCTTTGAGAAGTTTTAATTACAAAAATAGTTCAGAATAAAATAGTCACTCATGGAACTAAGACCTTTTATGACTATACACAGCTGCAGCATATTTTACTGCTTTAAAAGAGACACTTAAAGTGCTGAAATGAATTATAAGCCCAACAGAAAAATATATGTTTTTATTATGAGTTACATATATATGTGTGTGTTTGAATAGGAATTAATATTTTGTATATCGAATGTAGGTACTCACACCTTTTACAGCAATAAAATGAAATAAAGTTAATTTTATTTCTATATTTATTGAGTGCACAATTTCACATTTTGCTTAGAGAGACACGTTCAGTTCATAGGTTCTTAACCAGTGTTTTGTGCTTCATATAGATTGGAACTATAAGTACCTTCTGTGCCACCCCTTAGTTGAAAAAAAATACTGTGTATATTTTATTCAGTGGTTTTGTTGTTCATTTAAATTACACGAAGCTTTACGAAGACACTCTTAACTATTTCATATGGTCCAATCTTACTTGCTGAGGTTGTATGGTATTGGGGAATACTGTACAGTAATAAATATGAGCAAATACAAAACCTATAGCATTGGGGAAAGTGTTCAGTAAATTCGGGCAAGCACAGTCCATTTCATATGTTCCTGTCTGTTAGAGGTATGAATCCTGATATTTTTTGGCCTCAGAGCACAAAGTGATTTCAACTCCTAAACAGTCAGTGATCTTCCTGTTAGTCTTCTTTCTCTTGAATATACTTGATCATTTTATTGAAGATGTGTTATTGTTTTTCATGCTACAGATGAAAATATAGTAACAAATATAGTGGTATGCTTTTGCCAGCTAAATTTAATATAAATAGGAGACTATAAGACTGAGTAACCAATGAGGGAAAAAAAATGTATAAATATGACATTTTAGGGTTCCATATACAAATATTTTATAATGCATGTGTTGTATGGGACAAATAATGTGAAAACAAGATGGCTGTTAAATTGCTGACAGATTTCACGTGGGTCTTAAAGAATAAGTAAAACAAGTTCTTTGAAACTGTTTATATCATCTAGATTTTCAGAGCTTTCACACACAGTGAATTTTTTTTCTTCTTTTTACCAAAATAACTGAGGTACAACATAAATACAGAAAAGAAAGGCATTTCTAAGAGACACCATCCATGTAATTGTTAGTGGTTTTTCTAGTCTGCAAGTTTTAAGAGTGGTTAAGACCTTTAGATCATGCCTTCCAACCTCCTATACTCACAGTCTCTTAATCATAACAAATTTCAGCCAGGTATTATACTAAGGCCAACAAATTGAGTGTAAAAGAATAAAATTTCAGCTTTTGAGGACTGAAACAATTGTTCTCCCACAGCAGCAAAAAGGAAAGACCTAGGTTCCAGCAGAGCCTGAGGGTTCTGAGTAGCAAGGATGAATAAAACATATTCTGATGATCTGAGCAAGACGAATAATAAGTGATGCCACAAAGGAAAGGAAAATCACAAGTAAATAAACAACCTCTCCTCTTCAATATCAAACACAAAACAATGAAACAATAACAAAATCCCATAGGCCATTGTAGTGTGCAAAAAGAGAATGTATTTTTGACCCAACATCTGACAAACAATTTGAGCTGTGGCATATGGATGGATACTAACCATGGCCAGCCAAATAATATTCCTTGCACCTTCTCTGAATTTTAATCTATGCTATTTCATACAAATGTCCGTTTACTGCAGTTTCAAACTAAGATCAGGCCAAAGAAACTCAAAACTACATCTGTCACTTGTAAAGGGAAATGAAAAATGATTAATTTCCTCTTGCATATAGCTGCCTGAAACTCTCAGGCATTCTGTGTTTGATCATAGTCATTGCCATGTGTTTTCTGAGGACAATGCAAAATGTATGTTCTCTTTTGCCTCACAGAAGAATGGAAAGCAGAGGAGAGTTCACAGGAATGCAGAATTAGATGTCAAAGCCAAAAGGACCACAATGGTAACTCTGCCCACTCTGATACTGGTGACACCACTCCTTGAATCCTGTGTTCAATGCTGAGCTCCTCACCACAAGAAGGATGTTGAGGCTCTGGAGTGAGTCCAGAGAAGAGCAACAAAGCTGGTGAAGGGGCTGGATAACAGGCCTTATGAGGAGCGGCTGAGAGAGCTGGGGTTGTTTAGCCTGGAGAAGAGGAGGCTGAAGGGAGATCTCATTGCTCTCTATAACTACCTGAAAAGAGGTTGTAGAGAGGAGGGTGATGGCCTCTTTTCCCAAGTGACAGGGGACAGGACAAGAGGCAATGGCCTCAAGTTCCGCCAGGGGAGATTTAGGCTAGACATTAGGAGGAAGTTTTTCACAGGAAGGGTCATTGGGCACTGGAAGAGGCTGCCCAGGGAGGTGGTTGATTCACCTTCCCTGGAGGTGTTTAAGGCACAGGTGGACGAGGTCCTGAGGGGCACGGTTTAGTGTTTGATAGGAATGGTTGGACTCAATGATCCAGTGGGTCTCTTCCAACCTGGTGATTCTATGACTCTATGATTCTTCCAGGAATATGATGACTTATCCTTAAGACAGAATGCCTGTATTGTTCTAATGAGTCCAAGCAGTCTTGCATCTGCTGCCTTTCTGCTGCAAACTTTCTTCATCTAACTGCCAAACCATTGTGTCATAAGAGATATAAGAAACGTTTAACTTTTGATTCATGCACTTTTTTTTCTACATAAAGTGGAACAACACGCAGAAGGCAAATGCAAGGTTTTGGTGATAAATGCACAAAAAATTGTGTGGGATTCACTGGCCACAACCTTGTACTTTTTCTAGTATTAAACAGCACAGAGCTATATGCAAAAAATACTTAAGTCTTGAGATTCTAAAATAGAAACAGAAATGTAATGAGGGAAAGGAAGGCAAAATCTTGACTCTTATTCAGGATTACAATGCAAATTGTATCTGGATTTCACAGTAAATATTATTATGTCAAATATTCTGAATACACACTCATGGATCCTGAAGATCCTCACACTTTCTGGCAAGTTATTTTTAAAAACTACCATCTGGATGTACCATTTTAAGATTCCCTTTGTAGTAGCAGAGAAAATTATTGTAAAATTATGCTAAAATTTATTTCATATGCTGTCCATGCTGTTTAGTTTTGGTTCTTTTAGAGATGTTTATGTATGTTTCATGTCTTCAAAAAGAGAATGTGAAGATTTGATGAGTGTGCCCTGATCCCAGTCATCTCCTGGCAGAATGAAATATGTTGCCTATGTTTCCTAGGAATATACCGCAGGAACAGATGAAGATAATTTGGTTACCTATTATGTGATAATGACTATTCTGACTGAGGTATTCACCCCAAGGTATACTTGAACATCTGTTGTTTATTTAAGCAGGACTTGTCATTCTTTTTTTTAAGATATTTAAGTGGTTGAACATATTTCTCCTTGAAGACAATCAAACAGAGAAAAAACTAACAAGAGTCACACGGGATTATGTACTAGTGATGACATGGAACATGAATCCAGGTGGAAGATGAGATGCAATTTAGTTCTAATACTGTTCATTGCCTTTGGTACTTAGAGTCTATACTTGAGGAAGAAGTTAGTTTGACTTATATTGACTTTACAAAGCAATGAACTCGCATTAAGAGCAAGCGTTGTTGCTGTAAAGCCTTACTCAGTACTGTACATCTTTAACTATAAGGTTGATAAACATCTAATAAATTACAACAGAGTATGGGATAGTATTGTATATGTCATATGAAACATAAAATCTTATTTTGATAATTTTCTAAGATATCGTACTTCAACAAGAAATTCTGTGCTATGTTAAGTAAATTACACGGTGAGTTTGTTATGTTTTATACAGAAACTCAGACCAGTTGGCATAATTGCCATTTTTCGTCTGGAAGTATAGGATGCCTGAATAATTTAGAAGGTCTTCCATAGGTAGAAGGTCTTCTACAAGTATGTCACCCAGAAAAGGAAGATCAAAGAAAGTATACCCTCCCTGATGATCACAACTGGCAAATTGGTAGCAACGAATAAGGAGAAGTCTGAGATACTCAACAACAGTTTTTGCATCAGTCTTCACAGGCAATCTCCCTTCCCACACCTCTCAAGTGGAGGAACTGCAAGTCTACTTACTATACTAAACATAGTATACAGTAGGCAGAAGAAGTAATACACATGACAGCAGGAATAGTTTCTTATTCTGTGAATGACTCCAAATATAAACATTTCATTACACAAGCATCACATTATCATCTCGTTCTGAATACTGAATGCTAGTATCCTTAAAACTATTCACCCACTAGTGGGTAAAAGTTGAATTTTCTATGTCAATCTAGCTGCATTTCAGTTATTTCTGGAATCTTGCAAAGGCTTTCAAAGTAAACATCAGGAAAAATTGTACTGGCTACTCTAATTATTTTTCTGACTTTTTATTCCCTGACAGTTTTATTGCTTAAAAAAAAAAAATCACCCACCCAACAGAAAAAAAAATACACCACTCCCCCTCAAAAAAAGAAAACACAAAAAAACAAGGACTCAAGCATGATGTAACCAAGTCAGGTAGACTACTTACATCTTTCACCTCATGCCAGATTCATAAGTACAGACCTAAACTTAGGGATGAACTGTGTTTGAAATATTCTGAGTAGAAAGTGGTGTAGTCTGTCTTTAAAGATATCCAGTGATGAAGAGTTCACAATACCTCCAGAAATTCTACTCCTGTACCACAAAATAGTGTCCCATCCCTATCCTCCTACCTCTATTCTAAAGAGTTCTTGCTAATGTGTAAGTTCATTGTTTTTCCGTGTCTATGCAGATATGCAGAGAACTGTTGGTTTCCTTTCCTCTTGCAACTGTGTTTAAAAATTTTCTCTCATACACATGACTCCCTCCTGACTTCATCAAGCTAGAAAACTCTTACTTTCTTCAAGTTGTCTACAAAACTTAAGAAAAAAATCTGTTTTCTACACCTCTGATTCTTCCCTTTGGTTTCTTCTAATTGCCTCCATATGAAATATATTTTTGCCTAGAGGCAGCACACACAGTTAGAATAGAGCTCTGCACATTATTTGTGATGGGTTGTAGTTACCTCCACACATGTTACGGTTTTGACAAGTGATCACAGGTGACTGTTCTCTGTGGTTTAAGGTGTTACTCTTACTGTTCAGCTCCTTCCCAGCAGTAACACTGTTGTAGCAGAATTGGCAAGTGAGGATATGTCTGTGTCAAGTACTCTTCTATGTGTGCTGAACCAACATATTGCTTTTAAATGAGCAAATGAAGTTCTATACATCAAAGTTCCTCTCAATATGAAAAATGTTGCAGAAAAATCTGTGCCACATAAATGTATAAACAAGTTTTATAAACAACTTTTCCAGAAGAATGGATATACTAAGTCATATCTAAACTCTATCTAACCTTCAGTGCTGTGCCCAGCAAAGGTCACTTGGACTCCTCTGGTCTGACAAAAATGGTCTGATTGATGTTGCTCCTTCATGAATCTATAAATCTCTCTTTCATCCTACTTCCCATTTAGCTGCCTGTCACATCCATTTGCATTCTCAGATCTGTGGTCTTTCCCTTGATCCTTGGGAAAATTTATGGTATTTTCAGATATAGTTTTTATTTCCTTTTCTGATGCTTCAGCTAACAGGAGACACCAAAGGAAGAGTACAAGAAAAAGAGAAATATACCATGATTTTTATCTCAAGGAGGGTATAAATCACTTTAGAATGACAGCAGTTTGTGCTCAGTATCTCTATAACTTCATTCACACATTAGTTGTTAAAAGTTTCCTTGACACTTGCTCACAAACTTTTCACTTCCTCTCATTCCTTCCATGATGCTCAAGTAGACCCAGGCATGGACATTTGGTTGCAGACAGATGTTCTTTACAGCTAAAAGAGGAAGCTGAGGAAGATGTTTTCAGAACCCTTGCAAATACTAAGTATGTGTATGGAGGACAAGAGCAACAAACTCCAAAGAGTCTGGGATAGTGAAGATTGCCTGTGAAGCAATGAAGATAATGAAGAGCTGTGAGGAGATGTTTGCAGCTGCCTGGAAAGTTTTCCTTGCATACTTAGTTAAGGGAAGCACATAAGTTGCTTATGACTCCTGCAGAGTAAATTCTCAACCCCCAACTGTAAGATCAATGCTGACAGTTTATGCAGGCTGAACCATTCACAGTGAAAAGAAAGGCACTTTGAGACAACTTTGCTGCCATGGGAGATGAGAATTACATCAGAATGAAGCCCAGTTGAGAGAGATTCTATTTATTATGTTGTTTCCACCATTGTTCTTACTCAGCAAATTTTGACACATCATAAACCATGTGTGGATGAAAGCTGTTTGGTGGTGCCTGGCAATATCTCAAGTATCCACACATCCAGAGCACTAAACACCTGATTCCTAGTATTTGCTGACACATTGGATTTTAATACCTTGGGGTATTTTGACTGTGTTTACAAATAGGTAGACAGGCCAAGCACTCAATGTAGGCACAAGTACACAGAAGCAAGTGTTTCTTGAACAGTTTTTTTTCCCCCTGCTCCCCTACCATGTCTTGTCAGGCTTACCTTTTTGCTATGAGGTTATTTTCCAAGAAAGGAAAGATTGCTTAAGTAGATATGGGAAAAGTTAGTGTATATTTAGCTTGTTTTGTTATATTTTGGAAAGTGCAGAGATGTCATGTGCTCAGACTTTGTAAAACCAGCAGTATTCCTTAAAACCTGAGTGATATTTTTAGAATCTTTATTTATTAGCTAAATTTCAGTCCTGAAATCCTTTTTAAATTATGCTTCAGAGCAAGTGACTATTCCTTTACTATTTATAGCATTAAAAGGTAAGAGTAACAAGTGTATAATGCTTATTGGTTAAAACACAGCAAATCCTTCTAGAGGTCATTATGATGGTCTGTAATGTCACGGCAACAAACCACAATTAATGAGTTTGTTTAGGTCTCCCTACATTTGTCTTTCAGACTAAGGAAGTAATAGAAATCATACCTCTGCTAGCCCAGTTTAATATCACACTTGATAAAACAAACTCCATGCAATATACAAGCAGGATAATATAACCTAAATGAATACAATAAAACCCAGTCCAGATAAATAAAAACAGAATTATCAAGGCTTAGCATGCCCAGGCATAGAAACTATACACTTATGCCTCTAGAGAATAGCTAAGAAATTATTTTCAAGTTAAAATTTCCAGTTCATGCCAAGACATGGAAGTAAGCCTAGTATTCAAAGTTAGGACTTATTCTTAATGAATAAATTCCTTGGTTTTGTCAGTGAAAACCTGTAGGTCAACATATTTATGAAAGCTAGAATACTTAGAAACACGTACTCAAGACAAGCTCAACCTCTGTTTAGGATCAGAATTAGTGGCCTTTATATGAAAAGTTTAGACCTTGGCAAGCACCTTTGATAGCCTAGTCAATCACGGTTTCTTGTTTCTTGGCACTGTTCAAAATCTAATCTTTAGTTGAGGTTATGCAAGAACTGAGCTCTTCTGAAAAGCTGGTCTGAAGCAATTGAGAACTGTCTGTTAATCACTCTGAAGATCCTAGGCAATTGTCCTTGATAGTATTCAGTCTGGCGGATTTCTAAAGGACCAAGAACGTGGCACTATGCATGGCCTCTCTCACGTATGTAGGCAAGGACAGAGGCAGCTGGGGAAAACTGAAGTAATATATGAATACCAGAAGCTGAAACTCATTTTTATTTATTTGTTTGCAAACATTGTACAAGTGGGCTTTTTTATTTGGTTTTGATCCCTCCAAAGCAGGTGATTCTTGGGTTTTAAAAGCTGAAAGTTTGACTTACATGACCCTGACAGATAACTTCAGCATCTGGCCCCAGCTGAAATCAGTTTAAACTCTTAATAAAGTAAAATTAGGCAGAAGTCTTGTGGCATCATTAATTAATTTCATAATTTCAAAGTGGTTTGTGTTCATTAGGGGGAAAGAGGCAGAGGAATGTAAAAAATAACAGTAGTTTCTGTAGCCAAAATAAGTTAGGGGCTGTAGCCAACAGTCTGCAACATGCATTTCCAGGCATGTACTTTCAAAGGGGAAAACCAAGGACACTGTAATCAAAGAGGAAGATGGTAGAGAGAATTGTTTCAGTGAGAACAAGTTAAAATAGATGACAAGGGGAATATCCTAGCCATTTTCTCGTAAAGAGTAAAAAGGGGAAGATTCCTCCTGTATAATTCTTTTACTATTCACTACGTCCCTGACATCTTCTTCAAATATATTTGTGTTATATCAGTTGCAACACACTTCTACAGTTCATTTGCTACATTATTGAGCTCACTCTCATTTGACCTTGATCAGCCAAGTTCCCTAGTCATGAGCTTTCTGACTCACTTTAACACATCAGCTGAGTTTCTGTAGTGTAAGAACACCAAAGAACAAAAGCCTAAGGTGAAAATCCCTCTTCCTCACACTAAAATTCTTAATGAAACAAATTTCCTCAGCTCCACACCATCTTACACCTTCTGATATACACAAATGTCAATTTAAAATCATGACATATATATGACCTTCTTGATCTAAGAAATCACATCCTAATGTCAGAAACTCCTAATCACTAGCTATTTTCCAATAAGAGCCTCAAAAAATTTAACATCCTGATTATGAAAAAGCAGGAGTAAAGAATAGCACCAGTTTGTTTCTGTGCAGTGAAGTGAAAGAACTCCATACTAGTGTAACTTTCATGCTCTAATGCTTACACATATTAACAGGGAAAAAAGAGAATTTTTATACATTTTTGACCTGTGTTCTTCACGGTCTCAGTATCAAAGCAGAAAAAGATCTCAAGGAGCAATCACATGAAAAGCATCTCCAGAGACTGAGGATGCCTCTATGGCATCATCTGTATTTCTCTATGAAAATATACATGGCCACACTAACTGAATGACATCATTTGTAGCAATTGTTTGTAAGACTAATGTTTGTGCCACACTTTCTGAGTCATCAAAGCAACTCTGACAAGCCTCAGACCTGTCCTTGTGATCAACCAACCACTTGTGATATTAACGGCTGGTTATCATGCAAGTAATAATCAAACCAGTTTCATATAAAAAGCAGTTTCAGCTTCATATAATCTCTCTTATGTAATTAGATAATTTCCTTCCAATGTTCTAAAGTAATTGGCATAAATACACCTAAGATCAATGAAACTTTAGGCAATTTTGTCTTTATTACAATTTCTTTGCAGATGAATCATTTAAATTACTGATAACACAACACTTGCACTGAATGACTCGGCTAAACAAAGCATCAATATTGAGCTGGTTTGTCTCAACAGGAATAGAGGAAAAAATGTCTATGCTAAGGGTTCAGAATCATAGAATTATAGAATAATCAGGTTGGAAGAGATCCACCAGATCATCAAGTCCAACCATTCCTATCAAACACTAAACCATGTCCCTCAGCACCTCGTCCACCTGTGCCTTAAACACCTCCAGGGAAGGTGAATCAACCACCTCCCTGGGTAGCCTGTTCCAATGCCCAATGATCCTTTCTGTGATTTTTTTTTTCCTAATATCCAGCCTAAACCTCCCCTGGTGGAGCCTGAGGCCATTCCCTCTTGTCCTGTCCCCTGTCACTTGGGAGAAGAGGCCATCACCCTCCTCTCTACAATCTCCTTTCAGGTAGTTGTAGAGAGCAATGACGTGTCCTGATCAAGGAGGATACAGCACACAGAGAGATATGTAGTGGAAAAGAGTCAGAATATTTTTTTCTTACTGACAAACTCTTCAAAACTCAGGTAATTCTAGAGTCTCAATAAGCTGTATTGATTTAGGGAAATATTCACACTTGGAGTGGAAATGAAGGAGCTTTTAAAACGCAGTCACCAAACCCATATGGTTTATTTCACAACATCTTACCACTCACCTTTAAAAGAAATATAACTCGAATCACAATACAATGTTGACTGATGTTTTTCATCAACGCCCAATTATCATTCCTTCATGACACAAGACATTAAAGCAAAGTTGTCTGAGCCAAGTAAAACACAAAGTGAGCATCTGAAAATCCAGATCTGTGCTCTTACAAAATGACTTACAAAACTGCATTTATTATTTTCTAACATGTTAGGTCATGTCAGTTGTATATGGGTATGTAAGATGAGGCATTTATTTTAATCTTGTGATCAGGTAGATCATTTCACTAATTTCTGACTAAAAATCAAATCTACAAAGATATTTTGGTCTTTTTTTAAACGGAGGTTGAACTGAAATTCTTTTTAGCCTTGGTGGGATCAGTTCTCAGTTCTTTTCAATTTCATCAGAACTCTAAATATTTGATAATGAGCATTCACAGGCTACTCTCGTATATTGCTGGGTGTTTCACAGGCATTTCATGATCGAATCATTACAAGTCCACTAAACTTGCCCTTTTATGTGCAGAATATGTTAGAGTACACATTTTACATTTATATATATACATATGTAATAAGTATAGACATCCTGACATGTAACAGAGAAAGAGGTATCTCTCTGCACTATCTGACATGACCTGACATGATTTTAATTGGAAATTAAGTTCCATAATTAAGAAGCAGGTTGTTTGGGGTTGGGTTTTTTAGCATCACACAGCAGCAGCAACAAAATTGTGGGAGACTGTGGGAATAGGAGGAAGTGGTTTAAACATGCAAATACTTAAAAAATGTAGGTGTTAAAAGGTATACTAGTAATCTATGCAAATTTTTACAATATCATACATTTATGTTAACTGAGTATTAACTTATTTTCTTACTAAATATTATTCATAAACAATACTTGGAGCACAGAATACATTCTGTCCTCAAGGAATGTAAAATAACCAATATACAGCTTACTTAATAAACTTCTCATATTTTACTAAAATGCAGTCACCTCAGGTGGCCATAAAAGCTACTGTTTAACAATGTTAAAAAATAATGTGTATCAATTAAGAAAAAAATAGGGACTATTATACTCATTAAAAAGATCTTTAGTGGTTATAAGCTAAGTGCAAAATAAAAAACAGAGATGGAATTTATCTGATATATTTTGCCCGATGCAGCTACGTCAAAATGACAGCGTTTTTTATTTACATATGTAGAAAAAAAATTGAGTTTCTCCTGCAGCTCATATTATGGTGATCTAATGGTGAATTGGTCCTATGATTCAGTGCTATTGGTTTTTGATGATTTACAGAATTTTTACAGGAAGAAACAAGAGGAGCATCCTAATGGAGGAGTGTTTTTTTAATGCACCTTATCTTTTGCTGCAATGAAAAATCTGGAATAAAATGCTTGCTCTTCAATGACATCTTTCAATATTCTTGAGTATGTCTAACAAACTCGAAAAAGCATTTGAATTTTTATTTATGTTACCACATAAAACAAATTTAAGCGATCTGGTATTTATACTGTTTTTTTTAAAAGGCAGACTTACTTGCTTCTCACTTTCAGTGTGGGAGAAGGAAAAAATGTGTTTTAACATATTTTCATTTTCTAGGCAAGCCTTTCTGAAAGAAATTATTTTGCCTCCTGACCCACTAGAAACTTTTCTTATGAGATTGAATGAAATCATACACGCAGATTAAAGCCTTCAGGAAAATGTTCTGTAATCACTAGAACATATCATTACAGCATCACACCAGACATGACACATACCTTCTGCATTTAGCTGCTTGTTCTTTTCAGATGATCATTTAGAGCAAAAAAACAAACACACTTTCACACAGAGGTATAAAACAATGTTCTTGACTAACTGCTTGATTAACATCTTGATTCCAAACCCATTTTACTTTTGCTTTGAGTTTGTGTTGTTCTTCCTATATTTTACCCTGGGGAAGAGAAGATTAAAGATAATGCCTGTTAAGTTTGGCTTCATATGTTCTGAAAACCAATGTGAATACAATGCGTTTTCCCTTAACAACTTGGAAAATATCTTCAAGGATTCCTGAAGGTCCCTTTATACCAGTACACAAGTATAAGGCAGACTTTAAGTGGATACAAAAAGAATATTCATTCCCTTTAATGACAATTTGCATTATTTACACTAAATATAAGCAAGAGCCGTGTCCCAAACAGTTTGTATCCAACTGGACTGATTTTTTATATTTGTTCTAAAATAATTCAAAGAAAACTTTATCTAGGAAAGAAAGGGGTTTGACCTGAAATAATTCTACAACATAACACTCTAATTTTTAGGACTCTGTTTCACTTATACAAGCATATTACCAGATGTTTATTCACACTATAAACCTGTGGAAAATAACTTCATTACATGCAGGTAACAATCCATTATTTCCCACCAAGTAGAAATGCGTGAGACAATGTGGAAGCTCTACTTTGTGTTTGGTGTGACAGTGTGTGAGGCCTATCTCAAAAAGAATAGTTCAATGTCAGACTGAGTTTTGTGCTGTTCTGCAGTCATAAATGACTGCAGTACCACAGGCAGGTCCCCATTCCTCTGCTGCAAATACTAATTCTCCTTTTTTGACATATCATCACCCTGAAGTATTTTAGCTGGTGGTCCCCAGACTGTAGGTTGTGACACTTACAAGTAGAGTTTGAGACACTAACATTAATTCTTTTTTTTCCTGCTTGTCTGGTATCATAAGCCTAGTAAACCATATGTTTGCTTGCCTGTCCATGCTTGGGTTGCGATCAACACTGAGTGAAACTCATAACTGTAACTAAAAGTGAAATGTTGTCTTAAAAGAAGTGTCATCGGCTAATTAACAGAAAAACAGGTAAAGAGTGAGTAGTAACTATGAACAATTACATGGTATTAGATCCCTTTCAGGAAAATTGCTTTCCCTGCAAGCAAGAAAATAAGTAATATGACTTCTCTTCTCAAGTCAGCAAACCATAGATGCTGATCCTGTGCTTTTTTTTTTTTTTGGTCAAAAGTTAAGTCATGCATTGATTAAAAATGCTGATAATTATTGGTCTTATGCATGTATCAAGAAATAATGTTAATTACACACCTTTTCTTCCATGCTAAAGAATAAGAGGCAGCAAGAATTGCAGAAGAATCCAGGCACCCTTGTGTATTCGGGTGGGACAGAGTTCACACAGCCCACCTCATTCCTAGGCAACAGTCATGCCTGCTTCTTTTCTACATTTACATGTCCTTTAAGGCACCCCTCTCTCTGTTTCTGGACACTTGATTTCAGCTGCCATATGTAACCAGAGCAATGCCTTATTTGGGGAGGACAGGCACCTATCTCCTATTCATAATTATCATTATTAAAAATGGTACAAATTCCTAAAATTATCCTTCAGTCTAGGAGTAGGTAGGTGCTAAATTATGCCAAAAGTGTATGTATATAAGTACAAACAAATCTAGAAAAATTTCACGTGTGTCCTTCTTCAGCAGGTTGAATGTTGTGACCAGGAAGACCCTGATTTGCAGTTGGTAAGTGAAGGGAAATTTGAGTGATTTTATCAACATCCACAGGCAGAATCACCTACCCCTCTATTGTCACTGCCAATTGCAGGGGTGTGGAATTCTATGATCTTTGAAATGCCTTCCAACCCAAACAATTCTATGATTCTGTTCTATACACATATGCCTCTGATGCAATAATCACAGGTCTACCTTGATCTGTTCTTTCTAAACTACTGCACTGCCGTGAAGGTACACCTGCACTGCATAGAGCTCTGTGGACACTGCACTAGCAGACCCTTGGACTTCACCTAAGGAGAGCTGAGTTCTAACAAGGCCAAATGCTGAGGTCCTGCACTTGGGGCACAACAACCCTATGCAGAGCTACAGACTGGGAGAAATCTGTCAGGAGGACAAGGACCTGGGGATGTTGGTCAACAGCCGACTGAACATGAGCCAACAGTGTGCCCAGGTGACCAAGAAGGCCAATGGTATCCTGGCTTGTATCAGAAACAGTGTGACCAGCAGGTCAAGGGAGGAGATTCTCAGCACTGGTGAGGCCGCTGCTTGAATCCTGTGTTCAGTTCTGGGATCCTCACCACAAGAAGGATGTTGAGGTTCTGGAGCGAGTCCAGAGAAGAGCAATGAAGCTGGTGAAGGGGCTGGAGAACAGACCTTATGAGGAACGGCTGAGAGAGCTGGGATTGTTTAGCCTGGAGAAGAGGAGGCTGAGGGGAGACCTCATTGCTCTTTACAACTACCTGAAAGGAGGTGGTAGAGAGGAGGGAGCTGGCCTCTTCTCCCAAGTGACAGGGGACAGGACGAGAGTGAATGGCCTCAAGCTCTGCCAGGGGAGATTTAGGCTAGAGATTAGGAGGAAGTTTTTCACGAAAGAGTCATTGGGCACTGGAAGAGGCTGCCCAGGGAGGTGGTTGATTCACCTTCCCTGGAGGTGTTTAAGGCACGGGTAGACGAGGTCCTGAGGGACATGGTTTAGTGTCTGATAGGAACGGTTGGACTCAATGATGCGATGGGTCTCTTCCAACCTGGTGATTCTATGATTCTATGAAGTAGTGCAAATTACAGCATTGGATAGAGAATCATTGCTATAGAATATGAGAAGGAATCATAGTCTATCTCCACGTTGTCTACTGCATACCATTGTTTATACAGAACATGAAATTGAGGTGAGACGTTAATATATTAACATATTTCATATTTAAAAAGAAACAGTGTAAGATTGAGAACTTTAAACTGCTCAGGTGCCAATTTTGGCCACAACTTCCTAAGATTATTCAGTACATAATTGCACATGATAATGAACACAAAATTAATTATCCATATTGCCTGATTACATGTATATACTCTAATGGCATAATTAAGACACACAATTTTAAAATTAGAATGTGGCATTGCTTAGTAAACAGCTCTTCATAGCTTTCTTTCACGTCTTTTAAATTACTTCCAGAAAACACAAATTCAAATTCAAGGTACAGTACACTAAGAATATTAAAAATGTTTAATAATGCTTATTCATAAGGGGTCAAAATTAAGATTTAACAGGCATACCTGGCTACCTGTGTCTTCATTTTTGAAAACTTAGCAACACAATTTTTATATTCTGTTATTATGGTTAATGTCTGGTTGTTTGAAATAGAGGTTTCAGCTTTTCTAAAGAAAAAATAATCCATGCTTTATACTGGTATAACAGTCATGAAATATTTGCACATTGCATAAGTGAAGACAATATTATTTTTTATTATATTAAAAAATATGTTTGGCGGGAAGTCAATGGACTGGCCTGAGAATTGTCACTTCTAGTTCTAAGCAGATGTGGATTCAGAAGTACACAAATACCTGTCCTGTATGATGTTCATTATTGTGTTCAGTGATTCAGTTGATGCTTTCAAAGATGAAAGGTTTTACAACAATCTTTGTCTGATGTCTTATTTTGTTTTTGAAATCTTGCCATTAACTTCACCAATATTTGTTTCTTATAGCAGTTATCAACAGCAGTCATGTACAATAAAAAGTAGCAGCATGCAACATAAATTTCTTTTGCTTCCAGACACCAACAGAGGGTAAAAAAAAATCTGTTCTCACAGGTTTCTGGCTTATAAACAAATACCAGCAACACTTATGACATAGTCAAATTGAAACCAGCATTCAGTCTTGGTCATCAGTCTCTGTTCTGTAGCATTTTTTTCAGTATCTAAGATAATAAACAATTTTAGAACTATTTATACTCTAGAAAATATTGGGTTTTTCAATGTCTTTGCTTGGAAGTAGCTGAACATTTAAAAATAAAACAAAAAAAACTTAAGGGGAAAAATTGTCTGTGAAGAGTTATCTAATAATAATAGATATTTCAAACAAACTGTGAGACTCGCACAAGCACAGAACACAACATATAGATGCCACTGGTGGAAAAAGTGTCAGTAGAAGATTAATAAGGTGTTGTATCTTTCCTCATGCATGGCTCTTTGGTCTGATTCCCACTAGATGACCTACCCACTTATTTTAGAAAACTACCAAGCATTGATTTAAAAATATTAGTTCAAGATGCATCCACTGTACATTTAGGGAACTGGTTCCAGTGATGGACTGTCCACATTCTTAACTATTGCGTCTGCATATCTAATTTGATTTTATTTGGATTTAGCTTTTGTCCTCTGGATTGTACCATAATATTTTGTCCAAGGTCATGCAGTCTGGCAGTCTGCATGTGGATACAGGCCTAGATAAATGTCTAGTTAGAACTGAGTCAATAAGGCCAAGCTGTGACTCCCAAGGGTTTTGCTTCAGTAGTCATTGACAAAGAACAACTTCACATTGCACACTACATTTTGATCCACTCCTTCTACCTTTTAATTACCTTCTGTCTTTCAAGTTTTTTTACTTAATGTGTCATTATATGACACAAAGTGATATATTACAGAAGTCTAATACAGTGTAACATTGATTTTGATCAAAATTATAATCTCATTAAAACAAGTGTATTAAGTTATTTTGACAAGAACATCTTAATTAGATGTCTCTCTTGACATACTTTTGATTGTTTAGCGAGCATTATTGACCATTAAACATAATTATTTGCCTTGTCAGAAGTCCAGCTACTTATTTAAAAATTAAGTAAACATATCTAGAATAAGATGGGTCTTCCCTTTCTCTTTTTAAAACTACCATCATAAACAGTAATTTTATTGCAATTCCTGAAAAATGTCATAGTTTCTCTGACTTATTACAAAGGAACACAAGCAGATGATAGGTATGATTTTAAAAGATCTAAGACTGAAATTATCTGTAACACTCTAATTTACATGTAAAAAGTTAAAATAGGACTTGTTTAATAATGTATCTACGTACAGCTGGAAGTTATAAAAAATAATAGTTAGCATATGGAAAAAATATATTATTTGTCTTTTTCTCCAAATGCAGAAAGGGAGTATTTTCAACATATGTTCTTCTGTTGATTGATTGTATGGTAGACAAAAAATGCTTCAACTCCCTTATCAAGTTAATTCAGTCATTATAGTCCAGACAAAAATGAATTCTTAGTTTCTATCAGCAACAGCACAGTCCTATTATTCTTCCTCTGAAAGCTTATATATTATGTATTATCCAATAGTTTTCAGTAGTAAAACTAACTAGATGAATATCAACTGACAGAAACTTTCAGTCCTGTTTTGCATCCTAAGTTAAACAGATGAACATAAGCATTGATTTCTGGATTTATCATATGGAAGTCAGAAATGCTGGAGGTAGAATTGCTGATTATCTTCTAGCAGTAACTGAAGATTGCAGAGAAAGGCGTTTCTCCATAGGACTGTCAGACTGTTACCATTTTCCTTCAATAGCTAGTACTAGGGTAAGAAAAAAATACAAATTCCAAATTGTGAAAGGAGAAAAAAAAAATCTATCAGTCTTCTTCTTTGGAGATGTATAATTTATTCTTCCTTCATGTTCAGACAAGCCCTTGATAGCTTCAGACCTACTTCAAATTCCTTGGAAATTATTTAACAATAGGTGTAGTTGCTGTAACTACAGTGCAATTTTAACTAGCTCAGCAGAACTGTTAAAATAATGGTACAAAATTTGTTGGATTTGCCCCTAAGTGACCCGGACTTCACAGCTTTCCATAATTATTACAATCAGATTTTGACATGAAGTTCCCCCTGTAACAAATGCTGATAAGCTTATATGTCATATTAAAGAATGTCTTAATGGTTTGTGTTTTCCTTGAAGAAAGAATCACCATTGGTTAGGCTTCCTCTGTAGCCCTAATTGCTCAATATGGAAATGTAAAAGGAATTAAGATAGCTTATAGCAATTGCCATATAGGACATTAAAAAAAGGTAAGGAGGTAGCTTGGAAGATCTTCTCTTTCCAGCTGGTTTCAAGCCAAAAATGGATGAAATAATCTGAAGATGCTTGGTAGAACTGTCACTCACCCACATTGTAGGTGTCGGAGTAGATAGGCACATGCAGGCACAGACACAAGAAGTGTCCCGGCATACCAACACACCCAAACTGACCATTTACCTGTTTGCCTTTAATGTTTCTTCATGATCTACTATTGACCTCTTGCATCCATTGTCTGTTATTTTGCTATAAGTATTTTACCAGAAATGCACAATACTCTGATATGAAATTCTAGAAGCATATATTTCATAATGAGGGTAAGCTACACTGTCAAGGAAAGATACTAATTTTTAATGGCCTGTATTTCCTGTTTTCAAGGAAAAGGACTTTGGGTATATTAGAAAAGAATGAAGCTTTTATTTACTAGCTAATGAATGAGGAAAAAACTGCTTGTGAAAAGTAATCACAATTTAGACATTCTGGTCATTACAGACTTTTGAGAAGACAGATGGAGTTACTCCATATGGTGCGATTCATTATTCCAGATGATGGGTTCACTCAGCTGCCGTACTAGTCTACAAAAGAAATGTCCCATTTTCCCTGTTATAAATGCTTACATAGCAGTGGATTATGTCCCAGAGTTTAAGTTGCACCCCTGATCATATTTTAATCATCTCTTGTTAATAAAAAAGGTGATCACTGAAATAACCAGCCCTTCCTGGAGTAGCCTGTCCAATCTACTCATTACTCTAAAGCAGAGGAGTTTTGAACGCCAACGTGACACTACGCTTTGCCTTATGACCAAGTATAAAACAGCTGAGTCCTGGTAGTTTATTGCCAGCAGATACATGCTCTAGTAATAGCTCAGGCCATCAATCCCAGCACTGGCCCGATCACAGATTAGGATGAGAATCATAGAACAACCAGGTTGGAAGAGACCCATCATATCATCGAGTCCAACCATTCCTATCAAACACTAAACCATGTCCCTCAGGACCTCGTCTATCCATGCCTTAAACACCTCCAGGGAAGGTGAATCAACCAAATCCCTGCGCAGCCTGTTCCAATGTCCAATGACCCTTTCTATAATAAACATTTTCCCTAATGTCTAGCCTAAATCTCCCCTGGCAGAGCTTGGGGCCATTCCCTCTTGTCCTGTCCCCTGTCACTTGGGAGAAGAGGCCATTACCCTCCTCTCTCTAGCCTCCTTTCAGGTAGTTATAGGGAACAACCGTTGGACTATGTACCACATGAATTTTACTTTTTTCAAAACGCTTTCATGACAGGCTCTCTGTCTTCTGTTGCTGTCTCTTCAGCTGCTCACAGCTATCTCTTCCTTACTGCAGGAGATTCCTGTACATCCACTCTTTCTAGCACTGATTTTTAATGCACTCCAGTCAGGAAGAGCTAGGTTAGTTTGAGCAGGTTATATAGAGACTTTTAGACAACATGGATTATTTTGACAGAGGATGTGGCAAGCATTGGGAACAGTAAACTGTGGAAAAGCACATGTGGTCCAGCCACAACTAGTGTTGTCTCTGTTGTGTGCTGGCCCAGAGTTCCCAAAATGGAATTTAACCCATGGCTTTTACAAGCAAGGACAGGCTTTTTTTTAAATACACTGGGAAGCCAAAGAAAGAATAAAAGATACGTGTGCAGTCAAATTCCAGTTGCAGCAAGGAAACTAGCACCTCCCATACCATCTGGGTTGGTGTGTGGTTTCGTGTGCATGTTAAAAAAAAAAAAGAGAAATAGCAAAAGAGATTAAAGTAGCAAACAGTTGAGTTACAGGCTCATGCATGAAAAAAGACATGATCCTCACGACTACAAGATGTCATATTCCACTACTGAAATACTGTTCCACCAATGTATTAACTTTAGTACATAATACAGGCCCCATGAGACATCTGAAACCTGGAACGAAATTAGTAAGAACAGTAAATTCTCTTTTATCTTTTTATTCCCTTAACTCATACATATTTATTCAACATTTTTGTCAAATCAATCCAGTTAGGTGGAACAGCCCAACTTTATTTTTAGGGAGAATTAGGAACTCCCAGGCAATTCAAGCTCAAGAGTCTCAAGTCACAGAGACAGCAAGTGAGAGTTTTATTTTTATGTTCAAATATAACAAAGACCTTCAGGGTTATTGTTGGGGGTTTTGTGTTTATTTGGTTTTCTTTTGGTTTGGGTTTTGGGTTTTTTTTTCAGTCACAGGTCTGATAATGTTACAGAAAACAAAACAAAAAACACTCTTGTTTTTTTAAAATGATTATGTAGATTTCAAAGATTCTTGCAGAAAAAGAAACTCTTCTGACAGTTGCACTCATTCATCCGAGGGCAGAACATATCCCTCTGGGAAGGTATATGTTTTCAGTAAGACAAATTTCTTCTGGAGAGAGAAAAAAGAATAAAAGCAGCCAAACTCCTAAATGACAACTTAGTACTGGGGAAAATTTGGTTGGAGTACTTGCAATTCAGGATCCCTGGACTGGCTACTGGTATGTTGGCCTGACCTAGGAAGGAATGAAACCCATTTCTGAAGCATTGCTTACATTCTTTAGAACAGATTATTTGGGGAGAAGTACAAGCATATTGAAAAATTCAGGACATGCAGTAAACTGGACATGCAATTACATTGAGGAAGGCAGCATTATGGTGGTCAAGTACTAGGAAAGGACATATCCTCCTCCTACCCTATACAGTGCTTAGTGTTTATGTATTTAAGAAGGAAAACTGATGTCACAATAATAGAGATCCTCAAAGGCAGTTGGAACAGAAGGAAAACCAGAAAATGAGCTCAAGCTTAAGTTTCACTAATCCTCTCACTAAGCTGCTCAACCTTAGCTGTTAATGGGAAAAACTGACAGTTCTTTGGGTTGTTGGGCTTGGGCTTTTTTTTCCTATGAGGTAAAAGGGCAAATATATAGAATATAGTCTGGAAATTAGACTATCAGTTCCTCATAGGGATTGTATTTTCATGCTTCTCTGAAGTAACCTGGCTACTGGCTAGTCCAGTGTAATAGCAATACTGATTATTAATAATCAGAATCAAAACACCATGCCAGACAATCATCCTCTTATCTCAAATATGAACAAAACATTATAATATTATTCCCTCATTTCAGAACTGTTTCATCTAATTACCAGTTCTGCTACTTAAGGCAAAGTGTGGTTATTTCCTTGAGCATGGAAGCCTTTGAAGTAGCTCCAGCTTCTTGAAGTCTCATCCTCAGTAGTATAAGTGGAAGAGCAGCACTTTTAGTCCCAAAATTTTCAGGTATCAAACCAACAACACTGTACCTAGAGGTAGACTTACATATGGATTAAATAATTGAAAAGTCTGGGATGACCACACATAAAGGGATTTTCAATGCTGAACTCCTTTTTCAACAGCTTGCTTGAGTAAGTAGACGCTAAAAATCCTTACAGGGGCATTTAACATCCAGTGGAAACAGATTTCTATGGTCTGGCTAATAGTGTCCATTGACCATATCATGAGCTTGGACACCTCACCTGATCTTGTTAGTCTCCTGCTTTTAAAAAAGTCCTGAACACACTTCAAAACCATCATCTAATGTGAATATGGTGGTGAGTCCAGTCCCAAGTTAGCTCTGTAGCTCTCTCTCAGTAGCTGTCTGCATCTTTAGACGGCTGAAAAATTCTCAGTCTCAGCACACTTGAAATGTAGAGCTGTATTACATAAGAGTGAATTTAGAAATCATTTGATATTGGTTAGCATGTCACTTTTTTTCTCTTTTCTCTTCCTTTTGGCAGCAGATCTTTTTTTACAGAAATATATAATGCTGTGATTGTGTGGCTTCACAGTAAGCACTCCAACACACCTGCACCCCTGTACACACTGATACTCCCACTGCTAAACATCCTGGCATGGCCAAGTATCAAATCAGCCCATGGCTTCCGTATGTTCCAGTACATTTTCAGGTGTGAGACGCTCAATGAATTACTGACCTGGATGTTTTATCTTTCAATTCCAGCCTTTGTTTTTCTCTTGATGAATTGCTCACTTAGTGTCTAGAAAAAATAAAGCCATCAATATCAATGATAGTGGCAATGAACTGTGGCAAACTGAAGGATACAGCAGATTAACAATCACTGCATGTCAGAGGCTTATGATATGATGATGATGATTATTGGCATACATATTTGCTTCTAGAAAATATTGTAAATTATTAGAAAAAAGGACAAATTTAAATTATGCATAGCCTTCTTTATCCTTATCAGAGAATTAATAATGGAAAGCACAAGCTATTTTAATTGTTTGCTACACAAATGCAGGGTGAAATCTAACTTAAACTTCACTGTGATATTCATAGGGAATATATATTATAAATTATAATATTTTAATATGTAATACTATAGGCTTACATTCAACCTTAATTAAAACAAGGTTTGTCCAACTAGTGTTTAAAAAAAGATGAAATTAAAGAAAATTCCATGGTCTTACCAGTAAGATTATTTATTTAATTTCAGAATCATTGCTATCTGTACCCTATCAGAAGGCTTTTAGAAGTAGACATGGAATACAGTCTTTAAATCTAAAGAAATTATCCCCATTGATATGATAAATACATTTTTATTTCTGCTGCTGATAGGAAGAGGGCAGTTGTCTTCTTGTCAGCTTCCATTTAGCCAGTTTACAAAAGACATTAAATTATGCAAAACTCTGTTCATATGGTTGTATAGTCATTTTCCAGTCACACCGAAGTCTAAGGCATGTGTTAACTCTGTCTTCTGACACACAGTAATTGGTCTAACCTCCCAACTAAAATTAAATTTAACTTTCTTTTGATGACTCAAGTCTGAAAGGAAATAAGCATACCCATATTTAAAGCTCCTATTTACCTTTCCTTTTGTCTTCTTAACAGAGTTAATCTGGAGCTTTGTCCTGGCAATATAGATGCTAATTTTCCTGTCTGGGAAAATCAGAACCTGTGACTCTATAGAAAACACACATAGAAAACATGATGCTTATTTTCCCATTGTTGGCATCTAAGACATTTTTTTGTGAATAAATCTCTTTTTTCTGTTTTTCTTTCTTACTTCTATATGGTTTGTATAAGTAAGGTCTCCTATTCTTAGCACAGAGTGGAGAAAAATACACGAAGGTTGAAATGGCAGTAGGAGTCTGGAAAAGCTACTTTATCTTTACAAAGTAAGTACATCTCAGGTGACACCTAGGAAACATGCTAAAAGTTTTATTAAGAAGTCTGTAAGCTGGAGTTTACAAACCCAAAAATATACCCTTAGAATTTACTCCAGGATGATAACTTTCTTCCAAAATTGCTTAATACTACTGAGATACAGTCCAATGTCAGCAATGACCTCGCTGGCACACAGACTGATGTACTTTCCCATTCGGACAAAGTTAAACCTTGTCATAACTCATAGGCACCTATTGCTCATTCTACCCTAACTTCCTCCTCCTCTTTTCAATTACACCCTTCAAATTCACCAGGATAAAGTGCTAATGCAATTCATTTCCAGCCCCATTTGATAAAAATGATCCAAGTTATGTGGCATTTAATCTGTTGAAACCGTTGTCTGCCTGGCTGAACTGGGTTAAGGAACAATTACACAAGCAATTGTAGCAATGGATATGGGTTGTAGTTCCTTAACTGGCTAACTGCTGGCTGCTGCACTCCTGATATATCTCAGCACATTCCTAATCTTCTGTTGTCCCTTTACCCAGTCCCTCTGGTCCTGATCGAACTTGTCGAAATTCCTAAATCTGCAGAAACAGTCCAGTACAGGATTAACCTAAGACCAAAGCTTGTAAAAGCCGAGTGACAAGAAGAAGTAGCTAAGAAGTAACATGAGGGAGGAGGTGAGGGTTCAGGAGGAAGCCAAGTTCTGGGAGCAGCAGAGCATGATAAGGGTAGGGATCTACTCAGCTTGCCTGGAGGCATCCAGGACAGCAGAGGTGACTGAGTGCAGAACAGAATCACAGAATCACTAGGTTGGAAAAGACCCATAGGATCATCGAGTCCAACCATCCCTATCAACCACTAAACCATGCCCCTCAGCACCCAACCACCTTCCTGGGCAGTCTGTTCCAGTGCCCAATGACCCTTTCTGTGAAATATTTTTTTTCTGATGTCCAATTTGAATTGCCCCTGGCAGAACTTGAGGCCATTCCCCCTTGTCCTGTCCCCTGTCACTTGGGAGAAGTGACAGGTTCCCTCCTCTCCACAACCTCCCCTCAGGTAGTTGCAGAAGGCAATAAGGTCTCCCCTCAACCTCCTCTTCTCCAGGCTAAACAATCCCAGCTCTCTCAGCTGCTCCTCATAAGACTTATTCTCCAGCCACTTCACCAGCTTTGTTGCTCTTCTCTGGACTCGCTCCAGACTCTCAACATCCTTCTTGTGGTGAGGGGCCCAGAACCGAACCCGTGCCAAGTACAGAGGGAAAATAATGTCCCTGGAAACTGCTGGCCACACTGTTTCTAATGCAAGCCAGGATGCCATTGGCCTTCTTGGCCACCTGGGCACACTGCTGGCTCATGTTCAGTCAGTTGTCAACCAACACCCCCAGGACCTTCTCCTGCAGGTAGCTTTCTAGCAAAACTTCTCCTAGTCTGTGGCATTGCTTAGGGTTGTTGTGCCCCAAGTGCAGGACCCGGCATTTGCCCTTGTTAGACCTCCTGCCGTTGGACTCAGCCTTGTGGTCCAGCCTGTTCAGATCCTTCTGCAGAGCTTCCCTACTCTCCAGCAGATCGACACTTCCACCCAGCTTAGTATCATCTGCAAATTTATTAAGGGTGCACTCAATGCCTTCATCCAGGTCATTGATGAAGACATTGAACAGGGCTGGACCCAGCACTGAGCCCTGGGGAACCCCACTTGTCACTGGCCTCCAGCTGGACTTAACACCATTTACCACCACTCTCTGGGCCCAGCCATCCAACCAGGTTTCCACCCAGGAGAGTGTGTGCCTGTCCAGGCCAGAAGCTGACAGTTTCCGTAGCAGAATACTGTGAGAAACTGTGTCAAAGGCTTTACTGAAGTCGAAGAAGATACATCCACAGCCTTTCCCTCGTCCAGTAGGTGGGTCACTTTGTCACAGAAAGTGATGAGGTTAGATTGGCAAGACCTACCTTTCATGTACCCATCACCCAATTCTCTTGCATGTGCTTCATGACGGCACTCAAGATCATCTGTTCACTGAGGTCAGACTGACAGGCCTGTAGTTCCCTGGATCCTCCCTGCAACCCTTCTTGTAGATGGGAAATTGACACCTGTCTCTGTGTTCCCTAATCTTGTTCCTGCCACACTAGGAGGCATCTTGGCAATAGTTTTGAGGAGGCTAGAAGTAGACTCCAAATGAGTCAGAAACTGGGCAAATTTGGAGAAAGACACAATGAAGTAGTTGACTGTGCCAAAGGTGAATTTAGGTGCTGCTAGAGCTTTATGCCCGTTTTGCCAGAGATTTCGGAATGGAGTCCTGGAATAAAGGAAGGAACCTCCCACTTGACTTATCTCTAGCTTTGAACTCCTTTTTAGTTAGGGCAGGAGCAGATGTTTTATCTTTTCCCTAGCTGGAGATTCTTCCCCAGCTCACCTGTGATTGACTCAGTCTGTGGGGCAACCAGAACTGGTATCCCTGGACCTAGGACAAATAATTTGTCCAAGATCACAGGTCCTTAAACTAACCCCCTTCTCACAAAACACTGAAGGAAGAATGTATTATCCCCTCTTTTACTCTACTGTTTAATGATTAAAGCCCTCACCTCAGACTAGAAAGACAGAATTAATACTTTTGTTGCACAGGAAATGTGCATCCACATGCTTTGGAGCAGAGTACTTTGTCCTTCCCTCTGCAATGAAATGTAAGGCAGGGTACTGAAACCCTTACTATCTAGAGAAACTCATATCATCTAGAGGTTGGCATAATACCCAGGATGAGAAAGACCCCTGGCCCTCTCCACCTCACCAGTGAACATTCACTGTAGAGCTAAAACACAGATCACTTTCCATTGAATATCCCAAAATATGCCCCTAGACAGCCACTGTTTGACACAGCTCTCTGTCAGAACAAACACCCACTTGCTGAGATAAGCACTCAAGCAGAGATGGAAATTAACTGCGGGATAATGCTGTAACCACCAAAGTAAAAGGAATATTATACTGTCTAGTCTCACTTTAAATGAAGAGCAGAAGTTAAGATTTGAGCTGTCTGCTGAATGGATCAGGCCCTCCCAGCCAGCCAGGCAGAACAATCTCTGATTTAAATACTTTAAATATGTTTGAAACCTAAGCTAAAGATGCTCTTGTGATGATGTTTTAGCAACTCCAGGGTATGAACAGTTGCAAACACTTAGACATGGAAGAAATGTAAGTGACAGAAACTTTAGTACTTATAATCAGCCTCTACAGAGTTAAGTAACAGCCAAATAGGCACTTTGAGACTATGTATGTTAGGCTTAACAAACTTGAAAGGCTCTCAGATACCTGAATCTATTTTGTATATTAAGGATAAAATCCAAAAAGTAGCCTCTGGCGTAAAGCATGGTTTCACTGCCTCAGAGGCCAGTGGTTGTACAACAGTTACCCTCTAGCACATGATTTCAGGGAGAATAGGGGTAAGGAGAGATCTGGAAGACCTTGTTGGTCCAGTCTATCCTGCAGGGGCTCTGACTGCGCAGCTCCTGTCTGTCTTGGTTGAAGTTGCAGTGTCCAACACTAATCCCGCCCTTCGGAGCTGGGGTTGTGTGTGAGCAGCTTGTTTACTAAACCTCCAGTCCTGGATTACCTTCTACTGCCAGGAGTTTGGGGCCTGTTTTCCAGCAGCATTCATTAACTTTAAGTTATCATGCAGTGTGCCAAGTTTCCATCAAGCCAGCAAAAACGTTCTCAATTCCAAACCCTCTTTTCCCGATGGCAGCACTCTACACTGCAGACTTTTTGAGCTGTGTTGGCCAAGAAAATATGTTTATGCAGTTAAATTTTCCTAAGAAGCTGATGGGAGCATGCACACTTCAGTAAGGCGCAATACTATAGCAGGCACCAGTGCTAGTGCTTTCTAAAATCAAAACAATGCAGGGGAAAACTCCCAAACTTAAAAACACAGCCACAGAAAAAACAAGCTGTAAATGTATGTACGGAATTCTGGTCAGACATGCCCCAGGCTTCTGAACCTCTAAATCCTAATCCTAACACTGTGATCCTGAAATAAATTTGTTTTTCATGAGAATCAGTGAACCAAATTTCAAGTCTTATTCAGAGATGAGACAGGAATCAGTAGCGGTAAACACAGCAAATAAAAATCTTGCCTGGCTGAGGACTGGAGATTTATTTTGGCAAACTTCAATGCTTCTCAGCATATTCTATGAGTACGCAGGTATCTAAATCCCAGTACAGTTAAGTGAGTCCTTCATTCCTGTCCACTGAAGTAAGTAGAGGTAAAGTCTTCAATTCATCTGTGTTCTCACCTTGCCATGATCTACAGACTGCAAGGATGTGACTGTAATGACTAATTGCATTAGCAATACCTAGTTGTTTCATTGGCGAAGGAAAAACTGCTCAGCAGCTATTCAGTGGGACAAGGTAACTGTCCTGAGTAAAGCAGAAGTTTGTGATTGTTTTTACTATAAAAAGGAGGTCTAGAAATCTGTATCGTGTTTTGAATTACACAGCACACTTAAAGACACATCCATGGTTTTACAAAAGGTGCTGAATTCCCTTTATCAGATAGGAAGAACTAACATTTGAAATGGTCTCAACAACAAAGTAATGAGAAATTATCAATGTGACAAAGATTTTTTAAAATCTTCCAAAGGGAATGTAAGGAACTGCAGTCTAGGAAATCCTACATTCATATTAAAAAAAAACTGGTAGAATCTTGTAATATAAGTATCCCATCAATCAAACAGTGATAAACATTTTATAATAGGGAAGAGCAAACACTACTTTGCACAAGGGAGTCACACCTCACAAATTTACCAGAGGTTTTGAAAGCTGCTCATGAGCAGGCAGATGTGGGACATCCAGTAGTAGTGAGAGTGGTAATCAGCTCCAAGAAATTAAGCTGGTACTGTAGCATGGAAAAAAACTCCCCTCAAAACCTGATATCTGATCAAAGTATAGAAACAAAGAATAGAAATAATGAGCTGATTTTACAGGAAAAGGAGTTCACAATGGATCCAGGATTTCAAATTACAAAGATACAATTGGTAGTTCAGGAAAACTATGGAGCGCAGAAGGCTGGAAGAAAAGGCAGAGGAAGTATTACTGCACAGCTGCCTCTTCCTGAGGCATCTACCACTCTCTCCAGGGGGAGAAAAGGTGCTTCACTCTGAATGGTTGTTCTAACATTCTGTGCTTAACTGTATCATGTCAAATATCTGAGCTTCTGTGAGACTCCCTTAGAAAAATGTTTTTTTCCTGACAATAAAAGCAAACTTTGAAACCACAATAAATGCCTCAAATTCTAACATTTTTTCTTGAACCAGTTCAGGATGCATTCAGATAAATAAATGTCTTTCCACTGAAGGCAGCTGGAATGCTTCTAGCAATTTGAATGCGAAAGTTAGTATTTCTATCACACTTAAATCCACAATGCTTTAAATAATAGTGAACATATTGAGGATACGAAGTATCATATAACTGTTTGCAGATAACATAACAATAGTGATAATTCTAGCTATTTGTCATACAAAAAAAGAAGGTGGGAATTGCTTTAAGTTAAATACCGATAGTGAAATAATCTTACATGAGACTGACCTCTGAACTGAGTTGTTAAATGTGTGTGGTCTTTGATAACAGTGTAAGAAGAAAAGACAACTTGAGCTATTGGAAGTAGTAACTGTAATAAGATCTCTGCATGTGGATCTCATAAAGGATGCACACTGTAGTTTTCTATTGGACTGATAATGGTATGCTCAGTTCCAGCAATCATATTAAGCATTCCAGGGTATTACCATCCAGGATGGCTTTGCACTGAGTACAACAGTTTATTTACTAGATTCTTTTAAACATTATTCTCAGAATCTTTTGATTTTCATCAGATTTCTTAGACCTAAGGAGCCAGATGGTGCTGCTGAAAGGCTAGGTATGCCTGGGAAGGCTCTCTTCGGGGCCCCTTACAAATAAGCAACAAAAATCTCATTGATTGCTGTGAGACCAAACATTGCTAACTCATTAGGATGGGATGAGCTTTTTGATAATTGATGTAAAGACAGGGAACCGGAATATGCAGGTGCATATGCTTCAGTGCTAGTTCTGAGCAACTATTATCATTACATTTTACTGTGCTGCTTTCTTATTACTTAGTGTGGGCAGAACTACAGAGTGCTTCAAATAGTACAATGTTTCCCCACAAAAATTAGCATCATTCTTTTCCTTATCTGAAAGCTTTACCAGTGGTTACCAAAATGCACTCTGCCGAGTGTATCCTGTACACTGCTCTTATTAACCAAGCAGTAAAATTTAAGCTAGGTGGTTAAATAGAATTATTGCTTCAGTCATACCACCAGATTTATCTGATCTGTAAAGAGTCCAGCCCATGTGGATTCATTCTCATGAAGTCTGTGCAGTTGAGGAGACCAGCATTTCAATGTTAGCTTTCTGTTAGAAGAATCAGACTTGAAGAGATTATACTAAATTGTCTCTATTCTACTTTCTCCCTAATGAAGACTTGATAGCAAAGAAAAATCATACAAAATTAAATCCTTTTTCCAACCATTTGAGGGACAACTGCTTATTCCCTTGGACGAGCTAATGACTTTCATGCTGACAGCTATGGACAGAAACCTCAACCCAGTCTTGTATCCAGGTCCTATGACTGAGTGCCCTTTGTGGGCTGGACTTTTCCTAGCACGCCGTGAGTTCACAACCTATAAACAAGACCTTTTTGTGAACCTTGAAATCTCAAGCCACAACCAGTAAAACACTGGCCACAACAACACCTGAATCAGCTGAAATCAGTAAGGGTAGTCGGTGTCTGTTCAACAAGGTAGTACTGTAGAGACTTCATAGGAGTTGTTGAAGGAGCTGGCCCTTTGAGTTCACAGAAGAATCCTTGTAAGTTTTTTTTAAATATAATCTTGTCAATTTATCAATGTCCCATTAAAAAAAAAAAAAGAAAAATGATGTATGGCCCTGTGGCTTCATTTACATTTTTCTGACAAAGAAGATTTAGTAACAGTGCATTATAGTGATCAGTGGGTTTAGATTCAACAGGCTTTTCTTAGGTCCTTCACATAAGAGAGAATTATGCTATGAAAAATTATAAAGGCTATCTGAATTAGATGACAGTTGTTAAAATTACTGTATAATCAGTGTTGCCACTACCTTACAAACTTATGATATTTTTTTACAGATACCAATACTTCAAGTGACTGCATCATAAGGAATAAATGGATTCCAAATTAGATAGCAAGATATTTTATGGTCCCAGAAAAGACACCTATTCCAGCAAAAGTCCTACTTTGTAGAATGTTATTGTAACACAGAGTTATTTACAAAGTACTCCATCATACATATTATACAAAGACATGGTAATTTAGAAGACACCGAGGAATGCTCAACTAAGATAATAATTCTCATTTGGCAAAATAAATGGGGAATTAAGATTAGGATTTTTCAGATAGTATTTCTGCAGATAAGCCAGACTCTGAATACTATGTATCATTTAAACTAGTGCATATCCAAAAGCCATATGAATTGCAGTAGAAGCAAACAGAGAAAAAGTGGACTTGGACAGGGAGGCTGATAAACAGCTTCTAGCAGTTCTTACTGCAGCTGGATAACTTGTGGTTCCTGGCAGTTTTCTCCACCCTTTTGCTGCATGTTAAAATGGCTGGTTTTGTTCACGCCAGGTTCTCAATATACACTTTCACAGTTCTTTGTGTTTATAACCTAGTAGGTCTGACCAAATTCAGCAGAATTAATCCTACTCTTTACGAGGGATGTAGTGATGAAGTACCACACAGTTTTCATGCTGGAGAATATCTTTTATTTTAGGACAAAGAGATAAAGAGGAAACAAATTGTATGACAGTCAACAATCTGTGTGCATCCTTACCTTGCTTTTAGATGTGCAATTAATAAGCACAAAGTAATGAAACTGTTCTAGTCTGTTTCTTTGCCTGTCCTCTCTGTTCCTATTCAGTTTGGGGTCCTGTCTCCAGCCTGTCTCTTGAAAGAGTTTCTGTGTTTTTCTGGCTTTGTGAACTAGGGCAACTTTCCCAGAGGGTGGTGCTTTCCCAGACTTGTTTACCTGTCTGGGAAATTTGCATTAATCTCTCTCTCTCTCTCCAGTGAACTGCAAACATAATACATAGCATAGTATTGAAAAGATAGCTCCCTCTTTTTTTTTTTAATCATTTGCTGTTGTTCTAGCATCTAAGATGTCTGTAACATAACATATTACATTATATATTATAAAATTGGTTTTGAAGTTTCTAGTTTTCCAAGGCCTCCCATCTGACACAAGTTATTACTGTTTAATATATACAGTATAGAAATAACTTAATGGCTGAGAGAATTGGATGAGTGCTATTGTCTCACTGCCCACTAGTATCTGCTCTTTAATGAGGAATCAAGTGATATAGAAAGGGGACTAAACCCTTACATGTGCAAAGACCTAAAGCATAAGAGAAACCTGAAGAAGGAATAATATTAAAAGATATTATGGTATCACAGCTAACATACATTTGGGGTTTTTTTTTCACTGATTCTCTTAGTCAGATCCCTTCTGAATGACATGTCTAAAACATGAAATGAGTACCCAAACTTTGCCATAGTCTGAAAGAGAAATACAGTTTGTCCTACTTTCCAGTACTGTGTCATGTATAGCTACATAAATTCATTAAGTGGCTCCCTTCTTAGCTTGAAAACTTCTGAGGCATTTACCTTTAGTTTCCCACATATATTCAGGAGTGGAAAAATGGATGCTTATCTCCTACCTGCACCTCTCATTTAATGGCTTTGTTGAATTGCTACTTAAACTCAGTTAAAAGTCCCTGGAGAGGACTAAAATGTCAATTGTGGCCAGGACTACAAGTAACCACATCTGATGCCATGATAGCACTGAGTACATAATTGTTTAGTTGCTTGAATATTCAGTCAGGAAGTGGAAGAACTGAAATACAGTCCTTAATTAGCCCAAAGGAGTAAACATGCATCTCCAGTACACCAGTTGCTAGGTAGCAAGCAAGTGGACAACTTGGAGAACATGACATTCCCTGGGGAAGTTAAGCCACTGGTTAGACGTGAGTGCCAAGTGTAGAAGAAGAGTAGATCAAAGGTGTCCAATGAGGCAGCCCCTGTGTCCATATCCTCATTTTGGAGGAACGCGGCAGAGCACCTCACCTAGTCCCCACTTTCACTTTATATATTCATATAGCTTTTGTTCACTAGGCAGACTCAGTTTAATATAAAACACACACATTTCAAGATACAGTAGCCTAATACCAGTTCTGCTCTGACCACTGTTTTAGCATCACGTGCAAATATTTCTCATTCATTCTTGGTAGTATGGAAGCAAGTAGATTAAATGGCTAAATACCTATGTTATCTCCATTGAATTCAGTAGCAGAGCCCAAATTCCAGTGAGACCAGCAATAAAACTTAATGATGAACTCAAGTCCACAATATAAATTAATGGCAAAAGTGAGAATAGAACAGAGGTACTAATGGCAGGACTTACTCGAAGACAAACCAGCCATGCTTCTGAAACATAACTCTGCTTAAGTAAAGCTTTCATCAATTATAACGACATAAAACAAATGGGACCATGACAGCCGTATTTCTAAAGTTCCTAAAAAAAAAAAAAATCCTGAATTTGGTAAAATTCACAAGCTTGAAAAATGGGTAAAATGATTTAAAAATGCCAAAGGGTCATTTAGTCCTGTAACACCAGTGTCATCAGAATACCACTTCTTTTGTTTCACCTATCAAGTCTGACTGCAGCCATCTCCCTTCACTAATGTAAAGTCTGTATTACCTTTGACCACTTTAGATCTCTCCTCAGACAGGAAGCAGCATAACCTTGAATTTTACTATACAGACACCTTCTATGCTATGTAAATGACAAAAAAATTAGATGGAAGCCTCTTATCTGCTTTTATGGACATCAAACAAAGTGTTTGAACATTGGTACATTAGAGAATCAAGACAGAGATAAGAATGTAATTCATGGCAATTAATGTGATGAAGTTTCTCACATTTTCACTTTCTGAGAGATAGAGAGGAAGATAAAGCCAGATTACATGAATTACCAATGCCATTTCCCATGTAGTATCCTCCAAAACAGAGGCTAGTTCAAGGAAGCAGGGTATGCCACAATGATTCGGTGATTTTTAGGGATAAAGTCATATTTGGACATCATTTGCGAACAGCATATTCTAAAAGCAGGTAGCCTGAAATAATGCTGAATAAATGATACGCTGCCTTTTTAATCCAGAAGCCACAGCCAGCAATTTTCTGCTCTTCCAGATGACTCTTGAGGGGTGCTAATCACAATAGAAAAACTGATGTGAGAATCACGTTTTCCAAGTGACTTTGCACTACTGACCTGGAATATATTATCTCAACAACACTTCTTCCCTTAAACTCAGGTTGTTGTTTGGTGATACAATTAATCTAGATTAGGGATTTTAGTACTTTGTTCTAAAAATATCTTGTCCATGGAATTAAAAACCTCTAATAGAGCCCAGACTCAATCCACTGCAGACATCCTTAAAAATTAATCTCAAGGTTCTTTTGTGTTGTCAGGCTTAATGTAGAACTACGTATTTTCTGTAACTTTGTACCCAATCAGGCAGCATTTTGCAGCACCTGCAGCTTCTAGAAAGTGAGCATAGAGGCAGAAAATCAACATATGATGTTTATTGTGTGCTCTGGATAATTCATCATTGATATGATCACTTGCCCATACTTAATCTACACCTGGACTGCTGGGTCATCTGGTAAAGCAGAGACTCTATAAGAGTTATCATGAAAGCAAAATCTTATTTGCCCAGCAAGGGAATGAAACGGAAGCACAACAGTGTAAACAAAACAGAAATTAATTATAAAACCTACAGGAGCTTAGGGATGCTAGAGAAATCTTCATGGATATGCACACGAGACTGCATTTAATATACCTCTGGTACACGCACTTATAGCCACAACCCCTAGGCAGAGGAGGTCCAAAGAGTCAGTCTTGCCATGAATGGATAATACCATGACTGCCTGACACAGCATGACTGTCATGGGTCCAGCTACATACTGACTCTGAGGTTCTTCTTAGAATAGGAAATCATGCTTTGCCTCCAGAAGCCTCTCACTTGGAGTACCCCACGTGAAAGATCTGTACAATTTGCCCTTCACATGTGTGAGTACATTTGGAAAGATGTACTCTTTCACTAATTCTAGCTTCTAATAAAAATATCTTCTTAAAAAGTGGGGGGTAAATTGAGTGAAAAAATCAATATTTTCATAGATATAAACCTTTTAATATTGACCGTACACTGGTAGAATGAGCATAGTTTTCTTTGTTATGTATAGTTAGTGTTTTTAAAATGCTTTGTAGCTTTGTTCTATTTGTTCAGGAAATACCTGTATTTTCTGATTAGGCTGCTCACAGTAGTAGGACAACATTTCACCTCCTTCACCTTTTCCTCCTCCTTCTCTACACGAACACATTGCAGGATCTTTCTTATGATTAGACAAGCCAATGTATTACTCCAGTGCTGTGGTATAGTTTCTAATGTGCACAACTTGGCATGCTTAGCCTGGCACACTACCAGATCAGTTCCCTTCTAGATGCAGTAAATTAAAGTAAGACAAACTTCAATGCTCCAATGCTGTGGCTTCTGATCGCTCCTTTCTTCACAGAAAAATGAAATCTACCAAAAGTTTCTTGTGGGTAAACTGAACAAAGAATATATATTGAAGTATATTAGTGAAGCCAGTAAAAATAACCCACTCAAAAAAACCCCAGATTTTTTTCCAATGTACTGTATTCTTTTGAGGTTATTGGATAAATATAGAAGATTTATATCAGAGTTTCCACTTAATAAAAGTATTTGTGTGGATTATCTGTGTTTAGTTACTACTAGTAGGGATTTTGCAGAATGTAATTTTCAAAAAAGCAGCAGGCTATCTTATTGAGACTGTTATCAAAGGTTCATGATATCAGGGTGTGTTGTTTGTGATACAACATAAATGGTGTTCTTGATATTTTATCTTTTTCTAGACTGGAGGAGGAAAGCATTACTGGAGAAACCGATACATCTGCTGTTCCAAGAACACAAATTGAGTTTATGAACTGAATATGTAGAAAATAACCAGCTACATAATCCCATCACATGGTAGATGTGATAACTTACAGTAAATATGAAACTGGAGAAATCTTATGGTCCTGCCTTAATACATTTATTAAGGGGTCATTAGAGGAGGTCAGATGGAACAATCAGGAGATAAAGTTGAGGATTCATGCAGACATCTCCTAGATCTGTAGGAATTACTTGCAGATGCTAATGCCTGCAGGTGTTCATCCCTGCCTGCCAGGTGCAGTTGTTGCCTCCACACTCTTATCAGCACCACAGAGCTTCATTTCTTGCACTTCCCAGAGGGGCAGATTATTAACTTGTGCTAGTGTTTAAAGTGTTCCCATTGAACCCCTTCATAGCCCATACTTCTCTCAACCAGTTTCTTTTTTTTTTATCTTCCTGGTTCCTGCGTAGTCACAGCTCCTGGCTGTCACTTCTGCTTTCTCTCCTCTTTACAGAAAAAAATGCCAAGAGGTAATTTGTATACAACAGCAATTAAGTATTTAATAGCAAATTAAATTATGGATTTGATAAAAGTAACAACATAAATAAATCAAACATTGTTTGGCAAGACACCATAGAATATTATGAAAAATAAATCAGAATGCTGTAAATTCAACAGGGCACACAGAAAATAGATTTCAAACCAGCAGATCTTGAAATGCAATTATAAACAAGGAATAATTGTTGAGTAAAGTCCCAAAGGGACAATCTTTGATGCTAATTTTATTTTAAATAAATGAATTAATGGGGAAAAAAACCCCAGATATCACTATAGCTTGCTTTTGGTAAAAATGTGAGAGAATTGATGAAAAAAATATCCACAATGATGGATCATAGTATTTTGGTTGCCTAGGAAATAATGTGACTTTTGTCATGATCAAAAGTAAGGTCATGTACTTAATCGCAGAGTGTGATTAAGACCAGGGCAGTGAAGACAGTTCTCCCAGGGCTGGGGTAGGGAAACCAAGATAAGAGGTCCTCCACTGCATCTCAGAGACCCTGGTGGATGAGTCTTCCCAAACTGATAGTGCTACCTAAAAGGATAATGGAGCTCGTTGCCCTATAAACAAGGGGATAATGGTTTGAAGTGGGAAGAAGACTGTGTGGTATGCTGTAGTTGAATTAACTGTCTGACTTGAAACAGGAATTAATATACTGTCTTTGTAACGTGTGAGGCCAGATGAGCAGTCCCTTCTGGTCTTAAAATATATTCATTTATGTATGAGGAGGGGTTACTCTCGCCATAGCTTTATGCATCCCAGGAGGATTAGTGGAGCATACAAGGAATAGTAATTAAGCTTCTTCTAATTATTATTTTCACAAGAAAATTACAAACAAATCTCAAAAATTTTCAGATAATCCAAGGTTTTCCCAGCTGGACAGTTCAAAATGTCAACTGTTTAAAACTGCGTTGCCGTGTTTTCCCTACCCCCCTCCCCTTCACCAGGGGATGAATGCTGTCTGTGGGTTTCACTCCATTTCTAGTTCTTTTATTTTCCTTCCTTCTCTTCTCTCTGTTATTCTCAGAAATTCCTCAATTTTGAAAACATTACAGAATAGTTCAAGGAAAACCGAAGGTCTCCAGTCTGGCAGGCCCTGGCTGTTTTCCCCAAGCACTGCTCCAAGCAGCCCAGCCTCTCACCAGCTGCCAAGAACCACACAGGCAGGCAGGCAGCAGCCGAACACCCACAGCCCCAGCAACACCTTCTCCTTCCCCTCCGCACCCTCTCTGCTGGTGGCCGGTGGGGAGCTTAGCCTAGGAGCAACTCCTGCCACCCACCACCACCACCTGCATTTTTCCCCAAGGAAGAGGGATCTGGAAGCTTTATGGGGTGATTCAAAGCAGCCAGAGCGGTTTGGAAAATCTGGGCATTTGTATTGCTCTCCTTTTGCCTGTCTTCAATGAAGTGTTAAAAAGTAAAATTGTCTTGCAAAAGTAAATTGTCTTGAACAGGAAAAAAAAATAGGAACCTTGCACATGTCTGTAGAGTGAAATCCAGACTGCTTGATGAAAGGACCAACAATCATTTAATTGATTGTTATAAATCAGGACTTAGTCATTTTCTCACAGGTTAAAGAAAAAAAACAGTGTTGTCTTTAGACAGTTTGCTGATATTCAGAATGGAAATTTTTCTTCAGAGCTGTTTTGGGGAAGAGGTGGTGTAAATGCAGAGCCTACTACTAGAGACATTTAGGAGTAGTTTTATCAACATCTGGATTATGAATTTGTGACAGAAAAATCACTCCAATCCCTTCAAATTACTATATTCTTAATAAAAGACCAGGCATTTAAAGAGAGAAAATACATCATAGAAGAAGTTTTCTTAAACTAGTACAACTAGTACAATCGGCAGCTGAAGAATTTGGAAAGTGTTTTATATGGATTTTTGTGGGTTTCATCTGGGTGGCCAAAGTATACTGCATTAATTTTAAGTCTGCACTTACAGACTACAGCAGAGTAGAGAGTAAACAATTAGAGTTGTTCGCTCTCTGAATTTTGATATTCCATGTCTTTCATTGCTTTAAAGGTATATTGATCACATTTTGTGCCTTGACGGCACCTGCCAGTCCAGACCTCAAATGCCTTATATTAATTAATCGGTGAAACCCTTCCTCCTTCTTTATCCAGATATAGTAATGCTGACGTGCAAATATTTAATACTCACTAAAGAAAAAAAACATAATGAAAAACAATCTTACAAAATAAAAATATTTTTCTGCAATAGGGAAGTGTTAGGAATCTTATTTTGTATATGGAGGAATAATTCAGTAGAAAAGTTGATAGTCACAGTCAGCTAGCAGCAATGTGACCCATAAAAGCTACAATCACTCTAGCAGTACCCACAACTGGGACCCAGATTTTGAGACTGCCCAGTGCCCAGTAACTCCTCTGCTTCTTCAAGTAAATGCACAAATGAAAACAACGGGAGTTTTAACTCATATAAAAGCTGTCTGCCAGTTCTCTTTAGTTTCCAAACAAGGTTCCTCCCAGTCAGAAATTATGGGATATGAAAGGCTTGTTTCTGCTGTGATGGTAATAGGAAAATGTGGGAAGGAAAGGCTGAGAGCGAGCATATGCTGCTCCAGGCAATGCTAATGAGGGGACCACTCATTAGCACCGTAGCCTTCCTTGTCATAAATCTGCCCCTGATTTGTTAATGTTTGCTAATATGTAGTTTACCGTAATAAATTAGAATAAATTGTACTAGCTAAATTGCCTGTGAAGTTGCAGTTTCCCTTTGCAAGATTGGAGCTGCCTATTTGGTTGATTTGGGTGTTCCATTCAGTTCTGCTCTGCTCAGTGCTGCTCCCTACTCTGCTGGCCCTAGCTCCCCTTACAGATCCACATGCACCCAGAGGTGCTAAGCAAAATGAAATTGTAGCCATTGTGTTTCACTCGGTTTCATGCTGAAATCACACAAAACCAGACATGTTATTTGTAGAGAAGGTAATTAATGAAGTTACCTAAATAAGGTTTCTAAAAAGATTCTGGCCAAACTAGGATGACTTGGAATACTTGGGTCCAGACTGAGCCACTGAGGTAAAACACACATACCTGATCATAGGTACCTCATGGTCTTTTACCAGTGGGTACAGTAAAATGCTGACACTCATTTGCTAGATCCATATGCTGCTGCCAGCATCACTGACCACGCAGAATCTAGTTGTTTGCATAGGAAAATTATGCAGTTGCTCCTTAAGCTGTTTCTTTTCTCAGGATGAAGTCTGACGTTGCAGACAATAGCAAAAGGAAGAGAACATCTACTTTCACCATTGGCTGTGTATTCCCTTACACTGTTTACACTTAAGTGATGCTCATGAGCCAGTTCAAGAAGATGAGCAAGAAGAACATGATTTGTTCTTTTTACAGGTTTAATGTGCTCCTGACCCAGAAAGCTGAACTAGTTCAATTAAGAGACAAAAAAACCCCTCACTCAAGTCAGCCAAAACTCCACCAATTATGCAAGAGGAGCAGAAGGAGCGTAAGTGGAGGGTTAGCAGAATTTCTGTAAAGCAAAACTGCACCCTCAAAATTCCTACATATTATTTAAATAACCTGAAGTTTGCAACAGCTTTATTTAATTAACTGAATGCAGAATGGTTGAAGTTGGCAGGGACCTCTGAAACTCATTTGGTCCAACCCTTCTGCTCAAGCAGAGCCACTTAGAGCCAGCTGCACAGGACCATGTCTCCAAGGACGGACACTCCACAACCTCCCTGCTCAACCTCTGTCAGTACTCCGTCACCCTCACAGTAAAGACTGTTTCCTGAGGCTCAGGGGGAATATCCTGTGTTTCAGTTTGTGTCCATTGCCCCTTGCCCTGTCACTGAGGACCACTGAAAAGACACTGGCTCCCTCTTCGTTGTACCCTCCATTCGGATAGTCGTACCAATTAATGAGATCCCCCTGAGCCTTCTCTTCTCCAAGCTGAACAGTCCCATCTCTCCCAGACTTCACCCATTTGAGAAATGGTCATAAAATTCAGCAAGGAAAATGCTTTATAGAATCATAGAATCATAGAACAACCAGGTTGGAAGGGACCCATCGGATCATCGAGTCCACCCATTCCTATCAAACACTAAACCAAGTCCCTCAAGACCTCATCCACCCGTGCCTTAAACACCTCCAGGGAAGGGGAATCAACCACCTCCCTGGGCAGTCTATTCCAGTGCCCAATGACCCTTTCTGTGAAAAACAGAATTATATTCCTTCTCCTGTAAGATCAAGTAATTGAAGATGGGATGCAGTGTGCATTTATCATAGAATCATAGAATCATAGAACAACCAGGTTGGAAGGGACCCATCAGATCATCGAGTCCAACCATTCCTATCAAACACTAACCCATGTCCCTCAGGACCTCGTCCACCCCTCCCTTAAACACCTCCAGGGAAGGGGAATCAACCACCTCCCTGGGCAGTCTATTCCAATGCCCAATGACCCTTTCTGTGAAAAAATTCCTCCTAATCTCCAGCCTAAATCTCCCCTAGCAGAACTTGAGGCCATTCCCTCTCGTCCTTTTTTTTTTTGTTCATACTGAGGTGTCTATGAACAACTATATGCTTAAGTTCCATTTATAATAACTTGAAATCTTGTCTTTATAATAAATGGAGTCTAAATAGTGATTAGTCCTATTCTAAAGAAACTGGATAAAACAGGCACAATGAACCGTGCTCTGAAATTGCCTGTTTCAATAGAGGAAGCATACGGTATTTATTTACAGTGTAGGAGACTAAATTTGGACAAACTTGGTGTCTCCCCTAAGTTACATAGAACTGTAAAGTGGAATTTGTTAAAATTTATAAAATAAAAATACAACTGATGTGTGCTTATTCTGTACCGAAGGTATGCAAGGGGAATTCTAAGGCGCTAAATTAGTATTATGATCCCTAAAAATAACTTCTAAATAATTTTTTAAAATACATGTTCTCAACTGCAGAAATTATTTTGACACAACAAGATTTGAAGGTTTCGTTATTTGAAAACAGGCCTCATTAAAAACAATTCTAGGCAAACTAACTACAAATATACTATTATTTGGTTAATGGTAAAATACTAAAAATGTTGGCCTAGATCGTAAAGATATTTATATCAGCCACTGTTTCTAGGGTCATCTATGAAGTAGGATAGAATGTGGTATAATTGTCATTGCAAGGAAGGTATTTACTGTATTAGAGAGTTATCATCCAGCAATGTACTGTAGAGATTTAGTTTCGGTGTACTACGGTATTCCTTTGTTCAATGAATGGTCTCTAGTTTGTCTGAAACTTCTGTAACTTTTTGCACATGAAAGAAGTATATGTAGTAGGAGAAAGCAGAAATTATGGATGAGCTTCAGAGGCGCTTTTATAGGATACATATTCAGCTTCCTTTTAATCATCTGGATATCATCTGGACAATCATCTGCTTCTTCACAAAAGAAAACAAACACTAGACATTTTTGGCACAAGATTTAAGTTGGCTGGTATTAAACAGCAGCTGTAGATCAAGTCCCTCCATAGTAACTCTCCCCTCAATAGAGATTCTAATTTTAAATATTTAGGTTTCTGTGTAGATGAGACTACTTCTGGAGACACTCTGGCATTTGTTTATAGAAAAAGGAGCTGAGATAAAATTAGGTGTGTTTTGTTATTTGAAAACTTGTTATACTTTGCCTGTCAGGAGAAGTCGAGCACTGTAATTAATGTTTCCATGAATTAAACACAGAAGTCTAATACATACAGTGACAGCATTTTAAGCAAAAGATATGGTTGTTCTATCATCTGTTTAACAGACTTTGCCAGTTCATATTACATGTTCATTTTGAGTTATTGGTGAATCTCTAGTTGTTCTTCCTTTAAAGTAACATTGTTGCATTGATTGAGAAAAAATATAAATATATTTTACTATAAAGAACAAGAAAGTCTCTTCAATATTCTCCAAGTACTCAGAATATTTGACATGGAGCCTAAGCTCTGATATGAATCTGAGGTTGCACCTCTAAGTGTACCTTTTATAGTCCTGGAAATAATTCCAAACATTGAAAACACGGAGCACCGAAACATTGATTTACACACTCTAGTTCCCTTAAAAATACTGCAAACAATATTCAAAATATTTTTGCTAGTTTACAATGATCCAATAGTCACATGGACAAATGCGCTTTACTGGGAGATCTGAATTCAGATTTTCAAAATCTTAAGTCACTGAAAGGAAGAGAAAAAAATTATCCATACAGGCTAGGTCCCTACCCACTCTGACTTTTGTCATTAAGGTCTTTGGCATGTGGTAAATCTTTACAAATCCAGATATTTCTGTACACATTGAAATAAGAAGTGCTAGATGTTGTGAAAAGTGCTAGATGTTGTGAAAATTACTAGGTAAAGTAAATGATCTTTCAACCCTGTTCCTTTTATCAGTGTGCACTAATCAAAAAGATAAATCCAGCCTGTTTCTTTCTCAGTTGGCATTCCATTAACTGCCTGCAAATTGGATATTTGGATTTTGAAGAGTTTGTGACATAAGTGCTTCTCTGACATTGGATATAGAGTAACTAGGAGACTCCATTTCCTAAATTTTTCCCCCAAGTGAAAAGGGATGGAATCAAACATCATCTTTCCATATTCTGAAAGAAAACAGTGCAGTACTTGAAACAAAAAGGAACACAAGGGAACCCACAAGCAGCATCCAGTACGAAATGTCTACAGAGAATGCCTGTCTTAAGAGATTCTACCCTTCAGAATCTAACCACAATGTTATTTTCTTGATAGAAGATAAGTAAAGAAGTGTGATAATGACATACAGGGAGGCAGGGTCATGCTGACAGGAGGAGTTGGATTTTAGGAGAGACAAGGGCAAGAGAAATATGGTAGATTACAGCCTCAAAATTAAGATGGGAAACCAACACAGAGCAGGAGGAAAGGTTTTTTTTATAATACCTCTTCAATGCTTTTTTTCCCAATAGTTTGAGTCCTTTACTCCAGTTCACAATGCAGAAAGTCCAGAACTAGTTTTTACGATATGGCCAACTCTAACTCATCACAACCATACTGCCTCCTGAGATGAAGAATGCAGGAACAGCTTCACCGATCGTTTCTTAGGATTGAACCAGAAGATGTTCAGAGATTAATTCCATATTATTCAGGCAGGAAGAACTACTATATTTTGAGGGGTTTTAAGGCTTTCATTTTCACAGAACATGAGTGACACAATAACAATTTTCAGTTACAAAATACTCCTTGTTTCAAAAGCCAGTTGCCAAAAGTATTCACTAATTCACATTAACCAGTTTTGCCATGTATCTCTTTTTCACTATGGAAGCTATTAGCTGACTAAACCCACATAAAGTAAAAAGCTATAAGAGATTAACACTTCACTTATTTTGAAATGTGAGCTTAGTTGAACCTATGCTTTGACCTAGAAAGGAGCTTGTTTATTTACCTGTAACCACACAATGTGCATGTGTTGGGATTGACACATAAATGGACTGGGCAAGTGAATCAAACATGCTAAATGATTAATTTAGTCTACAATATTTCTGACCTTGTTTTTTATCATTGAGAGCAATACAGGCTCATCAGAGTTATAGAGTCACGTAAACTTATTCCAGGAAAAAGTAGTAAAAGTAGTACCAACTGGAAAATTAATAGAGAAACATATGAAGATTTCTCAACAGATAATAGAAATAAGTTATTTTCATAATTTTCTCCCTAAATGATTTCTCATTCACTTTCTCTGCACTTTAATCAGGAGAAATATAAAAGCTCTCTGATGAAAAGAATTAATTGTGCAGCTACTTACCTCTTTGTCATTCCTACCAGTGGATCTCTTTGTCAAAATAATGTGTTGCTTGAATTGTTGGCTACTTTTCCTTAACTAGCCCACAGGGGTATTTGGTATATGCAGAACATTACTCACACTATATGTAACTTCATCTTTAATGCAACAAGCTTTTCCAAACACAGTTAATAAGCAGCCATTCTGTTATTACTCCAAGTGCAGGGAACTAGGTTTTGCTCTAAATTTCTTTGGCAACTCTTTTCCTTCCTTTGTCACAATTTAGCCCTGATCTGGCTAATTTTGGCCTCTAAAACCATCCAGTTGGACTCTCAGTTCCCTTCCCCTTTACCCCCAGGGATAAGGGAAAGGAAAATGTGAGGAAAAAGACTCGTGGGTTGAAAACTAAAGCTACAGTTTTAATGAAATTTTAGTAACAATAATGAAAATAATTATAAATTAATAACATATATAGAAATATATGAGATAGTGATTCCACCCCTTTATGACTTTATGTCACCCACAAGTACTGTAGAGCAGGAACAGCGGAATGGGTCCATGACTAGGAGGGAGCTGGACTCAGGAACTGGATGCATGGATCTGGGATCAGGAGCAACAAACAGATGAGGTCCTCACTGGCCACTGACCACTTCAGAAAAGGGATGAGATCCTCATTATCTCTCAGTTTTATACCAAGTATGGTATATAAGGGATGGAATACTCTGTTGGTCAGTTTAGGGTCACCTGTCCTGTTTGCCCCTCTTTGCAGAGAACTGGCCAGTTTAGCTCAAGCAACAACATCCTTGACATGTGTGGAGGCATTATGAATTTGCACCTGAGAACCTAAACGTAGGGAGTTTACCACTGTACAGTATAAATCAAGCTGCAGTGTGGATATGATCCAGGAGTTACACATGTTGAAGTTAGTACGTATGCAGGCACAGCACACAGAGCTACTACTGCTACATGTGATACACCCTGACATCACACTGCCAGTGGTGGTAACCAACAAGAAAAGCTTTAGTAACCCATGCCTGGATCATACAGGACTTGTGACTATAGATATAAACAACTATGTAACTGCATCTCTTTATTAGAAAGAAGAGAAAGTCCAGGTCACCAGTTTCTCAAGAGCCTAGACATTTGACTCAAAATCAAAATTTATTTGAGGAGCTGGAAACTAGGGACTGAGTAAATGAGCTGCATGCAAGGGAATAGACTTCAGGTGCCAGGTGGTCCTTCTCCATCATGTATCCATTTTGTTAGAATGGAGGCCAATATAAGCTCCTTTCGTGGTGTAGTTTTAAATCACACCCAACCTAGATACTTCAAACAGTCAAAAATCAGCTCTGCCAAACCCCCCAAAGTCTCTTTTTGACTGAAAAAGATAATAAATCTCAGGCTTTTTTATGGTGGGAAGGTTTCTTACACAACATAACCAAAGACTGCTGACACTAGAATAATTTAGTTTTATTCAGTTACAATAGCAATAGTGGAAGAGTTATAACAAATGGACTTCACATTTGCAACCATAAAATTGATTTTGAGAAAAGAAAGTGGTTAAAATCTTTTTAATTGGACTACTTTAACAGACCCTCTGTTGCTATAGAAATTGCAGCAAAGCTATAGAAAATGGCAAAATTATCCAATGCTAAGACTGTAACTGCAACTGATTTGCCTAATGCTAGGTAGAATGAACATATTAGAACACTTTTACACATTGCTTATAAATTGATATGATCTAGTCATAAAGGCAGCACAAAGAAGGATGCCTTTGCAATCATTTATTAAAGAAAAACATGTGTTCTGCATTCACGCTACATTAGCAAGTAGTATGGACCAGTAGATGCAAGCTGGTGCTGTACACATTTCAGAGGTGTTTTTTTTGGACTACTTCTAGTCTGATCCTGTGGACCAAATGCCTGTTAAACAGTTGGAACCTTCTCAGTGCACTCCTGGAATACAACTGCAATGTTAAATAAAGCGGGCAAAGTTGGGGCAAAGCTACATTCCTTATGAGTAGTGGAGATCTAGTTGAACAAAATCAATGGAGTCTAGCTCCACGAGGGCTTATTTTTTCCCAGTTGACTGTAATGAGAGTTTAACACAACAAATATATTGTATCTTTCTAAACTGATGAAGGCAAATGCCAGGCTCTCCATTTCAGAAGATGTGTATGCTGCCTAACAGGGTCTAACAGCATTGCCCTCTGAGAGTTCTCCAGTATCACTAAAGGTAAACCATACCCTCAACTCTTCTTTTTGTGACATTGAGAATAGTCCCTCTCCTCTTCTTCTGTCTATTTTCGGGAAACTTAGTAGCATATAACTCCCTGGTCCTCTGCCTCAGTTGAAATTGATAGTTGGTTCAAAAGTGATAGGCAAAATCTGACAGACAAAAACACAGAAGGACTGCTCAATCCCCTAAATTTAATTTCTTTAGGAAAAGATAGGCTACGGCATCAAAAATATTACCAAAATCACAGAAGACTCAAAAAAGTAACTACTTAAAACAAGAAATACTCAATGCATCATAAGCAGGGAAACCTAGGGTGTCTCACCTGATGTGTGAGAGCAATGGGACAACGTAGATTTTTTCAGCCGGAGCCACTATCTGTTAAGCAAATATCTTTCTTCAAACCATTCAGTAACATTTTGGTTTTAAGTTACACAGGCAAATAGAGCTACAGTAACACAGATGAAGTAAAGAGGCACTGAAATTCCGCATAGGAACAAATGAGAAAAAGGCATTCCTTCATTTTCTCACATTTGCACAAATGGAAATCTGAAAACTGAAAACGTTAATGATGCTTCAAAGCATTGAGTGTCTTGGGTAATTTAAATCCTTTAAGATTACTGCAGAGAGGAACTTATTTCCACAGAGTTATTCCCTGCCAGTATCAGAAATTTGCCTTTATTAAACAAGTTCAAATAACAGCTAACTGTTTCCAGACTTAATGAAAATGTGAAGTGTTACATTTTCCACAAAGAAAAAGAGACAATGTTTTCTTTTCTGGAATAAGTCATATTAAATTAAGTGAAACAACAAAACCAGAAAAACGTAAAAAAAAAAAAAAAAATAACATTGCCAGTTCTGTTCAAGAACTGCAGCTACCCTCAGAAAGAACGAAGTCCTGGAAAAATCCTGCATGGAAAATGGAATCGTTACTGCTGTATGTTACAGTTTCATATACTACAGTAAAGGCACTTCTCTCTCTTTCCTTTGGAATTAGAAAATATGTTACTGCATGACTCAAAAGTTTCACTGTATTTGGTTTTCCTGAGCTTCGGTCAGCAGCAGTTTGTACTATAGAAGATGATAGAGAAAGTATATCTTATAAATACATCGTATATGTAACAATAACATATTATGGATCTGTCTGGAAGTGATGACATTAACAAATTTGACTGTTACTGAATGAGATGATTTATTGATACATCTGTGAAAACAACACAAATTGTTTCCATCAATGAGCAAACTTTCCTTCCCAATTTTGTAGTTTAAGGTTATTCCTAATGAAGAAGAAAGGATATAGCAACACAAGAGAGACTCTGGCTACAAATGTCTTGTGCTGTGGAAAGCAAAACAAAGACAGAAAAAAAATCACCTGTATTAAAAGTATGAAAACCAGAACTCGGTTATGTCTTAATGTCATATTAAGAACTCAGAAAGCAGCAATGAATCCAGTGATGAAGGCACCAATAGACTTAATCCAGAATGTTTAGATCTTTACAATTTTTAGATTATTTTCAGTATATATCACAGGGTTTCAGATATTTCTTGAGACAAAATGAAGTTTTAACATACAGCTTTTAAAGGGTAGATTTTCAGCATGGAGTTTTTGATCAAAACAAGCATAAAGAAGATAGCAGAACAGCCACTAGCTGCAAGAGGTAAGTATGACATAAGAACTCTCAATTTAAGTTCCTGAATTGCTTATGCAAATATGAGCAGCTGCACCACAAGGTGCTGAGGGGTGTGACTGAGTACTCAGTAATCCTGTGGTTAAGACATCCATGTGGTTGTGCAAAGAACTGGTTACGCAAAGCATGAGTATGAATTATATTCTTCTACATCACTGCATTGACAGCCAGACTATTCTGTGGGGGGTCTCTTGCCTTTGGTTCAGACCATACAAGCCACCTTGTCAATATATACCAGTTTCTGAATTTTCCAATAAAGTAAGTTCCACTGGAAAATTCTCAATCAGCTCTTATCAAGAATAGGCTCCTGTTTGTCAGGCCAGATGAGCCATCTCACCACCTGACAATCTTTCCCACAGTTTTTGGCAGGTAGCACTTGGTATGAATGCCAACGGGCATAACACCAACCCCAGGTGTTCTCTGTAAACTGAGGTAGGCATGAAGGGCTGTCCCACGAACTGAGACAGCAGTTGGGAACATTTTCATTACTGGAGGAGAAGGGTCTGGAGAGAAACAACCCATGATCACAGCATCAGTCTTCAGCAGATGCCTACACAGGTGCTATATAGAAATACTGGGCTGAAAGCAAACTGGTGGGGAAAAGATTTTCCCTGTTTAGAAATCAGACTTCAGTTAGAAAGGGAGATGCAGAAAGCCACAAATGCACTGCCCAGAAGAAAAAATGAAAACAGACTGTGGCGACGTATCTTTTCAAGTACTACAATTACCTATGAGAAATCAATGCATCCTTCAGGCAATTAATTCTGCAGTGTAAAAGCAGAGGCACAGGAACAGGACACAGGCAAAATGTTAGTCCAAATGTATACAATCCCTACAGGACAGCTAGAACTGCACTGCCCAAAGCTGCAACAGCACCACATGAAAACCTGAGGCAATGTTCTCTGCAAAGAGACAAGTTAGTGGGATGCATGTCTCATCATGGGTAACCATCACATAAAAAAAACCACTGCACACTGCAAGACTGAGCATAATTCATGTTACTGAGATGCTAGCGTTATGCTTCAAGGATAAGGAACGACTCACTATCAGCATTATTAATGACAGAGATACACACTAAAGAATATCTTCTGGAGACAAGTATTCTTCCAGCTCTATAAAATCAAAAATATATGCAAAATCTTTGTCTCTTGAGAGTGTTGAGAATGGCAAACAGTAGAAAAGTTCATACTCTAGAGCTAGCTGTGTCTCAAGAAGCAAATGCCTAAGTCCCTACTATTGACAAACCTACAAAATGAAGTTTTGTTTAAAAAGGCAAGGATAAAACAATAGTTCCACAGGATTTGCTAGCTGGCACAAATGCATTCATCACTTTTGGAGAAAATGATATGTTGGAGATGAGCTGGAGGAACAGCTACTTCACAAGCAGAAATGCTAAATCAAGCAGAGGTAGATTACTGAAAAAAAATATTCATAGTCCAGCAATCAACAGAACCAGAATACCTGTAACAGACGTCTTCCTTATTAAAAGTTATAGACATTACAAGATAACAGCAGATTATTACCCTGTTTCTTAGAAAGTGGGCTGAATGGAGGGGAAAACTAAGGTCATAGTCAAAAATGTCTGTGATGGTTATAAAGCCAGTCAAACTGCTTGCTTTAATTGTGTTGAGACTACTAACACCATACTGACCAATGGTGTCTTATTTCTCTTCTGCGCTTCCCTATGATAATTCCTAGTTGTGTACACTGATTCTCAGCTTACCTGCAATTTCAGGCAGAGACTCTTTTTGATCTTTGAAAGATGTTTAGCAAACCTGACTTGTTGAAACAACAGGCCTCCTCCACGACAGAACTCAGTCAGTGTCAATTGGGACCTTAAGCACAAATAGGTGCTTTGAAAGCAAAGAAGGCAGAATTGCAAGACATCCCAGAGTGACACAGTAGCTATCAAAAATACAAGGAGGACCTCAGATAAGGATGCATCAGAGAATAATGTTTTGGCTTCACACTCTTGCAGAAGAATGAATGACAGAACAAAAATAGCTGTAAATGATAGGGGAGAATAATGATCCAAAGATCCAAGGCAAATCTACTCAGGCCAGCAGATCTGGGTACAGTCCTTGAGGAACAGAAAAATGCAAAAGCCAGAGCTGCACTGGAACAGAGAACTTGGGAGACACACAGTAGATTGCCCTGCAGTAGGCAAAATAAGCAATCAATTGTTATCAGTGTTTGATCTTCTCATATGTAGTTAGGCCAGGACCAGGATCTGAACTTAACAAGAATCTTAATGATCAGTGACAGCCAAGGATTCTGATTTTTCTGCAAGACTCGCAAACAATATCAGATAACAGCAAACAATATCAAGAGCAAGCTGGAGGCTATATTAAATAGAACAGAAGCAAGCACATAGAAGATTAGTAAAACCATGATGGCATGAAGAGAAAGGATGGCTTCCCAGAACATCTACACACTGCTAAAGTCTGGGCCTAGCTAGTCAAAAAAGGCTTTCACAGAAAACATAGTGTAGATAAAAAGGGACTTGTATGTACAACTCAAATGGAGGGATATGGCTGGAACTGTTCATTAGTTGCCTCTTAAGCTGTTCTTAAGGGGTTCCCTTATGGTAAAGCTGTTCAAGAAGTATATGCTGAGTTTGTACGAACTCAGTGGGAATATGTTATAAACAATATGCAATGAAGGCTGTCTATATTTTCTCTGAAATCCAGAAATCTTCTTCATCCAGAGGCAAATAGTGTGAGAGCACTCCTTATTAAAATAGAGTAAAACATTTATATGTGTATTAGGATTTACATAACATTGCAGCAGATTTACAGCAACCAAATAAAGAAATCAATAAAAGAAGTGCTGATAGATACAAAGAAAGGGTTAAGAAAGTCATCACATGTTTTTCAAATGCTGGCTGGAGATATTTTTTACAAGTAACAAGTTACTCTTTAAGACTATCTGAATTATTGCTTAGTGAATTAGCTGCTTGCAAAATAAGTAACTGGTTTTAATATGCAGCTTTAGGTAGTGTGCAATGTGCACTGAGGAAATCCAGCGACCAAAACCTAGCCAGGATTTTGATAACAGTAGTCAGGATTAGGAACCTAATTTTAATTTATGGTATCTATTTGCCTCTTTGAGCCTAAACCACTTATTCAAAAGTGCATTTGAAATCAATGGTAGAGTTGGTAACTGAGTTTTGACTTATCTGCTAGAACTCTTACACAATTAAATGAAAACTCAATATACCAAGTTCATAATCTAGAAAATACATGTGGAACAGTGTCCTTGATTATCTTAAAGCAGCGATAAACCCTTTTTGCCTCTTTTTCTGAGGATGACTTCATTCTATACGTATTTTTTAAGTATGTGCTTTGAGGTTTTTTAGGGTTTTGTGGAAAAGAGAGAGGGAGGGACGGAAGAGGAGAGAGGAGGGGAGAGAAGGATAGGGGAGGGAAAGGGAGGGAAGAGAGGGACGGAAGGGAAGAAGGAGGAGGACATCAGTAGTTCCCTTTCATAATTATTTTGCAAATATAGACTTTACTTTTCTGTACATAAAATTTTGATCACCATGCAATATCCATTTTGATTGAGGCTAAGACAGTCTTTTCTGCTTAGGTAAGGGAGAGAACTGAGACCTATTGCATCTGTCTGTAGATGCCTGTAGTCTCTCCATGACCTTATGTCTCTTCACTCTGTGGATGTTTCTGCCTTTGGATAACATAAAGTCTTAGAGACAGAAAGCAGACAGTGAGGGAGCCCATCTGCTAGCCACAGGAGCTTCCCCTGCTGACCTCACATATTTCCACTTGGAAATCGAAAGAAGAGTTAATGTCTGCTTCAAAAGCCTGAGGCACAGATAACTTCACTTCCACTCTACCTGGCTGAAACCCAGAGCTGTTGGGGATCTTAGCATGTGGCAGACAGCTTGCATAGCAGTGCTGCAGGGACTATGGTGGCCTCAGGGTAGAACAGGCTCTTAACTGGACCATAGTTTTCCTCACTCCTGACAAAAAAACCCCCAAAAAACAAAAAACCATAATCCCCCCCCCCCCCAAATACCTACCTACATCTAAACACAAACAAGTGGTGCAATGCAGTGAAATACCTGATTTATTATACACAGGCATGAGGTAATTACTACATGTTTATTACTTGTTATTTTATTATGTGTTTATTTTGGAGAGGCAATAGACTATCTGTAATTAGTTTTGCATCCATTATGAAGCCTTTTTTAAGCTGTTTTATACTTTTGACTTGACTCAGCTTAAAAACTTATTTTGCAGGCAATGGGGAATGGGTCTTACTCTGAATTTTAACTCAGAAACTGCAAAGGAAGTTACTTTCCTTGCTTATTTCTCTAAGAAAAAAAAAGTTTTATGTAGGAATTACTTTTATTTTGATCAGCTTTGACAAATTTCCTAAGAAATCACTGCCTCTAAAGCACATAGGCCTTACTCTTGCCATGAGTTTCATCCTTTCAAGTCTGAGCATTTGCAAAACCTGTGTGAAGCAAATCAGCATCTGCCTATTTGCAATTCATCCTCCAGAATCAGGGGTTTATGATCCATTTTCAATTTGTTTCCCAGGCATAATCCCCTGTCTGATGAATAGGATATTTGGTAATGAAACAAAGAAATTAACCTGGTTTGAACTGAAGCACTGCAAGTTCCTTATTGGTACCCATTGTTCCATAGAGTTGGTGGGGGTTTTTTGCACAAAAGATTCTATTACCAAAGGTTTGTGTGCTCTCTTTGCATTATTTAAACACAAAACCTTGTTCCTCTAAGCAAAGTTGTCCCCTTTTAGTAGTAAAGTGCTGGAAAGTAAACCATTTGATTAATACATTCTTTGGTAAGAACCAGAACAACCAGATATAGGACTGGTTTTCTTAACAATATTTTCTCTTAATAACCATTACTATACCTTCCCTTTAAACCTACCAGGGTTAAGTCCATGTAGTCCTCAAGCCCAATAGGTTTTAACACACCTCCATTCAGTCTGTAAATGCAGTCGGTTTTATTCCATTTTGCTATATTCCTTAAGAAGAAAAAAAGTTTTTTACAAGTTTACAGTTTGTAAGAATCCTAACAGTGACAATCATCCCACTGGCTTCATTGTTTTTCTTGGTCTAATTTCCACATTCTATTTCCTTTTAATACTTCGTAATGATCCTAAATTAATGTAAACTTGAAACAGCACCTAAAGAGTATTGTTAAGCGATTTTTTTTTTTCTTTCTTAGGCAATAAATTACTTGAGCCTTTACAACAAGACTCTCATTTGTTTAGTTAAAAGACATCTTTATTACCTCTTCCAGCTCCTGCAAAAAGGGTGCAAAAATTTCACCAAACTAAAAGCTTTTGGTTGCCAAGCTCAGAGGAATAAACAGACTTGGAGCTGCCAGTGACAGCCTGAAAAAGTAATTACCAAGGGGCATTCTAGAAGGATTAGTGTCCTTTAATATGCTGATTAATCAGCTTCTAAGTAGTGAAGGTCTTTGAGTAGGTCTTTCCAAGTAAAAGGAGTGTCTTTCCTTGCTGGTATATTACAATGGTATTTGAGAAATCAGAAGTACTTAATCCCTGAAGTGTGTTCAATTGTACTGCTCTAATTATTTTCGGAATCGAAAAAGTGCTTAGTAACACTTTTACAGTTCACCTGTACTGTCTAGCTGAACACATTATTTAGCAGTTTTCTTAATCTCCCAAGAGCAGGCACCAAACATCCCACTGGCTCCAAGAAGAGTGCGGCCGACATCCCCCATGGATCCTCTTTTGACTCACATTCCCTCTGCTCCAGAAAAACCCAAGTTAGCGAGAGCGTCCAGGATATCAAACCGCCCTGCACTTTGCAAAAATAAGTGCTAACAGGGGCACTTTTCCCAGCTATAATCAGTGCTGTACCTTGGAATTGGCTCCTGAAAGCTTCTTGATGATCTTTCACTCGAAGGCAACCTCAAAGAGCAAATAAATAGCAGATAAAAACCTTTTCTAAAAGCCCGGTTATAATTATTACTCAATATAACATAGGTCTGCCTCTCTTACAAGTAAACATAATTCTTGGCAGGGGCTTCTTAACTTTTAAGTGGCTTGCTACGCCCACGCTTTTATAGGAATTTAATGAAAGGAAAATGTCAGATGTCCCGTTGCTTGAAATGGGTTTGAGTCTTTTGTCTTTGCTGCGCAGTAAACTCAAGTGCGTACTTCCCTGATCTTCCACTTATATGCCTACTTGGTGTTAATTTTCTTACCTGTTAAGTAGTCTCCCTTACTGCAGATTGAATTCCATACAGCAAATCACTATATACATTGATTTAACTTTTTATACTTTATATATATATATATGCTTTTTATTCAGAAAACATACCCACAGCTGAGTCTTTGTGTGATTTTACATACGGGAGTTGTCTGCTTGAATTAAAAGACCACTTACTTTTAAAGTTGAGCACTTGTTCACTTGTTTGCAGAACAGAGGCCTCAGTTACCTCTTGTCTCTATTTCTAGTATCTCCAGGTTACATTTATTATTTGATGTCCAACAACCCTATGCAGAGCTACAGACTGGGAGAAGCCTGGCTGGAAAACTGCCAGGAGGAGAGGGACCTGGGGGTGTTGGTCAACAGTCGACTGAACATGAGCCAGCAGTGTGCCCAGGTGGCCAAGAAGGCCAATGGCATCCTGGTTTGGATCAGAAATGGTGTGACCAGCAGGTCCAGGGAGGTGATTCTCCCTCTGTATTCAGCACTGGTGAGGCCACTCCTTGAATCCGGTGTCCAGTTCTGGGCCCCTCACCACAAGAAGGATGTTGAGGCTCTGGAGCAAGTCCAGAGAAGAGCGATGAGGCTGGTGAAGGGGCTGGAGAACAGAACCTATGAGGAGCGGATGAAAGAGCTGGGGTTGCTTAGCCTGGAGAAGAGGAGGCTGAGAGGAGACCTCATTACTCTCTACAACTAACTGAAGGGAGGTTGTAGAGAGGAGGGAGTTGGCCTCTTCTCCCAAGTGACAGGGGACAGGACGAGAGGGAATGGCCTCAAGCTCCGCCAGGAGAGATTTAGGCTGGAGATTAGGGGGAAGTTTTTCACAGAAAGGGTCATTGGGCATTGGAATAGGCTGCCCAGGGAGGTGGTTGATTCACCTTCCCTGGAGGTGTTTAAGGCACGGGTGGATGAGGTCTTGAGGGACTTGGTTTAGTGTTTGATAGGAATGGTTGGACTCGATGATCCGATGGGTCCCTTCCAACCTAGTTGTTCTATGATTCTATAATTCTATTTTATCTACTAAGTACAAATACACAAAACCCCCACTTTTTGCCCATTCCCTGAGACCACGAATGAAAAAGAATACAAACCTTGATATCCTGCAGGACATTTCTCTTCAATGTCTCTCCAGATCCCTTGTTGGTCTTCCCTTAAGTTTCCAGCTGATGTGGCAGATCAATTAAGAAATAAATAAATTAGATTTCATGATGATGCGAATTGTGTGCCCTACTTCAGTTCTGAGAATTGGACCAAATACATTCCCAAAATAATTCACCAAACTCATGGCAGCTCCAGGACTGTGTTTAAGGTTACTGTCAGACACTATGAGATAGCACTGCACTATTAACTATAGGACACCCAATATCCTTCTGAAGGAGAAGTGCCAAGGCTTTTCTTCTATGGGGATAAATGCCAGCCTCTTCAAAGTCATGCAATAAATCTCCCATTAGCTCCATTGTTATTCCCCTTGCTTGATGCTAATTTATTGTATGTGTGACAATAACACATATTCCAAATATAGCATCAAAGATACTAAAAACTGCAGTTTTATAATGCTTTGGTGAGTTTGAAAGAGTGAAGCAGAGGTTCTTTACTTGGGAACATCTAATGTTTCAGCAGACTATTTCTATCAGCACTGCAAGTCACAGAATCCTGTGGGGTGCAGCAGGATTTGCAGGTTTTCCTGCCAGGCCACTGAGCCTCATCAGGCTGCCATAGACAAGTCTCACTTGAAGGCTGCACCAGCTGTGCTGGAATCTACTGTTCTCCCCCTGACAAAAATGCATGGAGTACATGAAATTAAGTATCACTTATGCAGAAAGTTCAAGTATATATAAAACATACTTGTATTTATGTATATAACTGTATATATAAAATTATATGGACAATAAAAAAAAGAGGATCTGGGCACGAACTGCACAAAATTCAAACTCAGAAAGCAAGGTAAAAAATGTGCATTAAAGAACTGTAGCACACATGCAAACCTTGTGGCTTTCGACAAGCTTCTACAGCACTGGAAATGGAAGAAGAATGTATATGCACTGATGCATGCTGTCTGGTTTGCTTTCAACTATTTTCAGTTTTTGAGACCCTATACATTTTTTTACTGGTAATATGTATGTCTATCAGGCTTATGAAAACGAGCTTGTTTTTCTTGTACTGCAGGTCCCATGAACATTAATACCAGACCTGCACATCTACTGCAATAAATGGAAGCAGTGCCAGATCAGGTATGACTATGCAATTACATCCTGATAAATTGGACAGTATGATGTTAAATGCTATCTTTAGCACATTATACTGGTTTTGTTCAAGCTACAGATAGGTCAGATCTGATCCAGCATAAAGTGAAACCAGTGGAGAGAGGCGACATTTGAGCCAGTACATCTTCAAGGACAAAGATACCTACAGGAAAAAAAAAATAGTTAATTTGAAGAGGAGAGTGAGGTTTTCTAAATTCAAGGGACTGCATTGTTTCTAATCTCAGACTCAGTGCTCAGACACTGCATTTACCACCACATTAAATGACATTCTTCAAACCACATTTTTTTAATGAAGTTTTCATTGGTAACAACAGCTTAAGATGCACCCAGGACCCCTAATTCCTGATCACTTGTTCCCTGGTCCATATCAGGGCATCTGGCATAATTTGTGGGGGCAGATGACAAAGTGAACAAACGAAAAAAGCCAGGTTAAGAAGAAACAAAAAATCATGGTCTGTCTTCCTGCAAGGCACCACAAGCAGCTGTGTTCACACCGTGGAAAGGGTGGAAGAGGCAGGTCTGAGCAGGCAGCCCGCTGGATGGGAAAATCTGTAGTCACCACCGCTTGAGAAAACGGTATGAGGAACCATTCACAGGGATACTGTCTGCACTGCACTCCCTCACCCTCCCCACTTGAAAAGTTGTCCATAGGTATGTTAATGTACTCAGGCCACAGGCTAAAGGCTATTCAGGCACATCTGATCTGCTAAAGGTTTAGTGCTAGAGACACGGCTATGGGCTGCTCTCACGGTTACCAAACACTAGGAGTTTATGAAGGGATCCCGGTCAGGAAGGGTTCTCACCATCCACCCCACCAGGTTTTCCCTTTTGTGTCCAAACATTGTTCTCAAGACACGCTGAGTGCTCTTCTGAATCAGGGCTTTTTACAATGGTCTATCACAGCTCTGGAGACCAGTGGATGCCACTAACTAAGGACAGAAACAAAGGGTTGTTTGCACTTGCAAAGTAGTCAGTAAGTGGCTTCTCTGATGGAATTATTCATTTGTGTGAGCTGCTCTAACATTTTATAATTAAATACATACTTAATTTGAAAACATTTGTTTAAGAAAATAAATTAGAGAATGAAGTATTAGAAAGCAAGTTTAAGAGACTTAAAATGCAAAATAACTCTGGCTGCTATACTTAAAATTAAAAAAAAAAAAATTCCTACCACTTCATATTTAACTGTTACCATTTTTTAGACAATGACATACATTCAAAACCCATGTAAAAGATTATGGTTTCAGTTTTAACTCTGAATGCCTTTTTCTTGTTGATCTTATTTCAACATACTTTATGATTTATTTTTTATGACACACAATCATGTATATGTGTAAAAAGCACATTTATTTATAGTTTAAGATATTAATTTATATGCTAACTGAAGTATACACAAGACTAAGTTTCTTGGCTAGATCTCTTTTGATACTATTTTTAAATTGTATTATTTCTTATAAGATGCAAGTCCAAGGGTTTAACATTGCCCTGAGAGAATTACAGTCTCTGAGGAACATATTGCTCACAGCTGCAGTGAAATATCCATCGCTTAAAATTTCAGCACTTTTAATTCCATCTCAGTGACATTAGTGGGATAACTGAAATGTTACTCACATGTGGGAATTGGTGAGTGTGTATATGATTTTATCAAAATTCTAGGAAAGATATTTTGTGTTTATAATTAGCAGGTTTTGTTCTAACAACAATTAAAATGAAAAGTATTAGTCTGGACAATGAGGTGTATTAGTGGTGGATGTTTTTCTCATTGTGATTAAAATAAGATGTAAGTTTAAAATGATCAGCATACCTCTTCCTGTTTACTTCAGCTTTTTTTGTCCACCCCCCCCAACCCCCACCCCTCCCCCACCCCGACAAAAAAAAAAAGAGTATTTATACTGTGGAAGAAGCTTAGCCAACGATATGGAAACTTTTCTTATTATAAATCACTTAAAGGATAACCTAGTTACTGAGTGTCTGCAATTTCATGAAAGCCATGCTTCCTTAATCACAGTTGCAAGACTTGTGCCTGGCCTGAACATGACTGCTTCGATTTTGTCACTGTATAGGTGGGACAAGGTATCAAACAACCCACACTGTGGTCCTATATCTTCTTATTCACCTAGGATGTGATAGGATGCTGACAGTACTGCTGGTGTCTCTCTAGAATACCGCATTTTCTACTAAAGTCAGTACAGTCCAGAGCTATTTGCCGTGTAGCATTGCAACATTTTAAACTCTTTCTTTCCTCTCCATAAGTCGCAACAGCTATAGAAAACACAAGTGTAAGGATAGTCCCTGAACCAGAAGCTTCTTGTTTGAAGATGATAGCACACAACCAGAAAAGTATTTCATGATTCGACACGTGTAACTCTCCATGCTGCTAAATATTTCCTTTGATAGGCTGGAGACTGTATGGAGGCCTGTGAGAAAAAGCAGTGACTGAGAGGAGATGACTGACTCATAGTTGGACTCGATGACCTGATGGGTCCCTTCCAACCTGGTTGTTCTATGATTCTATGATTAGCCTGCTAACCTGGGAGGTAAAACAACTAAGGAAAAACTTCACAACAAAACATTAATGGAAATGTGTACAGATGGTTGTCTTAGCCTACCCTTACAGAAAACCCACTTGAGAAAGTCACTGAGGGCCAAGAGAAGTGTCATGACTGTTAAGAAATGGATAAATCTCAGTCTCTAAGTGTTAGCGGGCAGCTAGCAGAACTGTTTGAAAGGTGACATCTGCATTTCAGAGGCTTCCCAAACCACGTTTCCTGAATGTGAGAGATGTAAAAGAGGCCATAGAAAGGTTTGCTTGTATAAGATCCTCCTAAAGTGTCAAAGCCATGAACAGGATTCATACCAGTATCCCTTGCAGTTTCTCCTATTCCATATTAACAAGATCAATACAAAGAGAATGTTGCAAGCCATTGTTCATGGGTCCGGCCAGCTGGTACCCAGTGCTGGTGTTTGCTGCAACTCCTGCTGGGCCATAGCTGGAGCTCAGCCCATCCAGACCAGCAGGCTGTTTGCTGCCCTCTGATCCAGCCCTGCTCTTTGATGCTGTAGCTCAGAAAGTCAGACTTCATTAGCAAACGTGGCTATCGCAAGCAACCACTTGAGCAGCTGTGGAAGTGGTGCAATACGAGTTTGGCCAACTCCTTACTGGGACAGTGAGTGCTTATTTTGTTTTATATAATAATTTGGTAAGCAACAGGCAGCAGAAAGAGGGGAGCAAGTCCAGATGACACTACAGTCTGCTATGACTCACTGGTTTCCCAATGATTGCAACGGGATAGCTTTCAGCAAAAACTTCAGTGCCGCTTGCTGCACTGTGACACTGGGTATTCCTTCTGTCAGAGTTGTTAACTGTCCTCCAGAGCCTGTTACCAGTTTTCTGTAGATCTTGTCACTCCATTTCTCTCCATTCCTCACCTGTTATATCTGACCTGCAAATGTGATATAACACTTCATCTCAGTGCTCAGTGCTTCTTTCATATATAAAACTCTAACTGATACACCCCAAAAGGCTTTATTTGATATTTCATTATAGACACAGACTTATTTAGTTTGTGATACATTACTAGATCATTTACCATAGGGTTCTCATTTTGTGTTTGTACATGATATTTCACTTAAGCCTAGCACTTCCCTTTTGTTTTACTAAATCTTATAAGATTTAATCTGTTAATAAATCTTTAATACAATTTGTTACATCAGCAGACAATAAAGCAAACTACTACAGGGGTATAAGGTCTGGTCTGAAGGTCTGGCCTCAAACCCCATCAGCCACCTTTGATTCTGCTATGGGTAAACCTTCAGGTTGAGCTTTTGAATAAAGTAACTTCTCCTCCTGCCTTCACTAGTGAGGAGCCTGTGGGAGCAGAGAGGTGACCGTCCACCCATCTACCCAGTTCTGCGGGTGCAGAAAGAAAGTTTATCATCTCCAGTACTGAAGTCATGCCAAATAGAACAAGCATGAACTCCACCTCTGTCAGTTACATCCAGGATATTTTCTGAAGCACTTAAGTGAGCCAAAAAATTCTTCCCAGAAAGGGTGATTGGGTACTGGCAGAGGCTGCCCAGGGAGGGGGTTGAGTCACCTTCCCTGGAGGGGTTTAAGGGACGGGTGGACGAGGTACTGAGGGACATGGGTTAGTGATTGATGGGAATGGTTGGACTCGATGATCCAGTAGGTCTCTTCCAACCTGGTGATTCTATGATTCTATAATAAAATTTAAAACTACAATTCACATTTGTGGGAAATTGTGCTTATTTCTATTACAACAACATTTATGGTACTGATCATTGAAAAAGTTTGAGAAATATGTATATGAATTAGTCTGTTTGGTGACTCAACGTGTATTTGAAGGCACAAAGTGGGAATCACCTAAAAACCTAGGGTCTGGTCTAAACTTGTTATAAGGTTCTTTCTGGTCAATGGAAAAGAAGAAAAACCTCTAGAAGCTTATTCATTCCAAATGCCTTATTTTAGAAAGGTAATAATGACTCTCTGAATGTATCTCTCAAATCTGACTTACATGAGAATCCAAGAGCACCGCTTTTGAATAGATACCAAACTTCCAAATTGCTAAAATTATACAAGATGAGTCCCAGCTGCAGCTCATTGGCCCTTTGACCTAAATTCTTCAAAGATTTAGGCCCTAACTCCCATTGATTTCTTACTGTGAAATTCTTTTAGCTACTGACATAAATGAGAGTTAAACACCTAAACATGATGAATACCTGGGGGGGTGGGAAGACTCAAAACACTGATAAAAATCTTATCAAATCCGCCTCTAAAGATTTAAGCAAATACAGCCATCAAGCACCCACGCTTCTCCTGTAGCAGCAGTTTCCATCCCTGTCGAAGAAGGGAACATATATTTGTGCTTCAGGTGCACTAACCCTTCAACGCAAGGAAGGGGAGGCTGGAAGAAGCCTCCACTTGATTTGACACAGCAATCTTTTGTATTGCCTTTTTAGCCCCCACAAAATGTTTACCTATTTTAAAACATTATTGAAAAAAAAAAAGCCCAACAAACTAAAACAACAGTAGAACCGACCTGGAAGGTGTTTTATTACAGTAACACCATCCTGAAATTACATCTACTTATTTTTATTCAAATTTCCAACATTTCAGTTTGAGTGTTCCCTAATGACATAAAACTAACTCTTCTTTTTGGCTCTTTGAAGTTACCTCATTGTGGATGTTGATTGTTTAATTGTCCTTCCAATCATGCACTTGACTTCCCACTTAGCCCCATGCAGGACATGACTTGAAGACATTAAAAGTCGTCACTGATGTGGATTGCCTTGGGATGTTTATTTGTGGTGGAGACAAACACTCAGTGTTTGGATGAATTCTATAAAAGCTGAACATTTTATGCCCTAGGCAAAGTGTTCAGAAAGAGTACATATGGTTTTTCTGGTTGTAATCAGTGCATTCAAATTATGCATAATTTGGTTTTCATGGTTTCACTGTTGGATCACATGAAGTCAAGTATAATTACTACAAAATATGAATTTCTGTATGTGTATTGTGATGTTCACCACGGACTTATGACACACTAGTAGGAGATACACAATTATTAGGAAATTATTAAGAACATTTTCCTCAAATGCAAGTGAAATTGCAATGGTTAATCACAGGAATTGAAATAAAGTCGTTAAGTCTTAGTGTTATTATAAAATTAGGAGTATTGCTATACCAAATGGGCAGAACAAAAGGAGGGTTGGAAACCTTTGTATTTAGAGTAATTTCCATTAAAAACGTTCTATCATATTGGATGAGATTATTGTTTAAACTCACAAAGCAAAGAAACAGCAACAGTCTTCTGACTCCAGTAGGGAAGTTTTCATGGAACTCTCTATTTCCAGATAGATGCCTAAGGCAAAACCTTGCCTGTTACAAGCTATTTTGTGTACACAAGCAGTCTCCAAAAAAAATGCACATTGAGCAACACTTTTGCTTTTTAAGCGGGATGAGTCTCACAGGTTCATCTCTCCTTCCCCAGCTGTGGCTTTAGAAAAAGTTTTGCCAGCCTTAAGAATTTTTTACTGGATTAAATTGAGTAACCTGCAATAGTTATGATCTTGAGTGGATGAACTCTTCATTTCCTTCTTCAAAACAGTCTTAAACATCTCTTTGAACTAGAAATAAAAAGGATTTGGGAAGGCTTAAGAATAGATAAACAGGACATTAATTCTGCTAATACTCCAACAAGACCATTTACTGATAGGAAGTTGGATAGATGGGCAGGTGATTTCTATCTCACTTTATCAGAACTGAGATATGTCAGAGCATAAGCAATGTTGTTCTGTTTTGCTTCTACTTTTTGCTGCTAAGCACTACCTAAATCACTTTATTCATCCATGAAAAGTAGAAAAATTTGAAATGAGTACTTGACACAGATTTGGATTACCTGGCAATCCAGGAGTGCATGAGGAGACTCTTAATTCCTAGGATAGCCTTAATGTACATAATAATTTAGTGATGTAACTGTTCACTCCTTTATGCCTTCTCACATGAATCCTGCAAATTTAACTATATAGAACAACATACAATGATACGGAATTGTCTCTTGTAGTGGCTGGAGACTCATTTGAAAACGATCCTGAATTTAGAAAATTTAGTTTTGAAAACTATCCTGAGTTTTACCACCTGAATTTAGATTACTCAAGCTGTTGAAATTACTAAAATTATAAAAAAAGTTCTAACTGTAACTCAGAACAGAAAATGTACAGTGTCTTAATTTGGTTTTGCTTAACTTAGCAATAGGTAAATTACTTCTAGTAATCTGCTAAAACCAGCCTGATTTGAGGTTGACCTTTTCTGAAGGTAGTTTACTTGAAAGCAGTGCCTGATTTCAATGCCTTAATGATACGTAAAAAAATCATACTTAAGACAGCTTCTGGGTGTGTCTTTTGCCTGAAGTGAATGCATATTTCAAACAACATGTTTAGACTTGAATCTGTAAACTCGTGTTTGGTTTAAAATAATCTGGAACTGAAAAAGACACCATTAGAATCAACACATAACATCCCAATGAAGGAGCTACGGTTCACTATGCAATCTCTTTCCCTCGATTCCTGACTCAGACTACTGTGTTTGGGAGTCTTGCGGAGGAAACTATATTTACTAGCCAAAGAGAGAGCTTGAGGGTGTAGTTTTACAAGAATTTTTGTCTGCAGCTTGCTTTCCCCTCCTCAACATCATCCCCTCAGGCTGACCTATATTCAGGCTTCCATTGAAAGGGCCTGTCTTTGCATAACCATGAATAAACCCTCTTCCTTGGGCAGCTACATGGAAAACGGGAGAGGGAATTATTCCAACTCAGAACTAAAGCAGGAGGGAATGGTGTTACTACTTTTGATGGGGTTTCAGTCAAATCAGTCCCTCACTTCTGTTGAATATGCATTTACACTGATGCCAAACAAGGGTCTGCAGGAATCTCTTGCTACATGTGGAGATAAAGGGGAGAGGAATGTGAGACCTCACATTTTGCTATAAGCTTACATAGGGTACTTACTATAGTCCAGCCAGACATGTGAAGGAGATATTTGCATTTGCTATATACAGTCATGATGCACTCTTAGCCTAAAACCCATGATGAAGGGTCCCTGGAGGGTCTTGGAGGTTGCCAGCACTTGCAGCATTCATTTCAGGTGCAGAATTGGTCCCTGAAACTTCTGAAGAGAGCAAATATCCCTCTGGCAAGAAAGGCTTTCTGTCCTGGGCTCAGAAGTACCACATACAAGCATTTTAGAATTCATAATACAATCAGTTCTAAAGTGTTTTATTGAGTATTTTGAGAAAAGAAGCTGCAAAGACAAATGGATTAATTTTCTGAATTGATTTACCTTGCTTAATTTAAAACAGCTTCATGTATTATTGCCACTAAATATGCATTAGTTTTTTCTAAGGGCACAGTATTCCATGACTGCATGAGTGGTTTTCAAAATTACAAAACCAGAAGGTTCTTGCCCTTTTCAACACTTTTTTTTTCTGCTTTCTTTTCTCAGATTCTCTCTTATTCCATAATTCACATATGTACTGTATATATTATTGACTCTTATGATAAAAGTAGTTCAAAATGCTTTGTTTCTATTTTTTTTCCCCTTTGGATGTTAAAACTGACAGCTTGATGACTCTGTTACTACTTAACCAGTGAATCACTGCCCTTGCCAACACTCAAGATAAGACAAGCTCACTTTTTCTAAATAAGAGGACTTTTTCTGTGCACTCTGGGAACTGTAGTACAAGGCATAATTATTCTAAATCTATTTTAATTTTAGTGAGTTGCTCAATAATCCTTTGGGGAAGCATAAACATGAAGGTCTTCCTCTTGAATTTTTGATTACTTTGTCAAAGTAGCAAGCATTTTACCTAAATATGAATGCAACACGTTCAAGTATCCCTGAATCTTAAGATAATGGTGTGAAACAACTGGCCAGCTCAAACAAATGCTGGTGCTTTTGAAAGAGAAGGAAGGTTTCCGGTGGCTTCAATGGGAACAGGTTACAGGGTAATGATGGATAGCCTTGAAAATCTGAATTTGGCATGGTGTCCTACTGGCTACCTAAGACATTTCAGTGTTTCACGGGGCTTGTTGATCTAATGCCATCCTAAGCCTTCTGAAAGAAGGTTGCACAACGACGACATGCCAATGTTGCCAAGACAACAAATAAATGCAAACCACTTGTAAATATATATGTATTAATTTATATTCTGTATTTTGTTTCTTCACTTGCTTGCACCTATGTGTAGAACTAACACGTATTCCTGTAGCATTCGTTTTCCTGCAGTCATTTCCTTAAGAAACACTGAAAGTTAATGGAGCAGGAGCTGATGACATTCCACACAGCGCCACAGACCCTATGTTGGGTTGACAGTGGCACATGGATGTTTGTAGTTCCTCGGGACTTGCCTGCTTGGCTTACAAATTTGTGATTCCCAACTATAAACAAAATGTAGTTCCATTTCTTTAACTTCACCGGTGTCCTAAGATATACTGGCAACAAAAAGTGAGGTAGAAAGTTTCAGCCTTTCAAATCTTGATAATGGAGCTGTCATGCTTTTGAGGGTCCCAGTGCCCGAGATGTCTAGACCTTCAGGTGAAACATACAGATTTTAGGAGGAAGTTTTTCACAGAAAGGGTCATTGGGCATTGGAATAGGCTGCCCAGGGAGGTAGTTGATTCACCTTCCCTGGAGGTGTTTAAGGCACATGTGGATGAGGTCCTGAGGGGCATGGTTTAGTGTTTGATAGGAACGGTTGGACTCGATGATCCGGTGGGTCTCTTCCAACCTGGTGATTCTATGATCCTATGATTTGGAGGTGGGAGAGAAGGAACAGCGTGTGTGAGCGGTTCGACGTCTGTTGCTGCGGTAATTGAATCCATCGCAGGGTCTGGGCTCACATATGGAACTCGAACAATAGGTATTTACTTAAATTACACAGATTACCTCAGAGATGTGGAATCCGTACGCCGTGCCCACAACCCCGAACCTCTGGAGCTGGGATCCTGCGGGGAACATAATGGGCTTAATTACGGCGTCTGGACCAGCCGCGCAGGACCCGGAAGGCAGGAGTTAACCTCACCTCACCTTTTACATGCGAGTGACCCCCGGCTCGACCGAGAACCCGTCGGGGCGACTCAGCCGCGAAGGGAGCGTCGCGGGCCGGGCCGGGGGGCGCTCGGCTCACACGGCGGCGGCGGCAGCAGCAGCGCCAGGGGCCGCCCCCGCGGCAGGGGGAGGGGGCAGCGAGGGGCGGAGGAATGCGGCCGCAGGACCCTCCCCTCCCGCGCTCTCCCATTACTTTTTTTTTTATTATTTTTTTTCCCTCCTATCCGCCTTCCCCGTACGCCCCGCCGCCTTCCCCCCTCGGCGGCTCCGGGGCACCCGCGCGGAGAGAGAAGGCGGGAGGCGGCGGTGCGGGCAGCCCGGAGCCGCCATGCCCCGCGCGGCGCCCGCCGCCCTCCTGGCGCTGCTGCTGCTGCTGCTGCCGCTGCTCGGCGGGGCCGCCGCCACCCGCTGCCCCGCGCCCTGTCGCTGCCACGGCCGCCTCGTCGCCTGCCGCCGCCTGGAGCCCGAGCGCCTGCCCGAGCGGCTGCCGCCGGGGGCGGTGCAGCTGTGAGTAACCGGCCCGGGACGCGGGGCCGGCTCCGGGGGCGCTGCTGGGGGGAGGCAGGTCCCGGTGTCTGTCCTGGGGAGAATGCGCCTTAATGGGCGCCTTAATGGGAGTTTGCGTGTCGCGGGTACTGGCCTCGGGCTTGTTTGTGCAGCGCACGGTGAGCGTGGTGAGGCACAGGTTGTCCGGGGAGGCTGCGGCTGCCCCATCCCTGGAGGTGCTCGAGGCCAGGTTGGATGGGATCTTGGGCAGCTTGACCTGGCTTATCGCAGGGGGTTGGAGCTGGGGGATCCTTAAAAGTTCCGTCCGACCCGAACTACTCTATGTCTGCCATCCCTGGAGGTGTTCGAGGCCAGGCTGGATGGGGCCTTGGGCAGCCTGGGCTGGTGGGAGATTTCCCTGCCCGTTGCAGAGGCAGGAACTGGATGGTCTCTAAGGTCCTTTCCAACCCAAACTATTCATGATTCTTCATTCCCTGGTTGTTTTGGGTTTAATGGTCAACACCACAGCCTGCCCTGCTCGGGCCGATGTCACCGAGTCCCCGAGCCCACAGCAAGGCGTCCCGAAATGCCACCTGGAGAAAATTTACTTCCAGTCACAAACTTTTCATAGGCAAAGCGCAAATTATGGGCGCTTTCTAAAATCCTGAAAATACCTGGGGGACTGTTCGCAGTTGTCTTTAATCTCTTGTCACTCAAAGATTCTCTATTAGTCGTATTAATTTTCTATTACATTTCCAAAGCAGATCGAGATAAGGACTTTAAAGTAAACAGGAAGACTTTCAATTAGTTGTGGCTAATTCCGTTCAATTGCCTCGTCTGGAGGTCATGCTGCTTTCCTTATGAAATGTGGATGGCTGTATTGACACCATATGGAACTGAACACAGCAATGGCTCTGGGAGGTGAATATTTCCAGGAGAGGTATAGGAAAGTGTAAGGGGAAAGAAACTTTTTTTTTTCTTCTTATTTTGGTTTACGTGATTGAAACATAAGAATTAAATGCTGGATCTGCTTTACATTCAGTAAATGGCTTTGCTTCTGATTAAATTTCATCCTGCCTGTTCTTTTGAACTGTTTCAGTAAGCTAACATAAGTTTTCTTATGAAACTTAAGGCTTTTTTTTTTTTTTTGATACTAAACTAGGCTTCATAGCTTAGTTTATTAGCTTACCTTTCTTTAGCGTTTTTAAGTTAAAAGGCAGATATGACAGCACACTAAACCAAAGAACAAGGGGAGGAAAATTATGTAACTCTAATTTTTGGAGTTGCTTTAAAAAACGGTTTGCATTAGCAGCAGTAATCCAAATTTGTCTTTTCCACTTATGTTACTGAGGGACAATAAAACACATTGTAGGACTTTTTTTTTTTGTTAGCCCATGAGAGGCTTTTCTAATTAGAATTCCCTTGGTAGTGTAAATTGTCCTTATGTAAGTTCACATTCCTTTAAAAGTGTGAGAAAATAAGTTCCACTTGAATAAATAAGCTTTGGTATGTTGTAAGAAACCCTGCTGTGATTACTCATTGGACAGCTGTGTCACTCGCCCTTAAACTCACAGGAGTACATCTTTGTAGGTGTCACCAAACCATGTGGTCTGGCCGCTTTTGTGTAAATATTTCTTTTGTTTGTGTCAAATGCCTTAGAAGTGCCCTGCTCTTTCTTCCTTCCCCTCTTCTTTAGTCAGAGAGCAAGGAAGAGTGTAGCGTTGTGTGTTACCTCCAGTACTTGGAGCTGGGATTGCGTAATGTTTAAGATTATAAGGCGTTTCAGTTTTACACACACGAGAAAGTTTTGAATAGTCTGGATTATTGTAGCAACAAACTGTGCACTTACAAATTGTAAATGACTGTTTATGGATTTTATTGGTATATGTTTACTGTGTTTTCCATGGAAGTCCATGGTGGATACAGCTAAAGGCTAGTAGTTTAATTGCAGGCTTTCCAGTCCTCTTTTTGGAAAACAACAGCTATTGCACCACGTTCTCAACATATGCAGGCAAGATCTCCCAAGCAGGAGAGGGAAAGCTCTTGTGCCTAAGAACGTCTAGGCTTTACACCTTCCTCTGCCAGTCTGTGTACTCTCTCAGGTGGAGGGCAGGTTGGATGAAGTTGGGTTTCTGAAGCGCTGTTGGACTCTCATTCAGTTTGTTTTCACATACCCAGTGAAGTAAAATGAGAGTGTCTAATGTGGGAATGCAGTGTGAGCTCCGAGTCGACAAGGAGGGAAATAAGAAAATGGTCTTAATTATAGAGTTGTTGCCATCTTTTTGGTGGCAAGTGTGACTCCTGCTTTGTATGGAAATGTCTTCACAAAATGGGGTGTAAGTAGTGTATACAGAGTATACAGTCCACTGAGAACTGATAAACATCTGTTATGGTTTTGGGTACAAATAGTTCTGAAGTTAGATTTTGATTTGCTTCCAGGATTTGTGTTCTGAGATTGCAGGAATGTGGCTTTGTTAAAGCTGGTATGGCAGAGGGAGGAAAGGAGAGTGGAAAAGTGTTGAGCATTGGCCACTGTCCTCTCCATGTGCGCAGACTCCTGGTGGCACTACTGTACCCCTCACCAAGTTCACTAAGGAATGCTAAAACTGTTGGTGGAGCAGGAGGAAAAGTCTGAAAGGTGGTTTTCACTTGTGTTTGTATTATATCTTTAATACTTAGATTTTAAAAATCCTCTAGTTCTCTACTAGAATTGCCAGAAAAAAGGGCCGTATGGTTTTCACAGCTGTTTTTCAATATTTTCCAGACTAAAACTTGAACATAGCAAGCTGATTTATGAGTCACTTTGGATCAGTGTCTTAAAACAGCTACAGCCTGGCTTTTTGTTTTTCAGCTCTCCTGATTTCTGCTGAATTAGCAGCTCTATAGGCCCCAGTGGGACTGATTAAGAAGCTGTTGCTGGATTTGCATTTTAAAATTTGACTTGAGGCTCAGGTTTCCGAGTTCTCTAAGGAAGAAGATTATAATTGTGACTAAGTGTTGTAAATTAAGTTAGAGTCTAAAAGTTATATTTATGAAATGTGTGAAGAAATGCTCGCTGTCTGTGCATTTGACCTTTCTTTAATTTTTTTGTCACACACACGCTGATGTTCAGAGTTACGTTTCAGCTTCCTAATGCAGGGACTTGTGAGTTAAAAAAGATGGCCATACAAACATAATGGAACACAGAAGGTAGATTTTTTCATAAAATGAGTTCTTAAAGGGCCTCAAAACCAATGGCATGCTCTTTCAAGGGAAGGCAGTTTTACTTAAACATTCAGTCACTTCTATTAGAAATCTAAGGTGAAGAACAGGTATATATTTATTGTTATAAAGTACTTCTTAATATAAATACAATTTCTGAAATTTCTGAGTTTGTTCACTGTTCTCTTTTGTGGCTTTTGAAATTCTAGTAGCAAAATGGGAGATTTTATCCCCACTTGTAATGTAGTTTTGACAAGGAAAAATCAGAAATGGAAAATGCATAGTAATAGCCTTAGTGTTTTAATGTTGTTGATTCCATTTATGTGAAGGAAAAAATACTGATTCATTTTTAAACCTTTCCTTGCTTGTTTTAAGATACATTTAGAAATGTATTGGACTGAAATGTATGTGCAGCTTTGTGACAGGGATGATAGATTTTTGTAGGTAATAAATGCCACTTATCCAGTGATTCCAAGTTTCAGAAATTTCTGTAGGCTTGAGCTTCACTTAGAATATTAGTAAGAGAGAACTATTTTAACTCTTGTTTCACTTCCAGCCACTCTGATTTAACTTAAAAATGTAACTTGCAAGCCTTTTTTTGTGAAGCTGAGATTCTCATGACAGTAGCACTGAAGTAGTGTTTAATAAAATATTTATCACTCATATTTTATCCAGGAGTAGACAAGCATGCATATGTCCACGTGAAACAGGCAATTCAGTAGTGTCTGGGAAGGGCGTGGTTGTTGGTTTGCTTTGGGTATCTTGCAGCTAGTGTTTGACAACCTGCTGTAAGTAAAGCAGGAATGAGGATTTTTGTATGCATATATATTTTTAAAGTAGGTGCTACGTGGGAAATCTGAGAGTATGTTTAGCGTTAAAAAACAAACTCCAAAAAAAACCAGTTTGAAACCTAGTGTAAGTTGTTACGCTCACAGTTGCCTTGATAGACTCCAGATGGATGTGAGCTTGAGCTATGAGTGAAAGTGTCTGGCTCCAGTGTGGTGATCATGCACAGCAGTGGTTGTAATTGCAGGATTTTTATAGTTTAAGCACTCTGCCAGACTTTTTTTTTTTTTTTTTTTATCCTAACATGTTATAACTCCAGCAGAACAAATCTGCTCTCGTCTGTTACTGTCTGGTAGGTCCTTTAGGCGAACATATTTTAAATAAACCTCTTGCAGGGTTTTTAGATGAAATGAAGAAATGCAGGTTTTTAGCACTAATGTTGAAAGCTCTTTGTTGAAATAATTACTGATTCCCAAGTCTTGTCTGAAGCATGAAGTACAGTAACATATTAGGCGCTAACAGCCATAACTTCACTGAATTTTGGCTGTTTATTTGCATAGTTTTTATAATCCCTACAGGCTAAAGCCAAATATTGAATTAAGTTTAAGGGTAAAAACTGTCTCTGCTGTCGGCTTTAGAGGACCAAGGTTGATTCACATCTAGTTCTTTGTAACAACATACTTTTTCAGTCTTTACATTTAAAAACGCAGTATGAGAATTTCTAATCATGTAGCTTATGGCTCCAGGTGTTAAACAAAGGGACTTCTCTTTAGTCTGTGGCCAGACAAATGTTTGCACTAGATTTTTAAGCAGTGAGTGATGTAGTCTATTAACTCATCTGGTTAACCTCATCTACAGGAAATCTCAAAATCATAATGGCGAAACTTAAAATTTATGGGGTTTTGAAAATGTCAACACTATTGATCTTTAAGAGGTAAATCTGTAGGGGTCTAGACACCTGGAAGAAGGTGTGGATATGTATTAGGTGCTTGAGTCCAGAGCTGAGTCTTGGAAAACATCCTCTCTGTGTCCAACTGAAGATGGTGGAAGATGGTCCTCTTTTCTAAGTGGCTCCCTACCACCCCCAGTTCCACAGCCCCTGCCTCTGTTTTTTTGGGGTTTTTTTTTTGGCACTGGAAAATACCTTTCACATTTGCATACTCCTGTGCATACTCCTGTGCAGCCCTGGCTTGGGAAATGTAGCATGCATCTCTTAGATACCCGTGGCCCTTAACCAGGTGCTAGTGCGACAGCTCTACAGCCTGTTGGGCCTGATGCAGTTGGTGTCCAGAGCATGACTCATAACTGAGTACTGGTGGTACTCCCCCATAATGTCTGTGTGTGCCTGGGATTATTTTTAATGTTTGATTTTTTTTTTTTTTAAATTTTTTTTTAAAACCACTTTGGCGGAGGTCAAAAGGGATGAAGGAATTGTTGTGGCAATGTTGAAAAAGTACTGCATAAAGCAGCAAACAGTTGGGGGAGTCTAAAATGTAGTTTCACCATATGCTGTTGAAGGAGCCTGGGTGCCTGGCTGGGTTGCAGCATTACACCTGTGTTTGAGGATATAGAGCAGTAGGTACAGAGAAACCGATGTTCTCAGAATTCACAGTTGTTCACAGCTTAGTCACAGAGAACACCAAGCACAGCCCCTGACCTTGGCTTGATTTAAGCCAGTTCTGATCTGTGTGCAGCAAGGATCATTAAGTTTCTTTACTTCTGGAAGTGCAGATGGAGAGTCAGGCCTGTGTTTGGCATGCTCAGTATATATGATTATACTATCTCAAGAGTTTCCTCGGTTTCAGTTTGAAATATCCTTGATGCCCACATGGCTTGATGAGAATCCCAGGCATGCTGGATGACTGTTCAGTGCTTAATTAGCACAGGGAAGAATGTCACGACAAGTGAGAAATTTCTTTCCCTTTGCCTGGTCCCATAACAGCTCATTATCGAAGAGTGCTGATGTGATTCTTTGTGTCTGCATTGTGAAGTATCACCGGAGTGAGTTTAAGAACTTAAAAATACTGCAGTTTGTGTTTGCTGACTTGGATAAACGCAGTAATGTCTGGCAAGCATTTTGCAGGTGGCTGAATTGATGCAGGTGAGGCAGCACCAGTCTGTATTTCGGGGGCAGGAACGTGCATGTTGTGAATAAGTGACTAAGAAGGAAGGGAAGGTTGTCAATGAGGCTGGCTGGGATTTAAAGATCAGTTGTGAATCTGTACCACTTACGTAGATCCCTATAGATGTGCAAGTTTGAATTTCTCTAATTAGCTTCTCTGCTTTCTGTTATGTGGGCACTCTTTAATTTCTGTGGTGTTTCCAGTACTTCTGAGTCTGGAAAAAGTTTCTTAGGACTGTGTTTTATGGTGGTGCTGGACATATGGTAAAGGCCTGCTGTCTCTAGGGAGAATAATTTCTCAACACTGGTCAAGAAAATGTGTTGCTTTCTTAGTACCCTGGCTTGTTTTGTAGCCAGCACTGCAAAGATGTTAGCAAGGTTTCTTATAAATTGCATCAATATATATTTGCAATCTTCGGTACAGAGTAGTACATACCAAGTGCTCTAGCTGCTCCTTCAAGTGTGATTAAATGCGATATTGATATGTATAGATATCTTAAAACTCAGAACAGAATTAGGCCTTCATATATCTGTTTTCTTCTGATGTCACTTGCTTAAGATCCACATTAATTTTGATTGTAAAGGAATGGAGTTGTGATTTAGAGTGAAAGCATGACAATACAATTCATATTTATGAGCAGTCCTTACTGTGTACTTGAGATCTGTGAATTGCTTTAGAGAAGCAAGTGAGAAGACTGAATGATATAAAAGCAGTAATTGAGTGAAGGAATGAGAGTGCTGTGGGTCTTGGCTTATGAATTTTCTTTCATGGGCTAAAGCAGAGGTTGCCTCCCAATGAGCAGTTGTAAATTGTTCAGAGGTGTAGAAAACTATTTGACATTTCTGGTAGTGATCAAGGTATTTACACTTACTTATACCCTGTATACTCAAATTATTTTCTATTCTAAGTTTACCAATATTAAAAACCCTTTTTATGTTGTTGGAAACAAATTATAGCATGGTTTGGACTGAAATTCTATTGTTTTTCCCAGTATTTCATGGCAAAACTGACAGGCTGTTTATTTTTGTAACTTTATAGGGACTTAAGTCACAACAAATTGTCTTCAATCAAGGTCAGTCTCTTGGATCACCTTCATAATCTTCGGGAAGTGTAAGTTAATTTGTCTTAATTTAAAAAAAAAAAAAAAATCCACCCTAAAAAAAACCTAACTAAAACCCACCAGGCAATGTTTCTGTATGCTAACTGTATAGTTGTTTCTCTAGGGATAATTTGTTGAACAACAAAGATGTTTGCTATTCTAGTATTTTACAGTAAGTGATGCTGGAATTATTTTTTTAGTTTTGGGGTGACCCTGTTGAACAACTTAGCTAATCCAATGTATGCACTTCTGATTAACATCAAAGCTGACTTTTGGTTTTCTAACATTATTAGGAAATTGAACAACAATGAGCTGGAGATCATTCCAGATCTGGGGCCAGTCTCTGCAAATCTAAGTCTTCTGTCTTTGTAAGTAGACCTTACTCTTGTCCTTAGTTAGTGGAACTAACTCTACAGGGTTCATGGAAATACGTGCATTACAGAGATTAAAGTGAAATAATTGGAAATAGAGCAGCTTGTGGTTAGGAAGTTGATTATGTCATATTATTTAGTAGGTTGTTTAAAATGTGTATAATTGAGCTTAATCCATGTAGTTTTTATGCTTCCCTTGGATACAAAGACTGCATTAAGATTAATTTATGTTGTGGTAGTGCCCAGAAGCCTCAGCCCAGTTGTGCTAGGCACTGCACAAACATTAGTAATGTTATACAAACTTGTAGAGTGCATACTTTAAAGCAAGAGTTATACTCTATCATTATGCATCTTGGCTGAAGTCGCACTTGTGTTAATTAATGGAATTCTGCCATGATTTTCACTGGGCAACAGGGGGAAGTCCATTCAAGACACAGTTTCAGGACAAGTATTTAAGTTAGAAGATCATTTGCCAATATCCTTGAAATATGTAATGTGTGGTACACTTTTTTTTATTATTGCAGTTAATATATATAATTGTGACACACAATTATGTCTGTATTTGTTGTTTTGTTTGAAAGAAATTACTAGTTTACTTGATGTGACATCTGTTATATGGGTACAAACTTGTAGAGGGCAAATAGGGCCCATGACCAAAACAGTTGATTTTAATGGCAATTTTGTTTCTGAGGGTTTCACTTAAAATGGATTTCATTTTTTTCCTGTGATGTAGTTTCTTTAAAACACTCAAGGAGCTGCTAACTAAAATAGTTACTGTCATACTTTTAATTGGAAAAGAAGAAAAGACACATTTTTTTATTTGTGGGATTTAGTTTTATCAATGGGAATCTATGAAGTGTCTAAAACGGGTAGCACATAGCCCTCTGGCCAAATCCTACCCTTGAATATGAACTGCAAGTTACCTTTCTTGAAGAAGCTTGAAGGGTTAAAACAATACAGTAAACTTTGGAAAGCTGTTCAGTTAATTAAATTGATCACTATGCAATTGCTTACATCTGGTGATTTATAGAGGTTTGTTTTTACTCTAGGCCCAGGTCAGCTAAGTCAGCTGGTGCAGCCGCTGTGTCTGGACTGCTCTGTTTGAATAAGAACTAAGTGACATTTGATACTGATGTGGTTTCTTACAGGTCAGAATCAGAACAGAATGAAAGAAAAAGCAGATGTTGTGTGGCGAATAATTGTTCAATTTAAGCAAATTTTCTATTTTGCATTAGCGTTGATGTTATTTCTACACTGGCACAGCCTTCTGTAGTTTAAGCATTTAATTGATCTAAGGAATGTGCAAAGGTTCTTTTTAACACAGGGTTGGGAGTACTGACCTTACTTTTGATTAATATAAATTTGAAAATTTGTCTTACATCTCTCGTATATCTCTAGTCCTTCTCATGGAAACGTAACAAGTTTAGAAAAACCTAAAATTATCCTTCTGCAGCTGTGTAAAGATTTTTGCATTCCTTTGAGAGAATACATGGAAAACGGTCACTGCTGGGTTGGTTGTTCCATATTCTTAGGTCACTAGCTTGGTTCGTTTACTCAGGTGGTGAAACATGGAAAAACCTTTGTTGAATTGGTGCTCGGCACTATATATACTGATGCTTAAAAGGGAAAAAAAATATATCTAGAAGTTGTTTTCATAGTATCAGTGAAGTTAAAGTTGGTCTGGTTGGGTGCTGGCGTGTTCTAGTTTCCGTTACTTCTGTATGGTGTTGCAAGATTGCTGACTGCAAGTGTTCTCTACCTGAGATTTAATAACTAGTCTATGACCACAGCAGAGATTTCTTGAGATTAATATGGTAGAAATAGTTCATTAAGTAATTCAAAAGTTTTATGCTATCTTATGAATGTCAATATGTAATAGTTAAGACAATTTTCTTCAGTATCAATATGGATGTACACAGAACATAGACAGTAGTATTGCATTGTTCAGAAAATAAAACAAAAATCAACATCTAGTTTGTTTTACAAAGGCTTGTCTTTAAAGTATCTCACTAATTGAAAGCTATTTATGTAAAGATATTGAGTCTCATTTTACAGAGAAGAATATAAATAAAAAGGAATAAACATACAGCAGTTGTCTAGCGTAAAATAAGTGTAATAGAATGATATTGTAAATAGACAAATACTCTAATGATACTTTTTTAGAAGTGAAAAAATTTTCATTTTTTTCCATGTTTGATGTTATTTGGAGGGATTGAATTAAACCGTGTTAATATGATAGCTAAATCATGTAAGGAGATCACATATGGAACAATTATTCTCAATTTTAGAACCACTTGTCAAGGAAAAGCTGTACTTAAAACATCTGATGACTTTCAGGATTTAAAACTTTGATGTGAAAGGAGTTTGTAGAGCCTTTCCAAATAAACCACTGTTTCCTTATTGAGTCTTTGTTCTGAATTTCAGATAACAGCAGAAGAAGGTGCTAGTCTTCTCAAGTTTGATTTGATTTCTTAAGAGATACTTACACATTGGTTCATTACTGTCAGTTGAAAAACCAGTTCTTTTTTCTACGGAGTGTTAAAGCAATGCTGTGGAAATGGTGTCTTCCTTTCTTGCCAAAATCTTCATTGTTGTCTCCCAGTACTTTTTGCAAGATTTTTATTTTTTTCCTCTCTTAGTACTTGTCACTCATCTCTAGAACCTTAGAGGTCTACCTGTTCTACCAGAATTTTCTGTCTCTGCAAAGGAAATTACATTCTTGGTACATATACAGTGAATAACAGAGCTGGTAGCTCTGTACAGCACTGCATGTCTGAATTCTTCAAGCAGTATAAACAAACTTGGATGGATTATTACATTAGAGGAGATTCCATTTCTGGAGCTACCTCATTTCTAGCTATCTAATTGATATTTGTATAGCTTAGTTGTTTACATACTGTTAAATAATGCAGGGTAAACATAACCAGAGCAGTAGATGTTCCCAGTCTCACGGTTACGGTCTGTCTGTAACATGGAACAACAATGCCAATATTTTGGTTTTATGGATGTCAGTTGAGAGTTAAATGCTGTGGGGGGAAAATTATGAGACAGGCACCCCTGCACCCTGTACCCCTGGAAAGACTTTATATCTGTGTGAAGGAGTATGCAAATACAAGCAGGAACAATCTCATTGCATGGCTGGAGGTGCATCCATGATTTTATTCATGTAATGAGTATGTATCTCCTCACATGGCATACGAGAGCTTCTGAGTTTCCTGGGAATCTGGAAACTGCTGTGAAGTTAATGGGTGGTACTTCGGGCTAAATCTGGTCAAGGTGCCTTAGGCCATGAAGCTGGAATCACTCGTGTGACGTTAATGATGTAATGCATTCCATACAGAGCAAAGAGAAGGATTAATCTTCCCTACCCAAAATTCTTGAAAGCTTCACATTTTGAGTTACCAAATGTAGATCTAAAACTGTTCCAGTCTAAAGCCAGGTGTGTTTCTTAGTGATCCCTCATTTGCCAGAGCTTGCCAGCTCTTCTTCAGTTAGCACAGCAGCTATAGCCAGGAGGCCAGGTCACATCAAGTGTTTGACAGCATACTGGGAGCCCAGTAGCTCAATTTTAGCTGCTGAAATTGGCTGGTCTGGGGCTAAACTATGACAAAAACTTTTCAAAAAATGTAAAACACTAATCACACTAAAAATGCTTAATATGAGAGAAAGACACTGGTATGGAAATGCTGCATTATTTAAGGTTTTGTTTAAAGGTATAGTTTAAATAAGAAACCTATACTAATTTACTTGCAGAATTTAGAAAAATAAGTAACTGCAGACACTATCCAGTCTCATCAGGGCATAGCATCCTTTAATACTGTGGAAAATGGAAGGTAGCAGTGACTTTAGAGAGGCAGAACAGCTTTAAATATTAAAACATCCTCCCTCTCTGACTAAATATTGTTGTTCTTAACAAAATGTATATGTAGAACTAGAATTAATATTTAAAAAACATGTTTCATATTACCCACATTCAAGACGTTATACAATAATCATCTTGTTGTCTATAGGGATTAGAAAAGCTATACATGCCAGAGTATCTAGCGCATATAGTGAAATTCTGATACTAGACAGGCTTTAAATGGAGTGTTTTAAATAAATTTCTGATTTTACATTTTACTGAATGGAATTAATTTTTTTTTAAAAACCACTAGTACTAATGGCAGGTGATTTAGATGGAAATAACCTTGTAGATTATGTTGTAGAGATCATGTTAGTCTCGAACACAAACAAATATTCAGTCTTAGTAAAGCCAGAGTGTAAAACACAGAATTCATGATACAAAAGTAAAAGGAGCATGGGTGATTCACAATTCAGTAATGTTTTTCAAGTTTTGCATTACTATGTAGTATGTGGTTCTCACTTTCAGAATGCAAAATCTTTTCGTGAGAGACATGCAGCGTGGTACAGGTTTTCCTTTACTACCCAGAGGGAATCCTTCAGCCCCATCTGCTCAGGAAGTCTTTAACACAGTTGAATCAGGGAATTACAAAGCCATTCAGTTTTGAGTTGAGATGATGGGAAGTGTTGCCAGTATTGAGGATGTTTATCATCAATATGTGCCTGCTTGTTTGTTAGGTGCTGGACTGAATCCACAAGTTGCTGTTCTGAAGGCTTTCTACTGCCTTTGGTTTACGATATCTTTCTGTTGGTATATGCTGAGTTTAAATGCATTAGGTTTGAAGACACGCAGCTTGTGTCCCGCATGTTTAAAAAAGTAAATGAACAAGAATTATGAACAACAAACATTAACAAAAAGTGTCCTTTTTTTTTCACCTGGGCAAGGGATGGAAAAGTAGTAGCCAGTCTTAACTGACTGTAGGGGTTGCAAGTTGTCACAGTAAGCAAAATTGTTCTAGCTTTAAATGGATCAGCTTTTTGAATCAGCTGCTCCAAAATTACTCTGATTACTTCATTATTCATCTGGGGCCTTTAGTATTCGATGAGCACTTTGAAGAAGCAAACAGAAAAGTTAAAAGTGAATTGCTGTACTAAAAGTGCAAAGTCTGGTGCGATACAAACTTTTAGTATGTGGAGCTTATGATGCTGCAGCGTCTTACAGGGTTTTTGAAGTGAATGCAATTGTTCATGCTACCTAACTTAGATAGTCTGAAAAAGAATTTTTCTTCATAGTTCTTAAAACTAAGTAAACTAACACTCTAACTGAAGTAGCTTCTCATAGATCTTTGCTAAACAAGATGCTGAGTTTATGACTAAAGATTTGTAAATTCATCTGTATCTTAGGCGGGTTAATGCTTGTTTCCATTCTCCTTACCAGGAAGAAGATAATAATCTCGCCTTCTTTACTTTGAGCAGGAATAACTGAGCATATACTGGTCACTGATTTTCATTATTGGTTTAAAAGAGTCTGTGTTGCCAAAAACTTGCTTTTCCAAGGTTTTACTGTGTAGTATCACATCCTGGCTTTGATTAATCATACAACTTCAGTGCTTATCAGACTTCATGTGCAGACGTGATTAGTGAACAAAACTGGTGATTAATCCCCTATACTATTTAGAACGGCCTTTATTTTCGTGTTGTGTATCCATTTCTGTTTAAGATGTGGAGAAGTATATCTAAATATGTTTTGTGATAATGGGCATCCCAGATCATACTTCAGATAGTCATCTTGAGAAGTAAAATTCCATTAATCGAAGCAGACATGTGAAATAGATTATACATTTGCCCCAGCTGGCAATGAGGAAATACAAGTGGTAGTTTGCACTTTGTGGTAGTGTCTTATTGAGGAAAACTCCTGTAAAGGGCAGGAGATAGAACGTTTTCTTTTTTTTCTTATAATTCTTGTTTTCAAGATTGTGTGGAATAGGTATGAGAAAATTGCCTCTTTGTCATCTCACAGTAGACTGGGAGTGGAAGTTGTGTGTAAAATCAGGAAGAATGCTGTCTCAGTTCACATTTAGAGAACTACAGTCACAAGAGAGGTTTAGATGCAACTCCAGGAAATGAAAGCCTACATTGAGTAGGAGTGGATGCCTACTACACTTGCCAGAGAAAGTGATATTGTGTGTTTGTAAACCTAGAATACTTAACTGAAGTCTGGCTCCCAATAGGAAGAAAATGTTGGTCAAATATTTTACATCCTTGTCATCTCTTCGGCTACACTTTATTATGGGAAGGATTAAGATTTGGATGCCGGCTGGAAGAGTTTGTTTTGAAGAAAGATTGAAAGAAGGGATAGAGGAATGTCAGACTGGGCTTCAGGCATAAGGCAACTTGGAGAAAGTCCCAAAAAATGAGTGTGATGTTAAACCATGCGTGACTTGGGCTGAAGTTGTGAGCAAAAAGCTAGAGTGAAGAGGCTTACTGGAATTAGTTCTTGCAGTCTTTGACATTTGGTGCGGACACTGAGAGGAAGTAAATGAAAAAATTTGAAAAGGAACCTGTCTTAGTCAGACTTGGAGACATGGAAAACAGACTTTTATGGCAGCAATTTAGGCTGAATGATGGGAAGGGGAAGAAGTATGTAGAAACCCAGAGTTGGTTGTAGGAAAAATATAAAGTAGTGAGAGCCTAGATGAATGCTTTAGCAATGAGAATGGAAAAAAATGCAGATTTTATGATCTATTTGCAGTGTAAAAAAGAGGCATGATTTTCTGATCAACAGTGTAAAAGAAAAATATGAATTTTAAAGAATAATCAGAAAAACAGAGAACGCTGTTCCTGTGTGACAAAATGGAAGAATGTTAGGAAATTTTACCAAGGAGGAGGTACCAGAATGTAGGGCATAGATTACAGAGAACAGCAGGAGCTAGAATGCAATTAAGATGTCAGGGTTGAGTATTGGTGTTATATCTTGGAGAAGGGGTAGGTATTTCAATGGAATAGTGAAATGTAACAACTCAGTGTCTCGAGTGAAATGGAAGTGGGCAGGAGAACATCCCTAAACTTGTACTGACAGTTGGGGTTATGAGTAGGTCTAGAAGGGTGTGCAGTCTGAAGTGTGTTAGACTTTCGTCTACATCCTCCAAAAATGAGGGTTGGTTCTGTAACAATAAAGGGTAGATATATTTACTTAATGAATCCATATATTGGATTAGAAATATGATTTATAATATTGGAGGGCGTAATGCTGGGTTAAATCTAGGTCATACTTATAGTTTTCCAAGACATAAGCATTCACGAAAAGTCACCAAGTCTGCAATTGGTTATTAATTCCTGTTGTCATCTCATGCTGAAATAGCTATGCCTGTGTTGCTTGTGTTTACCTTCATTAAAATAAAGTAATGAACTTACACATTCATTTGGCTGTTGTGTACTAAGTAACTTGTGATTATTTTGGAAAGGCCAGAAAGTGTAATGGGAAACAGATCTGGGGTATCAAGAAGAGAGTTTGGAAAAAAGTTTACGTGTTGATACTGTGACTGGAATCAGGAGAACATTGCCATGGAAGTGCCATATGTTTGGAATTTTGGATTTGCCACTGCCTTCCTTTCAGTGATGAAAACATTTCTGATTGCAAAACTGTTTCATTCTGCATCTTTCTTTTCTGCTTCTCCTATGTTTAGGAATGAATAGACCTTTTGGTTTCAAGTTTTGGGCGAAGTGTCAGTAACCCACAGAGCTCAGTTTTCATTTTCTATTCCATGCCTATGTATCACAAAAAGCATAAAAAATAAGAACAGAGACTTGCTGACATTTGTCTTGAAAGAACATCGACAATCATGGATCTAGGAATGAATTAAGGAGGTCTTCAAAAGGACAAAGAACTGCCTACCACGAGTGTTAGATTTAGTTTTTTGTGTGTTTTTTTTTTTTTTTTTTTTCTTACTCTTTACATGTTCTGCCTTTTCAAGGCAAATTCAGTACATCCTGCTTCTCAGGGCTTAGTTAATGGACAGGAGATACTTTCTTAGTCTAGAATCACACAGATGTTAGAACAGTTATTTTGCACTTAACAGCTTTGAAAAACAGGCTACACAGGAAGAAGTCTCCAAAAGTGTTTTTTCTAGACAACTTGGTTTTTCTTAGGTTGCTGCACTCCAGACTCCTACATGTGCTCCTTGTCAAGATGGTAGTGTAAGACTAGATAAAGAGGTTCTCAAGACACAGGAGATCAAGGTCTGCCTGGAAGAAGGAGTTATGCTGGAGGAGGAAGTGCAAGACTATTTTTTCGTGCTGAGGTTGTGAATAGAAACTAAAGAGGACTTTTGGTCTTAATGGACTTTCATGTTATAGGGTCAGTGTAATGATACTTGCAGAAGTATTCCTCTTGGGTAGGTAATACTGACAGTCTTTATCAAGAGATGCTTAGTGCCCTGGATTCCCCAGGGCTCAGTGCTGGGTTCAGCCCTGTTCAGTGTCTTTGTGAATGACCTGGATGAAGGCATTGAGTGCACCCTTAGCAAGTTTGTGGACGACACTAAGCTGGGTGGAAGTGTGGATCTGCTGGAGGGTAGGGAGGCTCTGCAGAGGGATCTGAACAGGCTGGACCGCTGGGCAGAGTCCAATGGCATGAGGTTTAACATGGCCAAATGCCGGGTCCTCCACTTGGGGTACAACAACCCTATGCAGAGCTACAGACTAGAAGTCTGTCTAGAAAGCTGCCAGGAGCTGGGGGTGTTTGTTGACAGCCAACTGAACATGAGCCAGCAGTGTGCCCAGGTGGCCAAGAAGGCCAATGGCATCCTGGCTTGTATCAGAAACAGTGTGACCAGCAGGTCCAGGGAGATGATTCTCCCTCTGTACTCGACCCTGGTGAGGCCGCTCCTTGAATTCTGTGTCCAGTTCTGGGCCCCTCACCACAAGAAGGATGTTGAGGCTCTGGAGCGAGTCCAGAGAAGGGAGATATGGAGCTGGTGAAGGGTCTGGAGAACACGCCCTGTGAGGAACAGCTTAGAGAGCTGGGGTTGTTTAGCCTGGAGAAGAGGAGGCTGAGAGGAGACCTCATTGCTCTCTACGACTATCTGAAAGGAGGTTGTAGGGAGGATGGAGCTGGCCTCTTCTCCCAAGTGACAGGGGACAGGACAAGAGGGGGCTCCACCAGGGGAGGTTTAGGCTGGATGTCAGGAAAAAAAATTTTACAGAAAGGGTCACTGTGCAATGGAACAGGCTGCCCAGGGAGGTGGTTGATTCTCCTTCCCTGGAGGTGTTTAAGGCACAGGTGGACGAGGTGCTAAGGGACGTGGTTTAGCGTTTGAGAGGAATGGTTTGACTCGATGATCTGGTGGGTCTCTTCCAACCTGGTTATTCTATGATTCTATGATATCTCAGGTATTTAAAAATAGGAGATTTTTTTCCAGCACATAAGAACTATCATGTCTAAATGTTAACTACGTCCTTAACGAAATAGATACAGAATTTGCTGCCCTGCTTTACATTTCTCCAGAGGCACAGGAAGTACAAGTCAATATGTGAGGTATGTTGTAGCTGTGGAATGAATCTTGAGATTGTGATTGCTAGGGCTGTTGTAGATGTTTTGACCTATTGGTGTGTTTAGTTATGAATGCCAAGAGGGAAAGCTATTTTTTTGTTTTTCATACCTGTAATGAAAATCTGATACCCTTTCTTATGCTAGTATTCACATAATCTTATGTAGAAATAATTTAATTAATCTGCACGCGCTTCATGTTTTTTGGGGGCTTTTTTAGCTTCAAGTCAGGGTGTGGGCACTCAAATTGCAAAAGGCATGTTCAGATTCATGCAGGTATTTTTTTGGTGGTTTTGTCTGTGTTTTTTTGGTGTTCTAGCTTTAGCTGTAACAGGAGAAGTTGCAAGGAAGCTGCAGTGGGTGGCTGTTCTTGCAAATTAAGAAATTATGGTCAGGCTGCTGCATTCTGTGAGAACTTGATTTGCTGGTTCTTTTGTAGGGGATCTCTGGTTGCTTTGACCTCCCCTTGAGGGTCTGTGCAGTGAAACCAGTGCAGTGTATGCAACTCCTTTTTGTCTGAGCAGAGCAACAACAGCATTTGCTGGAAAGTGTTTTGTTTTGCTTTTTTTGCACAGTGAACAAACTTCTGTGTCCTCATGCGCACACAATGAGTATGGTTTGGTTCTGCCTTGACACTTTGAAAGGTTTGCGTTTTCAAATGTGTCCTTGGCTAACTGTGAAGGTGATCTGGCAGTTAAGATGAAACCAATACGTTGTTTTTATTTGATTTACTTAAGTGATGATTATGAAGAAAAAACAAATTAGAATTGAATTTCCTCATTTTAGCTAAAGTTACGCCTCAGAGCAAAACTACTTGGATATGTTTAGAACTGAATAATCTTCCAGGTACAAATTGTGGAACTTCCATTTTTCTTTTGGAAGACAAAACTGGCTAGGAGTTTTGGATAATAAGGAGTGAAGCATTTAAATATTTTGAATTTGAGTAGCTTTTACAAATGTGAATAAGCAGGAAGGTGCAGTGAGGGCTGGTGTGGTTTTCATTGTAAGATGGACGTGTATTTTGACGCATAGCTCTGTTTCAGTGGACAAAAGTTCTCCCCACAATATGACCTTACGTCTCCAAAATGAAAGCATTCCCCAAAACAAACTGGGGTTTTTGTTTGTTTTTGCTGTAACCTGGTCTGTCTCAGGTAATTTGCCAGTTAGTTTAAGTGCTAACCTGAATGCTGTATTCGGTTCCATTAGGTCCAAGTAAACTTTGTAATACAGGGGCTATTATCCTGCCAGTTGTGAGAAATTTCTGTTTTAAGGAGCAGTGCTGACACAAAGACAGCACTGTGTAAGGCATCCCTATAACTGAGCACTTTCACACAGCAATTTAGGAGGTGTGCAGTTCAGGAAATTGCTGGCTTCTGCTGGAGCACACTTACTGCAAGGAAAATTTTATTCATCACTCAAGTAATTGGCAGTTTTAATACCTTGTTAGTAATTACCTTATAAACAAACTAATACATAAAGACATTATGACCTGTTATCTAACTCGCAGTGTTATTTGGCTGATGGAACTGACACATGGTGGTGATGTTTGTTGGTTTTTTTTTTTTTTGTTAAAGTAATTTGTTTCCACTTATTATAAATACTTACAGCTAAGAGTTAAAAAAAATGCAGTGTTACCTCTCCCAAACAGCCTAAGGAATGAAACATGATACAGGGGCACTGTTGGAGGGGCTGCAAGATTACATACTCATTCCCATGTGTGGTCAGAAGGTCCATTAATCTAACTTCTGATTCAGTTTTTGAGTCAGGGTTTTTTTTTGTCTTGAGCAGTAGTCCTTACACACACTTTGAATATGTGAGGGTTGTCCATGCTGTCCTAAATGTGTGGCTTAATCTTAAATCCAGAGCAAGTGTTTCCAATAAAGGCAAACACCTTCTAGAATCAGCGTTCTTGTTGATAGTTTTACTGCAGTTGCCTTGCCTGCAATCTCTAGGAGCTGGGGATAGCTCCTACCTTTTGGTCATTCATCATAGTAGACAGAGAATGTACCACAGCAAGAACTCACTTAAACTTCCCAAGGTAGCAAGAATCATTTCAGATTACAGTAATTTTATTACTTGTGATCTGTTTTCCCCACTGTACCATTAACCACAAAGGAGTAACGCTACTGGTGTTGCTGATGTGCTTGTATGATTTTGTACGTTATGCAGCTTTGATGGAAAACTGGTAGGTTGCTGGGTATGAATGTGAAATCTGATTGCTGGAAAAAGTATGTTTGATTGGAGGTAGAAGAGGAGGTGTTGATTATAGAAGAGTGGGATACCCTAATCCTTGGATGGTGTGTATTTTTTGTTGTGGAGCTGGGTGTGATGCTTAGCTGAAGTTTGACCCGACGTGAAATCCAGAAGCTCTGTAATGAGCTATAATAAGCACAAATTTTAATCTTTGCAAACTGAAAAATCTGCAGTTGAAATACTAGGTTTAATTGTAGAGTTTAGAACGTCTTTCTGAGGGGGTGCACTACAATTTGTCTCCTCTAATCTAGCTCTGTTTTCATAGAAATTCAGTCTGACTTTCACTTTGTAGGAGTTTTCAGAAAAACAAAACACAGGTCTAGCTACTATGATGTTAAATTGATTAAAATAGAAAACAACTCTTATGTGGTTTCATTATTACACTGTGACAGTGTTCAATGCAAATACTAGATATTTAAACTGTTTAGAAATAGATGATCATATGAGTTTTATAGCTTGTTTTAAAAGCCATGAATTGCAGAAATTGGATTATAATGCCTTTTTTTTCCATCTTGCTTCCTGGGAATATGTTTTAAGAAGTGTTGATTAACATATTTGTTTAAAACATTCCAATTTGGGATGGCTAGAAATAAAAATTATGTCTAGGGAACATACTGTATTGGTTTTCTTTAACTAGAAATTCTTTTCAAGAGGTGGAATCAAGAACTAACTTTTCTCAGTCATGTGTGGTTAACAAGTGTTTACTTTGGAAATGACAGTTTTTGACTACTGTCCTAAATTTCAGGACCAGTAACAAGATTGCCAGCATCTCGTCTGAACATCTAAAGCTGTTTCAGAGTCTAGAAACTTTGGACTTGAGCAACAACAACATATCAGAGCTAAAAATGTCATCATTTCCATTGTTACCACTCAAGAATCTGTAAGTAAAACTTAGTATTACTTTTTTTTTGCTTTCAGGTTACTTTCAAAAAACTACTTGGAAAACATAGATTGGCAGCTGTTTGTTAAGGTGGTAAATCTGTTAGTCACATTAAATATTTATTCCTACTTTCACCTGTTGCGTTTAACATAAGCTGCTAATTTGAATGTATGAGTTGTTGCAATGAGATGATTCAGTTCATAAAATGTGAAGGTCATTATTTTGAGATGAAAAAAATTGATGTATCTCTTGAGAGAAATAATTATTTACAAAATGAATTTAAGTTTCCCATGATTGGGCTAGTCTGGAGTTATATGTAGTTTGGGGATCTTTTTTGAATCTGCCTTTATCCTTATTCAACGATACTGCAATACCAGAGCTGTACTGAGAGAGAATAAAGTAATAGGGTTGCAGCAAGCTGTCTTCTGCCAGTAATTTGCTCCTGCAGAGCAAAGCAAAATATCAGTGGTGACATACCATTTGACCGTATACTGAGCTGTCAAGAACTCTAATTAATATGATAAATTAAATTCCATTTATCAAGGAATAGGCAGCACAAGAGCTTTGTGTTTCACTACTTGGTATTAGGAATGTATTAAATAACTGTAAATTTAACCTTCTAGACATTGTTTCAACAGGTACATTAACAGTAACCGAATAACCTCCATGGAGCCTGGTACCTTTGACAATTTGTCTACCACACTTCAAGTATTGAAACTGAACAGGAACAAAATTTCAGCAGTTCCTCAGAAGATGTTTAAACTCTCCCATCTGCAGCACCTGTAAGTGCAACCTACAATTGACTAATTGTTTTCAGGTTTTCCAGAGCGCTGGCAGTGCTTGAACTTTAGCCTTTAATTTAACCAGAGGCAGAGTAAGACAGATGCAAAAATCTTATTACTACAACCCTTACTAACTGCAGCTTTGTACTGAACAAAACTAGTTTTATGTATTGGTGATGTGTGAATAGTCTTTATGTTTGAAATTGTATTGGCTTGTTAAAATTAAAAAAAAAAAAAGGGCTAGAGGACAGGTAATAGCAGTATTCCTGTAGGAAAGCATTGGAAAAATACTAAGTGAAGTAAAGTTACGTAGATCACTACAGAAATCTCTTGTGTATTTTGTGCTTTCACAGTGAAATGAAGGGAAATAATTTCCTTTCAGAAAGTATGGCAATAAGCAATATGTTTGAGCATATAGACTTCCATCAGCTTCACTTACGCAATGCTGGCTGTAAATGTTTTACCTAAGAAGTAATAATGTTATCTAATATGGGAAAGGATAGAGAAATATCTTTTTCCTTTTTATTTTATTTATTTTTTAAAAAAAACTTAGAGTGCAGGAAGTTGAGAAGAGGTGGGCCAGAACTGCAGCTTGTCAAATCCTGAATGCTTATTTTGGATAGTGATCCTAGTAGAATTTTTGATCTTCAAATTGAACTGAAATTTTGGAAGTTGATGATATTTTTGCCTAAAAAAGTTCTACTCATTCACAGTGTGATTGGTTGACTGAGTGATTTAGGTACCAGTTAGGTAGCTAATCTACAATGAGGGTAAAAAATTTGTGTTATTGAATGTTCAGAGGAGGAGTGTGGAAAAACTAAAGGCTGTTCTAGGTGAAAGTTCTTCACTGCTCATGCACATTTAAACACAGGAAGATGTTTCTCTGTTGTATTTCTGTTATGGGGTATGTTTAATATCAGGCTACCAGTGGAAAGCTTAGTTTTTGTAAGTCTGAGGCTGAAAAACAATTAGTATAATTATGGAGAGAGAAGTATTTAGGCCTTTACATCCCATGGGGAAGTAAGTTCTGTAAGAGAGTATTCTTCTTGGTTTGGTAGGATGCAGGTTGATAGACGTAACATCCTGAAAGGGCAGATGGTCACTCTGTTTGTGTGAGGTCCTTTTCGTAGTATTGTCTAATCCTTTCTCCTTATACTAAATAGCAATCGTTGCTGATAAGTGTTAATTTAGGAAATTAGAGTTAGTTTAAAAATCAGGGTTCATTTTAATTTATTTCTGTACAAGGCTAGACTTCCCTTTTCACATAGCTCAGAAAGTCAGGTGCAGGGTTTGGAGTTAAAGAAGACCAAAGCCAAGAAAGTTTTATGGAGAAAAGGAAAATAGAAAGCATTGAGTCCTTGCCCTCCAGCTAGTTATGCCTTAACTCCCAGTATACACATGGATCCCAGCTTCTGACATATAAGGGGTGTGCATAGTGGCAGAATTACCAAGACCACTTGAGAAGGAAGGAAGGACTTATGCCAAACTAATTGTGGAGAATGAGGGAAGAATGTGTAATTAATGCTTTTGATTCCAGATTAAGAAAGAGAAGGATCATCCAGTATAATTAATTTTGTTTGGTTATCATGACTAAAAAATTTAAATTTTTATTTCTGATTTATTATGGATTGCAATTACAAGCTAAGCTTAACAGCTATACTGTTGGATAAACAGCAGGAATTTGATTTCACTTTTGAATCTGCAAACAGGACTGACCATGGCATTCTAGATCTACAAAGATTCTTCAAATCTGAAAATTAGGAAACTATCATATACTTGTCCTTAGTATCGGAGAGGTAGAACAATATTAGCATCATTAAACAAAATGCATTACAGTAAAATGTTTGATTTTTATTACATCTTGTCTCTCTTCTTTTATTTGCAAGAAAAGGATTTAAGTAAGGTTTGTTTCCAGAGAGGGAAGAAAGTTTGTTGTCCTGCAGTAAATTGCTGTAACTAACGGTAAATTTTATTGATGCAGGGAACTGAATCGCAACAAAATTAAAAAAATAGATGGACTTACTTTCCAAGGACTTCCAGCTTTGAAATCATTAAAACTACAGAGAAACGGGGTTACTAGGCTCATGGATGGTGCTTTCTGGGGATTAACCAACATGGAAGTATTGTAAGTATCAACTTTCTTCTAGTAGATTCTGCTGGTAACACGTTAACTAGAATGAATAGAATTACTTGATAAAACTTAAAGGTTTTTTTGAATTAAATTGTTGTAATGTGGTTTTAAAAGCAGTAAGCAGTCATTAGTGAATATGTAGGACAGCACATTCTGAATCCATGTGTACAACTCTATATTTAAATAGAGGCTTCTGCTATCTAGCCAGTGTCTTGAAGTCAGATATGGAGCTGTGGCAAAGGACGTGTGCCAAAGAGTTTCTGAACCTTATGGCTGTTTATATGTGTTTGTAGGCAGCTGGACCATAACAACTTAACAGAAGTAACCAAAGGCTGGCTTTATGGCTTGCTGACGCTGGAGCAACTCCATCTCAGCCAAAATGCCATCAGCAGGATCAGTCCTGATGCCTGGGAATTTTGCCAAAAACTCAATGAACTGTGAGTAGCTTTTATTCTATTCGAGTTTTGAAGGCCAGGTACGTGCCAAAGCATGAGCTTCTTGCCACCAACCTGTGAATTTTTCATAACAAAGTTTCCAAGGTGACAACAATTTTTTTTGTATCCGAGGCAGATTTTGTTGAAAGAAGTAAAAGCAAACTGTAACTGCTTTGTTTCACTGTCGCAGTTGTACTCAAACCGTAACAGTAATTTTCAAAGAAAGAAAGAAATTTTGCAGTAATCTGTGAATTTTAAGAAGAAATACACAAGCTGTGTGATCAAAAATGATGTAGTAGTTTGTGACAGTTTTAAGGGAAAAAAATTCCCCTCTACCCCGAAGATTCATCAAAGTTGATCTGAATGATAAGCACTGTGGCACAAACATTAAAATACATTTTCTCTTTGAATATGCAGAGACTTAACGTTCAATCACTTAGCAAGGTTAGATGATTCAAGCTTCGTTGGTTTAAGTGTTCTGGTTGGACTGTACATTGGAAACAACAAAGTGAATTACATTGCCGATTGTGCCTTCCGGGGACTTTCCAGTCTACAGACTTTGTAAGTTGACAAATTCATTTTTTAAGGTCAAAAACCTTAAGAAAAACTCCTAGTGTTTATATCTTTTTTTTTTTTTTAATGAAATATACGTGGACCTTTTGTTAACCTTCATGGATCAGCATATGTTACTCTTAAAGTAGCGGTTTTTTCAGAATAGTTGGGAAAGGGATAAATTCCTCTTTCATTAAGACTGTGCACAATGGACAATGGTAATTACGATACGAACTTTCAGTAGCATTAGTATGGGAAAGACATGCCTTTGTTTGAAGGCAGCAAGCAGCACTTCTGCCCTCGGCTTTAGGAATCTAGACCATAATTGTGTCTTAACTGAATCAACATTTTCTCTCGTGGTAGAAGTAAGAAGGCAAAACTCAGAACTGCATTACTATGGATACTGATGCTTGTTTTGTGACTTAGTGCTTTAAGCGTTTGGGCATTTTTGAAATAGCATTTCTTAGTGGAAGAGGAAAAAAAAGCAGTAAACTAATCTAAATGTATTGTGCTTCATTAAAGTTTTCCAGCTGTGTACCATTGACCCATGTGTTAGCCAGATGAATGAAATGGTTGCCTTTTGCTCTAGGCTTTGAAAATATGCTAGCATTTTTCTTTCAGGGTATTGCTTGTGTACTTTGAGCATCTAGCAGAGCCCAATGAAGGTGCAATTCAGGGGGGATGTATGCTGTGTTTTTTAAGTATACTGAAAGATGTAGATCATAAATAGAAGAAGTCAGAGACTTGCGGAGTGCCTAGGAATTAAGTGCTAAGACTTTTCCTCCTATATTTTTTTTTGCCTCCTCTAGCACTACCATGTTGATTCTTTGCTGACACACCAGTTTCTTCACAAATCTCCAATACCATTTGCTTCACAGATAATTAAGCTAATATGGATGTTGTAGGATATAAAATTGATTCACTTATTATAAATCCCTGTTCTCTGCAAGTTCATATTGTAAGTTTACAAAGACATGAGTGTATTTAGTTTCAAAAAGACAACAATTGATCCCTTCCCTTCCTATGATGCTCCTTTTATGATAGTTATCCATCTCAGTACCCCTCTAGGGGAACGTGGGTTTGTTTTCTAACAATTCTTAAAATTGTTGGGTTTATGATCTTTTTAATTATGAGTAGAAAAAGTACATGCTCTTGAAGGAGTACGTACCTTGGTTTTTTTTAATAGCTCTTGTGATTTGATTTTCTCTGCCCCCTTAAACAGGGATCTGAAAAACAATGAAATATCATGGACTATTGAAGATATGAATGGTGCCTTCTCTGGCCTTGATAAACTTAAGAAACTGTGAGTATTGCTACAATATTTTTATTTCAACATTCCTTAAAAATAACAGCTTAGATTGTGTTTTTCAAGGGGCAAGCCAAAGACTTAATGATGTTGTGCTTTGTATAGTTGAGATTTTTTTTTTCTACCTTATCATTTTGTTCTCTAAAATGTTCCTTTTCTAGAAGAGAAATTCCAGATTTTTTAAGTCAACCTGATCTTAAATATTTTAAATATTACTAATATTTATGGAAACATTTTTCAGAGAATGAGGGTTTCACATAATAGGTAGTAATTAGTGCATCATATGACAAAGGTATGGTTCCAGGGATAGTCTTTGATAAAGCAGCATCCGATGGAAGAAACTTCTTTGCACTGATTTTCAAATACACATCTACGAAATAAAGAGATGCTTATGTCTCTACATTTAGAATAATCCATGTCACTGGACTCTATTCATTAAACATCTTCTCAGATCATTTTATAATCTAGATGTTTGCTCAAGGGGAATAAGTGTATATCTTTTAGAGGTGAGACATTTTTCTGCATTGGGGAAAGTCGAATGGTGAATATTAGTCATAGTTTAGAAATAAATGGCAAAAATGCAGTTGTTCAGCTCAAATTATGCTTCCATTTTATTGCATCCTTTTTGTATCATGTACTTACATTTTTCAGGATACTTCAAGGAAACAGGATTAGATCCATTACAAAGAAAGCATTTTCTGGTTTGGATGCACTTGAACACCTGTAAGTAGTAGCATTTCACATTTAACCTGACATTGGAAAAGTGAATTTTAATACTAATTGAAATAAAAGTACGGCTAACAAGCATTCATATGACTTTGAATGAAGTACACTTGCCCTGGTTGCTACTGTGATCTTGAGAAGTTTCTTTTATTTTGGAGTTATGCTGATACTATATGCTGATTATTAATTATGGATTTAATGCAAGGAGTGTTATGTATTAAGCATGCTATAAAAGTTCTTAATCCTTGTCTCTTTAGTTCTTTAGCTGTGGGATGGTTTTTATATCACTAAGGTAGAAAACTATTCCTTGAGACTTAAGTACATTCAGTTTAATAAATTACTCTTTCCTCCTCTAATGTTATTTTTCTGGTTTTGTCCTAGAGATCTAAGTAACAATGCAATAATGTCGGTTCAAGGAAATGCGTTTTCACAAATGAAGAAACTGAAAGAATTGTAAGTTTCTATCTAAAGACATCAACTCTGTTTTATATATAATCCATATAAATATTTAAGTAAAACCCTTAAAAATGTTGCCTGATGCAGTGGTAAACTTCTGTTGTAGTCTTTCTGAAGTTACATTAAAAGTGTATGTCAGTGTTTTGTCTTTTATTTGTGATGTGATGACTCTAAGTGAGATACTGTAGGAGAGGAGGCATTTGGAATCTTGAATCTGTATTTTAAATTGGCTGACCTCTAATAGGTATTAGATAAGGGAGACTTTGTAATATGCTGTATTATCAGCAATGCCATCATGAGCTAAAACTTCCCAGAGCAGTGAAATGCAGTACTTTAATTCTTTTGGAAAGACCTGTTTGTCAGTGCTTGTAATTGAGCCCTTGTGTCCTGCATAAGCAAAGGGTTAGATCTTAGGAGAAGCCATGAAGTGGTTACTGTGAAGAATGTCTTCTTTTAGTGCAGTTTTGGTTGGGTTTTTTTGTCCTTTTATGCTCTTCTTCTCTTGATCAGTGCTGAAAAACGCTGTCACTGTTCCCTGCATTTTGAGCACAGCTGATTCTTCCTCTTGCATATATCTTATGTCTGCTCTATTCGTGTCAGACTTCTCTAGTTTGTGTTGTCTTGAACTTCTCTTGTGGATAATCTGTCAAGAAACTAGCGAATAGCAAAAACATGCTACTGTAATTATAAATAGGAACTCCCTGGGGCTTATTTGGAGCTTTTAATTTGTGCTTTCCAGACTCCCATCAAGTATTACTCCAATGGATAGCTCCCTACCTCACCTTCTGAAATTACTTCATGTTGGGTACTGTACAGAAAGTAACGAGGAGCCTTGCGTATTTGTAGAATCATAGAACAGCTCAGGTTGGAAGGTTCCTCAAAAAGTCATCTATTCCAACCTTTTGTGGAAAAGAGAACCAAGATGAGATTATCTAGCACATTCTCCAGTCGTGTCTTGAAAACCACTAGTGCTGAGGACTCTACCACATCCCTGGGGATGTTGTTCCAGCGTATAATTCTTTAGTTAGTGAAATATTGATTTCTTATATGAAGACAGTACTTGGTTCAATTGAGGTGCAGTTTGATATAATCTATGTCGTGGTTTAGCTGCAGCAGCTCTAGAAAGCAATAACCATGCTTCTACAGACTGCATTTGGTTAGCAAAAATAGGCTGTAGTTTCTCTGCCTCTTAAGAAAAACAAGAGTTGGCCCCAGAACTTCAGTGAAAGATGACCCATTTCATCTCAATGTGAGCCAGTGAGCTGGTATCACTAGGTTTTATCCATGCAGTATCAGCGTGAACAAAGAGCACAGAGGTGCTTTTCCTTCTCTTCAAGAAAAAAACAAGAATTCGTATGTCTTCATTTATCTTTAAAATTGTTTCTCTCTCAAGAGCAGGTGAGGTTTGAAGAGCGGAATTTTATTACTGACTGTGTTTTTCACTATGGGGCTTTGAGGGTGATTCTGAGTTTTCAGCCGAAACTGAAGTCTGTTCCTACTTCAACTCCTGCTTCTAGGTGCTTCACAGAATATAATTTGCTTTCTTACTCTCTTTCTCCCTCTATGAATGTAGGTATTGACTTAAGTTAGGCAGGGTGGTAACCAGTTCTGCATTTGTTATTTCAACAGTTGACTGTTCTTCATCTCCCTAATCCCCTTCTTAAATATCTTCTCAGGATAAAATCTGATTGAAAGGGAAATGAGTGAATGAAATTGTCTCAGATCTTTTTGATGTTAGCTTCCTAAGCACCTCCAATTCTGGACTGTTATCCTACCTACCCATTCTGTGTGTCATACTGCTGGCTGTAGTTTTGTAGCCAAGATACTACAAATATGCCTGCCTGACTGGCCTTATATTCGTAGCAGAAGCCCCAGGTTCAGGTTAATATATTTGCTTAGCAGAATGTAGGAGTCATGGCAATGACATCACAATATGTGAGCTAAATAACATTGCTGTCTTGTGATACATGTATTTAGCCTAAAAATATACTGCTACTGACGTGTGATCATATAAACCTGTATTACAAACAGGAAAGAAAACAAGCAAACAGTCTTTCAATGTAATTGCCTTTTCTTAGGCACTTAAACACATCAAGTCTCTTGTGTGACTGCCAGTTAAAATGGCTACCACAGTGGATGTCGGAGAACAACTTCCAGAGCTTTGTAAATGCCAGTTGTGCCCATCCTCAGCTGCTAAAAGGGAGAAGTATTTTTGCTGTCAGCCTGGACGGGTTTGTCTGTGGTGAGTATAGCCTTTCTTCCTCATTCCATAGAATAAATGTTGCTGAATGCTTTTATTTTTGTTGTGGTGTCTTTTATATGTTTTGATTTCTCTTATAAAATGGAGGGGATTTAATATTTGTTAACTTTCTCTACTCTGCTCCGAAACTGTGATGAAGATGCTCAGAGCTTACAGCTTTGTACAAGATGGGGAGTGATGGTTCTCTGACTTTTGTTTCATGTACAGCTTGCTTACATAGTACATAGTGTGCAAGGGAAAGCTAAGTAGTTTGTGGTGATACATGTATATGCTCATAGATTGAAAAGATTGATATTGTTCAGGTAACTATAATTTTTGAGACATATTTTGGCAAACTTAAAAATGAAATTTTTGGTTTGGATTATTTGTAAATTATTTTCATACTTCATCAGTCTTGAGGTTGTTCCAGAACTGTGAAAATTTGAAGGTAAAAGAGCTATAGTGGCCTCAGCTCTGACCTTTTTAATCATAGAATCATAGAACAACCAGGTTGGAAGAGACCCACCAGATCATCGAGTCCAACCATGATGTGTGCTTGTTGTCTGTTTAAAAATTATTTGGACATGTAAGTTATTATCTAGATGTAAACTGTGTTTTAAAACATCTGATATACCACAGTTATGCTACTGATACTTTGCATTTCAGTACGCCAGATAGTAAATGCTACTGAAATATTTTTTCTTTTAAGACTTGAGAATTAGAGGTGGTAGCATCTTCCTTAAAAAAGGAATTTCTCTGTTTAGTAACATTCATTATCACCTTCATATTAAGTTCTCTATTTAAAGTGTAGCTTAGCATTCATAGTAAACATGTGTCTTAAAAAAACCTCTTATACATTAGGTGCAAACGTTGAAATTATCAAGAAATTAAAAGTTAGGTGGATTTAATGTATTTTGTTGCATACCTTCTATTTTTCTTTCTGAAGAAAATTCATACTTCACGTTCTTTGGAGACAAAACACTACCCATATTTGTCTTCTCAGTAACTTTCCTGTCATGGCAAATACAACTGTTTAATTTTTACTGTTGTTACTCAATAACCTTTTCTCAGTGGGAAAGCAACCATAGAATATAAAGTGATGTACAAAGATGTTGTTTTCTCCCTTCCTATTAACAGTCTAATATTTAGTATATTAATGTGAAATAAAGAGTATATGATGCATAATCTAACTACTGCTGAAAACGAAAAATTGGCCTAATGCAGGAAATTAGTTTGGCAGATATCTAATGGAGTACATATGAAGACATCCTTATTTATGAGAAACTCATTTTGGCAAGAAATTAAATTGGGGGGATTTAAATATACATCTCTTATTTGTTAAACTATGGAGGATCATGATCTTTGAGCTGCTGAATGCCATCTTTAATGAATTAATTCCAAAACCTTTACGATACATTACCAAAAAGGATGTTCTGAGATGCTACATTAAATATATAAAGTAGTTGTCATGCAGAAGAAAGCGGAACCTCTTAATACAGTCAATGAGTGTTTCACTGTTTATCAGATGTTTAAAGTGTGCCATCACCAGACGATTGGTGTATACAATTTGGCTTTTGAGTTTACAGTGGGAGCCTTTGCTTTCATTGAATTTTCAAGAGGAGTGTGCTAAGTTCTGTCTGAAATTAAAATAAATGTTCTATTGCATGTAATTTATATGAAATCGTGCTAAGTTATATTTTTGAATACAGCTAGGATATAGGAGGGATTAATTCTAAATTTATTCAAGGAAAGCATATGCTAGGCAAGGGTTCCATATCTACAAAACTAAAAAATAGAAAATCTGTGTAATTTGGGCTTGCTAAGCTCATGTCTTTCAAGCTGAAATAAATCGTGAGACATTTCTGAACTAAAGATGGAAGAAAGAAATAGAATAGATACTTTTTTGACCTGTACCAATTGTTTCAAGTTAACAAAATGATGTTAAGGGTACCATCTAAGTGATGAATAGCTTGTTTTCTATTCCGTAGTAGTCAAGAGGCTTCTATAAAATGAGAAATAGATTTCTCTTGAGTGTGTATGTCTGTGAGTATACATGTTTATATATCTGTGTGCATATGCATGTGCTCCTGTGATGCGTGTATTCAAGTACACACTCAAGTTACTCTGTTTTGACAAAACTTATTGCCAGTCTTATCATAGGGTGTTCTTTTGTGTTCTGTAATATATACTTGAGTTACCTTTTCATGTCCCTCTTCTTGCCAAATAATTAAGATTTTATAGTTGGTTATTCCATTAATAGTACAATTAAACCAGAATGAATTATGTACTCCTGTCCTCTCACAAGACTAATTTAAGTATTTACAATATTTTACTTACTTTCACTGACTTTGCACAGGAATAGCTGTCGACTCAATTTGCAAAAAGGTATAGTGTGACATGGAGGACTTAGAAAACGCGTATGAAGTATGAAAACCAAATGGTCAGAGAGGCTCTTGAGGCACATGCTTAGAGTCCCAGATGGGGGAATCCAAGTTGCCTTGTCACTGGAGCACAGCTCCAGAATTTCAAGTATTCTGTAGGCAGCTCAAGTTCAGGCTGTCTGCACATCTCGTTTTCTTTTGTAATGTGCATTGTAGAGGTTCTTCAACAAAATTATGCTTTGACCCTGGTATGTTGCTTGCTAATGGATGACACGTAAGGAGGCAGAGGGTCTAGGTGAAACCTGATTCTGCAGTTTAGGCAGGGTCTGCAGTTATGAGTAGTTGGGGGCCAGAGTGTTTCCTGCAGTGCTTATAAAGTTTGGGCATGTGTCTTTGTCGGGAGGTATCTTGAAAGTTAGGAACACACTAAGACTTTGGCTTTTGAGACACCAGTTGCCCACTCCTTGTGTACCTGTAATTAACAGAATTGATACTTCAGAAAACAGGTAATTCTGTAAACTCACAAAATTGTACCTTTAAGGTATTTTTCCAATAGTAAAGGGACCTCCAGAAACTTCTCTTGAAATTCTTTTGGATTGTCCTGCTTAGGGAATTTTTAGCACTACTGTGTTTGTAAGGTGAACAAAACAGCCACAGATCACTGGAATGACTTGTGTACATGATTGGGTTTTGTGAGTTTGAGGTAAACCCTTGACTTTTAGCTTTCAGTTTCTGATGGCAGAAGTATACTTTCAATAAAGTAAAACTTACAGCAGCCTCAGGTGTTGTAAAGATGAAGGGTAGGCTTCATGACTGACATTAAGAATAGTTCTTACAAATGTCAGGGGGTAGTTACCTTCTCTTTAGTGCTGCTGTTGGACAAACTGTACACAAAGCCTACTTTTAAATGTGCTTTTGTTTCAAGAAGAGATGTCATAAATATGGCATTTTTAAGTGTCCTTACGTTGGCAGAAATTGAAATGAATGTGTTGTGTATCCATTTTATAAATACTTATATCACTTCTCTCAAACCTGTAAAACAAGTCTTAAAAACTCTTTATAAAAGGATCTTTGGGCCTCACATATATATATTTTTTTTTTCTTTTTTAATCTTCTTCTGTTACTTTTTCTCCTTTCTGTGCAGATGATTTTCCTAAACCACAGATCACTGTCCAGCCAGAAACACAGTCAGCAATCAAAGGTTCCAATTTGAGTTTTGTATGTTCAGCAGCCAGCAGCAGTGATTCGCCAATGACTTTTGCATGGAAGAAAGACAATGAATTATTGCAAGATGCGGAAATGGAGAATTATGCACACCTCCGGGCACAGGGCGGTGAAGTGATGGAGTACACTACTATCCTTCGACTGCGCAATGTTGAATTCAGTAATGAAGGGAAATACCAGTGTGTTATTTCAAATCATTTTGGTTCATCCTACTCTGTCAAAGCTAAACTTACAGTAAACAGTAAGTATGTTACTTTTTGCTTGAGGACTTAGAGTAGAATGATTTTAATCAAGATATGTAAACATAGTTCTTTCTATTCTCATCATCTGTGTCTTTTAGATGATCCTTTAATAAACTGAGGTTATTTTTTAAAATGTTTCTAGTTCCAAGATCACCATTCAATTTTATGTCTGGCCCCATTTTGCTGAAGTATAGTATAGGAAAAAAACTAAACAACGTGCCCATTTCATAGTAAATCTGACAAAAGCTATGTAATGAGATGGAAAAACATTAATCTTATCTGCAGGGAAGGAAAATGTATACTCTATTTCAAGGTACTATGGAAAGATCATATCGGAGGGCTTTAGCAGAAATGAGATTTTGGTCTAGGTGGTCTCACGTACTTCATAGTTTAATCCATTTCTTTTTTTGCTAGCTACTGATACATTTAGGTTTTATGCTTCTCCCACTTTATTGGGCCCAAGAAGGGTGTTAAGAGTATGCTGTGCAAAAAAAGTTAAAAATATGTTTCATTTATTCATTTTGGTGTCACTAACTTTTCTTTAGTGCTGCCTTCATTTACGAAGATCCCCATGGACTTAACAATTCGTGCTGGGGCAATGGCACGTTTGGAATGTGCTGCAGTAGGACATCCAGTCCCACAGATTGCTTGGCAGAAAGATGGTGGAACAGACTTCCCTGCAGCACGCAAGAGGCGCATGCATGTCATGCCTGAAGATGATGTATTCTTTATTGTCGATGTAAAGATTGAGGACACGGGTGTTTATAGCTGCACAGCTCAAAACACTGCTGGAAGTATTTCAGCTAATGCAACACTAACAGTACTAGGTAAGACATTGGCAGTCTTCAGTGCTGTGCGCTTGAAGAACAGAACTATTACTGAGCATTTTTAAATCACCAGCTGATGAAAAATGGCATTGTTGTGAAAGTCCTCTGTAGACATAAAAACAATTCTGAACTAATTTGTATTGACACATAGATTAGAAACACGTATTCCCATCCTCAAATCACTATTATAATGCAAAATAATCAGTTAGTTATGTTTCTCAGTGTGTACACAATGTCTGTACACTTATTTTTGTTTAGAGACAAAAGACTTCATTTAGTTTTTAATTTCCTGATATTTTGTTAATCATTTTTAAGCTAATTCTCTGCAGTTTTGGGCACATATGATTTGGCTTTTCTACCTTCTAAGGTCATCAAATGTCTTTTCTGCGAATGAGGTTAAGCTTCATTAGGTCTTACCGATGCATTTGATTTAACTTCTCCTCCTGAAATGTGAACAAAGGGACACGTTGCCATTCATGCAAAGTCATTTAAAATAAAGCGCCTATGCTTTCTTTTCAGAAACACCATCATTTTTGCGGCCTTTGCTGGATCGAACTGTAACTAAAGGTGAAACTGCAGTCTTGCAGTGTATTGCTGGTGGTAACCCTCTACCCCGACTGAACTGGACTAAGGATGACAGCCCTCTTGTTGTAACAGAAAGGCATTTCTTTGCTGCAGGCAATCAGTTACTAATTATTGTGGATACAGATGTAGAAGATGCTGGGAAATACACTTGTGAAATGTCTAATACGGCTGGAACAGAACGAGGCAACATCCGTCTTAATGTAATTCCTACTCCCACCTGTGATTCTCCTCAAAACATTGCCCCATCACTGGATGAGGATGGGTGGGCCACAGTTGGCATTGTGATCATAGCTGTGGTTTGCTGTGTGGTGGGCACTTCCTTGGTGTGGGTGGTCATCATATACCACACCAGAAGGAGAAATGAAGATTGCAGCATCACAAATACAGGTGTGTAAACTGAAGATTTGCCTTGAAAAGGGGAAAAAATTGTTTGTGGTTGCTTTGCAATGACTTTATTGTAAGAACATCTATGTGCTTTGACTTAATCAGAAGAGGGAGTTGCTTGTTACCTTCAGCACTTTGCTGGCAACTTTCAAAATACTTCTACAAATTCTGAAGTGTGCTGATGGTGTTTATATGTGTTTTGCTTCCCCACAGATGAAACAAATTTGCCTGCTGATATTCCAAGTTACTTGTCATCCCAGGGGACACTGGCTGAAAGGCAGGATGGATATGGTTCCTCTGAAAATGGCAGTCATCATCAGTTCTTCACGTCTTCCACGGGAGGGTATTTCTTGCAGCAGAGGGACAGTAATGGTAGGTGTAAAATGTTCAGCAAATTTTCCATATTGCTCGAGTATCTTCAGTTTGGCTATTGTCTTTGTAACTAATAGTAATAACACTGAAGAAACGTATTCAATGAAGTTTGAGAGAGTGTGGAATTTATTGCTTGGGACAGCTTTAATGAGATAATAACCGAAGTGTTCAAATGATGTTATGGCTTTGTTTAAATCATGAAGTTTTTCTCTGGTCTCAAGGGTGATGCTCAGATTTCAAAAGCAAGCAGAACATACACAGCTTAGGGAAGAAGGGGTTGGAATTGAAATACAGTCAGAAGTTGGGGCAGATGGGAATGCAGCAGTGGTGAGGTAGTTCTGCAGCTGTAGGGTAACAAGAAGAGCAGCCTCTTTGTCGAGCAAGAACCACAGACCATGTCCGTTGCTTTCAGGAACAACAGAGCTGAAAGTCAGTACAGCTGTTCGAGCAACCAGTGATTCCTCTGGCACTGGACTTACTCATTAGAATGCTACTCCAAAAAGTGGCTGTGTGATAGAGCATGAGCCTAATTTCCAGTACTTTAGAGGAGTGGAGTTGCTGGTTCTGATCCTTGTGATGGAGTTTGTTCTGTTATTCAGGGACTGTAATGTGATATATTCTCTGTCAGCTAATTAATTGAACACTTGCTAGAAGTGGAATCCTCATCAAAAGACAAACTCTAAATATGTAAGGAAATACAGTTGAACAGACGTGGTTCTTAAGACCATATGTTGACATGTCAATTTTATTTTTAAGGCATTTGCCATCTAGATAACGGCAGTGAAACAGACTTGGATGGTGGTGCAGATCCATTCCTATCCCAGTATCTGGGAACTTCAGGGACTTTGTATTTAAAAGGAAACACATATGTCTCTGAGGCCTTTGAAGCACACAGTGCAAGTAAGTTGGAGGGGCAGGAAGTCTTAGTTCTAATTTGATCTTGTGATGAATCTCCATAAAACAATTTTTCATTTTCTTAGGCTGCAGTCCTGACCAAAGAACAACATGCCTGGACCCTTATGAGCCGGGATATCTAAAGAGAAAGGAATGCTATCAGTACTCACCTCCACTGGAAGATCCTTTTGATCCATGTATTGGAGTAACTGGGATGCAGACTACGAGTGGCAAGTTGACTAACTCCATTTATACTCAAAATGAAGGAACTGGACTAAAAAGCAGAAATCTGAACTCAGACACATTTGATTTGAACAGAAGTTTGGACCCCTCATCTATTATCAGTCACAGCACTTTCATGAGTATGTTCTACTTCTTGCTTTTTTTTTGTGATAACCTTGCTGTCTCACTTCCTACTTCCAACACTAAGCAAAACTGATCTCTCAGCTTTTTCTTTCCCACTCCTACAACAAGTAGTTCTGGAGTAGTGCTCATATAGCAAGCATTATGAAAAAGTTAATTTTGTGCAATTTTGTGTGGGCTTCTCTTTGCAGACGTCTCTGAATTTAGTAAAATAATACAGCATGTGGAATATAAATACTTTAGAAAAGAGACAGGAAATAGCTGAGGAAAGGCAGTTTGAGAGTTGCCCTTGACATTTTGCCTGTGTTCTTCTCTTTTTGTTTTCTTCTTCCACTCTTCCTCCCTGAGTAACGTGGAATACTGCAGTATCTATTTTTTTAGGTCTTGCACTACTGTACTGTATATGTAGGTTTGCTCTCACTCCCCTGCGGTGCATGAGGACAGTTGGATGCCCTGGAATTCAGGGTGGCCTGTGGACCCTACCAGGAGTTAGCCAGGAGATAAGTCCTACTTTATGTTACAAAGGGTGCAGCTTGGGGCTTGGTCAGAAGCAGAACTGACATATATCAAAGGAGTCTTCAGGTCAAATGTAGTAGTTCAGTGGGGTGATTTACTTCTTGGTGTAACTGTGAGACAGTAACTTCTCAGTGTAACACAGTGAGATAGATCCCTTCAGAGTAAGGCACTGTGCTTTACCCATCCTTTATCTTCTTTTCTCATAGTGTGTATGACACGAGTTCCTGAAACTTAATTCAGCAATTATGATTTTAATCCAGATTGCAGGGAAAGGTGGAGGGAAGGAGAAAAGTGTCTCTTGGCCTTTGAAGCTCCCTAAATTTTGTGTGTTGGTTTGGTTGGTTAGTTTAAAATGCATATAAATCCACATACTGCTTTGATCCCTGTGGTATCGGAATGTCAAGTACAGTACAGGTACCATGGATTGTCTCCCAGCTGGTGTGTCAGCATGGTTTGTCAATGCCGGGTCTGCTGGCTCTGTGAGGTGACTTGGAAGAATGTGCATCACTGAGCTCTTTGTTCTTAGGGGGTGGGGAGGGAGGTGCAAGCTCTGAAGTTTTCACCCTTTGAAAGCCAGATGCTTGGACTGTAAAACTTTGCAGATGCCATGACATCTGGCAGAAGCCTTGGGACTACACACATTCTCCTGGCTGCCTGCCACTATTGCTGTGGTAAGACTGTGCAGATAGGGCTTTACCATCTGTCTCCTGCAGAAAGTAGCTCTACTTTATGTGAGTATGCCCAGGACTTAATGTAACCTTAAGTGCTCATATTCCTCTTTCTGCCCTAAAAATCTATGTAGAGCTACTTATTTCTCTGACCTCCCCAAGGTGCATCATCATTGCTTTGGACACTTTGTAATTATTAGACCTCTTCACTCAAAAAGCTTATGGTTAGATTTTGGAGGTAGTGGCTGTGGGGGATCTCTTGATAGATTTCTTGTCTTAAGTCGTGGATTTGCTTCTTCGGCATCATCTTCAAATTCAGCCCCCGTTTTGCCTCTGCTGTCAAAATGAAGGCAACAGCTGGCATTAACATCACTGTTAGTGCATGAGCCAGAAAGTTCACACCTTGGATTTATTTATTTATTTTTTAAACCAGGATTCATTTGTAGCTTTGGTGCTGTAAGGCATATCCTTTCACATTGTGTTAGGAGCAAAATTGCTCTGCAAGTCACTGATGCAGATATGGACCTTGCCCAAATCCATTTTTAGTAACTTCTCAGATTACAGTTTTACTTGAAACCTTTGCTTCTAGCAAATAAGCAAACCAAGAGCTACAACTTTCTGGGTGCAAAATTTATTAATGGCTGTAGTGGTAAGTTATTAATTAAAACTTAGCTCTTAAAAATCAGCCTGTGGCACACTTTCCTCTGAAAATAAGACTTTTGATTGTCACTTACAGACAGTATGACTTGCAATGACTGAACCTTTCCTCAGTGAAAAAAGAGAAGACCTTTCTTGCAGAGGGTCTGATGCTAATGCCATCTCAGTGGTGAAGGGTGACAGGCACACTAAATAGTTTCTGGCTGGTAAATCTAGATAATTATTAATAAAAATTCAACTGAAATGCCAAATTCTCTTTGGCCTACATCTGTTCTAGCCAATTGTGAGCAGAGTGCACTGAGAGTGGAGAATTTGGCTGGTGGGGCCTTTATTATTAATAGGAAATGCTAGCCAGAAAAATTATTTTTTTAGCATTCAGGTCACACAGTGGGAGGATGTTGTATAACCCTATACAGGTTGTGTTTTTCTTTTTTTTTTTTTTTCCCCTGAACTGTGTGACATTTCACGTGCCATTCATTCACTGAAGAGCAAAACAATGAGACTGTTCTGACTTCTGTATTAGAAAGTGTCTTGTGGTATGTTTGCAGTTTGGTCTGTATGCCCAACTTCCTCCTCACCACCCTCCCCAAAGAAGAATGGTCATGGAAGTATTTATGAAAACAAAAGTAATGAAGAATATGCTTGTAATATCTCAGGTGGCAGAATCCTGCCTTGTGATCACATGGATATTTACATTTAAGGGGCAAAATAACAGTTCAGTAAAATCTAACTGTGGTGAACTTTTGCTGTGTTGATTCTTGGCTTGCATTCTAGTGTACAGCCCTTAGCGAGAAACAAAACTAATAGTATCAGTATTTCTGTAGTTACTTACTCAATTACTGTCTTTTAGGAACATTTGGAAAGCCTTTATGGAGGACTCAGCTGGACTCTCTTTCAAGTTGTAGGCAGCCAGCAAATGACCGACCAAAAACCTCCCATAATAATCCTCCTGCCTCGCTGGACTTTTATGCAGAGGTGGATGAAGATAGAAAGGAAAGAACAGTTTCTAGTGGAGAAAATAGCATATATACTTACAAACAGTCCTTTGAAAACTTTAGGACTTTTACTTTCCAGTCCTGTGATTTGGATACATAGCTCCTTTTGTACCTGCCATTGACTTCTGGAACCAAAGAAATACTTTGACATACAACTACCTCAGTGTGGAATTCTATTTAAGAAGGGAATAAGGAAAGGAAGAAGAGAAGAAAGAAACCATGTGATGCTATGAATTCAGAACAAATAAATGCATTTTCAATCAAATAAAGCATAATTGCCAAAATGCTCTATGTTTTGTACAGGGAAAACATTCCTTATAAAAATACTATATTTCTAATTATTTTATAGCTTTGTTTATGCAAATAATATCTTTTGTAAATTAACGGTGTAAATAATATGTATTTCTACATCAGACTTTGTTTTGTTGAAATGAGTAGTAGTCATTATAATTTTGTACTGTTACTTTTACCTTTTTACAAATGGAAACTCCATGCTATTTGCAGGTATCATGCATCTTATTTGCACATTACTTTTAATAAAATATGCTGCAATGTGGTCTATGACATGTTAGTGTATGAAGATTGAAAAGTGTGCATTATGTTTGTATACAGAGGAACGTTGCATATCTAGGTGCCTTGTTTTGCTTGTCTGCACCTTTATTTGACTAAAAGGCGTCTCTGGATTTGCTGTGTTAAGTATGTTCAGCTTCTATGAGCAAGTGTGGTCCTGCCACAACCACTGTTGGCTGGTAAGGAGGGTTAAAGCTATTTGTGCCGAAGTAAGTATGCAAACCTTCCACTTTAGGGATTCCCACTATCTCAGGTTTCATGTGTGCAAGGCTGTGGTACCAACAGTCTGCATATGCCTGTGTGCAAGCATCTGGTGGAGTATATGCACAGGAGATACACAAATCTATATCAAGATTTTTAGTGAAGAAGGGCACTGGATGTCTGTCTGGCAGCACCACATTTTGTAAGTGGCTTAGTTTTAAGTGTTTGCCAAATATGCAGTGCATGTCTGAGTCTTTGCTGTCCCATACCCTTTTCTCCCTCTTTTTCTTCTGCAAGCACATCGGTGTTCAACATGAGAAGGTAATCCAAATGCAAGATAATGTTTTCTTTAGTTTAACTCATGATTCTGTTCCTTATTCAGCTGTGCTTTTCTGGTTATAGATGAGGTCTGCTTTTATTCAGTTACTTATTCAAGTTGAGCAATTATATATTCTTGCTGGATTGCATTTGCAGTAATGAACTCAATGCCTTTATATGAAGTCAGAGAAAAAGGATTTCTTTACTATAAAATGTTAATTAAAAGTAAGTAGAAACATTTTTTTTTGTTTTCTGTGTACATATGCCTAGTATTTAAAAAAGCTGTGAATCCTGTTGTCATCACTGCACTAAAACAGCAAGACTCCAAAACGGTTAATGTTAGAGGACATTGGCGTTTTCCATATGTCTACTTTGAAGGTGCAAACTTACATGGTTGCCAAATTGCTTCTTCTAAAGTAAATTAAAAGCAGCTGTTAGAGTAGGCATCACAGACATCATAGCTAAAGCTAGAGTAAAGGTTTTGCTGCCTGGTGTAGCTGAGCTAAGGGCTTTTTGTTGTTTGTAGGCAGAAACCTGGTACCCAGATTGCAATGCAATTTCCCTTTAATTTAGGCACCAGTATTAGAGACAGGAAGTTAATCCTTCCTTAGTCACTGGTGGTCTTAAGGATAGAGAATGGATTTTGCGTGCTTTAGTTGATCGTGTTGCCAGATTTTCTGACTCTTTTGTTAATTTGTCTTCATTGCTGCCAGATGTGCTAATGTGGTGGCAGACATTGGTATGGATATTTGATTATAATTAAGTGCACTTCGAAAGAGATTAATTTTTCCCGAGTTAAGCACATATTATAAGTCAGTAAGGTAAGAAATCTTAAATTGGATTAACCGAATAATTCTGCTTTTTCATGTGTCCTGTCCCCCTGTCGTTCCTCCCCAGTAGATTTTTTTTAGGGGAAGGAGAGCTGGGGGCCCTGATAGCTTGTGTTTGTGACCAGACATTGCTTTTTACCTAAGGAAAAAAAAATTGAAAACAGTAAGTACATCTTTCATTCTGGCATTAATGTTTATGCTTAAGACTGCATGTTAAACCTACATCATGAAAAAAAACAGCTGTAAATTTGTTTTCTGTAGCAGGGTGAGTTTGCGAGTGGTGATGGTGTAATTTCATTCCATTTTCATCTTCTCCCTTAAATACATTTTTTTTGGACTCACTGTTGGAAAGTACAAAGATCCTAATCTCCCAAGGACATGGATCTCTATACCTAAATAAACATTTCAGGGTCAGTGACTGAGTGTTACATGCTTCCCATCAAATTTCATTTAGCATCCTAAAAATACAAATGAGAGAATTTTATTTGATTACTTAAATACCCAAAAATGGATGTAAATGCTCCCGAGCACTCTTTTCCTACCAGTATGAATTTTCATGTTTAGTACTTAAATACAGCAGCAATCTGTAAATTGCAAGATACTTGCAGTGTCTTAATAGGTCTTAAGAGCACTGATATAACCAAATATCTTTTTTAAAGGTGTGCAAATGTTCCCTTCATCTCTCATTTTTAATTTTTTTTTTTTTAGTTTATTTTCTTTTCCCTTTGCCCCTCTGAAGATCCAGGCATTAGGGAGCTGGTAGTTTGATATTTACACAGCTGAAAGCTAAATCGTAAGTTGAAGTGATGGGGAAATAAATTGTGTCCAAGACTGAAGAAAGCTTACACTGCATCTTGGAGTCCTAGAATGAGAAAAAGTCATTGCTGAGTGGCACAGGTTTTTTTTTACAGCTAGCAGCAACCTGAATCTTGTCATGACCTCACTTAAAACCTGTAAAAAGTTCAGTATCCTCTTAATGGTTTAAGCAACAAAATGTGTTACCCAATGAACTAATATATAATAATGAGGTATTGTTTCTGCAAGCGCTAAAAAACAACAAAAAAAAAAAAAACCAACCAAAAAAAACCCCTAAAACAAAAAACCCCCACCAAATTATTTGAAACAGATAAATGGAGTTACCTGTTTACCACAATCTCTATGGAACAAACATTTCTTAGCTGAATGGTGTGTCCAAGGTAACGCTGAGGGATACCTGTGGAGTTTCTTATACTGACAGCTGTATGTTGCTGTTTGAAACACAAAGCCTTAAGAAATGTTAAAAGTACTTCAGGACCACATACTTTAATTTAGAATTATTTTTTCTTTTGTTAAGTGTAAGTGTATCTTTACAGTGCAATAATTGTGGAGTTGGGCCCAAACTTTCCACTGAAGAATATTCCTGCTTTTCCAGCTGAGGACTCTTTAATGTCACCAAATATTTCTTGTTTCAGTCTCAAGGACCTTTTGAACACTTGGGTCTTATTCTATGTACTACTTAAATGAAGCTTGGAACTAAGACTTAAGATTCAAGATCTGTTAAACATTTGTGGAGATTTATCCTGCCAACCTTACAAGCCAGGACCATAACTGGGCACTCGTTTTTTTTAAGTGTAAATGTAGGCAAAAATTTTACTTGTGACTTGCAAGACTTCTTGTTGCAGATGTAACATATTTCAGAATTCTTTTGTCTTGGTGATGTCTTCTCTCTTTTTTTTTCCTAGCTTAGTGTATTGCTGTATTGTCGTAGACAAGGTATCTGACTAGTTGAATGTCTAGCAGCTTTCTGAAATTCCTTTATTAGGAAAGTAAAGGAGAGGGGGGAGACTCAGGCTGTTTAGTGAATGGGGGAAACCTACGTATAACAAGGTGCCATTATGCACACGGGTTTACTCAGATGAACTCACCAGTTACCTTCCTTTATTATATTTTAGGGGAAGTGTTACAGCAGAGAATAAAAGCCATGGTGTCTTTGCTCACTTACCTGTGGCAAAAAGTGTTTCCCACAGTTGTTGTTCCCAAGTATTAAGGTTCAGTAGTTCCACTGAAACAGTGTCTGTCCATATCCTATCCCATACTGAAAGGCACAGGAACCCTCTCCTGTTTCCCATGCATCTTTTTCACTTGTAGCTCAATACTGCTCCCGTATCCTTTGGGAACCGTCTTGTTTCCAATTTCTTCGCTTGCCCTGTCATTGTGGTTATAGTCTAGAACAAATCTATTCAGCTTATGGAGCACAATGTAGTTGAAGGCAATAAGTCAGTAGTGGTTGAATGCTGGAGGAGGAGAGGGGAAGTGTGGGGAGAGAGGCTAGCCACAACTTTAGGAGGCTCTTGGTGTAAATGTGTGCAGTTCGTGTGTTATTCAGAAGACAAATATAAAGTATAATACAATACATGCATTCCTATGCTCTTCGCAATACTAGCTCTGCTTATCCTCTGTTCTCTAAAATGCCAAAGTCAGCTATGCACCTAAGAACTTGTCATCTGGATAATTATGTCTTACTGCATCTAAAATCTCCTTTTCTGGTAGGCAAGTAACCAGATCCATCTGTTATTCTGTGTTTGTGTTCAAGACTAAATATTGCTGATGCAATGAATAGTTTCCCCAGAGTCGTGTGGTCCATGAGGTCCGTGTATCAGAATACCTGTGATTCATATGACTCAAGAATGCCATGGGACAACAAGATCCAAAAGTGAAGCTGGTAGTAGCTTAAGTTCTCTCTTTGAAAAAACAAATTTAGGCTTTGTGACTCAAGTTTGGGATTTTATTTCCCACACAACAGAAAACATAACCTAGAGTAATTTATAGTTAGGGACTACTGATAATATTTTCAGCATGATCACCTTTCTTCAGCCATCAGCAAGTGCTTTCATGTAATATCCATTCAGTTGGACTGTTGATTGTGGACTGTTCACCAACAAATGCAGTGCAGGAGTTTGCTATCTGAGCACCTAAGTAATCAATGTTCTGAAATAAATGGTGATAAATTTTAAACCTGGTGAATTTCAAATATGATGGCACTGGAAATTAAGATTTTATTTACTTGGCAGAATAATAAGATCCTCTGAATAGAACATAGGCTTTGATGATTTTTTAGGCCTTTACTTTGAAAGTCTAATGTACAGCATGGTTCAAAGATCTCCCCCCCCCATTTTCATAGCAATGTGCATCCTACGTAATTTCAGCACTTCTTTTGTAGATGTGTATGGAGAAGCTATGACTTATGATTTGGATCCACTGCTGGAAAATGAAAATTCAGGTGTTGATTATACAACCATTTGAAATAACATCTTGAACAGTGAAGCTTCAGCCTCTTTTATGGCAAAATGATGCAAACCCAAATAAATTTCTACCCTGTTAAAGGAACTGCTTTTGGCATTAATCCTGTTGTCCAGCCTGCGTATTTTAGAAATCTATAGAAAAAGACTGTAATGGAAAAATTTACATTGATACCCTTAGATTTTGTTTCTGCCTCTGTCTTCTATTTTACGTTGGTGTAACAGGGAGAATTGGGGGTTTTGACCTCCATTCCTGAAGAAATGGTGAGGTTTCATGCTGATTTTCTTAGATGGGCCAGCACTTGACAGCTGTATTTAATCCTGTTCTGCTGCTAAGTTGCTGGCACACCATGTTTAAGACAAGTAGTCTAACCTAATGTAAGTCAGAGCCACAGAGATACTGTAAAATGAATGCAGGGGAGGAAGACTGGAGTTCCTGTCGTATGATGAAGTGGTTTTGAGTAATCCCTTTGTTCCAAGAGAAACACTTGTGCAGGTTTTAACATTTACTTCTAATAACAGTTCAATAATCCTATCAAGGTGTTTGAGCTGCTAGTCTATTAGTTTTTGAATGAGGCAGCTATGCCGTTTTCTGCAGGTGACATGGTATGTTGGAGCTGGAGATACTTGGTAAGATGCTGGTCTGCTGCTTGGTCCGTGCGTGGCAGAGTTGTTGCTGACAAAGAGCCCCCCAGCTGATGGTGAGAATCGCCTCTGAAGAAATAAGCATATTTTCCCCAGAAATGTTAGGGGTATTTTGAAACTGTTTTTCAATCTTATTGTGATTCTAGACTCACAAAACTACCCAGAAAGTCTTGGTCCTTCATTTGATTTCACATGAACTACCTTACTGCATGCAGAAGAGCTTTACAGGCTGTCAGTAGAAAGAGTTGAAAACTAGAGAGCTCAAGCTAAAAAATACTTGGTCCACTGGTACCACCTGGTAATTGCAACGCTTCTCCAAATGAGGCCTTTGTTCAATAGTTTTTTAACAGCTGTGGATTACTAACACAACAATGAAGAAGGTCCTCTTTGAATAAGTGGTAGAAGACATATAAAAAAAAAAAAAGCCAGCTCTTATAACTACTCTCCTAGCTTAAAATAAACTGTAGTGCACTGCTGCCTGCTGTGGGTTTATACGCCAACAACATTTAGAAAGCATCAGTGCTCCAGCAGCCAATTGTCCAGAGCCTGGCTTTTGCCACTCACTGATCGTATTCTTCATTAGTGTAAACTTCTTTCTTTATTAACCTTCCCTCAGGAAAGGGGAAACATGGCCTCCATCGTAATTAGCTTACACAGCTTTCCCTGTAAACTAAAGAATGGAAAGTGTCAGGGGTGCTTGCAGCAGGCTCGTAGGTAGTTGCTGTAAGCAAGGAAAAATTAATCTGCTCTCTGATTTTGGCAAGAGGACAAAAAGCTAGTGTAAAAAATAGTACTTTGAATGAATTAAATTTCACTTAACTGTAACCACGCAGTAGGTAAAGTAGTAAAATGATGGCAGTGATGGAAAATATGACTAATCAGAAAGTTGTATTAACTTAATAAATAAAACTGTGCTTTAATGTAAACTGAGGTTCTGAAGTGCCTCATTTTAAAAATGTTTGTAACAACTGTTGTTTCACCTACCAGCACACTCTAGCAGTTTCATCTGAAATAGCATTTTTAAAGTAGCTTTTTTCAAGAAGAGGATGAAATAAAAAAGCAGCCACTGAACTAGTTTTATTAAACGGCTCAAATCAGAACAACATCAAAATTCTGAAGAAATGGAAAATTGATTTTTCACTTTGAAATTACTTGTTGCAAAACTATTTTTGGTTTTGAGTTCTTGCTTTTCCAGTGAAAACTGGAACACAGAGGGTAGAGCTCTCTAGTTTAGAGCTCTCCAGTTTATCAGGGCAAAACAGGCCAGGCACAGAGACTGGTGTGAGCAGAGTTGTTGCTTGTTTTTTCCCTGTCGTTCATCCTTCTTCCCAAATCCATTTCATCGAAGTTTGGCAAGACCCTGTAGATTGATTCTCCTCCTGATTTCTTCTTAGTGGTTCTGATTCAAGAATTTTCTGTAGTTGTAAAGAGTCAGGATTAATATTTTTCTGTTTGATTAGAAATGTTATGTTCTCTGTATGCTTTGAGAACTGTAGGAAACTGGTCCCTGCACTTCCTGCATAACCCAAGGTGGTTTCCTTTTGAACAAGCACTAAATGGACTCTCTAGAGTTACCACTGAGTGCTGCAGCCAGAGGAGCTGTGGTGACAGAGGTGACCCCAACCCTGGGGATGTCTTGCCCCAGCAGATCTCAAACAGTATCTCAGATTCAGGAGCTGTATGAGCACTGCCAAAATCATTACTCCTGTTAGAAGAAAGTGCAAATAAAAGGCTGCATCACAAGGTCATCTCTTGGACAAGGCAGGTGAGGAAACTCATTGAAGTCTATAATACTTGATCAACTTCATTTACTTTTGAAAACTCAACAACTTCAACAGCACTATGTTGCAGGACAATGGAAATCACATTCAGTATCCACCAATGTATCAGACACCTTCCCTCATCAGCTGCTTACTGTTTTGCAGAGAGATTGTTTGGTAAGCAAACAGAAAAGCAAGTTATTGTAGGTGCAGAGCTGAGGAAAGGCATAAGGTATTCCTACCTCTTTCCTCCACTCAAAAGTTTCCAGCTCTCCGATAGTGTTGGACCTCTTTTCTCCTCACAAACCATTCTTAAATGGAAAACTAGGGATTTATTCATATAATTCATAGTAACTGCACAGTAAATGTTATATAATTTTGGTGGGATTTATTTATTTATTTTTTAAATGAGATCTTTTACAAAGGAGTTTTGAGCTTAGGTGGGCTTCTTGTTGAAACTTCATATTTTCCTAAGGGGGGAAAAAAAAAGTCTGCTGTCTTAGGGCCAGGTGTTTTATATGGTTAAGTTAAAACATGTCTAGAAAGACTAGCTATTCCTTCTGAAAAATAAAGCACTTTTTGGATCCCTCCTCTAACTCACCCCCCCAGCCCTTTTTGTAACATTTACCATACATCTCTTTAAACATGTTATTGTTTCTGTGTCTTGTGTTTGTGAATCTCCTAACAGCGTTACTTTTGTTGGAACACTGCATTCAAAAGTGGACATTTGTTTCCTCCTCTTCCTCAAATATTTTTACATACGCAGCTGGAAATCAATTACAGGACTGACATAGTATTTGGCTGCCTGACAGATGTGCCATATTAACACAGTTCAGTAAAATGTGGAATTTCTGAAGTACTGATTGTAACTTTTTCAGTGCTATGGTAAATACCAGCCCTATCAGCAAAGGTGGAAACCAAGTTATAAATATTTTGTGTGTGTTAGTGTGTGCTTGTGTGTGTAGAGGGTGGGGAGTAGAGGTTTTGTGTACTTATTCTTCCTAAAGAATCACAGAATCACTAGGTTGGAAAAGATCCACAGGATCATTGACTCCAACCCTTCCTATCAATCACTAAACCGTGTCCCTCAGCACCTCATCCACTGTCTTTTAAATACGTCTGGGCATGGTGACTCAACCACCTCCCTGAGCAGCCTGTTTCAGTGCTCAATGACTCTTTCCATGAAAAATTTTTTTGTGATGTCAAGCCTGAACCTCCCCTGGTGGAGCTTGAGGCCATTCCCCCTTGTCCTGTCCCCTGTCACTTGGGAGAAGAGGCCAGCACCCTCCTCTCTACAACCTCCTTTCAGGCAGTTGTAGAGAGATCACTGCTTCCGTGATTTAATGCAACTACTTGAAGTGAATTAAAAAAAAATCCCTTCATTAAAATCAAAACAATATTTTTAAAAAAGTTTTAGAGATAAACTGTTTGCATGCAAATTGAATCATAGAATCATAGAACAACCAGGTTGGAAGAGACCCATCGGATCATCGAGTCCAACCATTCCTATCAAACACTAAACCATGCCCTCATGGACCTCATCCACTCGTGCCTTAGACACCTCCAGGGAAGGTGACTCAACCACCTCCCTGGGCAGCCTATTCCAATGCCCAATGACCCTTTCCGTGAAAAACCTCCTCCTAATCTCTAGCCTAAATCTCCCCTGGCAGAGCTTGAGGCCATTCCCTCTTGTCCTGTCCCCTGTCACTTGGCAGAACAGGCCAACTCCCTCCTCTCTACAACCTCCTTTCAGGTAGTTGTAGAGAGTAATGAGGTCTCCTCTCAGCCTCCTCTTCTCCAGGCTAAGCAACCCCAGCTCTTTCATCCGCTCCTCATAGGTTCTGTTCTCCAACCCCTTCACCAGCTTCGTTGCTCTAAGTAGGAAGAAGTAGGAAGCTGCTGCTGTGGGTATGAGCTGGCTCTGGTAAGCCAGCCACACCAAGCTTCACAGTAGTGCTTAAGGTGATGATGAGAGCGCCTTTTCGGTTACCAGCCATAAGCTTCTGCTTCTCAGAGGGCTAAGCTGAGAAATCAGCAGTGAGCCCGAGCACTATGCTGATGGTTTGCACTGCTGGGCAAGGACAGGAATGTGCATTGTCTCAACATCATCTTCTTTCCTGTTCACTTGTGTGATCAATTCAGAGAGGAAGGCATTTGGATATTTCCTTTTTGTCAGAGCTGATCAGTTTATAATGCCACAGTTTTTTAGGCCACTTAAAGTAGGATCATGTTTAGGAATACAGCTAATCCTACTGAATGATCTGTGCTGATAAGGTAGTCCCCACCCAGCCTGCTTGGCCATATCAATCCTTCTGCCTCACCTGCAGGAACTGGCTTTCTCCTGAACAGGTGCTGAGCCTGACAAGGAGTTAGGTCATTCTCCACCCCACCCCCCACTCTGCCCCCAGGTAAATAGTTTCTGGCTGTTCCTTTTGAATCCATGAATTTAGGACTACTCAGGGTTTTTTACAAACAAACTGAGGGAAAAGTATTTGAAGGTATCTTGGAGAAAACTACCCAAGAGGAAAGTTGGGCTCTGGGAAAGTCATGAATTTCATCTCTTCTTACAATCAATTCTAGCACTTACTACTGCTAAACAACCAAAGAATAAGCTCAACCTAAGAACCTCTTTCTTAACTGTTACTTCACTTGTCACTAGGCAAACATGTTTTAGAACTAAATGCCACGTTATGGTACAAAATTATTTGCAGTCCCCAGGTACAGTGACTGACATAGAGCTGCACACAATACTAGCATTAGAAGAGTATTTATTTTCACAGTTACAGACTTTAAAATCAGTAAAGTAAAAATGAGCATTTGGCCTTACTGATGTCTTCCTGCACTTTCTGTCTTTAGCAGCTTATAAACAAGCAGTTTCTCAAAATATGGTAATATATGTATATTGTATTTTCACTTCTTAAATTTAATTCAAATACAGTCTTCTTAATAATATGCAACAGGATCATGAACTGACAATATTATTAGACTTTAAAATTTGCAGAATAAATCAGCTAACTTAATTGGAAGACAGAACAGAATGTATTCTATTTTTTTTCCTGATATCTACTGCGGGTTTATGGTCGTCGGTATTTATACCAGAATTTCCCAAATAGAGTACGTTTAAATCTTGGTCCTCTCATCCATCAAAACATTTGATTTAAGGGAAAATTTATAATTCTGTTCACAGCAGAATTCAAATTCAGCCGAATTTTGAAAATTATTGTTACCCTGTATGTTGCAAACCTGCATATTTAAAAACTGGATCCTTTGTAAGTTAAAACCAATTAGTCGTAAATGTGGCCAAAAATAGTATGATTCCCTTTAAGCGGTAAAATGGTAGCTCCTTGCTACTCCTGCTGTTCCTGGTCCCTCTTTTGCGTCATTGCTGAGAAGCCCTGCAAGATTCGCTCCCACTGGTGAGGCCTCTGCCTCGGACCTCCAGCTTGTACAGAGAAGATTAGGGCTAAAATATAGATTTTGCGTTGAGTGTCGGCTTGTTAGGTTTTGTCAAGACGTTAGGGTGGGAAGACTCAGTATATGTGGAGGGTAGTAAATATAGGAAAAGAGAAAGACAGTGGCCAAAGTGTGTGTGGGAAGAGAGGGCTGTACAGACATGCATGAACTGGGAGGAACAGGGATGATCAGCTACTAAGAAAACATGAACAAAACAGCAGAAAGAGTCTGACCAACTCCTGCCTGCATCTGTCCCTGGAGACTAGGCTGGGAGGAAAGAGAACAGAAAACTGTGCATTTTTCTTACTGCCACAAGGAAGGTCTACTCTACTCCTTTGGAGCGATTCTGAACAAAATGGATTCAAACTGCTCTGCCACAGATCACTATGAAAAACTGCCTTGTAATAGTACCACACAACCCAAACACCTGAAAAACACTGTTGTGTCTTCATGTGCACCGTGAGGAGCTCACACTGTAATGTCCATTGACTTTAGTGTAGGTTTTAACCCATACACTTCGTGAGGGCTCAGGCTCTGCCTGCTTCATTTTAGCTCTTGGAAAGTTGGGCTTCCAGCCTCTGGTAACTCTTTTGTTTTCCTCTGAGTGGATAAGCAATAGGTATTTCAGGAGATGCTTCTCTCCATTGCTTGAAAACCCATCTGAGGAGTTGCACTGCAGTTCAAGGCTCATAGTAGGAATGGAAGATAAGAGACAAAGAGGACTAGAGATAGTCAGAATTCAGCTCATTTTACTAATGCTATGACAAATAAATTATTGCATAAAATGTTCCTCCTTAGAAGCCATCTGTCTTTTTTCTTTCTAATTTTCAGCCCAAGTTTACTTGGGACAGGCATTTGCTCTTTGGAATAACATTTTTCAGTTGCTGAAAGTACATGGAATCATATCCAATATTTAGAATCCAATGTTTTTATAAAGACTAAACATTACTTCTCGTCCTTTCTCTTGCTGAGCTAAAGAAGCCAAATTTCTATATTTCTCTCTGAATATGACTCATCTTTTTCTTAAACAGTTGAGTGCTCATTTTAGCATTTCTTTCTTCTAAAATCTATGAATCCAACCAAATATTACTGCAAACCAACAATGACAATCATTTATAAAATTAGCTTTATTCTGAACATTGAGATAAACATTGAACCCTATCTAGCAGAAGAATGAAAACATGAATACAGGCGTATCCTTTGATTGAAGTCCCCTGTGGCTTCTGCCAAATCTATAATATAGCTGTAAAAAATTCTGCAGACCTACAAGAACTGACTGATGTAGTCAGAGGAAAACAGATGAATTTTTGTTCAGAAGAATCACAAGAAGATGCTGGCTTGTTCTGAGGCAGGTCATGTTACACCTGATGCAAGTTGGCCTTGTTTGAAGTCAATGGTAATATTCCCATTTACATTAAGATTTTATTAGTGTTCTAACAGTTAAGTGTAGGACTACTGGTCCTTGTGCGATGGAACACTGGGTGTAGATCTTTATATTAAAATAATCTGATTTCTCATTAATGCAGCAGCAATTAATTTGCACTTACAACTTATGGAAATAAGTCAATTTGATCATCATTCAAAATGTCTCATTTCTCAGAAACCTGAATTTTAATGAAAAGCAAGAACATGCTCTGACACTTTAGCTGGTCTTGTCTCCATTCTGTTCACATTGAATATTAGTTGTTTAAAGCATGTGAATAACTTAATTACACTGTACTAATTTAACATTCTAGCTTTAAACCTGAAATAACTTATGAAGGTGACAGCAAAAGGAAAAAAGCAAAACCTCAACTTTGCCCAGAAAGTAACTAGCTAAGCAAATAAAGTTGAATTCAGACCACCCATGTATCCAAAATTGCTGCTTCAACAGCTCCTCATCTAATTTCAAGAATACAACAAAGCATTTCAGCTAAAGACTACCTAGAGCTGCAGAAACCTTTCTCTCTGTACAAGCAGTGTATTACTGGATGATATTTTTAATCCTAAACTTGTGTATAGTTTGAATTCACCTCATGGTGCTTCTGTTGCCTCAAAGTAAGGCATCTGCATATCCATCTAGCCTTACCTCAGTGACAATGACGTGCAGGAACCATTGGTACTCCCCTTTTCTAGAACCACAGTTTCCAGGATATTCAGCTCATCAGTCTCTCTTCCCTTTAAGGTAACTTTCATGAGCACAGGGAGTGGATATATAACAGCTAGATGGTAAAGCTGGGTGAAGAAAATCCTGAAACAAGTGGTAGATGATTGAAAATGACCTGAAGCTAGTATCTACCAGATCCGGCCTGAGAGATGCACTAGTCTGAATTCTAGTTGTGTTTTGCAGAAAAGAGGTTTTTTTTTCCTCAATGTATTTTCGCAGAGTTAAAGTCCCTTCAAACCTCATGGTCTTATTTTTCACGTTTGTCTCCCTTTGGATTTCAGCTGAGATGCATACAAAAGAAACAGGTTTTTATACAAGTTTAGAGTCACCTGGATTATAAACCCCAGATGGAAGTGATTGCCACGCTGACATGTGTGGAGATTTATTAAAGATCTCTCTGTCTTTATCTGTGTCCTACCAGGATGCTAAGGCCAAGCAGGCGAAGGCAGGTTATTCCTTGAAAGGGTCATTCCTTCCACAAGCAGAGGTAGGTTCACAGCTGCCTGCAGAACATTTCCCAGTTCCATGTTTTTCCGGTCCTCAGGTGCAGCACCAGATGCTTCTATTTTCTGTCTCCCTTGCACTCATCATGATTTCTCAAATAAGGCACATGGCTTTGCTCTGCAGCTTCAGGATTAATTTGCATTAGCCCCACAGGGCTTTGATTTTTACTTTTATGTATTTGGTGGAGGGTTTTGTCCATATATATTGTGTAGTCAACATCATCTAAAGGGAATTAGAATTAGTTGCCTTATAACAGCATGCTTAGAGTTTTCTATTAATACTTTCTTAACTGAAAATGTTTGAACCTCTCATCAGCTGAGCACAAAAGCACATAAAGATACAAGAAATTATGCTGTAAGAATGAAAATGTAATTACTTTCTTTTTTTTTTATTATTTTATCATTCCTGATGTACTTAACAAGAGGGCTTTATGGGAAGCATTGTCATCCTTGCCTTGCAGAGACTTCCATCAGGTCTGGATGGAAATGCCTGCATTTCTCTAGTGACATTGAAATGTGCATGGGGCAGACACTTAGAGAAACAACGTGGGTTAACAAGAATTGCTCCTGACCTTTTGCTCTGTGGTGCTCTTCCCACACATGATGAAGCAGCTACTTTATCACTAACATACATTGGGAAATGTTATATTTGTGTATGAGGCTCTAATAAGTAGGATTTCATTATTAAGCTAGATGGTTTGGGTTGGAAGAGACCTTGAAGATAATTTAATAACTATATACTCTTTGCTTAAGGCCAGAAATATGAAAACAGGTACAGATTTTTTATCACACACTACCCAAAAACCTAATATATTCACTGATTATGGATCCTGAGAGGAGAGCCCAAAGAACGCAAAGACATATTGTATTTAATTTTCTCTTTTGTTATAAAATGTTCCATTATGTATCGGGTTTGTAATTTTGAATGGAAAAATTATGTTTTGCTGCTGGAAAACTCATAACATAATACTATCACCCAGATAAATACACAAAAGCTAAGGTGTTTCTTAAGATACAGAATGGAAAGAGAGGTGAATAATTGTTTTTGCCCATAGAAAATTCTGTTCTCTATCAATGAAATACTGAAAATGTTGTCCTTTCAAAGTAGCTACAGACTAAAAAAATAGTAATTTCATTTTACTTTCTTTGCTTTTTCTCTTAAGCTTGAATCTTTCAATTTTCATTTCCATTAGTGAAAATTTAAAATGCTTTGCAAGAAGTATCTTCAGGTTTTCAGAAATGCGCAATCATTATTAATAGTTTGTCTGATGAAACAGAATTGTCTGATGCTCTGATGTATCACAAGTCTGTCATTCATATACCAGAAAAATTCACTTCTAGCATCAGTAGACCTGCACAGCCAAATGAAGACACTTGAAGCCTACAGGGGTATGAGAATATCTCCACTATCTTAACTCATCTCAGTTTCCCTGTCCAGACCTGATCTCTCTTTTTTGAATCACAGAATCATGGAATGGTTCAGGTTGGAAGGGACCTTAAAGATCAATTAGTTCCAACTCCTCTGCCATAGGCAGGGACACCTTCCAATCAATCAGGTTGCTCAAAGTCTCATCCAGTCTAACTTTGAACACCTCCAGGACAGGGCATCCATGACTTCTCTGAGCATCCTATTCCAGTGCCTCACGGCTCTCCTAGTAAAAAATTTCTTCCTAATATCTAATCTAAAACTACTCTGAATGAATCAACCAAGTCCTTCTGGGATATAATTAAGATGTATTTCTGGGGATGGTTTTCATAGGATCACAGAATCACCAGGTTGGAAGAGATCCACCGGATCATCGAGTCCAACCATTCCTATCAAACACTAAACCATGCCCCCTCAGGACCTCATCCACTCGTGCCTTAAACACCTCCAGGAAAGGTAAATCAACCACCTCCCTGGGCAGCCTATTCCAGTGCCCAATGACTCTTTCTGTGAAAAACTTCCTCCTAATCTCTAGCCTAAATCTCCCCTGGTGGAGCTTGAGGCCTTCTTGTCCTGTCCTCTGTCACTTGGGAGAAGAGGCCAGCTCCTTCCTCTCTACAACCTCCTTTCAGGTAGTTGTAGAGGGTAATGAGGTCTCCTCTCAGCCTCCTCTTCTCCAGGCTAAACAACCCCAGCTCTCTCAGCCCTTCCTCATAGGGCCTGTTCTCCAGCTCCTTCACCAGCTTTGTGGTGCTTCTCTGGACTCTTTCTAGAGCCTCAGCATCCTTCTTGTGGTGAGGGGCCCAAAACTGAACACAATATTCAAGGAGCGGCCTCACCAGTGCTGAGTACAGAGGGAGAAAATCCTCCCTGGACCTACTGGTTACACCGTTTCTGATACAAGCCAGGATACCATTGGCCTACTTGGCCACCTGGGCACACTGCTGGCTCATGTTCAGTCGGCTGTCGACCAACACCCCCAGGTCCCTCTCCTCCAGGCAGCTTTCTAGACAGACTTCTCCCAGTCTGTAGCTCTGCATAGGATTGTTCTACCCCAAGTGCAGGACCCGGCATTTGGCCGTGTTAAACCTCATACCATTGGTCTCAGCCCAGCAGTCTAGCCTGTTCAGATCCCTTTTGCAGAGCCTCCCTACCCTCCAGCAGATCAACACTTCCACACAGCTTAGTGTTATCCACAAACTTATTAAGGGAGCACTCAATGCCTTCATCCAGGTCGTTGATGAAGACATTGAACAGGACTGGACCTAACACTGAGCCCTGCAGAACCCCACTTGTCACTGGCCTCCAGCTGGACTTAACACCATTTACCATCACTCTCTGGGCCCAGCCAGCCAACCAGTTTTCTACCCAGGAGAGTGTGCACCTGTCCAGGCCAGAGGCTGACAGTTTGCGTAGCAGAATACTGTGAGAAACTGTGTCAAAGGCTTTGCTGAAATCTAGGAAGTCCACATCTGCAGCCTTTCCCTCATCCAGCAGCCGAGTGACTTTGTCATAGAAGGCGATCAGGTTAATTTGGCAAGACCTGCCTTTTGTGAACCCATGTTGACTGGGCCTGATCACCTGGTTCTCTTGTAAGTGCTTCATGATAGCACTCAAGATCACCTGTTCCTTGACTTTCCCTGGCACTGAGGTCAGACTGACAGGCCTGGAGTTCCCTGGATCCTCCCTGCGACCCTTCTTGTAGATGGGCACAATATCAGCTTCCAGTCCAGTGGAACCTCCCTAGTCTTCCAGGACTGCTGGAAGATGATGGAAAGGGGTTTGGCCAATACATCCGCCAGCTCCCTCAAAACCCTAGGATGAATCCTGTCTGGCCCCATAGACTTGTGGGTGTCTAGTTGGGCAAGCAAGGCTCTGACCACCTCCTCTTGGACCATGGGAGCCTCGTATTGCTCCTCTAGTTCCAGGGTTTGCACACAAAGGGAACAACTTCCTTTACAATTAAAGACTGAGGCAAAGAAGGCATTAAGTACCTCAGCCTTTTCCTCATCCCCTGTCACTGCTGTTCCTTTTGCATCCAATAGGGACTATATGGTCTCCCTAGTCCTCCTTTTATTATTTATATATTTATAGAAGGATTTTTTGTTATCTTTCACCGACTTACCCAATCTGATTTCTAGTTGAGCCTTAGCCCCTCTGATTTTTTCTCTACACAACCTCACTTCCCTCCTGTAGTCCACCCAAGAGGCCTGTTCCTTCTTCCAGAGCCCATAAACATTCCTCCTCTTCTTGATGTCACTCAAGATCTCTCTGTTCAACCAAGCTTTTTTTTTCCCCTGCTGGCTTTTTTTTCTGGAATATGGGGATGTCTTTCTCCCAAGCTGCTAGGATCTCCCTTTTGAAGAGCTCCCAGCCCTCATGGGCTCCCTTGCCCTTAAGTACTGTCTCCCATGAGACTTTGCCAACTAGCCTCCTGAAGAGTTCGAAGTCTGCCCTCTGGAAATTTAATGCTTTCTTTGTGGTTGTTCCCAGTGGTTGGCTGGGAAAGGAGTAGGGCCACTGTTCTTTCCTGAAGAATCTTCTCACATGCTTTCAAATCAAGGTCCAGGGCTTTAAACGCACACCCTTGATATCATGGTTTACAACAATGGACTTGATAGGCTGTAACACAGTTCTTACATCATTTCAGACCATTGTATCTGGAAAGACAAAAGCTAAGGGGGAGGAAGCAAAGAAAGGGAAAGGAAAAAGAAGGAAAAGAAATAAAACCCCCAGAAATAATGTCTAAAATTCACAGAGCTATGAAATGGATGCCAGAGGTGACCCAGGGTCACAGCTACTCCACAGGGCTGCTGACAGCATTTTGTAGCAGTGCTTGTCCTCAACAGCATGCACACAAGCCAGCCTGTATGATTTGATCTGGAAACAGTCACTGGTCTCTTGGGTGGATTGCTCTGTGGGGTGTGAAACAAGTACTAGCATCTTGCAAGCGCATTTAAGACCTTTGGCCAAATGAATTCTCAGCCTGATCCGCGTTAAAAGCTATGACAGTATTAGTCTTCTTATGCAAGCAGGGGAGAAGGAGGAATAGCTCTAAGCATCCACCAGTTTTGGATTATTTGGCGTTTGTTTGTACCTGTTTGTATTCATTTATTCAAGAGGCCTCTGATGACTTTGATCTTTACTTCCATAGCAAAGACTTCTATTCACATAAGAAATGAGAAAAGAGAGGGTTGTTAAAAAAAAGATGAAAAAATACATCTATACAACCCAACATGTCAAAAAAAGACAAAAGGAGGTTGGCTGTTTTTGAGGTTTGCTCAGAATGAGTCCAGACAGGATTGCTGCTGAAGTGCTCTGAGCTGACTTGAACTGGGATCTGAGGAGTCAATAAACCATTGACTCAAAGGATGGATTTTTTTTTTTCTCACTGGTGTCCTGCAGGACAATACTGTTCTACTGTGCAATATTTCTACAGTATACATGCTCACAGGAAGTTCCATCAGCACTGAATATCTTCTCACACTTTGCTCTGACTGTTTGCCAAGTATGAAGCCTTAATGCTTCATATTTTAGAAAGGTGTTGTGATTTAACCCCAGTGGGAAACTGAACCCTATCCAGTCACTCACTCACGCTCCTCAGTGAGACAGAGGTGAGAATCGGAAGGGTGAAAATGAGAAAACTGATGAGTTGAGATAAAGACTGTTTAACAGATGAAGTAAAAGCTGAATGCACAAGCAAAGCAAAATAAGAAATCTATACATTGCTTCCTACTGGCAAGCAGGTATTCAGCCATCTCCAGGAAAGGTGGGCTCCATTCTGCATAATGTTTACTTGATAGTTACTAGGGAAAATAAATGCCATAACTCAAAGCTTCTCTTCTTCCTTCCCTCTTTTTATTGCTGAACATAATGTCACAGGGTATGGGAAACACCTCTGGACAACTGGGGCAAGCTCTCCCAGCTGTGCTTTCCCAGTTTCTTGCACACCCCCATCCTATTCAGTGGTGGGGCAGCATGAGAATCTCCAAAACTTTGACTCTGAGGAAGCACTGTTCAACATTAAGTGCTGTTCAGCGTTAACTGAAACATCAGTGTGTTATCAACACTGCATCACAAATCCAAAAGAGCAATTTAAGAGCTACAGTGAAGAAAATGAACCTTATCCCTGCAAAAAAAAAATTACATGGGGAAAATACGGTATAAGATGGGGAATATTATTAATATTTTATTACCTGATATTACCTGATAAAATCTTTTTAAAAAAATTATTATTTTCTAAGTGCCTTTCCTGTTTGCTTTAATGTTTTTCATCTTTTCCTTTTCTAATTTACTAGAAGACATACAAGACAGGTCAGAATTTAACTTAAAAGCTTTTAAGAAGAAGAGAAACAAAAATGTATCAAAATACAGAAAATACTTTTGCAGGTAAACTTGTAAACATTTTACCAAGTTCACTGGCTTTACATAACCTGTACTGTATGATTTGGGAAAACAAATGCAGTAGTGTGAATATTGTTTAAAAATTGTCAAGATTTTTTTCAGGAAAAAAATATTCAGAAAAAAAAAATCACGGTCTCAAAAATGAGAAAATAACCTTAAATCATCTAATGAGTGATCTTCTGGAGCACATTTAGTCAAGAGAAAATAGATTAGATTCACTGAAATAATTGAGATATAATTAGACCAAATTTGCAGTTAATTTGGCATAAATTTGACCAAAAAAAGGAGCAAACCAAAGTCATGCCTGGGGTAGAATCTTCTTTATACTTCCTACCTTCCTTCTTAAGATGCTTACAGATAATTTTTATTGGTAGCAATTTGGTGTTAGTGGATAACCAACAATATATTACTAAGTTCATGCCATATTACTCCTCCAACTTGCAGAAACCTATTTCTTTCATGCATAATACTTTTTTAATTTATCACTTCTTGAGAGCACTTAAGCAACTGTGATTCTATTAAACCAATGTTCAATAGCTGTGCCTGTGTTTCACACTTGGCTGATAAAAGAAAAAGATGGCATACATTACAGCTATTGATTGACTATAGTTTATTTATGTTTTTAACCTATAAGTCTTTAACAATCACCTTAATTTGGTGTGTGCATGTGTGTGTGGAGAGTGCTGAGCCGATAAAAGTAAGCTACAAGTACAATCCATACCAAGAAAGTAGAAGTATGGTTTAACATTTTCTTTGTTTATGGAGTGAATTTATAGCTTGTGACTTTGTCAGTTCTAGACAGAAATTTTCTCTCCTTACATACACAACAGGGATATCACAAGAACTACTAGTACAATCATCCCTAAACTGGAATGTTCACCAATGCTGTTTTAAGGGATTTTTGTAGGGATTCAGTTTCCCATCCATTTCCATACGTTTTCCTAAGTCCTGTGACAGGCTTTCTGTTGATAATGTGCTTTCAGTATGTGACATCAATGCATCAGACAAAGGAAAATAACGCATAAAATATGATGGTGAGGAAACTAAATCAAACAATTGTGTATGGACTTATCCAAGATGATGTGGAAAGTCAGAACTGAAAATATCCAGAGGGAAGAGCACAAATGTCAAAGGCACCTAGTCCAGATAAGGGAAAGAAGAACACAGAGAAACAAGAAAATCTCTTAAAATGCGAAAGAAATTCAAAATAATATGATCAAATTATTTCCATTCTATGATCTGCTGTATGGCAGTCACAGAGAATCTTTGAAATAAAAAGAGAAACTGAGAAAGCAAAGTGGAGAAGTAGATGGTAAAAGGCACTTGAGGTACTTACTCTGCTGTATATTTCTCGGGGTCATCAGAATGATAGCTCTTGAGACTGTTATTTTGCAGGGGTTCACAAGAACAAGACAAAATGTCACTTGTGTTTGGTTTATTAATTAATTTATGCAAAAAGCAGTTTTCAGGAACACTCCATCACAAGTACAGCTACCAAGATATCTCCTTAGAATCAAAACACAAAAGCTGACACGAACATTTGTGCATGAGGCTCCTATACTCACTGAACACTCCTTCATGACCCAAAGAAAAGGTTGGGTGAATTTAAAGAGTACAAAATATTCTTGTGACGATAACTGTAAAATGATCATAGAAACAAGTTGGAACTGGAAGATTCACAGAAAGGGTCATTTGGCACTGGAACAGGTTACCTAGGGAGGTGGTTGATTCACCTTCCGTGGAGGTGTTTAAGGCACGGGTGGATGAGGTGCTGAGGGGCATGGTTTAGTATTTGATAGGAATGGTTGGACTCAATGATCTGGTGGGACTCTTCCAACCTGGTTGTTCTATGATTTTATGGTTTTTTTTCTTTAAAATATCCTCTTTCCTTTAGACTGTTTTTAAACAAACTTTAGATTTTTTTTGTCACAAAACCTGAATGTTTCTATTTTTTCCACACTGTAAAGATATTTTCTCTAAAAATAGAAAGTAGTTTTGTAGGATTCCTGTTGGTTTTGGTTTTAAGGAAGAGATTTTTTTTTTCCCCAGCAACTTAAATCATTTCGGCTAGCAGACTGGTGAAAATAATTAATGACATACTATGACAAATGAACTTTGGAGGTCATTACTCAAAATTGCTTATGAATAGGAGGAGGAGACCCCCAAGGAAGAAAATCTTCATCCTTTGAATATTTTCAAGAAAAGATTTTTTTCTTTCCAAGGCCCCCCAGTGATCCACAGTCCAGGCACTGCTCATGGAGAGGACAGGACTTCTCACTTCTTGGAGGAGCAATCAGCACCAAAACGCATAACAGAAGTGTTATGCATTTTCACTAAAGCTGGACCAGCATGTTTTCCACTCTGCATGAATGATTATGTATATGCTTTCAGCATTTTAATGCAGGACTGATAGTGGGAGACAGTTGCTGTTAATCAAAGTGGAAACTGTAATGCAAGGGTTGAGGTAAAACTCTTTCTCTAAGTCTTGGTTTATCTATAGTTATTTGAAATGATTCATCTTTGCCCTTCATGGCCACAGTAATTTATATGATGCTATTACAGGCTATTTTATGGGACTTAGAAGCCACTGTAATGTAGAGAAAATGAGGCTGATGATAAACAGTATCTAGTATTAGAATCTTAGTACCTATCTTTACCTACCTCCAGTGCCAAATTATGCTATATAGCATTCAGATTCTGTTATGTGCTGCCTTGTAGCCTTTATCGGGATCTACCATCTAGCAGTGAAATTTGTATCCCACACTTGCTCAAGTTTCATCTGTACTTATCCCATATACCTAGTTGTAGTTCCTTGTCAGGACCTATCATCATGTTTGACTGGTGATGATGACACAAGGGTGGCTGAGAAGTCAAGTGAAGGTGGCAACCACTAGGACCCCAGGAAAGCCTCAGTATTCTCCTGGAGATATCTGGTTGGGATTTGTCTTGAAGCTGATGCAGACATTAAACACTGAGTATTACTGATATTTTTTAAAATTTATTTTCTCAGTTTTTCCATCACTAATGACAGCCATGAAAAGATGAGGGTTCTCTTAATTTTGTTTTGGATTGTTTTTTGCTTGTTGATTAGGTTTTGGAGTTTTTCCCTGACAAGGTCTATTCTCTGAGTTGTTGCTGCTTTTCTTATTGTTGCCTGTTTATTGCAGCCAACTATTTCGATAGGCTTCATTTTTTACTTTGTATTGAGCTGTTGCTTTCTGGCCGTGGCTTCATTTTCTCTGATTTTATACATAATGAACAAAACGGAAGAAAAACAAACAACAGCAAAATATGTCATTATCCTTTGCATCTTTTCCATGCTTTTTGCTGATCATATGCACGTCATTTGTAGTGCTGCCAAGAACATCTGAAACTGAATCAACTACCTTTGGGTTTGTAATTCCTTTATGATCTATTTTCCTATTTATTTTTATCTGAACGGTTTAGTAGTGCAGCTTGAAAAAGATACAGGCAAAGGTCTTTGGTCTGAGTTTCTGTTGAATTAACATGAGCCATTTCACATACCATTGGGTACTGGCATAATACATTGCAGGCTGGTGGTTGGCCTTGAGAACGTAAATAAAATTCATTTATTTTCTTTTTCAGCTCCTATCTTACTTGGACAGCAGACAGTCTTATCACAAGTCAGTGCTATACTAGCAACAGATTATACCTGAAGAAGGGTAATGGATACAAGAAGTTCATTCATCTGTCAATCTTGCTATTTACCTTATATATATTAATAGAACATATCTGCTGCATAGAATGTACTATTTTTAGTTTTCTCTTCTTTAGTCCTTGTATATGGAGATATAACTGTGCAGTTTTTTAAAAGTAGGGGAAAGGAGGACATGATCTGCATTATTCATAGGAAAAAAAAAATATGGTCTAGAGATAGGTCTGGTGAACCAAAAGAAATCACAGGGAAAATCAGTAATTAAAGTTAACAACTTAAAGTATGTACCTAAGAGCCCATATAGCTCTCTCTAAAGGGCTGTATTTCAAAAGATCCCTTTACATTCAAAGACGACAATGGTAGTTTTCAAACTGTCTTTAGTGTGCATATCTGTGCCATTGAAATCTATACTGAACAGGGTATTCCAGTCTCCTTTTGCAGACTGCTATAGAAAACAGTTACTTGTAGAAAGAACTTCATCTCATCCCAATTCGCAGATTTAAATAAGTCAGATAAAATGTAATTTAGTAATGCCTTTTGCCTTTTTCCCACAAAAATAAAAAGAATCTTCCTAACTTGGATATACCTGCCTTCTGCAGCAGTGCTTACAAGTTCACTGAGATGAATGTCTTCATCAATGACCTGGATGAGGGCATTGAGGGTACCCTTAGCAAGTTTGCAGATGACACAAAGCTGTGTGCAAATGTCGATCTGCTGGAGGGTAGGGAGGCTCTGCAAAGGGACCTAAACAGGCTGGACCGCTGGGCAGTGTCCAACGGCATGAGGTTTAACACGGCCAAATGCCGGGTCCTGCACTTGGGGCAAAACAACCCTATGCAGAGCTACAGACTGGGAGAAGCCTGGCTGGAAAACTGCCAGGAGGAGAGGGACCTGGGGGTGCTGGTCGACAGCCAACTGAACATGAGCCAACAGTGTGCCCAGGTGGCCAAGAAGGCCAATGGCATCCTGGCTTGTATCAGAAACGGTGTGACCAGCAGGTCCAGGGAGGTGATTCTCCCTCTGTACTCAGCACTGGTGAGGCCGCTCCTTGAATACTGTGTCCAGTTCTGGGCCCCTCAGCACAAGAAGGATGTTGAGGCTCTGGAGCAAGTCCAGAGAAGAGTGACGAGGCTGGTGAAGGGGCTGGAGAACAGACCCTATGAGGAGCGGCTGAGAGAGCTGGGGTTCTTTAGCCTGGAGAAGAGGAGGCTGAGAGGAGACCTCATTACTCTCTACAAGCACCTGAAAGGAGGTTGTAGAGAGGAGGGAACTGGCCTCTTCTCCCAAGTGACAGGGGACAGGACAAGAGGGAATGGCCTCAAGCTCCGCCAGGGGAGATTTAGGCTGGAGATTAGGAGGAGGTTTTTCATGCAGAGGGTCATTGGGCATTGGAATAGGCTGCCCAGGGAGGTGGTTGAGTCACCTTCCCTGGAGGTGTTTAAGGCATGGGTGGATGAGGTCTTGAGGGACTTGGTTTAGTGTTAGATAGGAATGGTTGGACTAGAAGATCCGATGGGTCCCTTCCAACCTGGTTGTTCTGTGATTCTGTGAATCCCACTTATAATTTTCCAGAATTTGAAGTCTTGGACTATTTTTTGATATTACAATGGAGTTGTGTTCCAAAACATGATGTACCTTATGATGAAAAGGGTGTACATGTTGTGCGTTCAGGATCCCCAACAGCTAACAGGTCTGCAGGGAATGAAAATCAATATTGACCAGCATGTTTGAATACAGATATGAGATTTAATCATATGCTTGGGTATGATCATCAAACACTTATAGAACTGAATCAATGAAGATTACAAAAAAGGTAGCAAGACACACACAAAAATAATTTTAAAGGAAAAATATAATTTTTCTTATGGAGTTAAAATGAATAGTTAATGTGTATCTGTGTATGTCTGCTCGTGGTTGTATCTCAGATGCAGACTTGCCTCTGTGACTCAACGGGTGGTAAGAACATTGGCGATTGGTCAAAAATGTCAGAGGGCTGGTTGCATTTCTCCTGACCACCTCCAACGCTGAATTAAAATTCACTGAATTTAAATAACAATATTGCAAAATATTGAACTGAAAAGCCCTAATGTCTGTCTAGCTACTCTACTTCTAGATAAATAGAGTAGTTGAAGTAGTGAAATTAAGCAGTGTAATATGAACCCATCACTGTTGGAGAGTGAGATCACAGCAGCAAATCTTGCCATCTGCTCTTTCGGCTTCTTCACCAGGTTGCAAGGCCGGCAATATCCTCCCTTTTGCCCTATTAAAAGTGATATGTGCTCTCTTCTGTATCAAGGTATTTGATGCAGCCCAAACTTCATACATTCTTAACCAAAACTAGTAAGAGCAGACTTGGACCAAGCCATAGGACGTTACCCCTCAAAGGCTGTCCACTGAAGCATTGAACTCACTAAACGTAAACTCAGAGTAAAGCAGAACAAAGCTAGGTTTTAATATCCAGTCCTAAATGAGCTAATCTGTGGACTGGAAGAGAGTGATGTGGGTTTTTTTACCGCAGTGTTTGACCCCACTAAAGAAAATCTGTTACACCAAGCACCTAATATAGTTAAAGATAACATGGGTATTTCTGCAAGGTTTTACCCTGCTCACATATAGCCATGTTTTCAGCAGATTTATTCAAACAGTAGCAGACAATGTTTATATACATGTAGAGTCACTGTGACAGAAAAATATTCCATGGAGAAAAGTAAGTCAAGAAGGCAAGCAAAAGAATTTAATTGTAAATACTTCGCAGTTTTTAACCTAGCTTCCCCTACCAAAATTAAAAATCTTTTCTTGATGTTTCTCTATACATTAAGCATATCTGCATCCATTCAAAATACCATTTTCTTAAAAAGAGACATAATTTAAGTATTTTTAAATATTTTTTTAAAATGCCAGTATCTATCTTTTTTACAGAGCTATACAGAGACCAAACATTTTAATCAGGTTTCTAATGAACAAAGATTTTCATATCCTGGAGATTATAATGTTGAGGAACATGTATTTAATGAATCTGTGCTGTGGCACACCCGAGAAAAGATTTAGGAGGTACATCTTTAAGAAGTAATACTACTTTAAAACTCCTATATTATATCTGATTAATATCAGCAAAAAGAAAGAGATTTGCTCTGTAGATTCTGTTAATTTCTTTTTCTTTTCATTTTCTTTTCAAATCAACAAGCACAAATACCTTGTCTAAAGAACAGTGAAGGAGGTGTGAAGAGATGAAGAATCTTGGTGTTCTCATCCTTGTCTGGGTGTTATATTAAGAGGGGAAAAAAAATAGAGAACTTTAGCTACTCAAAGATGGGTACAAGGGATGACAGTTTCCATTAACAGTATTCAGAACAGAAGTGAATGAGTGAATCTCACCCTTGAAAGAGCAGAGACTGAGGGTGAGGGCTAAGTGAGCATCTAGAATACAAGGTCTATATTAAGCAAATGGAAATATCTCAGCTACAAGTGCTTCATAGATATCCTCCATTCTTTCACTAATTATTCCTTTTTGCATTAGTTGCTCTGGGTATTACTCTTTGCTGTGAAAAACACATCTTTCCTTACTGGAATACCACTGTTTCTGGGGTGTGGGTTGATTTTCTTTTTAATTTCCTAACACGTTATGCGACTAGAACTTAGTTTTAATTTACAACATAGAGCAAGGTTTTAAAGCTGGGACCACAGAATCTCCTGTAGTGGAATCTGTGCATTCACTTAATGTTTCTTAAAGTCAGCAAATCAAAAAAGTTTGCAGATCTTCAATTCAGGAAGAACAAGATTGAAAATATAAATATATTAAATATTTCCAGGGAGAAAAATAAATATCAGCTAGTGCACAGTTGAATTAACTACTCCTAAAAGCTGTTATTAGTTGCAGATGTCCTCTGATGTGGTACACTTTTGCAGCAAAAATGCTTTCTTTTGTTGTTTCATTCCACTTGATGCTAGCAGTGTTACTCCTTTCCACTCCTGTAGGGTAGGGTTTCCAGCTGGTAAACTACAATCACCCTTTCTGACTCTTAATTGCATCTGTGAAGTAATCAGCCAAGCTAATTATTTGTATTCTAAAGGCACTTTGACCTTGCTTTCCACCTTCCAAAAGTGTATTCAGCATTGGGCAAATAAAGTAAAATTGACGGTGCGCTGTTAGAAAGCAACTCTTCGGCTGCTGTGCAGTGGTGCAGGTTCTCGGGGGAAGTAATTTGTACTACATTTATTTTTAAGGCTATGGACCCAAAGAATGATCCTTTTTATTTTGTTCTGCATTAAAAAAAGGAAGAGGTAAAGAAGTAGTTAATGAATCACAGAGATCAAAATTTATCTTGCTGTAATTCCATTAGACTTTCAGACCAAGATGCATTTTTTTTTTCAAAAACACCAAAGATAGGGCTAGAATCCAATGCATGACACCCCCTTCTTTACTATGCTAAAAAAGCACGTTGCTTTTTTTCAGGTTAGCATTTCCTAAGGCCTTATACTACACCCAGAAACACAGAACACTTACTATGTGTTAATTTTATTTTACAGATTCTTCATTATTTCCTTTTTGCCCAACACTTAATTGGAGCGCATAATATTTATAATTTCAAAATATTTTATTTTTTTTCTTATCACATGTTGGAAGTTGGTTTTCATTTGCTTAATTCTTGATGAGAACATATATGGACAGAAGGCTTTCAGCTCAATAAATGCAGCTTGCCCAGTCAGCAGCACCACTATCCCACTTGCATCCTTAGCACTAAGTGCTGCCAGCAAAGTAAATTACAGTGTTGGGTTTACGAGCAGTTTGGCTGCCAGGCAAGCGTTGTGTGTGGCCATGTATCTAACAATCAGTCCTTGGCAAAGGAAGGATGAGTACCAATATGAGTGTGCAAGGGAAGAAAGAACAGGTGAGAATTTTCAAATTGCGTTGTTTCTCTTCTCTCAGACTCCACTGTCTGCCATCCAGGAGCTAGGAACGGCACTACAAGGCTGATCTGCTCAGTGCAGTCAGAGTTTCTGTTGTATGCAGTGATCATTGAGCTCTGTAATCAATGTGGCTACATTAAAATTTCCAGCTGTTGGTTCCATATTTTGCCTGCAGATGCATGTGTGTGGCTTCTGTGCTTCAATGGGAACAGTGTATGCATAGCTGGGGATAGGATTTGTCTATGTGTATGTACACATAAGTATACACATGCATCTCTGTATATACAGTAGTTGTAAGGAGGAAAAGAAATACGTATTCCTGAATGATAGTTTTCATCAGCTTCCCATTTCCTTTCTGTACCATAACTTCTTATTTCTCTGTAGAGTCCTGGGCTTTAGGGTGTAGCAGTCTTCTTTAGGAAACATGTATGGCATTTGGTGACTCTATTTCAACCAAAACAATGAGATTGATCCAAACTTTTTCCCTAACCTTCAGCTGAACCACAGCCCGAACTGTTTGGAAATGTTAAAAGAAGTGAGAGAGAGAGAGAGAGAGAGAGAGGAGAGGACGTCAGAAAAGCAAGGGCAGAGCAGAGCAGAGAAGAGAGAAAAAGGACCAAATGTTCTGTTTGTGTCTGTGACAGGAAACTGCAAGACTGAAATATCCCAGAAAGTCTATTCCTGCTGTACTGATGAAGCCAAAGCCAAGTGCTTCTGGAAATCTTTCAAGAAATCCTGTTTATTTCCAGTCTTGCTTCCAGACCAGAGAGGCTTGGACAAGGCATTCAAAAATTTGAATGCTTATCAGCTGCTTCTTTTGCTTTTCACCACTTAAATAAGAGTCCAGACTCATCATCTACTCTTGTGGTTGTAGCACTTCCTTCTGAAGACATCTCACTCCACTCATACAGTTCAGGCAGTTTAAAAAACTGAATTTAGTTTTTCTAATCCTAAAGCGAAACATGGTAAGATAGACAAGTTGTTTCATAACATCCTATCACTGAGGAAGAGTTGGTGGTGATATTGTCCTTTCTCTTGTTGTTTGTTTTGAGCACTGCAGCATTTTGAGTATCGATACATATCCTCTTTGATACAGTGGTTGCAGTTTACCTGGTAATATGATTAACCATTTATCTATTGCTGCAGAAGTGATACTGCATTTGTCTTTGAAGCTTACTCTGTATATCTGCATGCAGCTGCACTTGCAGTTCAGGCACTAGCTGGGACCATTATTTTTACTTAGGTTTTTTTCAGATCAGAGCCAAGAATATGAATGACTTGTTCTCCTTAAGTTAAGGAAGCGTTTGCCCAAACTTCATTCTTCACGTGATCATTCCAGACCAGGTAGGACTTAGGTGGCTAATTTCATATTGTAACCGAACTGCTTTTCTCATTCCTAATTATATTAAAGAATTAAATACTGGACCTTAACTGAAAAAAAAATAGTCAGTTTTATTAAAAAGTAGAAAAGAATTCTGTATCTCTTTCATAGACACTCTTCTTCTTCCTCAAAAAAGTATCAGTCCTTTGCACCATGTATATTTAAGGTATGGCATCCATATCGAAGCCTTGTTATTCCTATTCTGTAAGAAATCTTTCAATTTTCATTCCTGCTTCGTAGGTCCCATGTCAGTCCAGGCAAATCCTTTAACATACAATCTCTCACAGAAGTCTGTCTTAACAATATAACCATATGTAACCTTACTTCAAGTTATTCAAATCCAACTTGTAATTCTGCTTGTTTTGAAATGAGTAGCTGGGCATGAGTCATAGATTACACGTTCAGAAAGGACCAGTGTGATTAACTACCCTGACCTGTGACACGGGACATCAGGCTAGCCTGAATTAGTTATTACTGTAGCTAGACCATGACTTTCACACTAAGCCCTTTTTATTTTTTTTTAAATTTTTTTTTTTGTCACATAAGCATATGTAGACTAAGATCACCTCATACCTTCATTTTATGTTTGATAAAGTGATTAGATTGCCTGTTTTTTTATGAGTCATGTTCTTTCATAATCTAATTATTCTCACAATTCTTCTCTGAACTCTTTCCAAGTATCAGTCCTTCTAGAATTGCAGACATAGGAATGGACTTGAGTAGTCCAGTGATGTTTACTTTGGGACAAATATATAAGTGTTATCGACTCTTTACACTTGCTCAGTATTCCCTTGTTACTAAATGAATCTTTTTAGCCTTTCAAAAAACAGGATTATACATGAAGATCAGATAAGTTCAGAGCAGGATCACCACCATGGGTCTCCCCAGAATTAGTTTCCCCTGTTAATGTCTTTTCTCTTCTTAGTATCATTCTTGTTCTTTATACTTTAATATCTCTCTCTCTTAACATTTTTTTTCTTGTTCAAATTAAAATGGATACTATTTGCAAGCTTCTAGCTTACAAATCAATCAAGATTGCCCATTGCCTGTAACCTTTCTCTTTTATTATCTGGCAAACTCTAACACATCATGATAGCTGCAAACTTTGTTAATGACATTTTTATGTTATTTTCCAGGTCATTGATAAAAATTCATTAAAATGCATTACCATTGCACTACATATGGGATTAGACTAAAAACACACCTGCTTGATGATGATTTTGCTGACATCTGTGACTTATTTAATGGATAAGATATGTACCATTTACTGTGTTAATTTTGTATCATGGTATTCTGTATTTTTAGTCAAAATATCCTTAGATACACAGTCAAAGGTTTTATTAATATTTATTTTATTTATTAAATTAATCAACAACCTTCTGACTTATTTTAAAGGAAGATATCTGTACTTAAGGCCCTTCCTGTGGATGGTACAAAAGTAGAGACTTGTAACTAAGTCTCCTAAGTTCCTGATTCCAGCATTATTGATGTTCTTGGCTGGCGGTCTCTCGGTATAAATGCTTACATAAATAGAAACAGTTAACATTAATGGAAATATGACATCATTTGCCAGATCTCTCCTGGCCAAATGATGCCTTGGTTGTAGATATCCCAGTTTTCTAAATATTTAATAATTTATGCACTACAAGATAATAATGTAGAAGAGCTGGAAGAATACACACTATGAAACCAGGAAGAAAGAGCTGGTAAAGGCAGTCTGGCCATGATTTCACAGTACTGCTGGAGGAATATTGGTCAAGCTTAGGCTAAAATAGCCAGGTCCCACTTTTGTTCCTATCACCTACACTTCCTCTCTCTTATTGGATTTCATCTGCTACTTCCATGAACTATTTCTGCTTCTCATCTGGTTTCAGTGGGAGTCAATTCAGATAAAAGAAATGGCATAACACTGACCAGAAAAAGATTCCAAGGTGATGAGCAAAGGCAGGGGAGGAGAAGACTCTCAGGATAAGGCAGCAGAAAAGATGAAAATACTGCAAAGCAGAACAAATGAGAATTATTCTACTCGGAAATGAGCACTTACCTGCACTTTAGCCATTAAAAATCAGATAAAATCAAACCAAACCAAACCAGCATGTTTTAGAATGGCTGGGGAAAACAAAATAGGAACATACTAGCAGGTTTTGAATAAATATTTTACTTTTCTACTAGCATTTGTACCACAATTTATTAACTGCAGATTAGACTTAGACTAAAGATAGACTCCAAGTTATGTACTAAATAAATGTGTTTAACTTGCTTTCTTTTTTGATCACTACCTATAAGCAGAATGGCCAATACTATTTTTGCCAGTTACAATAAAACAGCAAGAACTATGACTTAATTTAGTAATAATTCTAAAATTCTACAAATTCACACATTTCACAGCATCAATTTGAAAAGCAAGAAGTACAAAAATAGACAACATTTCATATTAGCTGAATGAAAGGCCTAGAGAAATAAAAGAAAAATTGTTTAAAATGAGAGTTTCATTGTCCTTTACAACTCATCAACACAATTATAGCATGGATAGATCACAATGCTAGATACTCTTGTAATAAGGAAGGATGCAGTTAAACAAAGAATTGGATTTAATGGGAATAATGTTTCAGAAAAGCCACAAATAATGCATTTGTTAGAAAGACTTAAAGGCAACAATATGTAGTACACCATATGCAACTTGCAGTGCCAAAACAAACACAACCACATAAATGCAAGACTAATTTGGAGAACCAGTCTCTAGACTGTAATCCTGATGGCGAAACCTGTGATTATGGGTTCAATGCTGCAATCCCCAGCAATTGTACTAGGTTTATTCAAGCCAGTAATGAGGTCAGGCATTCCCACATTCTGACTGTCGCTAAGTTCTTCTGACTCATCACACATAAAATGGTTAAGCTCAACATTTTCTACTTTCTCCTTAAGTCGATTGCTACTGCTTGTTCTCTTCTGCCTTTGACCACCAACCTGTTTCTAATGAATCCACACATGGTTTTATCTTTACCATCTTTTTGTAACCTCTATCTTTTTCCTTTTTCTCTAATTCTTTTTCAAGGTTTCCTCTCACCCTGAACAACCTCTAATGTCCTCTACAGTTCCACCTTTCTGGTTCCTGTAAGTTACTTGTTTTACCAGGATTGGACGGGATGAGCTCCAGAGGTCCTTTCCATCCGTTGCCATTCTATGATTCTTTTATGATTCTGGTCTCTGCTCTTTCACTGTGACAAATTACAGTGGCCATAGTATTTCATAGCATTTTTTTTCTTTCTTGTCCTCATTTTTTTGTTTTTCCTCTCCTTTCCTTCTTAATCAATAAATTAAAAAAAAAGTTTTAACTGTGAAAACACTTCTGTTGAGATAATGCCAACAAAGCCAGCAGGTTTAAATTGATATTTTTTTGTGTATGTCATGATTTGGTTGGCCCCTAAGGACTGATATGCAATTTTTTTTCTTTTTTTTAATTGTCAGTCATCACTGAAATACCATAACTTTAAAAATTTTAAACATGAAACGACTACTTATGTCATCGTGGTTAGTCCCTGCATTTATAGACATGTGGAAATTAAGTCACAACAAAAATTTCAGACAGAAATCAATAAGAAGGACTGATTGTGTTAACTCTGTCTAGGTCAGTGCTATGAGAGAAAATTCAGCAAGTGAAAGTAGTTGAAAATCTTACTTGCTACAGAGAAAGAAAACAACTCAAACTCTTCATACCCCTCTTCATGTTATGATTTGCCCTATAATAAGCCTGGATGCATGAGAAAAGCTTCAAGGAATTGCTCAAATCAGCAAGGTAAATTTCACGTAATATATGCAACCCTCTGAAAATTAAGAGTATGCTTGTCTGGACTTGTCTTTCTGTCTAAATGCCTTCAAAGAATGATACATCAAACCAAGATAAATACATTTGAAGCAAATTAAATGAATCAAATTCTGAGAGTGCCTGCTTCTCCCAATGGACTAGTTTATTTGTCTTTTTAGTCTAGATGAATAATCTAAAGAAGATACTTAAATATTAAAATACCAGTGAAGGGCAGCACTGTTCTAATTGTTGCTAGTGGGTCCCTATTGTGTGAGCAAGTTATAGGCACTTTTGCTCACAAAATCTGCTGTTCTCTGTGTTCTTGTCATACCAGTAATTTCACTTACTCATAGTACAGATATGAAGATGTGAAGATATTTTGCTAGAGGTTAGAGAATTAAATAATCATCTGCAGGGGTTCTATACTGAACTGGTGAAAGTGTGATCAATGCAGACTAAGAAAGAAATATAAAGTAAAAATTTTCTTTTGATAAAGAGTAAAAAAATAATTGTTACTCAAGTCTGTTTTCTTTGACTAAACTAGAGAAACGCTCAGTGTCAAGTGAGCTTACGGTTTTTTATAATGATTGAAAGAGATATCAAAAAGTTATAATCTGTTTGAGGCTTGCTGATTCAATTTCTTGAGAGCTTCAGGGGAAAGAAAAAGGAGTGTGCTTTTTCTGATATTTGTGAGGTAACTGGCCAGAGGAGGGCAGTTGCATGAGAATATCAAGAAAGAGAAATTTAAAAAAACCACACACGCAAACTCACCAACTACCATTTTGTTTAACTCCTTTTTGGTGACTTTGCAGTTGTAAATTTAAGAAGAATGCAATTAAAATAAATAATTAGAAAGCTATAATAGAAATTAGCTTAATGATCTTTAAAATGAAGGCAACATGGTAAAGACAACAACCCATGCTCTAACTTACAGAAGATGAGAAGGAAAATTTAAAATAGTCCCACAAGGAAATAACCTTTAAATTGGAAATAACTTCCTGATATAAAATTCAAATCCATGTTTGCATTCCAAATTTTGGCAAATGTTTAAGGGAATAGTTGTTACTGTGGCCTTATTTTCACTTCTTTCTTTTTCTTGAAGGCACATGAAAGAACATTGAATACCTTTCTTGAGACTATTGTGATTTTTGTGACAAAACTAATATGCTTTTCTTTATAGCCATAGTAATTATGTGAGCCAGCTTACAGCTTAAAACACTGCCTGATCATTTTTCTTCCTTTCTGTGACTCTACAGCTGTTTCACTGCACAGGTGGGTTGCTACAATTTTCTGAAATCAGATAGAAGTGATTGATTTTATTAAAAAAGAACTGATACACAAACATACAGCAGACAAAATCCCCGTGTGCATGTGATGTAAGGTAATTTATCTATGTAATGTAGTCTCCAAGTGAGGGTTTACAGTCAGTTTGTTCAAGGTTAGGTAAATTGCTTTAAGAAGTTGAAGTCTCTAGATTTTTCCTCACATATTTCACTTGCTGCTGGAAAAATTTTAAAGTCTACTCACTCTTCTTCATGATAGCAACGGCAAACTAAGATGGGTGGCATCAAAACCTTAAAAAGTCAGAAAGAAATTTTAAATAGGAGCCATTATTTTTTCACCTGTTGTGGGTAGGTGGGTGATAAAGTGTGGCATTAGCTGCAACAAAGTTAGATAGCTTTCTTTCAGAGGATTGAGGAAATGCTTTGCTAGATGTTTTTATTACTGATATTCGAAGTTTTACTAAGTGTTTCTTATGTTTGGCTTAGAATTATCAGTAACCTTAGGGATTTTCATAACTTCAGGTACACAAGGATTTAGTAATTCACTGCTGTACTCAGGAAACAGAAATCTGTTTCAAATAAGGAATGATTTTGCATCATTGAATTTCAAGTAACCAGGATTCAACTGCATTTTATGGCTCTACAATAAATCAAAAGAGGGGAAGACGCTCTGCTATAAAGGAATAAAGTTGCTAGTTATTAGAATACTTGATTTGGATGGTGCTCAAGAGAAGAGGTTCTTGGTGGAAAATATGGTTGAAAATTGATCCACTGAATCACTGCACTTTAGCTTTTTACCTGCCAAAAGAGAGAAATGAGTTTGCATTTCCTTTCAGATTGGCCATTCAAACCTAAAGTCTCTTTGGATGCCACTCTTACTCTGACTTAAATTAAGGCTATTCTGTCAAATCAACAAGCAGCTCTAGAGCAAAAAGGGGATTTCTAGGTCTATGTGAGTATAATTTGTCATGATTAACATGGATAAAGTGAACCACAGGCTTAGGGAGGTGAATCATAACAGGCAGATCTAGTAAAAAAGGGACTTCCAGCCCACTCTTAACTGATTGATAAAGACAGTTATGTTGTTGGTCCATGTCTCCAGAGCCCTTTTAATAATGAAAACATAATGCATGAATAAGCTGTGCAACTCCTCTTTTGGTACACGCTTGAATATTTCTGGAACTTTAAATCAGTCTGAAAATAAAAAATGCTAATGTAGAAAATAAATATTAAATTAATTCTAATGGAAGAAATATGCATGCACAGTAAGATTTTCTGTGCTGTGCAACACAGATGTATGTGCTTCCTGTATGTTATATATGAGTTTTAATTTGAAGAGACTTTCAAAATGAAGAAGAAGTAAGAGGAGAAAATGGCAAATACTTTCTTTCTTTTCAGCTCCTAAACACAACTTAGTTCAGAATATCCATCACTGCTCTGAACGGCACATAAACCAGCTCCTTGGCTCTTCTTACTGTACTATAACTCATCTTTGCCAGGAATTGTCACCCCCATAACAACTTAAAGTTTTCCCCTGGCTTCATGCTCATGAACAGTAGCGGATGAAAATGATTTATGGTGTCTGCAGAGGCAGCACCAGAAGAAGAGATCTCTGTCAGGGCAGGGCTGTGGCAAGTGCGACATACTAAATCAGCAGCGCGTCCTGCCATCACGAAGGACCTACTCTCCTGAGCCCAGTTTGCTGCTGGAGTGGCTGCAGCACTACAAATGTTGTTTGGGAGTCTAGGGATAGTAAAGCTATTGCAGAAGCCTTTAACGTGTACTGAATATATTTTTATGGATCCTGACCTGTTTTTATTTAGCACTGCAGAAGCATGTGGCTGGGGCATTACTGGTGAGCTCATTTACTAGGCTTGGCATTTAATTTTATCAGTTTTACGTACAGACAGCCCCGACTATCTCTGAGAACCTCACCTGGGATCTAATCCCAGCCATGGCCTTGGACCTTCCCTTCCTAACCATGACCATTGTTGAGCCAGACTCACACTGGTATGACCTTGCTGATCCCCTTGGAAGTGCCCAATGCTTGGGGCTTGGCCTGCCCTGGCACCCTCTCTACCCTTCTCCTGGCTGGGAGCCTGGCTAGGAACCCTGCATCCTGTGGACAGTCTTAGCCCTCAGGAGCCGTGTTAGTAATTCAATAGGTACAGGTACATAAAAATGATCAAAGAAACACAAATATAACCCTCCCCCAGACTGAGAAAACTAGTGGAGTTATCGTTAGCCAAGCCAAGAAGCAGCCAGTAGGCTTATTTTGCACTGCTCACAGAAACCAAACAAGGGGATTTATTGGCTACTTTCTCCTTCAGCAAATCAAGATACTGCCCAGGATAGCCTGAATAGGGGGATGCCCTGGTATGATTATTCTGTAGGAATTTGCTCAGGTATGTTGGCATGGTAAAGCACTGTTGAATCCAGCTCAAAATACCACTTTTTTCTGTAAAAGTGTACTTTTCACATGAAAGTGCATGTTGCTTCTTACAAATTATTCTTTCTCCCTCTTCTGCACCAGTTGCAAAATGCTACCTGTGAAATTGTATTTTACTTTTGGTCTCTTTGGGTTTTATTTTTTCACAGTCTGGAAGGACTGAGAAGAAATTACATAAGAAATTCTAAGGGTACGTCACTTTTGTGACTTCCTTTAGACACATCCTGAGTTAAGAATATCAATAAGCTCAAGTAATGGGTTGCACTCAACCCTGAGTGAAAAATTATCATGGTAAGCCAAAACTTAAAGCATTTATAATGCAAATATATACTCTGTATCATTAGATAACTGATGGTTTTCAGGCAGTAGCAAAGTTCTTTGAGAGCCCGTAAAATATTTCAGATGTATAAATGAATATGCCTTGTCAGGACTATAACCTATCATATAATTACCAGGATCATTAAAGCTTTACCGGAGAAATGTGATTCATAGAGTCACAGCAGTTGACCAAAATGTGGCAGAGAATATGACAATGAGATAGACCTAGTCAAGTATCTTACTGAGCAAACAACAAGCAAAGTCATTAAAGCAGTCTATTTGCATGAAAAGTATGGGTGGTAGACATGAAGTGGAAAAATATAGATTTCAGGGTCATGTAGTGAGACAGTTCTTTACTCACTTGTCTTTTGTTTCAACCTCAAATATGGAAGTAGAGCCAAAATTAATAAATGAGGTCATTCTGGGACTTGAACTTTTGGTGGCTTGCCCATCATTAAATATCAATAAGCAGCACTGGTAAAAAGAATCCTTTTAAAGAGCAATAGCAGAGAAGTGTGCAATGGAAAAAGTCTGCATAGCAGAGAAATTAGCAGCAGGAATTTCCAATGAACTGAAGAACAAAAATGAAGATCAGACAGCTGTTAAATGTTTTGACATAACTGGTTAATATGGACTAAATAGCACTTGTATCCATCTTGTTTGTGAGTATAACACTTTATTGCACAGTCTGTCTAATCATGTAGACATTTGGTTAAAAAATCAGGTTTTATAGTTTTAGAGAAAAAGGTAAAATTAAGTTATGTGACTTTCTAAGTTCTTGAATAGAAAATCTGACTGTATTTTCAGAGGCAAAATAAATAAAAGAGTATTTTGTAATTAATAATTTTTTTTCAATGTCGGAATTTTTTACTCTAATAGAATAATCATTTAAAATTTCAGTTCATGATTAAAAATTGTCAGACTGCACCAAGCAGACTAAATGGCTCTGCTTCAAAGAATATAATGAAAAAATATTGCAATAATATCATATTTAAGAGCTTTATTTAGCATAATCTCTGCCATTGTATAGATTGGCTATTTAACCTGTGGATTTCCTCAAAGCACTTGAATTTTATTCTGGCAATGAGGCCAGAAGTGCACAAGAGGCTGTAAGACTGCAGAAGATAACAAAAATGAAAGCTGATGCCATTCCTGCATCCTGGAGGATGATGTGATTATTCATCCTATATCTACAGGCTATATCTCCCTTACACATGTTAGTATGTCTAATACGGCAAAAATTATTTCAAAACAGTGATTTGATCCTGTGACATTAAGAAAATAATCCCATCCTGGAGCTTGACGAGTTTTTAACAAAGTTCCAAGAGTCCAGCATGACTACAGCATTCACATGTAGGTGGTACAAGTAAGTGGCACAGCTCAGAAGCTCAGGTCTCAGACTGCAGGCTCCTGGATTTCAAATCAATTAAGAACTGTAGTTTGGTTGAAGCATGTACCTCTTGTATGCTCCTGAAGCAAGAATGCCATTTGCAGATGTATTCCTGATGTTCTAGGGGGTAATTGAAAGGAGTGACAGAAATCAGATGCTAGTTTAGACATTGTTATATCCATAGACTCATTGACCATTCTGGGTTGGAAGGGACCATTAAAGATCATCTTGTCCAGTCTGCCTCCCCACGTCTTCCACTAGGCCAGGTTTCTCAAATCCCCATCCAACCTGGCCTTGACGAATTTCAATGACGGAGCATCCAAAACTTCTTCTGTTCCAAGGTCTCACTATTCTCATAATAAAAAAGTCATCTTCTTTATATCCAATCTAAACCTACCCTCTTTCCATTTAAAACCATTACTCTTTTTCTTGTCACTACAGGTCTTGATAAAAATCTGAGTCTTTCTTATAAATCCTTTTTAAGTATCCAAATGCTGCAATAAAATCTCCCTGAGGCCATCTCCAGATCGAGAAATGTCAATTCTCTCAACCTTTCCTCATAAGAGAGGTGTTCCATCCCCTTGACCATGTTTGTAGCCTTTCTCGGGACCCACTTTAACAGGTCCATGTCTTGTGCTGAGGGTTCCAGAACCAGATGCACTACTCCAGGTGATGTCTCACAAGAGTGTAATAGAGGAGAAGTACATCCCTTGACCTGCCATGCAGCCCAGGGTATGGTCTGCTTTCTGTGCTACAAACACACAATACCAGCTCAGGTAAATTTTTTCATCCACAAGCATCCCCGAGTATTTCTCTGCAGGACTATCCTGGATCAACTCATCTTCCAGTCTATATTGATAACAGGGATCACTCTGACCCAGGTTCAGAACCTTGCACTTGGCTCTGTTGAAATTCATAAGTTTTACATAGACCCATTCCTCAAACTTGTTGGGGTCCCTCTGGATGACATTCTTTCCCTTAAGGGAGTCAACTACACCACACAGATGGTGTCATCTGTATATCCAGAAGTATTCTTCTGTTGGTTTAGAGATACAAGACATGAACCATTCTGAAAGCAGCAAACTATTTGCAACAAAAGAACTATGAAATGCAATCATAATCACAGTATATAGTATTAGCTTTTCTTGCAGCACACTGAAACCATGATGAAAAATACTTGACAGATCTCAAGCCATCTTTGACAAAGAGTACACAAGTGACCTTTTAATGTGTATTAAAAGGGAGTGCACATGCAGTATAGTTATGGGGTTGTTAGGAGACAAGGTGCAAAGACTGATTACAGACCTCTTATCCAGTTTACAGCTGGTGATTACCTTAATTTATACCCTACATTCATAGCTCATATTACATGCTACAATCTATAGCCTGGGAACATAGCAAAGCAATAGACTGAAACAAAGCCTTACATCTCTCTTTTTTTTTTTTTTTAGTCTCTGAGAGGGTGCTTGCTGCATGAGTAGCTCTTTAGTGGTTTTTTTTACTCATTAAGAACTGTGCTGCCTTATGCACTGAAAGAGCTCATGCTCTGTGATGCATTTGAATGTAATATTACACACCACACTATAGTACATATAACTGAAGAAAAGAAATTAGGGTTGTATATGGCCAGTACCAGATCAATTTTGATATTTTCTAATTTCTGGAGTCTTTGGCTTTGCAATATTAGGAGACTAGGAGAAGACTGTCTAGAAAGCTGCCTGGAGGAGAAGGACCTGGGGGTATTAGTTGACAGATGACTGAATGTGAGCCAGCAGTGTGCCCAGGTGGCCAAGAAGGCCAAAGGCATCTTGGCTTGTATCAGAAACGGTGTGACCAGCAGGTCCAGGGAGGTTATTCTCCCTCTGTACTCAGCACTGGTGAGACCGCTACTCACCACAAGAAGGATGTTGAGGCTCTGGAGTGAGTCCAGAGAAGAGCAACAAAGCTGGTGAAGGGGCTGGAGAACAGGCCCTATGAGGAATGGCTGAGAGAGCTGGGGTTGTTTAACCTGGAGAAAAAAATTGACTTCTAAGCTACGGTATTAGTGCTAAGAGTAAGGCCCATACAACACAGTTCCCTAGCTCCATCTGCATGTGCTGACACAACCAGTGAGCATCTACGCATAGATTGTGAAATTTCAGGGATTTGGATGGAAAATACCATACTTGTGCAGCTTCTTTCAAAACTGTTAAGTCCAGCTGAATTATTTCAATACTGACTCTCCATTTTTGTACACAAGATTCACTATAGAAGACTGGAAGCTGTAGAAGGGCTCAGCTGTTCTAGAGATTCACATATACAATTTGTGTGAGGCATGGTGGAACAATATGATTAATGAGTTCATTTCTTAGCCAATACGCTTACTCCTGGATGCCTTTACAAAGTTAAGACTAGCAGTCCTATAACCAGAAACAGGCAAAAAACTAGTTCCTCAAATCTGGGGCAGATAATTAGACCTATTATGTATGTGAGTAGATTTTCACTATGCAGAAAAAAATCCAGTCTCTCAGACTGACTGAAATAGCAAGAATTATCCAAGGATGGAGGCATGTCTCTGGAGTGAGAGCAGAAAGGAACTCTTGAATCTACTTAGACATTAAAATGTACATATTGGCAACTGGATGTTTTGACAGCGTGGATATGACTCATTTGTTGATGCATAGGGGTGTAATGTCATTTCAGATGCTCTGTGGTATGCTATCCATCCTCCAGCTGATGTTGTTGAACTGTCCTCCAGAGGTTCTATATCATATATGCCAGGCACACACAATTGTGTCACATATTCTAGCACATTTTAAATGATGGTAGATGCTTGTGTTTAGGCAAATGAATCCCAGCCAATGTAATGTTTACTTGTTTCACTGCTTTAAATCAAAACTTTGGTGTCACTGATTTTTTTCTTTCAAAGAACCGACTCAGGATGCATGAAGCTCTGGCAATAATTTTTAATCCATTGTGGAAAACTTTGAAAATATTTTCATTGTGCAGCCAGATTTTCTGCTGGCTAGCCTGGCTGGATACAGATACAAAAAATCAGCATCTCCCTGTGTTGCAGGAAGCTAAATATTCTTCCCTGCTGAGTAGTCCCATAACTGTCTTAAGAGCTACCAAAGTTCAGTAAGGAATGCATTTAAAGAAAACAACACACAAAACCCATGCAGCTGACCTGCTGTTTGATACCGCCTTTTGTAATGAATGGTAAGCCTCTTTGAAAAAGGGGAAAAAAAGTGCTGATGGCAGTACTACTAATAAACAAAGAGAATGGAAAAAAAAAAGAAACTAGAGTGTCATTTGGATTGAACTCACTAACATTTTTCTGTGATATGTGAACTTGCATAGAATAATTTGCTAATTTGAGGCTTTCTTTAAATATAGTCCTGTGAGTACTTACATTTGATTTAGTAGCCTAATTTGGGCCCACAGCAAGTGCTACTATCAGCTGTATTTATGGTAACTGTTAATACATCAGAAATTTATAAATGCCAGCATTGCACCTAATAGGAAAGCTCAACCTTTGCAGTTATTCATCTAAAAGAGAATTGTAAGCACTCATGTTACTGAGACTAGTGAATTCAAGTAACTAATAAAGACAGTTAGAAATTCAAAGTTCAGTTGTAGTAATGTTGTATTTTCCCCAGTACTTCTGACATTTCATATCAGTATTTTAATTCATCTACTAAAAAACATTAGCGACAAAGTTTAAAAACTGTTCTAATACTGCTTATAGTTCAACTGATCAATAGTAATATCCCCTTTTGAAGCTATTCAAATAAACATTATAAATATGCTTGTTATTAACATATTGTGCTGATACAAGGAGACTTAATTCACTGTGTAATTTATGCAGCAAAATGTCCTAATGATTCCCAGACTAAGATGAAAAGCTCTTGCAGCACCATCAGCGTATTAGATAATGTCTTGGCACTTTCTCTACTATACTGTTATAAATAAATATAATGATTAAAACAGAGTGGCGCCTGGTGTATTAAGATGCATGTTTGGTTTGTCCCTTTTTCCACACTAGATCCACCCCCTACTGGTAGGAGACTTCTTGACACAGATCTGACGGAGAAATAGAGCCAATAAACAGCACAGGGGTTGATTTGAAACCTATTGAAGGTAATTGATGGGTTCTAATGAAGCTGACAGGTCCTTGTGGACGTGCACTTGTGACGTATAAGAGAGCACTATCAATGGATCTAACCTATCATTAGATAAATAAATGAGCATGATTTAGGGAAGTCTTATTTCAGAGTTAAAAAAATCAATCTTTCCTCTCATATTTTTTTTAATCTGCAGAACACTTCCATTATTTTCTGTCTAACTGTTACACTCCTTTTTTATCTTCCCATGTGAGATATCTCATATCTCTGTCTTCTTGCCTTTCTGAAGAACAGAAATAAGCAGGTTCAAACCAGCTGTGAAAATGAATTTTCATTATATCTTGCAGCTATCCAACATAAATATTAAACATGTGAAACAAGAAAAACTTTTATTGTGGTGTTATACTAAAGACAAGAAAAATGAACAGGTAACCATATAAGTTCGGGTATCAAATGGCTCCTGTAACTGCCTGTGTGAACACCTGGACCCTGTTGTAAAGCTTGAGGTAAATGGAAATGAAAGACATTCGTGATACTCAGGAATGAGCTAATATGCAGAGACATTTACCTGAAATTGTAAAAGCTGTTTCATACACTTTATTCCGCTCAAGCTGGCACTATCATTTCCTGATTTACATGAGTACCCCTTAAAGAGAATATGTCATAGTCTGCATCCTGAGACCCTCAAATCAAATTGTCTTTGGCTGGCTACCTCCCTGTGACACAAGACCCCATCCCAGGAACCCTTCTGCCCCAGCTGCTGTGCTGCTGGAGGGAAGCAGACCCACTGGAGCCATTTACTGCACCTTGTGGAGCGGAGCCACGGGTCAGATGGTTTTTAGTCCCTTGGCTGGAAACTGGGGCCCAGGCTACTGACAGTCATTTGTTCCTTCTGGGTAGAAAGAGTGTATGTGCTGCCTAGAGGAAGGCTGTGCTTGCAGAGGAAGGAAAGGGAGAAAAAGCAGATATCACTCTTACCAAAACTATGCCCTACACTTCTGCATTAGTACAGGAAGTCACAATCTGAATTAGCATTAAGCCAAAAGGGAGAGAAAGGAAGGTTAGGTGTTATCTATGATGTTCTCCAGCTTATCCTAGACCTTTCCCTTATCATAGCCTTGCTGAAAGCCTCAACTCCACTGCCGTCAGCACTTTCAGGCTCACTGCACCTTACATGTATGCAGGCTCACAGCTGCACAGATAGGAAATGCTTCCCTAAGGCTGAAGATGTGGGATATGTTTACTGTAAAGATGTGTTGCTACTTAGTGAAAGCTTCATTTAATTAGGTCAGAGAGCAACAGGAGCTGAGCTGGGACAATATGCTTTTTAAATGAGCTCATAATTGGACAACATACCTTCCAGCACCAGGACAGGTATTTTGGTTGTTTTCATGTGTATGAAACCTGTGCTCTGTTACTGTGACCAATGTTAGTCCATCTAAACTAATAAAAAGGTGTTAACACATGATATCATCTCACTTTCCTGTTGTTTAACTGATACTACCAAAAGCACCAAAGATCTTTTAAATCAAAATTCTGAGTGGCGTGATATTTCATGAAACACCAATTGAACAGTGTTATGGATTTGAACCAGGGCCTTATCTAAGGATGCACAAACCTCCATTAATTTTGGCAATTTAATTAAAATCACCCATATCTTTAGCTATTGCCTGCAGCTGCAAACTCCTCTTTATTTTTGGTGAAATTCTATTCAGATAAAACACATTTTCTGCTCATTTATTTATATGTAAATCTGTTTGGAATAAAACCCCCTGCTCTTAAAGAAGGATGGTTGTTTTAACAAAGCATGAACATTTTGGGAAGATGTATGACTCTCAAAAAGACCTTTCACTGAATTTTTGTGTAGTTCAGAACTATCTAATCATTTTTCACCAGAGAGGTAGAAAACAACAGAGGGAAGTAATTGCTTTTAAAAAGAAGTAAAATAGTAATTTTGACAGTTCTGTTTCATTAAAAATGCCTGAAATTTCTTGATTCTCTTCTAAAGTAAGCTATAATGTAATAGGATACCTTGAAAGGTATAAGGAGAAAGGGTTCTTTTCTTATGGACCCTTCTAAATAATGACATTGTTTAAAATAACAAAGCACTGACCTCTAAGCTCACTCTAGAACATTTAGGGGGATTTAAAAAATGCAGAGGAGAAAGAAAGCTGCAAAGTCATGAAAAGTGATATGAAAATTATTGTCTAATGTGTTTGTCCCTGGCAGTGTTTAATGTTGATATTTCTAAGGCTGTGAATTTGTCTACAGTTGGCTAGAGAAATGCACATACCCCAAAACACATTACATGTACCTTAGCTATCTGTGGGTTAAACATCTGATTTAAAATTAGTTATTTCCACAGTCAATATAGAGGGACAGGGAGTGAGAAAGGACGAGCGAGAAAACTCCATTGGAGTAATGGGGGAAATTGAGCAACGAGCTTAAACTAGAGATGTACTCGTATCTTAGGTATGTCTAAACACATCCAAAATGAACTCAAAATGAATGTGCGTCTCAGGCCAATGATCACTTCATACACTTAATGTAATGAAAGTGCTTTTCCTTGCTGTCTATTTTTTTTTTTAATATTACAAGAAGCGAACTGCTGCAAGCAAATAGCTAATTCCAAATACTTGTCAATTATAAGTAAAACTACCCTTGGATGGAAAATTTTTGGTGCTAATTCCTATATGCGTTTCCACAGGAACTTTAAAAATGTGTCCAGCTACAGTTTTACACTGAAAAATATATTCCAGGTATTTGGAGGATTAGTATTTCATATTACTGTCTAAGCCTATCTCTGGAAGTGTAAGACCATACCCCATTATTATTTCCTTTTGAAATTTCCTCCTTAATTCTTTTTAAGCATGCAACCAATCCAACAACTCTTACAAGTAGCATCAAAGCCTGAAAGTTCTCTCATTCTTTCAACACTTTTTTAAATGAAAACAACACTGACTGACAATATACAGCTTGCCTTCCCCTCAACCTATACTTGTTTTGTCATCTAAGGAGAAAGGGAGGACAAAAAAAATTTGTTTTTTCTTATGTAGGTGATAAGGTACATAACATTTTTATGATGCAGACTGAGGACAGCATTTACAAAAGTTATATTAGGTAATAAAGAATAGTTAGGTCACCTAAAAGAGGGTATCCAGAAGGCCTGAGAGAACAGTTGCATCTTGCCTCTTCTTCTGTGCCCTGTGCATTTTCGTTATCCTGGAGTAAGCTGCATTTCATTGCCATGCCTTCAGCATCCTTGGGCAATAGAAATCAACCTGTTTCCTGCCCTTACACATAATGTTACATATTTCAAAACTATTTGCTACAAAATTCCACAGGTGTATATTGATATATAAAGATTTTTGGTTTTCTAACTCTTCCTCTCCTAGGCTGTTGCCACTTGAAGCTTTTTGTCCAGAACCCCAAATTGCAGCCCTTCATTTGTATCCATCCTACTGCCCAGACCTGCTATTTGTCCATATAGATCTTCATAACCAAAGTACTTCCTCTTAGTGACAACTAGCAAAGATATTTCTGGCTTTGGGTGAAAAATCCTGGAGTAAAGAATGAGTTAACTCCAGAGTAAGATCCCTTTGATTAAAATTCCTAGCCTTGGAAGTGTCCAAACTTGTTCATTGTAGTGTGTCTCCTCAAATTAACCCAACACACAAATGTACACATGAATGTACATAGTTCACGCCTGGGGATTCAGCTCAACTAACCTTAATCATCTCAAAGGCAATATCTAATCTAAGATGTCTGTGTTAAACCTAGTCTGCAGTGAACAGAAGAAGACTGGCACCTCTCTAGGGAGATTTCTGCTTCCCAAAAAAAGTACCTGATGCTTATAGGATGAACTGCCATATAGAGGTGCCTCTTTTCATTGACTATAAAGAGAACCCAGACAAAACTAAGCCAGACAGTGAGCTTTCAGATGGACTGAGTTATAACACTTCCTTGTCTTCCTGTGGTAAGGAAGTGTTTTAATCCAGTAGATGGGCATAAAAAGTCATGTTTGAAATTAGAGATCAGTTGAATCTGTCCTTCCTCCACTTCAAGAATACAGTCATATTGAGGGTCCTACACATATCTTCTAAATGTACAAGTATATGGATGAAAGAAACTACACAAAGAAAACAGAATCTACATTCCTTACTTTAGCATGTACTTATTGTGTTTGCTATAAATATAATATATAAAATTACCCTTGCAGTTGCTCGGTGCTTTTAATAGAAATTCTTTTTAAATGCAAAGTTAATTAGATTTTAGTTCTTGTTTCAGACAGATCTGTATGTTAATTAGGGCCTGGAGCAAAGTTGTATTTAAAAGTCTCATATGTCTCCCTGTAGTGCTGGGACAATGATCTGCTTATCATGCAGGTGTTTTTCCCTGCACATTTCATGCAGAAACAATTTTCTATCATGCAATTTCTGCTCCCACTTCCTCCTCCTCTCTCCCTTCACTGCATACAAACTTTCAGTTAAGAAGCAGATGGGCAGCTAGGCCAATAGAGTCATGTGGTAATGTTTTACTGAAGCGCAGTTGATCACAATAACCTTTGATTAATTCCCTCCTACCCACTCCTGTAAACAGGGCACACAGAAATTTAATGTGCTACTATTCATATTACTTCACGTAGTAAAATGCAGTATTTGTTGAAGGTTTTCTTCCCCTCCAGCCTGATAGTAGATTTAAGATAATAGGTCTCTGCCAAAATCATATTACCTTTGTCCTTACCCAAAAGCATAAAAATTGAAATTAAGCTAATACCAATTCCCTTTTGACCTTTTGGTTTCTGTGCTATTAGTTAAATGCTATATTGTGTCTCACATATGCAGTTCAAGGGTGGTACAGTGATTTGGCATCCAGAAATTGAGTCCTATGGCAAAATGTTTGCTGGAGATTAGAGAAAGAGAGAGTACAGTGAAACCTTGATTATAGAGAAATAAATCTGCTTTTCTGGATTGTGTTTCTCCTGAGTATCGATTCTGGCTTCTCCACTTGCCTCTTTAAAACTCTGCTTTTGGTTCCTTTCCAAAGTATACTCCAAAGATATTGGGAGGAGATTTGTACATGACTGAAGGTAAAATTAGAAAGAAAAATTTCCAACCTAGCTTTCCCTGGACAAAAAGGAGAAATGTGCGTACTACATCACACCCTCATGAATTAGAAAGCGAACCATCCCAAAGCTATGTGTTTGTCTATGTACATGACCAAAACAGTTTGGACAAAGTTCAGTTACTGATGAAGACTTTCTACTTAATGCCCGCTGTGGAAGTGGGTGGTGAATCCATGCTGCTTTTGGTAGCTGATCTCACGCCCAAGTCCACAATGGGATGCCTTGCGACAATTCTGTCCGTACTGCTTGTAGAGGCTGGTCTTGATTAGTAGATATCCTTTCCTTACTTGTCCCTGTTGAGTCAAGCAGCTGTATAACCCCAAAGTGAAGGGGAATGACAGTCAATGTGCTTGCTCTGTTGATCATCAGCTAATTGGGTTCACTCTGAGACCTGAGGCTGTGCCACCGTGTCTGTCAAATGTAACTAACCGGAGCCCCACTGCAGGTGTCCTCTCGCTGTCTCCAGTCATACTTGAGCAGATTTAGTTCTCCTGAAGAATGCATGATGCACTCTGTGCACTGTGCACTGGTTTTGACGTTCCCGCTTCTCCTTTTGCACTATCCATGCTGGGTCAGATCTCAGTAAGGTCACCACCTGACCTCTGCAGCCACTCGAAATGGATTTTGCCTCTAAATTCGAAAAGAATTTCCATTGCCACTCACATTTATGTAAACAGAACTTTGTTTGTCTTGATGTTCATAAAATGTGCTATGTAAATGGGATGGAGACAGCACAATGAATATCTGCTTGAAAATGTATCCTGTTACTTATCCAGTCCTAACCGCTATGAGCTAATTTGTGCAAGCTATAACACTTTAATAGGTTGGATGAAAGGCTATATGTACTTGTTAAGCATAAACACCACCACTGATCAAGAATTATTTAATGTCATTAAGAGGGTTGTAACTAGAAGTGATAAGATCAAAGAAAGGAGGATACAATTTTCATCTGTGTAGGATCTGTAAATTGTAAGCATCTCCTGGGGAGGTACTTGGTGCATTTTAAACTACAGTGGACACAATAATTTTCTTGACTCTACAGTAATGAGAAAGCCTGAAATGGCATAGGCATGAATGGCATAATATCAGATTCTATAAAACTAAAGGGGAAATTAGATTGGGTCTGGGAAGAGAAAGACTTTGTGATCCTCATGGAACCTCCTTGAGATATTACATGACACTTTGATGCAAGATTCCAGAATTTTGGGGTTGTCTCTGAATTTAAAAGCAACTATAATAAATTGACATTGGTTTTGAGCCAATTGCAGCACTCACCCAAAAAGCAGAAGTGAGACTGCAATATACCAAGCAAACATGGTGGGTTTTCATTTACTGAGTGAGTAGGATTTCTTTTGCTGCACCTGTGAAAAGGAGCATATGGACACACCTTTCTGTGAATGAGATCACCTCAACACTTTCACTCTCAGCTTGGCAAGATGAGAGTGTAAGAAACACCATTCCAACCACATTAAAAATAAACCATAGGATCTGTTAACTTTCTGTGCCCACCTGCATGTGAATTCATTCATTACCACCAAAGTTAAAAGAAATGGGGGCAGAAGGCAACATGAAGGGGAGAAGAGCCCAGCGCTGAAATTGAAGCTTGGCTTTTCAAAAACACTTGTTAAGAAAATAAAACTGACTTCAAAACAAAAAATGAAGCTAAGTTCAGGGTAACAACATACAAATAGTAAAACTGGAAAGCATTTCCTTAGCACATTTGCTCTAACACTTATTAAAGGTATAAACAAAATCCAAGAAAAGCAAATCCCAGGTGTGGAAATGTGCTTGACCCATGACTCAATTTAAATTTAAAGCGTAAAATAAAAGTCAACATTCACCAATTTGCTTTAATTCTAGACAGGCATAAAAGAAAAGAAAAGGAGAGACATCCTTAAAATTTTCCTTCAAGACAATCCAGTGAACAGCTGGAGAGCCAAGAACAGCCTGGTAGCGAGCTTTGTAAAGCACAAACAAAACAGAAAGGTCTGAATGCTCATAGCTTTTTGTGCCTGAAAATAATGAGCTACACTATGCTCAGAAGGATACCACATGCAGGGAGCTTTAAGGAGGTTAAGGTAATGTTTTCTTGCCCTATATGGACTTGTCAAATCATCAGAGAGGAGAGAAAAGCATTGACAGCTAACTGGTATTCCCTCTTCTGCCTTAAGGGCTGTGCAGGGGTAGCAAATAGCTACAGTCTTGATGTAGGAAGAAAACAAGAGAAAGATAAGCTCTCGGTCCTTGGGGAGGATGGGCAGTGCTCTATCATACTATGGAGAAAACAGACAAGGTAGAGGAAAGCTCATCTGAAGCTTTCCTGAAGCAAAATCTCCAGTATGCTATTTTTGAGGGCATGAAATTGTACAACTGTGACATAGATAATATCCTTTATGTGAGCTAAATTGCAATGTGTCAGCTGTAGGCCCAAATGAACATACATTCTGGACTTTATCCCCTGGATTGCTACAATATATGAAAACCAACAGAGAATTTGGAGACCTGTTGAACAGAAAACATCAGTCAGTTCTCTCATTGTCAAATGAGATATTCTGCAGGAGGTTGGAGTTTTACTTCACAGAGTGTAAATTCTATCAGTCTCAAGGCTGACATGCCATGCTGGCACGGATTTATCACTGTTGCAAAAAACTCAGTCTGGGATGGACTAAAGGAGGTGATCCAGTTTTCAAAGCCCTTAATAGTTTCCTGAATCATCAAGTCTATTCTTTCTTATCTTATCTACCAGAAAAGCTAGAGCGGATATATTATAAAGTATTGTTGACAATTCTGGGGGATATATTGGGAAAAATGAGGAAATAATTGAAAAAAAAACCCCAAAGACAAAACATTTTTGAACTACGGAGATTTGAGCAAAAATGTAGATGACATGTTAAAATCCATGCAGAGGTATGTCATTCAGGGGTTAAACTAGTTTTTTAAGGCTGACAGAGCTGTCACCTTATTCCAAGTTTTCTATGCTTTAAGTTTCAAAGTGTTTTTCAGTTAACATTTTGATAAAGTGCTTGGAAATTGTTAACACATCATTGATCTTTGTCTATCTTTATTTCACAGGTTTATTTTTTTCAAGACCAGGGGCTGAGGAGGAACCCTCTGCAAACCTATGTATAGAGAAATCTCACAGAGGCTGAGAGATTGATTTAGTCCAGAAGAGTGTCTATGGAGAAAGAACATATCAAGGTCATATTGAATTTCATAATTAGACATGCATCCATTCCCATGATAAAGGAATAACTGTTTACTGTGCAACTGTTCCTCTAACCAATTGCACACTCATTGTTATCAATAAGTCACATTTTCAATTTTACATTCCTTGTTGGAAGGAGATTGTACTGATATGATAACTGACCATATTTAAAAATATGCTTTCCTGTAATTTCTTTGTTTTTATTACAGTTGTGTCCAAAGACTCAGATTTCTCAAAAAACAGAATAATCTATTGAAAATGTACTCTTGCATGTCACTGGGTGTATATTGATGTACTTCCAATAGCAGAGTTGCCTCAGGATATGCCAGTGGAGAACCTAACCTGGTTTATGCAAACTAATAAGATCCTTGTTAGCTGCTGTTAATTCATTCTTTCTACTCTCTATTTTTTTCTTTCTGTCAAGGATGGATCAAAAAAATTAAGAAATAAAGGCTTTGGCATCTAAGCTAAGGTATGCTTGGGCCCATCTTCATACTTCCTTTCTTCTGTATTTGGTGCCTGAGACACCAGACTTGGCAGCTTTAATCTGCTGAGAGAAATATTCCAGTCTAGAGGACAACATATCTCATGATGCTCATGCCTCTTTTCACTGCCTAGGGAGGGGAGCCTGGAACGTGGATCAGAGCTTGTGCGCCTCAGTTAAGTGTAAAGTTAAGAAGAAGAAACCATTTATTGTCTGTAGGTTCACATTGTTTTATCATGTTAAAGTCCTTCCTTCCTGAAGTCTGCAAAATCTGTGCTCATAATGCTCATTAAATGAATGAAGGATGAAGTAAATACAGATACAGTTACATTTCTTCCAAATATATATGTAGAGGAGAAAATAATGTCGCTCTCTTTTTTTTTTTGAGATAATAATCTAATGGTTATAGCAATGACCCAGAAAAAGACATCTGTGACTGATAACTTCCTCAGAATCACAGAATAATAGAATCATAGAATCACCAGGTTGGAAGAGACCCATCAGATCATCGAGTCTAACCATTCCTATCAAACACTGACCCATGTTCCTCAGGACCTCATCTACCCATCCCTTAAACACCTCCAGGGAAGGTGGATCAACCACCTCCCTGGGCAGCCTATTCCAATGGCCAATGACCCTTTCTGTGAAAATTTTTTAACTAATTTCCAGATTTATCTCTCCTGGTGGAGCTTGTGGCCATTCCCTCTCGTCTTGTCTGCTGTCCCTTGGGAGAAGAGGCCAGCTCCCTCCTCTCCACAACCTCCTTTCAGGTACTTGTAGAGAGCAATGAGGTCTCCTCTCAACCTCCTCTCCTCCAGGCTAAACAACCCCAGCTCTCTCAGACGCTCCTCTCCTTCTCCAGCCCCTTTCTCCAGCTTTGTTGCTCTTCTCTGGACTTGCTCCAGAGCCTCAACATCCTTCTTGTGGTGAGGGGCCCAGAACTGAACACAGTATTCAAGGAGCGGTCTCACCAGTGCTGAGTACAGAGGGAGAAGAACCTCCCTGGACCTCCTGGTCACACCGTTTCTGATACAAGCCAGGATGCCATTGGCCTTCTTGGCCACCTGGGCACACTCTTGGCTCATGTTCAGTCGGTTGTTGGCTGTTGCTAAATCAGAGGAGAAGATGCAGGGAAAGCTGAGCAAACCCCAAAGCTCGAGGCACTGTCAGGAAGAGTTCAAATGAAACAAAATGCTGTCGTCCGACCACCTCCTTTTATTGCACTGCACCCTCGTGTGGAATGAAATATAATACTCATATGTATAGAAAAGGGTAGCTTGAAGAAGGAAGTGTAAGTCTATCATTCAATATTTTGAGGCTTTCATTTAGGAAGGAGACTTGTGTTCTTGCCTCTACTCCCAGCAATGTTCTGATATTGTACATACGATAGTCATTGGTTAAAAAACTGAAATAATTATGGTAAGACAAATGAAACATCCGTGCATTCTGTATATACCAGCAATACTTTTTTCTCTTCCAGGCACTTTATAAAATAATTAGATGGGCCTTCACAAGGTAAGAGTAACCAAACCCCTTATCTGAGTAGAAGACTAAAAGTCTGGTTTCAAAATGGATGTAGAAATATTAGAATCATCATGTTGGAAACTGCCTCTTGGATCATTGAGTCCAACTATTCTCATCTGCCACTAAGCCATATCCCTGAGCACCTTGTCTACACACATCTTTTAAATACATCCAGGGATGGGGACTCAACCACCTCCCCGGTCAGCCTGTTCCAGTGCCCGATAATGCTTTCTGTGAAAAATTTTCTCCTGATATCCAGTGTGAACTTCCCCTGGCACAGCATGAGGCCATTCCCCGTTGTCCTGTCCCCTGTCACTTGGGAGAAGAGGCCAGCACCCTCCTTTCTACTACATCCTTTCAGAAAATGTAGAAATATTCCTCCATCCTTATTTGTATATATGGACTCTTAGAAAATGTGTCTTAATGGTATATTCCTCTGTTTAGCATTTTCCACTATCTTATTCAACTGCATTATTTTTGCAGAGAGTACAAATCATTCATATTCAATGTAGGATGACGGTAAGCATAAGTGCCTAAACATATTAGATTTTAAATACCTTACATTGCTTTTTTTTCTATTCAAATCCAGTCATTGGAACCTACAAGGTAAACATTATGACATCTAACCATAAAAATTTAAGTTCTCTATTGTGGCTAGCTCTGAATTTTTTGAGGACATGAACTGCTGGGATTTTGTATTTTGTGCCTTGTGTATTTTAAAATGCATATAATTCCATTGGCATTTATCTTTCTCTAAAAGCTTTGTTAATGTTTCAGTCACTTTCTTATGTGCTTATTATATGATTTTCTCCTGTTTCTTTCCCTTTATGTTAAATCAAATTCAAAAATTACTTTGGTGTATGCTTAAGAAAAGCTGAATTCAACACCTGGAGGCTGTGAGTACAATTGATCTGCCCAAAGACAGACATCTGGATCTTCTACTATTAATCTCATTTCAAAATGGACATCTAAGATACACGTCAGATGACTTATCTGCTGTAAGAATCTATTTATTCTCCATTCATTATGTAAGGAGTACTAAGGACTAAATCAGATAGTGTCATCTATATTGCAGATGCTTAAACTATACCACTGGAAAAAAAAACATAGGGACTAAATAAGACATGTGGAAAATGAATAAAAAAGTTGGAGTTCACATAGACTTGAGGAATTATTTGCCAGATAAATTACAAGCCAGGTAACAGAGACTTGCAGAATCCAACCCCATCCCCCTCAGCATCTCCAAAGTGTTCCACTGTCAAAGCTTAATGTTTAACATAGCTATTCTATGCCAACAGCCAATTCTTTAGTTTGCTTTCCTTCCCTAAATAAAAGATCTTTATTTTCATGCAAACCTTCACTAATCTATGATTATATCACTGTAACTTGTTGAAAACTACACAATTAGAAACCATTTCTGTTTCAAACTCTTTGTGAAAAATAATCAGGGAACATAATGTTTATTTCCCAACAGACAAAGCACTCATATCTGCAAGTTTTAAACAGTCAAATCAAGAGCCCTGCCAATTCTCTTTCTAAGTTCACACTAGCATGACCTATTTTCACATGGTATCATTTCCTGAATGCCTGACTCTTCTCAGACCTGCTGTAACGAAATCCATTTTATAGATGAATTTTTCGTATAGTACAACTAAAGCAAAACTTTTGTTTGCAAGTAATTTATTTCAGAATAAAGATGTTCCTGTTTTCATTTGACAATATTATAATGTCTCTTTTCTCTACTCTTTGGTGAACAGAACATTTATAATAATGCAAAGAGCCTGAATTAAGTTTTAAGTAGAAGAGGAATATAGGAATAAACCTGTGCCTGACAGCTAACTCTAGCTGTAGAGATACACTTTCTTTCTCACTGTTTTCTTACTTGGTCGGGATCAGCCAGTGGAATAGCAACAAAAAAATTGGACAATGATAATGCCTTAAACCACTGCAGTTCTTTGCTCAATGAACACAGACTAAGTCTCTACCCTTAAAATAAACTTTTTTTTTTTAACAAGACAACTAACAAGAATTTGAGAACAAGATGAAAAAAATCACAGACATAAGTTGCAGAGAGGATTTATCATTTCTTTCTCAATGCAGAGAAATGAACTTCAGAATGGGCATTAATGAAATATTTGCCTTTTGGCAATAACAATTTTTATGTTACTTCCCACATCCAGTACATGTTCCCAGCCATACCATACAGTCTGTATTGGTTTCTGTGAGGTAACATGAAGTAATATTTGTTTATAGAGCTGATGTAGTCATGAAATGTTTCTAACCCATGTCTTATGGAATGTCAGAATCCTTGAACAGGGTCTTTCTTTTGCTTAAGTTTGTGCTAAGCATAATAAATGCATGTCAAACATTCAACGAACAGAGCTTCTTAAAATTATTCATTGTGCAGCCAAAGTCATATTAATTACCAATGAATGTGATTGCTTGTACTTTAATACATTTTAATTGATTCTGTTTTATCTCCGTAATCTTGGATAATTACTTTGTAATAATTTTCATCTTTAACTCATTAAAACAATTAGTACAGGCCTTTCCTCAAACATACAATTAATTATTGGCATTTTAACTACCTGAGCTCACTGTATATGTTTAGAAGAGAGTGTTATGACTTGTTTTCTGTTGTATTTAGGGAGTCACCCATCTGTTGTCATTTAGAAAGACTGTGTGGAGTATTGTAAGCGTGTGACAGAGAAGCCACTATTCGCATGAAGTCAGCACTTAGCAGCAGAAATTTTTTGTGCTGTCTACGTTTTTCTCTTATTATGTCATTTTGATTTGTTCAATAAGCTATTAGACATTCTAGCTATGTTTTATTTTTATATTCTGAAATAACCATTATTGCCAGCAATCATTCAGATATATTACTATATGCACTCACACATAATACGAGTCTAACATCTGTTTTGATATTTAGACTTTCAGTCCTCTAAAGCAATCAAAAGAAAAATACTACTTCCCACCTCTGTTTCTGGTAGTATAAAGCCACCATTTGACAATATTCTGGTTTTAATGTAAATACGACTTACATAATTTCCATCCTACTGTTTTCCAACTCGCAACCCTATCAACACTGCTATTTTTCCTCCCTCCAGGTTCTTTTGACACGGGTGACTATAGATTATGCAGCAAATGCAGTAATTTAAAAGTAACCTTTTTCTGACCTCAAAAAAAGAAAAAGGTTTTTCTTTAACCTGGATCATTTCATTGATCCCATTTACTACTTGTGGTAAAACTCAATAGTAAAGAACTGTTGAATCGAGGCAACCAGAGTCAGGAAGGAGGCACAAAATCCACAAACTGATTTAATTTATTTGAGTGCCAGTATCATGAAATTATGTTCATTCTAATTCCTTAGATAAATGGAATTATTCCTTCTTGTAACAAAGCATACTAAGCTTTAAATTTCTTATTTTCATTGTCATGTTTTGTCTTCCCTTTAATCTCATCATATCATTCCCGAAGTAGATACAGAAATAGCAAGGAATCAAACAATTAAAAAAAGTGGCATAGGTCGTGAGATCTTAAGCTTAATTTTTTGCTCTATCATACTTGTCCCACTCATTTTGAGACAAGCTGATATTGGCTCCTTACTTCTAAAATAGTTTCTTGCCAGTGGGTGAGATGCATCTATGATAGTGCTAAATTGATCAAACGACTAGATCATGCTGAAAGGAGAATTTCTTCAGTGTTCCTGCAACTGGGTAATCTTCCTTCAGCTTTAGCTGTGTGAGGGACTTACATGCTTAGACTCACATAGCAGAATCAGAAAGAGTAAGCTGGTGCAAAAGTAGGAATAGGACCACACCTTTTGGCACCAACTTAAGATCAAATTGGGTTTTCATTACCATGAAACTATGCCCTCAACTACTCATCAATAAAATGGGAATAATAACACTTTCCTTCCTGTGTTGTTATGAAGATAAACACATTAAAATTCATGATGTGTTTATGTATATCAGTTACAGGGACCAGACAGTATCTTAAATATATTTTATTGCTGGGATAATAAAGAACTGAAATTATGATTCTCTACAGCTTTGTACTTTGTGGTGCAGCTTCTAGTTTATCCAAAGAATGGACTAGAGCCTTCCACTTTAAACTCTCTTGTTCTGTTGCTTGAAATTTTAACAACTGTAAATTAAAATGCAGAACAAGGACAACCAAGAATCTGTTCCAGAGAAATTAAGACACATTCCCAAGTTGTAGTGAACCAGTTCAGAGCCAAGACTGGACCAAGGTTTTAAAATTTAACTGCATGTCTCACTCTTTCCTAATGGAGTTGTTTAAAAATATGTCTGTTTTCCTCAATAATTCACTTCAAGTCAATCTGGATATCCAGAGAAGAGGCTGAGACAGGAAGGATAGATGAGCTGAATCTTGCTTCCTTTTGTCTTGAGAACCTATTCCTTCCCCGACTGAATTTTTTGACTCCTCTTTTCTTGTGCTACCAGACAGGTTGAGGACACGACACTTCACAACGTACTTGCTTATTCTTAGTGAGTCATGTGCTGAAGTCTGTGTATTCTTGCTCATTTGTGCCTTTGAAAACATGATGCAGAGATGAAATATAAAATCACATTCCATGGTGAAGTTATTTATACAATTTTAGACATTGTCACATTACTGCTTTTATCTCGGGTTATTTTAATTCACACAGAAGATTCACTGATTTTTCACAAAATAACTTTTCTGGTTACTGTGGAGAATTTTGAGATTTACTTTAAAGGAAGATTGCAAATGTGAACTATTAAAATTTAATTTTTCCTTCTGGTTAGCCTTACAAGTAGATGTTTTCTCCCTGCTCTTTTCTTTATTTCCTTCTTCTTTTTTTTCTCTTCTTCTTTGTTTAGTTACATTAAAAATTCTTTTGGCATAACTTCTTCTGTAGATACGTCAGAGTCCTTGAGAGAAATGCTTGGAAAATTAGTTCCATGTACATTTTAGGAAATCTTGCTAACAGCTGCATTTTTCCATTAGAAATAGTTTCAAAGACTACATAAAAAACCAAAGCCAATTGAGGCAAAGTTTAAGTGAGAAAACATCTGTGCAATATTAAGCCAAGAAAAGGGAACAGTTACTAAGAGAAATCTAGACTTTTTCTGCAGTGCTTTTCATAAAACTTACTGGGGAGTGTAGGTCAAATCTTCATTTGGCTTAAAGGTGTGCAGCACTGCTGAAAACAATGATGCTTCCTTTAAATAGCCAAGGGCAGAATCTAACCAGCTTTCAGATTTCCAAATGCATATCAAAAAGCAGCATGTATCACAAACAGCACAGATGAAATTATTTTCTTATTTAGCATTATTTAGAATTAAATGCTTAGCTGTGTTCTAAGAACAACACACTTAAAAATTATTTAGATAGAATACACTTAATTTGGATAGGAAACACTTAACAAAAATATTTCAAAAATATTCAAAGAGAAGCACCCCCTTACCCCTCCAGTTTAAATTTGCATCCCCTGACCCACTCCAGCCTCCTCTACCTTGATTTTTGATGAATGAAGAAAGCCCAAAAGCTTCTTTCCCCCCCCACCCCCGTATTTATTTTGAATCTGCTTCTTTCTGCCTGGAAATCTGCAGCTGGAGAACTGGGATCAGGGTGACACCATCAGAGACAGCACTTGGAACTGTTCAGTGAAAAAAAAAAAGATTTGCAGAAATTGTAAGTGATTTCCTGACACAAGGTTAAGAGAGAATGTAAAACAATTTGTAATTGGACTCCAAGGCTGTACAAAGACAGATTTTTAAAGCATTGTCTTATTTTTCATACCTTAATTTTGAAGCACAAATGAAGTCTCTGTTTAAAAGCCTTTTCTTCCTTAAAATTAATTTATGTAAGTGAAGTCAAAAATACTTTAGAAAAAGGCAGGATTCTCTCCTCAATTTTTATCCAGGATGTGCATAATTCAACATGTTAGAATAAAAGGAATCTACCACCATATCTCTCCCAGTGAGAGCAAAAGGAAGCTGTATAGTAATCAAGGACTTTGTCATTGAGTAGTAGCTGAACTTATAGCTTTTAAATTTTGATTACTCACACCTTATTTATTCATTCAGACTCATCTCAGGACATTAATTACAGTTGGTTTAATATAGTAAAACTGTCCTTTTTTCAGATTTTTTTTCTAAATTAAAAAACCCCAACTTTTAAAGTAGGAACAGAAAAGAATAACAAAATCAAAGATTTGTAGTTTACAATACTGTTCAAAAACCATGTTCCTCTCACACCCTTAATTTTTCCTCTGCCTTCCAACTCCTTGTCCTCCTCGCTGGTTCTCTCCATTTTTCTTGGCTGTCTCTCTAGTCTTTCTACAGCATTTCCTTCCCCTGGAAAACTTCAGTGCTGGGGAGTTCACACCATTCCCTCTGCCAAACTAATCAGCAACTAACCTAATGTGTATCTTGAAGTGGCATCCCAAAACTAAGCTTTTAACTCAGTCTATGCAAAAACTGAAATCACCAAGTCCTGGGAAATTTGCATTTCCAACTATATTTTAATTCAAATTCAAGTGAGAATATTGAGGGCAGAAGGAAAAGAAATATTTGGAAAAGTTCAAATTGCAATGTATTTAGTAATTTCATCTTCCTGGCAGCTCACCAACAGGACTGTGAATCCCTTGTGCCACTGGAAGCTTTCTTGGTGGGCAGCACAGGAGCCTTAATGTCTGGGGAATTGGAGAACAGGAGAACCTGCAAGCCAGAGTCAAAAGGACTTCTTTGGCCACGTGCCTGGTGTACTTCCCAGGAGATGGGAGTTTCTGGCAGAGTTTCCTTGAGATCTGGGAGGTGGATATACTGGCAGAAAGCTGCGTAATTTTCCATCTGAAATCCACCTGGTGGTAATCAGAACAGATTTGCAGCAGTTAAACATCTTGAATATTTTTTGAGGGAAATAATTTAGATGAATCCCTGCCTTCTCCCCAGGATGTTGGCTCTGCACTGAAGCATTTTGGCAGCCCTATGGGAAGGGGGGTGTGTGAATGCAGGTCTTGGAGGCCAGCAGAACTCTTGTCACATCTGGCCCTAGCACCATAGGGCTGTGAGCATGGGAACATTACCTCCTTTCCTCAGCCCCTTCTCATCCACAGACTAACTTGGCAGAAGGGAGCCAGCAGGGAAGACAGACCCATCAGGAGCCATTTCAGGGTGCCTCACAGCAATTAGGTCAGCAAGAAGATGGAAAATGGGAAGGGAAATAAGAAAAGTTGATAGTTGCACTGAAGGGTTTAGTTCAGCATGACAGAATTCAGAGAAGGCAACCAAAAATCCGGTATTATAATAGGGTAAGTGTAGCCTTATACCCTCCCTGGAGAGGATTTCTGACCAGTGAGTGCCTGACCCCAACAAAGTTGCTCATGTCTTTTACTTTTACAGGACACGTCACTTGATGAAACCTTCTAAACCTGGTGGCTGCAGAAGTCAGACGGTTGAGGTGGCCTTCTGCCTGCCTCATGGGACATTCACTGGTGCATCTGCTTATTTTCTTGTGTTTTCCTCTATAAGTTGAGTTAAAATGTAGGGCTATACTGAATCAACAAAAGGGATGACATTGGACCCTATGTAGGAACAGAGGGCAGAGAAGAGACAGGGGAAAGGAATCCTTTCCTTTTCCTCTTCATACTTTGGTTGTTTAATACTTTAACAAATGAGGTTCCTGCAGGTACCCTTGGGTTTTATTTTAGCTACACTCCAAATGTCATCCTCAGCTACACAATTGCCCACAAATAAATTCCCTGAATTTCAAACTGCAATCCTTGAGGAAAGCAGAAACTGAGAAATACAGTTGCCTAACCATGAAGACAAGACTCGATCAAGAAATAAACATTGTCAAAGTTGGGCAACTTCAATGCTTAGATAATATAATACACTGCAGTAATTCTTCCAATGCAACTTTTTCCTCCTGAGAGTTTAGTCTTCAGTTTATTATGTTTTCCATTGAATGAACATTTTGTTAAAAAAATAGTAATCTACTTTTGCGGTCTCTGCAGTAGTTTGAAATTCACTTAGCCCCGTTAAAATGATTTGTGCAATTTTTATGGTACAAAATTACTGGTGAAGGGTCAGGGATTCTGGCTCAAAGGATTATTGCCAGGACAGAATTTGGCCCACTGCATTACAATTAAAACATTTATTTCTTTTTTATAGAATTAATTCCCCTGGAAACAACCTGTTCTGCTAAGTTTGTATCTCTCTGTAGCTACAGTAACACAGAAATATCAAATATTTTCATTTTTACCTTCTGTTTCCTATATCACTAAAATTCAACTTTATTTCTGCACCTTGAGAATTTTGAAGCCAGAAAAAACCACAAGCCCTAATCACATCTTTTTAGACAGTATTACATTCTTTCCATCAGAAGTCATTAAGTATCACAGTGAGAAGACTTTGAGGTTTTAATCAGATTACTTAGTAAACTGATGTAAAAGCCATCAAATTTGATTGAAGTTCAATCTACTGTGACAGATTATTCTGCTTCCTTGAAGGAACACAAAAACTTGCTCCAAAATATATATCTCTAGAGGCTTTTATCTGATCATTTTCAGTGATGTAGTAAAGCAGAGGCTTGTATTCTCGGTAAGTTAAAGTCTGCTTACATGGTCAGGAAATGTACTTATAAAAACTAGAAATCACCAGGTGATGTATTTCAGTACTTTTCCAATATCTCTGCCATTCTGGGAATGCATCAACCATAACCACAGCAGTTAACAAGAAAGACATCTCTTTTTTCCAGAGTTCAGCATTCTTCATGACAGACATTGAGATGCTGCCGGGGCTGCCAGGGTTTAGCACCCTGTCCTATGCTCTGGCATAATTCGGTTATTGATTTCTGTCAAGCTACACTATCAAGAGCTAATTTCACATTGCATTTCAAGGACAGGAAGACAGGCAGGGACATTGTAGCATAGAAAGGACACAAATTGAGAGAACACATTTAATTTAGTGAGCACTATGATACTGTGTCTGAAACTGAGCACTCAGAGGGGCCAAATCTCTCTAATACCAATCCAAAGCTGAAGAAAAGATGTATGATGAAAGATTAGAGTGTAGGGGGGAGGTTCAATGTATGGTGTTAGCTCTTCCTAGCTCCTGTTAAAAATATGACCTTCACCTAAGTCAACCAGAATATTTGAGTTGTTATTTTCTCATAAAAAGCAAAGGCGGCAGTGATCCCCTGGGGGATATTCTGGCCAGGGCTCTAAAATCTTTATTATCACCCAAAACTGTGACGTTTCATGACATACATACAATATGCTCGAAAACCAGGGATTTAGGTCAGGGCTTAAGACACAATGCCCAGCACAGTAGTCAGTGTCTACAGGAAGCTGACTGGTAAAATCTCACTCAGACTAGCATTTAAACATTGTTGTGATTTGAACACTGGATTGGAGATGTGATAGAGATCATATCTTTTTATTTATCATTTCACAGAGAGGCCAAATTGGTATAAAAAATGACACTTTGGTAAAGATACACTGGGCAGTTTCTCCAAGGGAAATGGAATATACTGGTTTGAAGCAGCTGCCGTTGAAGCTGGTATGTGATAAACAACATGCAGGTCACTCTCTCTGCCTCTGTCCCCTTCATCTCTGCTCTGTTTACCTTCTATTGATAGGAAGATGACTCAGAGTTTTAACAGTAATCCAGAGCTTTTTTTTAGCCAGATACAAGAACATCTGGTATGAAGAACAAAACTCTTTCTTCTGCAGAAATTGGAAGAGGTTCAGAAGAGAGTTCTGCCTCTTCATGAAAGTGAATGCTGTCAGAAGAATTTTAGCTTAATATTGCTGATGCAGAGACTCCAGACTTCTTCAATAATAAAGCACACACAAATAGCAAGGCAGGGTGGCATTAAATGTCATATTATCCAAAGAATATTGCACACCTACAACAATGAACTTTTGGAAGTTGTTAGCTTTCTGTGAAAGAAAGAAATTATGGAGCAGACCTGAAGATATTTATAACAGACTATAAAGCCAAATGTGCAGTCTGGAGTGTATTGAGGAATTTAATATCAGGTAAAATGAGGACCATCAGCTGAAAAAATTCTGATAGAAAATAATGAATTAAATACAGAAAACTCTTGAAAGTTTAGAATCATAGAATGACCTGAGTTGGAATGGACCCACAAGAATCACCGAGTCTAACTCCTGCTGCTATATAGGGCAACTCCCAGGTTCACATTATGCATCTGAGAGTATGATATATATTGTCAGAATTGGCACCATAACTGTTTCCCTGGGGACCCTGTTCAAATGCTTCAAACCCCTCTATTTAGAAAACCTTCTCCTAATATTCAGCATAAACCTCCCCTGGCACATCTTTCTGCTGTTCCCTCAGGTCCTATCAGTTTGCCAGACTGTAGAGCAGAGGTAGACCTGATTGTGTGACACAGCTATGCTACCAAAGAGCAAAATCATAGGAACAGTCAACAATATAAAGGAGAAGACAACAAAGGCAGGCAACGTGGAAGATATCAGAAGGTGTGGAAGAAAACACTTACTAAACATTGTCCAGACCTTGGACAGAGCTGAAAAGCCAAACAAACAGTTTTGCAAAAGAAGAGAAACCATGTGTAAGAATACCTGTCATTAGCTGTGATTTAAACTGGAGCACAATTGAAATCTTGATTTCTTTTGAGATAAGTGCTCTGCAGTTATAACAATCGTTAAGATTATATTAAAAGATATGCCTACTTCTCTACATTAACAATAACGGGGTCCTGGAGGACCAGTTCAGATTAAAATGTCAATATTGGGGATACAGCAAGGCAAAGTGTGCTTAACTCCCAGGAGTTACTTGAGGAGATGCCATGTATAAGACAGAAAAGCTCATGAAGACAAAAATAAAAATGTAGATAAATGGAAATTAAAGCAAAAGAAATGGAGACACAGCAGGTAAAAGATAAATTCTCCAAAGATGAAAGTGACATTTAGAAAATTATAAGCTAAAAACATTGGTGTTGTTAAAGATTGTGAATGAAATGGCAAAAAAATTTACTATTCCTGTATTATGCAGGTAGATAAGTTAAATGAAATCATGGCTCTTCTGTCCAGTACTGGAACATTTTTGTTTTTATACACATCATTTAAAATTGCATACTGTTTTTAGCTTCTTATTTTTACCATCAAGAAACACCATCATCAGAGAAAATGACTCTCTGACATATAATCTCATAAGATCTGTATTTGTGAGATATAACATCCCTGCTATGATAATGACAGGTAAAGGGTTACAATTACATTTCCACTAGATTAAGTATTCTGAAAAACTCTATGATTTAGACACATTTACGTAGTACCTAAGATGCACAAAATCTTTTGGTATTTTGAAAAAAGGTGTTGAAATTTGCAATAATAGCATAAGAGGCAAGAAACAGCCTTCCTCTCTTGAACCTACAAAAGCAATTTCATAACACAGCATAAGGGAAGTGGTTGAGTCACCATCCCCGGATGTGTAGATGTGGTACTTAGGGAGATGGCTTAGTGGTATACTTGGCACTGCTAGGTTAACATTTGGACTGGATGACCTTAAAGGTCTTTTCCAATCTAAGGATTCCATGATTCCATAATACACAATAATGAATTAGCAAACACCCACAAACAAAAGGGAAAATCTTGTTCCTAATTTGCACTCTCCATCTTTCTTAATCCTCCTTCCCTCCCCTGTTCTTCATTGACCTGCACTCCTGCAGCAGCCATTGTGCCTGACCTGGCATTCAACTGATTGGAAAACTAATCTAACAAAGAAAACCAGACATAATACCTTGCCAGATTAACAGACTGACTTAAAATACCATGATTAGGCAGGTGCCTAAAGCAGTATTAGATAAGGGAAGGTTCTAGCAGAAGAGACTGAAAGTTGGGCTGCCTCTAGACCTAGGATACCACGCTGGAAACAGCATGTGTAAATTGATGTAAACAAATCAAGACAACAAGTGCAAAATGTATATTCTAATAAAGAATCACATGGCTTTGGTGCCATCCTGGCCACTAAACAATGTCTGTAAGCATAATGACAGAGTACATGCACTAAAATTCTCAACTCTAGTGAAGATGTACATATTTTCTGCATATTTCCTGGAAAGTTGTGGCTCACTGAGAGCCAGAAAACATTAATAGACCTCCCAAGTTTCCTCTAGAAGCAGACAGGAACAAATAGCTGCAGAGGAGCCACTGATCCAGATAACATAATGGGAAAATGGTGACTAGAGCAGTAGAGTAACTGATCTTCAGAGATCTGCAAGGCAAAGAAAACCAGTCTAGGGGATGATAGAGAGCTGAGATGCAATACAACAGATGGTGTATTTTTTTCCCCTCTGGAAAGGGAAGATGTAGGGTTAGTTAAATATGTACTAAGAGAATAGATTTTATTGATCTAAAATAATGGTGCTAACAACCAGACTAAGTGATGTGTACAAATTTCTCTTCTTCCCTCACAGGTAGACTCATCATTTATTTTCATTTTAATATTGTCATGACTTGGTTTTAAAATTTGGCTGAGGATTTTCCCAAGTGGCCTCAAAGTATCCTATAGTTATATTTTGTCTGGTAATCTAAACGGCACAATGGTTAGGGCCGTGTAATGACCCAAAACCATCCTTACAGTGACACAGTTTACATAAACCTTAGTACAGCTTGGAGAGAGAACTTTTTGAGCACAACATGGGATTTAAGAACCCTGGAGGCCATTTGGACATCTATAGTTTTTCAAGAGAAATATAAGAAATAGTGACTGTATGGCTACAGTCCTGCAGAAGCACTTGTCATCAGGGCAGAATAATTTGACTCAGCTTGTTTGATTTACTAGCATAAAAATCAGCCATAATTTCCCCATGCTCAGAGATATGGATTGTGTCTGTGTACCTGAAGCTGTCACATAAAGGAGAGCTCTACCTTGAGCAGTGCCATTATAACTTGTAGAAAAGGATGGTGCATGAATACCATTACGAAGTTATCATGCCCATGTGGAATAAGAAATTTGGGATGATGCACTGTATGTGCGTGATAACCTGTAACTACCTTGAGATGCAAACTGTCTGGAAGGTGTTTGAGGGATTACCTACCTTGCAAAGGCTCACTTGTTTGTTTATGATGAAAAGTAAGAGGAAAAAGAAGACTATAACCCAGAGCTTTGCAGAGCTCACATTAAATGATCCTAGATGTTTTTCTCTCTTTGGAAAAGCATGTCCTGAAGAAAGAAAAATAAATAAATCTTTTCATTCCTGTCCCTCTCTCAGACCTTAAGGCTCCAGTTGTATTTGCCATTTCTCTTCAGGGTCTGCGTTTTCTTATTTTTTGTGCATAGATGCTTCTCTATGTCTTCTGTCTTCTATGTGTTCCTCTCATTCTTCTGACAATTTTTTGACTTTCAACTACTTTCAACATTTTTTGAAACTCTGGATGATTTGTAAGCCACGCTTTTTTTCCCAGTGGTAGAAGAGATCATTGCCTGCTTGGAGACTTCACTATGTTTGCTGTTCTGGACTTCCAACAGACGACCCATACCTCCTGGGAAGAACAACATCCTGAATTTGGACAGTGTAGCTTTTTATATTCTACTTCACTGTCTAGTTACATATCATATGTTCTAGTTACGTGTTCATATCAACTACAAATATTTCAAGACAGGACTTTGGTGTTTATATGACTTGTTGCTAACTCACATCTAAAAAGTTTCAGCTAATAAATAGCAGTTATTTGCAGTGAGTAGTGATGCAAATATTTTTACTTTTTTTCTTAATTTTCATCAGCATTCTACATTGTTTCTGATTTTCTTAATTAAAAATTGCCAGTTTACATAAGGGGTTGCAAGTCATTGTGTCAAGTTATGTCAGTTTCTTCTATCGTATGCCATAAAGAGTTATAAGTATAAAGAGAACACATACATTTCGAAATGCAACATTGTCATTGAAAATGGAACTAAATCCAAAGTTTAGCAAAAAACAGTGCTGGAACTACTCTAACCTACAAAAGAAATAGCTTTCCAAATACTTCCTCCTCCATTTTTTCACTAGTGTTATGTTGCATAGATATTTCACATCACAGAAATGTACTCTGATCCATTTAGGAGCTGCTGGAGTTACGTTGGATTTACCTGCAAGATTTTCATTAGTATAAAAAAACCTGCAAACCTTTGCCTTTTGTTATGACAAGCACGTGCACTATTTAGGCTAAAATTTGGTTTTCAGCACAAAAGTTTGCAAGAAAGGTCATATGCCAGCATAAGCAAATACTCTTTCCAAATGTTTCTGATGTGAAATGAATAACTGTATCCCTAGGAATTGAAAGCATTAAGGGTTTTTTATTAGCATACTCATAAATTTGATGAATACCTTAAAAAAATCAAGTCAGATGAATATTAGGACTCTTTATGTTTTTCTTACAATTAGCTTTTAAATACGTTTATGGTGTTATAAGTTTGGTTGCCAGACAACTGCTTTGAAATAGTAGGCTCTAGTAAGAAATTTCATTACAACAGAGCATTCCATTGATCATTAATGCGAAAAAAATTCCCCTTATACAAATTATACTGATTGGATATCTCATAAAAAGTAATCACCAACAAGGAAGATTTCTACTGAACTGCATTTGGATCGGTAACTGATTCAAATGTAATCAATATGCTTGTTAAGGGTAGAGAAATATCAAAATTAGCCTTGTAAAATACGGGAAGACAGATCTCTTTCCACAGTCAGTTGGATACTCACACTGACAGATGTTTTACAGATAAGTTTGCATCCCTGGATGAGGTCCAGTTTTATGAAAAGTCTAGAGTACTACAATCAAAAAAAAAATCCAGAAGTCTGTTGCTGAAGACTGAAGGTGAGTTTACACTAGGAATAGGGAACATACACTTAATGCCAGAATAATTTCATGTTAACACTTGACATGTCTTAATCAATACTGGGTATATTTAGTATATCTTTGAGTTGCACATGCAGCAAATCAATAGGAAACTAATACTTGACTCAGAGAATTCTATATCAGTTTCTGTAAACTGTGGTTTGTGTAACACAGAAAGAAGTGCAAGCTCCTATTTGATTAAAAGTCTAGAAACTCAGATAATAGTAGAACAATGAATATGAATAAGAGAAATAAGTGATCCCATCCCATCATACCTATTCATTTCCACTGCTTCCTTACATACAGCACTGAACTTTGTTTGATCCCTATATGTGTGCTGATTCAGTTCACTAGTAACAAATAAACTTCAAAAGAAATAAATCACATTATGAAGAATAGGATTACAAAATATCAGAAGAAGACAGTTTCTCATGGTGCATGTATTCTGACATTGAATCACTTGTCACATGTACTCCAAAGAAAATGAATTGAGTTTTTTAGAGGAGAAAGGCATAGAAAGGAATTTTATTGTTCAACCCCCCTCCTACTATAATGCAACGGGAGCACAGGAAGCAGTTTGTGCTCCTATCACCACTGACCAGGACCACAAACAAGAAAAACTGGGATGTTTCCTCAGGACTGCTAGAGTTCCATGGTTTTTAATGGACCTTCTATATTCACCATAAACCAAATATGAATTTGCTTTGAATATAAGCTTGAATGTATGTCTAGAGAACTGAAAAATATTCTCTTAATAAAGAAAGTTACACAGATGCTGCAACAACCATGTGGCAGAGCCCAGGTTAGCAGTCTTTATTTGTTTTTTTCCCAGCATACTATGCTGAATACAGTGCAAGGGCTGGTTTTGCTTCACACAAGCACAGTGAAAATTCTGGATTTCTTATCAGCTACACTGTATTAATAAAAAAATAAATAAAAAAGGAAAACACCCTGACATAATTTCACAGTATTTCCAGGACATTTTGGTTCTAATTGATTGTTTGACTTTTACTGGGCTGTTTTTTCTCTGCCTCTGTAGGTAGGGTTTTGTTTCCTTTACAAGGAAACTATGGGATACTAGTGTTTCTTGGAAGCTTTGTGTTTCTCAGAGGTATCCTTCCTTCCACTTCAGCCTCTGAATTCATCTTTAGCAGTATGAGCACTATTTAAACAACAGCAGAAATAACAATAAAATGAAATTTCTTCCCAGTCATGATATTTTTTTCTAAGAGAAATTAGCCTCATAACACCTGCTTTTATTTCCAGACATAGAATTGTGTACTTTTTTAGAATGAGGGAAAAAAAAATACTGTAAATGTCCCCTTTTCAATATTTGAATGATATCTGCTGCATTACAAACTTTTCTGAAGATAAATAAATAACAATGACCTCTACAATTCATCACAATGGAGTAAAGTGGCTGAATATATCTGCTCATGAACACCTTACTTGGAGATACTGTTCCTCAAGGCACTTCAATGTTGTTTAAAAACAGAGAGTAGCCTCCAATATCCAAAGTAAACAGTGATATAATGGCTTGTGTACTTACAGGACACTCAAGAATGGTTCAGTTGTTTGAGTAGCCACAAATGGGTGTCTTTTATTAAAAAGTGCTATTGATCACAGTCTTGTACAGAAAAAGCTATCCAGAACATAAACAGAGATCTGCTAAAATACTGAGACCACATCACCTCTCAGCACAATCCCAACATTTCTTTAGCGCAAAGTAGGATTACTTTTACTGAATATTAAGAAATTCTTAGTTTGTTTCTAAAACAGGACTTTGTTCTGGAAGCACTGTATTTCTTCTGTTTTGTCACCAAATATAAAATGCATACATCAAGTTACAGAATAAATTAAATAAGTTCAGTTGTCTTCTTTGTCTCCTTAACTGTTGTCTCATTTTCTCTCTAGGGAAGCGGTACTATAATTTGAAAGACATCATAGTATCTCAAGATTAGTTCTTAATTTCTTCAAAAACAACGTAAAATAACCTTCTGCTTGCAATTTTGGAGGGAAATTTTCTCTCTGATTTTACAGATTTTTTTCATCATTTTTTTGGCATAGCTGAAGATCATCTAATTTTAAAGATTTTTAATCTTGAACATTTCTTTACTGAAAAGCAACAAAAGGGTTTTTTGGAGGGGGAGAAATTAACATATTCTTCATAATTTTTCTGTTACTTAAAATTTCCATATGGAATTTCTCAAGGGTTTGTTTTCTACTGCTTATCTGATAAAACTTTCTTTACTATAATTGAAAATTACCTGCCTACAAAGTGGAAACTGAAAATGACAGCATGTTTCCTCTTTGAGATAGATGTAGTTTTTCTAGTAGATAGTGGAACACAGTGTCTGTCAACATCTAATATTGTGAGGATTACTTCTTTTTCATTATATGCATGTTTATCACATCAGGACACATAAACAGAGTCAGATTTTGTTAAGCAGAACTAAGACCCAAAGGGTCAAATTCTGTGAGCAGTGATTCTTATATTCTAGCACAAAATATAACTTCTGTTAGGCATTTTTCTTCCATCAGCACTTTTTTTTCATAAATGAAAGTAAATATCACATTTTTGGTAAAGGGAAATACACTAAAAGTCAGGATTAAAAGGCTTCATTAACAAATATGAATCTGGAGAGGCTGCCTTGAGGATCAGAACAACCAGCTTGGAAGAGACCCATTGGATCATTGAGTCCAACCATTCCTATCAAACACTAAATCATGTCCCTCAGGACCTCATCTACCCTTGCCTTAAACGCCTCCAGGGAAGGTGAATCAACCACCTCCCTGGGCAGCCTATTCCAATGCCTAATGACCCTTTCTGTGAAAAACTTCCTCCTAATCTCTAGCCTAAATCTTCCCTGGCGGAGCTTGAGGCCATTCCCTCTTGTCTTGTCCCCTGTCACTTGGGAGAAGAGGCCAGCTCCCTCCTCTCTACAACCTCCTTTCAGGTAGTTGTAGAGAGTAATGAGGTCTCCTCTCAACTTCCTCTTCTCCAGGCTAAACAACCCCAGCTCTCTCAGCCGTTCCTCATAAGGTCTGTTCTCCAGACCCTTCACCAGCTTTGTCGCTCTTCTCTGGACTCGCTCCAGAGCCTCAACATCCTTCTTGTGATGAGGGGCCCAGAACTGAACACAGGATTCAAGGAGTGGTCTCACCAGTGCTGAGTACAGACAGTCACCTCCCTGGACCTGCTGGTCACACCGTTTCTTATACAAGCCAGGATGCCATTGGCCTTCTTAGCCACCTGGGCACACTGCTGGCTCATGTTCAGTTGGCTGTCAACCAACACCCTCAGGTCCCTCTCCTCCTGGCAGCTTTCCAGCCAGACTTCTCCCGGTCTGTAGCTCTGCATAGGGCTGTTGTACCCCAAGTGCAGGACTCGTAGCCTATCCTGCTTTGTAAGGATGCTTCTACAATTCAAAGCAAGTTATGTTATTTAAAAAATGTCATTTGATGTTATATTGTCTTGTTGTAAAATATTTGTAACATATAATGATGTAAGAGGCCAGCTGGCTACTAATGGCAGCCGCATACTTTACCAGTACTATCATCAGAAAGACTGTTGAAGGCAGATGGCGCTTTTTTGCAGCTTTATCCCATAAGAGATCTTACCAAGGACAGGCGCCCTACAAACCTCACTGTAATGAGAAGAACATTGCTTTATTGACTATAAAGCCTTCCTGCAAACAAGCTTGAAAGCAATAAGTGCTGGTGAAGACTAGTGGCACGTATGTTCATAATCAAAAGCTTCAGGCCGAAGCTTTGTTAAATGACTCCCATCTCCTGAAAAACTTTCCACAGAAATATTGGATTGGCATTCAAAGCTGCTGTAATAGAGACAATTATTTTGCTGTCTTATTAGAGAGAGGAACACAAATTACACTAGTTAATTATTGTGCATCCTCTCATTTCATGCCCATACTGCAAGGAGTTAAAATACAGATATAAGAGGAAAAATTACTCAGACTTAGTTGATCATACAGAGATTAATTTTTATGGTAGTGTCATTGAAACATGTTCTACAGTTTGATAGCCCAGATGCGCATTTTCCCTGGATAACAAAGGTTCAATTGGTCACGCTTCTTTTAGTTTTAGAGCTATCAGAAATAACACTGTCATGGTCTCAATTTCTTTTTGTCTTATGATAATGAAAATAGCCTGTTTTGAAACAGTGTGCCATATTTTGCGTGACTAACAATCGCTGTTTGTCTTCCTGGTGGGATAGTGGGTTTGTTCTTGCAGGTCTTGGTGGTTTTTCAAATGTGTTTTCCAGTGATATGTCTGTCAGTGCTTTTAGAACCACACAGTGCTCCTGCTTAAATCATTATCTTCTGTAGCAAGTGGATTTTGTTCTCTGGAACTGTGGTTGCTTACTTTTTGGTACAGGGGAAGCATAAAGCAGGAAAATCTCTAAATCTTATTCACGTGGTATCTTACACTTCAATTCATTGACAGCTTGTCTTTTAGTGAGGACAGCCACATGTATGGATCTATATTATTGTTATGTTATATGTATATAAGAAATATAATAATTCATTCTTTTTTATTTGAGTTCTTTAGAGGTTATTTTATTTGTTTTGTCCAACCCATGTGGCTACCTAGAATTCAGGTTACTATGGTCTTACTATTTCTTCTAGCAGGAAAAATTTATAGTTATTTCTTTGAGGCATAATCTTTCTTTATTTACTAAGAATGCACAAATTATGTTCCCTAGAACCCAAGAGGAAATCGTGACAGAGGATAACATATTTCTTCACCATTCCTACCCTAGTTCTGTTGGCACTTGAACTCTTATGTTTTTGTCTTGTCTCCTCAAGGAGTCTTGTGTGTTTGGCAGCCTTTTTGTCTCTTTTTCACTGCTGGGATTTTGAGGCTTCATTGTCTGAGAGAAATAGTAATTCGTCATGCTTTTCCTGAGACAGTCCTCTGTCTACTCAGTTTAAAACCTTGAGCACCTTCATAGGTGCCCTTTTATAGATCAGTGGCTTTAGGTTGAATTTTGACTGGAGACCTATAGTATTTCTTTTACCTGCATACAAAAAGAAATGTAATAACTCTTGCAAGGAAAGATATTGGCTCTGTATTCTTTTGTTGGGTAAGGATTAACTCAGTGCACTACATTCGCTGGGCAACTGTAATGTGTTCTGTTACTAAATACTGAGAACACATAGTTAAGATAAAGGATGTGTCTTTGGTGCTGCACTCTACAGCTCAAGGGAGCTTGCAGGAAGATGTGAACACAGCTTTCTCTCTGGAAATATTTTCAGAAATAAGAGCGCAAATTCAGCATTTTTCCCATGGTCTTCCCTTTCTCCTGCCATCTTTAGTTAAAAATGGTAGGAATCTTGAGACCATTAAAATACTTGGTCAGGTCTAGAAATGTGTTTTCACTTCAGAGAGCTGTTGCTATGGATTTCAGCTACTCCAACAAACTTTGTGGAACTTTTAGATTTTTCAGAAAGCTGATGAGTCAATCACATAGTGCTAGCTGAGGAAATAACAGTCAGAAGCTTTCATCTACAATAATTTCATTGCAGGATTCTCAGGGGCAGGACCATGTTCTGTCTGATTTGAGGCAGCCTTGAGTCAAACCTACCTGTATCTTCATCCAGCATCCATGCTGTGAAAAAGCACTACAGCATTGCAATTTTCCACACACAAAATGTCTTGAGAAAGGAAGATACAGACCAATAATGCCCCTAAGGCCTTTTCTAGCGTTAAAGAAATTCCCTGTTGACATTTATTCTGCAATGACTTTGATCAATAGTTCCTGATTGAGGAGGTTGATTTAACTTCCAGGTGAGATTCCTCATGCATGTCATGACTGTGAACATGAGTGGCTCAATGAAGATAGCTACAGAAATACTAGAGCTTATAGATTTACAACATTTGCATGGGTTTGCATTGCAAAATCTATCTTTGTTACTTATAACACCACATTAACTGAAAGAACACTTGACAATGCTTTGTTTCATATTTTTTTTCTACTTTGAAAAACTCTTCTGTGCCTGTATCTGACATCTTGCACATGGAACAGTGTGTGGTTCTGTTCCGGGAGGAACTTGCTCTATGACCTTGTGTTTTGATTTGCACACGTCTCACTTCTCTTAGATGTCCAGAAATTGCCTAGTTTAAGCTAGCAAACTAAATTTTCTTTAGAAGCAATGAAGAGGGGAGGCTCCTCCATGGGGTGAAATGTTCCACCTGCATCGGAGATTCATATTGCAATGGATTAAAACACCCTTGGAGTGACCAAAAAATAATTCAACTGTCTCAGAGAAGACTCATCATTCTTGCACAGCTAAAGTTAAAGGACATGAATCCCACCTTCATGAGAATGTGGATTTTACCAGCCCCACGTTCTTATGTGTTTGTTAAGTAGATTTTGCCTTCATATGCACAGTCCTCCAGACATGCTCCAGTTCTGATCTCTGCAGGGATGTCTTTATGGGCATTGTGATACAAACAAGACTGATATTGATTTTCATATCCTGAACAAAATAGCATCTCATCTTTTACAATTTGAAATGTGCTTCTTGCTCCTGAAAGGAGCAATATAAACGTCATAATGTTTATTATATTTCTTCAAATTGAGTTTGCTAGGCATGTTCAGGAAGCGGCTGTGATTCCAATAATATAACTTATGGTAGGTATGATATGGATGGGGAAGGGGTTGCTCAAGGCAATGGTAATTCTCTCATCATACAGCCCCCCATAATATACATCATATAGCAGGTGTTGGTAACAAGAGAGAGTCTGCAACCATACCTGCTTCCCCAACACCCCATCCTACACAATTCAGCACACAGTACTAGAGACAAATTTAATTAATTTTTTCTTGATGGTTTTATTGCTATTGTTCCATTTTTTACTTTACAAGATCCAACACAAAAAAACCCCAAGACTGTACTGTTAACTCTTTTTATTTAACAAATTGAGAAAATCAACTTCGATCACCTTAAAAACAGTTCCCTTCTGAGTTGACACACAGCTGCATGTGATGCTACCAACATTCAAAACAATTCCATAGACCATTTTTGAAAGGCTGTTGAGAATCTCCTTTGGTTTTCCTTTCACGTCTTCTTCTGACAAAAAAATGGGTACCTTTGAGCACTAACTCGATCTTTGGGATCTCTTCACCCTAAGCTTCAGTCAATAATTGAAAATTTCCATCATGGATTTCTTCAGTTTTACAAGAATCTTAGTGTTAACTTGCTGTTCACTCTTGCACATGATTTTCCCTTCAAGGGTAAGAAAAAAATGATATTTGAACATTTGTCTGCTCATACTGCGGGAAGGAAATGAGGTGAGCCTTGTCTCACTGTAACAGGTTAGGAAATGTTCTATAATCATCTCTTTGTCTCTCCCCTCCCACTCTTTGTTCCTGAGGTATAGGCTTAGTCCCTTTTTTTTTCTGTTGGACCTTGTGCATAGCTACAGTACTTCTGGTGCTGTAAGATGAAAACATTAGTGAAATGCAAGCTTCTAGCAGTGTTTTCTGCAAAGATTTTAATGTTCTGATTCCAAAGTATTTTTTAAAGAAATGCCTGCTATTTGTGATGAATCAGCTATCATTTTGCATTTTTCATCATTTTATTAATGAACATAAGAGGGTACTGTTATTTCATTAGTTAGAAAGGAATCTTAGACCATGCTTACGGCAAACAATATCAGCTGATATGTTTTTGTGAACTGACCTGGAGTGGCTGAAGTAGGCCTAGAAGGCCATCACTGCATAGAAAAAGGTCCTGCTTCTGAGCCACTGCAGCTTGCACCTTTAAATATTTAAATAACAGATTTCCTGCTGCTAATTGTGAACTGCAGCACATCAGGACTTGGCTAACTAAACTGGTTCAGACTTACTTGGCATGAAAGATGTTACCTGAAGAGGAGGGAGAGTATAGGTGTTTGTTTCATGCTTGTTAACCCTTCCACTCAGCATCCTAACTCTCAGGGAAGGGTTCAGTTAGGTCAAGTGCCTGAAGATAGGGAGGTTAGCATTAATTTAGTATGTCCCTCTTACGGCACTTCCTACTGCCTGAAGCCTAGCCTGGAGTCTTGTGAGTTAAAATTAACCTTTAGGGGGTCAGTTAGTTCTCAATGATGGGATTCATCTTAGTAACCAAAAAGAAATATCTAAATATCTAAATAAATAAAAATGGTCGGTTTTCCTTGTGATTAATAAGCTGAATTTGTTTATTGAAGAAAGGACCAGTGATCTAATACAGCCAGTGCAGCAGAGGAAACAGATTAGCAGAGCAGGAAGTGAGCAGAGAGGAAGGGAAAATAAACAAAATTTGATAGGACAAACACTCAGATGGACTCGGCTATCTCGTGGAGCTTCATCTTCAGGATGCTTAATACTGATGACTACTTTGGATCCAAGATACTATGAGAATGCTTTAAACTGAACCAATGTTTGAATGCTTCATTTAAAAACTCGGTCTCTTCTAGTCATATTTTTACCAGCTAAGCTAGAAGAGCAATGATATTTCCAGTGCACTGCAAGGACACCTCACCTCTACCCTTTTAGATATCACACAGCTAGGCATTTGCAAGTTAAAATAGAGCTTGTAACTTGGTAGAAGCAGATGTTCATAAGCATTTACAGAAGGAAACTCAAGAACATTTTCAAGCAATAATGCAAAATAAGGCACTTGAGCACACCAAATGTCTTTGGGATTTTCTCAAGCTTTGTTTAAACAACTGTTGCTTCATTTTTTCCCCAATAAATAATGTAACATTTAATATTCTGCACAAAATAAAATGAGCTAAAATATTTACCACCCTGTAGTTTTTTGTTATACTTCTATTAAGTCCAAGAACTGTGATTAAAATAATTGCTTTATGCCTGCTAAGGGGTACTGCAAACTTGGAAAAGTAAAAGTTTAAGGGAAACCATTTGTATGAAATCAGGGGGTTTTGTTTGCAAAAGGCAGACATTCACCAAGATCAGCAATTAGCACAATAGCATCTTTTTTCTTAGAAAAAAATCAGGTTTACAAAAATCTGACTGCCAGTAAGAATGTAACTCTGAACCATGGATTTTTTTTTTCTGGCAAAGCTCTCGCTTACATTTCTTGATTCATAAGAAAATATTACTTTCATATCCTATTTTCTTTCATGTAAAAAAAAATCTAACCAGCAAAGAGAGAAGGTTTATCTTATGAAGAAACCTGAAAAAAATTATACAAAGAAAAATAATTCTGTGTGAAATGCTTTTCTTAATAGAAGTCTTTTCAAGAATGTCTTATAATAATACAATAATGTGTAGAAGCTTTGCAATTTATTTAATATATTTGTTTTGCACATACTTGTATGTTGCCTGTATTGAAATACTGAGGCAATTTTGTACATGTAACTAACCAAACTTATAGTGTTGTGTCGAGGTTTGTAATAGTCTACATGAAAGGTTATTTCACTATATTTTAGTGGCCATCTTGGAGAAGAAATGCATGTAATAAATTCATGACTGCTACGTGTTAGTGATTTTTCAACTTTAACTAGTAGAAATGTATCTAAGTAATTTTAGAGTAAGACTCATTTGTGATATTTAGTGGTATTTAAAATTTTATTAAAATCTGTGCATTCATTAAAAAAGATACGTTTATCACTCCTTATATTTGTAGAGAAAAAAAAAACATGATATTATTGAAATCACAAAGTAGAAAAGAAGAATCTTTAGATTAGGGGTTTTTTTAAAAAAAAGTTTGCAAAATTAAAATTTACATTACTTTTTTTACCCTATTGTCTGGAAAAAATATAAAATTTCAAAAATTCTCTTATGAACCATAACAGTAAAAACAATAAGCTGAAGTAATTCTAAAAATATGCTTCAGATGTATCTTCTGTTCTACAAGTCTTTTAACTGTAAGTAAAGGTTGAAGTGTATGCACTAGTCTGTTATTAAGTATTATTCAAGAAAAATATATCATCGGCCAGGAGTTGTGCCGTAACTTAGAGCACCAGTTTTTATTAACTTTTATCTGCTATTAATTAACTAACTTATCCAGCATTCAGAGAGAAACTGTTACATTTTTTTTTCAGGGCACTCCATGTTCTTCAATACAAAATGTGTCTTCTGTACAGAATTTAACTTTGAGACCAGAAGCTGTAACAGCACAACATACAGTATTGTATGCACAAATAATGCCATCTGGGGATGCTAATGAGCTGGTTTGCAATTCAGAGTCCACTGCTCATTTGCATCATCTGTCAAGGGAATGTGAAAGATGGGAGGAGGCATACTATTTTCAAAACAGATTTATTTTGATTACTTTTCCTCTCTCAACCCAATTGAATTTTGCATAGCAATTGAACCTCACTTGGGATGCCATCAGTAGGGTTTGACATCAGAGTAAGTTGCTTCCATTAGAGACTTTGTTTGCCAAGGCTTCACAGCACCCAGCCATGTTCTCCTTAGCACTGTTCACAACCTTACTGGAGAGCAAAAGGAGGGATACAGTTGGCAGGTCATGTATGATTACAAGGTTGGTATTTAAAGTGCTGTAGGAAGTCTTGTCTATGACATACAGTGATAGACGATGGCTTAATGAGAGGGACTGGAGTCCAGAGCTAGCAACCATCAATTACCACTGGAAAACTTCTCTCCTCTCTAATATTTCAGGTCTACATGAACTGGTCAAATCTTCAAACCATGAAACCAGCATCCTGAACATATGAAAGCTAAAGTACATTTTTCCATTTGTTATCTTTCATCAACACCATCACATTCAACACGACAACCTGCAGCCTTATCCTACCTAGAACTACACACTACAGTGTGAGACCACATGTGTATGTCATCATATCCGAACACCAGACATTTTCCTTGTCGTTGTTTCTCTTGGCTCCCCAAAGTAAGACCTTTGGCTTTTCCTCAGAAACAGCAAAAAACAAACACACAGACATTTCATTGTACTGCTGGTTGAAAAAAGAACAGCTCCATTTGGAACTGAGTGTGTATGCACTGTTTTATTTAAGAACATCAGACAACAGGAAAAGTATATGGTATCTTTTCTCATTTAGACTGATCTCCACCATAGACAATGTCATCATATCATAGTTTTTTTAAGTGTTATTTTTAAACTGGCTAGGTTTCTTTTTCTCTTGTTCTCCCAGAAGACTAGCCGAGAACATAACTACTTCGATGGAGAGAATGCATCTAATCTTTAGCTCAAATTAATTTCTCTCTAGTTTACATGAATTTCTTCTTGTGACAATATTGTCCTCCAACTTAAAAAGCTCTTTTCTTAAACTCACCAAATCCCTCAGATGATTTCATATATGTAATAAAAATAGGGAGTGCTTTCTGTAAAAATAATTTTTATTTTAAATTACAAATATAATCCTTAAATTGAAGCCTAAAAAGAGGTTGGATTTAACAGGACATTTCCTTCAATCAACTCTTGAGTAGTAAGCACTATATGCAATTTCTGTTGGAGTCTGTCTTTACCTCTCAGGTTCTTTTTTTTCTGCTCTAGACAGTAAGCATCTTCACACAAGTTTAATGTGCCTTCTCCATCTGTATAGGAAAAAAAAATCCAGTAAAAAATTGCTTCCTCCCCACTCACAGCCTGGTGGCTCTCACTGCACCTGAGACATTAGGTTTCCTTGTCCCTGGTCAAAATACTTCTCTAACCCATTTTGTTCCCATGACTGCTTCCTCATTCCATAGTACAGAGCAATAAGCATTAAAGAGTAAGAACAAGTCGATGAAGAAGAAGTTGAACTCAGTCTGCAGTTTTCACCTCAGTTTATCTAATATGTTACAATTGCAATACCTCCCTTGAAGAAAAAGCTTAGGACTTATTCAATTAGTAAGTGATCGTTTTTCAAAGTTTGTGGTATTGGGATACAAAATATATTTACTAGGTAAAAAACAGTTATTTATTATAAAATAAGAAACAGTACACGAAATAGAAATAGAAATAAGAAAAAAGAAATGGAAAACAAGCAGAGCTGAGTATTTCTTTTTAGAATTATGAGACTTTAATGGACTTTGCATCAAATCTGACCTTACTTACATCTATTTGTTCAACATCCACTTCTGCAGTCTGATGATGCTGTATTCTGACCAAACAGAACAGAAGTTGCAGTTCAAATCTGAAAGAAATTATTTGGATTGAAATTTGCCCTTTGGTGGAACTCAGATGAAATTTCTCTTTCCCAGTTATTTGCTGTGACTCATTACCATGATTTTTAGCATCCTTGGCCCACAAGTTACTTACCTAAGTTAAATGTCAGAAAGATAAATGTCTAAGCCTCAGCTAGTCATGCTAGAATCCTTTTATACTCAGCGGAGAGAAATAGACTCTGCCAGGGAATGACTGATCTGACCATTTAAATGTCTAACTCACAGTAGAGGTACCCTGTCTCAATTTGCAGTGCCTTTATATCCAGTCTTTCTAAGGTAGAGTAAGCATCCCTTTTTTATAGGTGAGGCTATGAAGCAGAAAAACTGCTGTTTCTAGATTTTAGCTTTAAAAAAAAAACAAACCAAAACCCACTTCCAAAGGAGTTGTGAATCTCCCAGGTCTCTGTCAAGATCTATACAGTTTTTCCAAGGAGGCTGCACTCAGGCTGAGCTCATCCTTTTTCACAACATCATTTGAAATTGAGGAGTGGGCTTCTGCAAACTTCCTGAAGTTCAACAAGGTCCTTGTACCTGGATTGGGTCAATAGTCATTATCGATATACATTAGGAGATGAGCTGGTTGAGAACCGAGAAGGATGTTTGTATACTGCAAGTTGGATGGGGCTTTGAGAAACCTGATCTAGTAAAGGTGCCATATAACCCAAATCTTTTTATATTCTATGGTTCTATGAGGTTGGAATTCTGACTTCAGTTATTACTGAAGTCAGCAGGTTAGTTAGAGTTTTTATTCTTGAATGCCCACTACATATACTGAGGAAAGCATATTTAAAACTCCAAGATTCTTTTAAAGGTCACCTTTAAGTATTTATGCCTGCTTTATAGGATACAGGAAATTCTATTACATTCTGAAGAAATTCATTAATCAATGAGGCAAAAATAAAGAAAAGAACATTTTACAAGGTAATTGACCACTAGAAATTGTACCAGTTACCTGAAAAGCAGTCCGTGAGATTAACATTAAGGTTCTTATGCCTCTTATGGTTTTTCAGAACATAAACAACACTGTGTGATCCCGTTCTATTTACTATACTGAGCTTGGAAATCCATTTTATTAGGACAATGGAAGGTAAAATGACTTTAATTTGCCTTTTCAGATCTTAACAAATGTTATATTATGCACCTAATTTTTATAGTTTGGTTTTCTTGGATGTAAATACTCATTTTCAGGCTGTCTAGTTGCTGTTCAGTTATTTCTCTTGTGGTTTTTTCTACTCTTTCCTTCTTCTTGAGTTTGCCTGCAGTCAGTACAGATAAGCAGTTTACTTGCCTGTGAAAAGAGTGAGGGAGAACAGAGAGAAGAGCATTAGAAAGAATGCAATGAGTAGAAAATCCTTCTCTGGTCCTGGTCTGTCGTGTTAAACTTATTGAGGTATTTAAAGACAGCATTTTAGAAGGCAGTATTTCTAAGGGAAGCATAGTTCCATAGGATAAACCTCTGATATAATCTGATCCTTATCTGAAGCTGCTCAGAAAATTTTTGGTAGAAAACTTCACTGCAGATAAGAGCTGCACCAAAGCACCTGCTGATTTAGCCAAACTTCTGTTCTAGTGGAAGACTTAAAATCCCCACATGACAATGTCCTGTCTTAACAGGTTTTGTATGGAATACTTTACCATTTAGAATACTTTAGCATTAGAGGTCAATTCAATATCTTGGAATTTTTTTTATACTAACTGCGTCATATAATGGAAGGCACTAAAAAGTTAAAATCAAAACAACGTGTTTTCCTGCCAATACTGACAAAACAGAACCAGAATGGTCACCTAAAATTAATGGATTTCCAATTAACATGTTACAAGGATAACCACCTTCCTACCCTAGTTCTCAATCACAGTCACAAAAGTGTCAAGTGCTGCTATACTCCAGCACCTGTTTGCCCTTTTGCTGTGGGCTATAGAAAAAAATATAAAAATTTTTCACAGTGTTCTTTGTCTTATATCATTATCTCTATGCTGTCTTAGGTCATTAAAATAAATTTTTGGTGCTTGAGTCCATTTATTCTATTGTCAGTGATAAATGTACCTGCTTGATTTAATTTTATGTGCACATAGTATTGCTCATTGTATGTTCTCATATTTATTGAATAAGCAGTCTATCTTATTTCAGAAAGCTGCAAGTTTCGTTTTAATTTTTTTTAATGATGCTATTTTTGTAGTCATGTTTTTTGTTTAGTGTATAGTAAACACTAAGTTAAACCTGACTATGATGTTTTGTTAGTACTTGTGCGTAGTTCCAAATGCTTTCCATGCAGAGTGGGAGGTCAAAATGTCCAACTTACAGGGTAATATGAGCTTGGATTTAGTCTTCTCTACTTTCTGATCTTCTTTTATGTCCTTCTGACAACACAGATTTCAGGGGGCTTCTCACTCTGTTCTTCATTTCTTCTAAATCTTAATCTTTGTTATTTCAGCCAACTATTTCTTCAAACCAACTTAGATTCTTCACTGAGAACAACGTTTTTGCCTATTGCCAAAATACTTATGGAGACTAATCACCAATAAAGGGAGAGTTAAGCTAACCTATACAGCTCTGCTGAGAAAGGACATCATCGTGCTCTGCTGAACCCCCTTATGTTACCTCTTTGGTCTACATTCTTCCTAATAACATAAGTGAACCATGCAGATCTCCCTTCAGGCAGCTCTAACTCGCACCTGAACTGGGAAACAGCTATATAGACACACATTGCAGTGCTATATATACACACTCTTTATGCCCTCCCTCTGTCTCCCACTCCCTATCTATCCCTCTAAACACAGCATGCCTCTTCTCTGTTGGATATAGGTAAGATTTCATTACCATTCCTGACCTGGCAAACAACCCTTACATCAAACAGCAACATTGCTGGTATTTAACCTCAACTACAGTTTGCCAGCAATTCAACCATGTGAAAATCAAGTCAATATCCCAGGATTGTCATTGGGCTTGCAATGAATCTTCCCTCTGAAACAGAAGGCAAAAGCAGAGAGATTTTTTGACTCATGCTGCAGCAGACTTATACCCCATGAACATTAATAGCTAGAGATGTTTAAGAGATTTATAGGTGGATGTACATATTAGGTAGACTGTACAGAAAATTTTCCTGCTCATTTCCATTGAAAAGTCCTGACAAAGCTATAATTCTTAAAAAATATTGCTTAACATAGCATTTCAGGTATTCCATAATGCTTTGAAAATTTTCACTCCTGTTGGCACCACATCAGGTTTCTTCTGTTACGCACAGAAATATCTTAAACTCATTTACTAGTTATTCTACATGGTGCTGGGTTGCACAGAATAGTTATGTAACAGCCTTAAGAATGTATTTTCTTACCATCCTGAATATATCTGACAAAGTGACAACATTGACCATATTTTTGATTAGTGAGAACATCAAGTTTTGACAAGTTCTTGTACTTGGTCCAAGATTTCAGGCATTTTGAGATGACTGCAAATCCGACCTCAGATATTGTCAGTAAACTATATCATGATCACCAAACAGTATCCTGATATTTACTGTTAAAGTGGTATCATTTTGATTTCTTATTTGAATAACCCTCACCTTAGCTGATATTGTACTGAAAGATGGTGTAATAAATCAAACTATTTTTAAAGCTGAAGAAAAGAGTATTGTTTGTACAAGGTACAAGAGTGCTGGCTTTGAAAAAATAACATTAAAAAGGCGTTAAGTTATTTGAAGAGATCTGCAGGCCACATTTCTGAGGATTGCCTAGTAAATATCTAAAAGTTAGCCAAAGCTATTTTAAAGCAGTACACACAACTGCAGAATGTTGCGAGCATTTTATTGCAACTGCAGTCAGCAAGTTGGATTAGACATTCATCCTATACAGAGCTCTGTGTGTCTGGATTACTCTCCAGATGAGGTGTTCAGACAGACTTCGGCATTTATCAGTTCTGCGGGGACAGCTCCAGAAGAAAATAAAAAGTGCTACTTATGTGATCAGAGTCCAATTTCTGCAAAAACTGTTTTGTTGGGCATTTCTGTCAGTGTGTCATAAAATTTTAGCTGTCCCAATGAAATATAAACCTTGGAAGCCCTCATAAATTGTCAAGATACAAACATTAATTTATTATTTTTTTATCAGAAGAGATATCAGGTAGCAGCTGATATGACTGTTCCCAAATCTGATTCTTCAGATCAAATAACAAAAACCAAACCATAACAGAATAAAACAAGAAAAACATGCAATGAAAGAGAAAGTAGTTCAGTGTCCATGGAGATTTCCCTGCTGTAATCTATTTCGCTAGTCCAAAAAATGAATATATAAGGTTAATTGGTCGTTCATTCTTCTGAGATTTGGTCAATAAGGAATAATATTAGATGAGAGAAGGACTGTGCAGATATCTTTATTGCTGCATTTCTTGATTTCTCTAAGCTTAATTCAAGGACCTACATATTGTTTTAATATAGTCTCTTGTATTTAATTATTAAAGGGTTTAATAATAGCAGACTGCATCCAGTCACACCCAAAGGACAATCTTCTTCATATTCATAATTAGATTTGTACATTTACCAATAAAACAATTCATTTCATAGCAGGTGAATTACAACAACAGAAAAATGAAAAATACTTCCTAAGTCTTTTTTTTCCTGTAAATCAAAATATAATATCTGTAGGTGAAATTATACTGTCACAAACATCTGATATTTCTGTCTCTTATCGGTGACAGACAGTAGTTATAAGAAAAAGGTACCGAGTAAATCACTTCAGATTCCATTTCGCAACTCATATTATATAAAGGCATGAGTGTGAGTACAAGATGTTTTCATAACCTGTTCATCATCTGGCCTTTGGGGTTTGTTCTGCTGACAAGGGTTGATACTTTTTTATTATTATTTTGTACTATGGATTTTCAAACGTTATTGTTGTCAGAGAAAATATTTTTAATAGAACTTCAGAAAAAGATATAATTCAAAAATATTTTGTTACTGAATGCAAAAGAAAATAAAATGTTAATATCAAAAATAATTTTTTTTTCCTCTCAGGTCTCCTTTATATTCACCCATAGCGGGGTAAGAAAAGCTAGCATTCAAACAAAATCATTGACGTATTTATTTATTTATTTCCTTTCAGGGGCACAGAGCATAGTGAATTTTTCCTGTTACGCTATATTTGTAGACGTCCTTCAAAACAGAAGTCCAACCTAATGAGCATAGTAGTGGCTTGCATGCCACTGTTATCTGATTGTGAGACTGAACAGATTTGTCTGTGGGGGATCTCTATGCCCCTCAATAAATAGTTATGACTATGTTACAGAATTTCTGCATAGGTGTGTATGAAACTCACAATAAAACAAACCCAACGATAGCATCTACTGACATAGATATGGAAAGAATTTACAAGTGTCTTTCCTTGACTGGTTTCCTCTTTTTTTTAGGGGTATATGTTGGGCCCTGTGAAGATAAAGAGACCAAAACCCTACAGCCTTTGTTGTTCATATTTTACAGTGTACATTGTGTCTATATATTGTATGTAGGATACATCTACAAAGAGGGATGTAAGCAGGAGTATGTTCCTGCTCACAGTCTGGAAGGTTTATGGATTGCAGTTGAGACTTGGCACTACAGCCATATGACTCCTGGGGCAAAACTGGCACATCTCTGATCAGTCTCAATACTGGCAAAATGAGACAGCATCTCTCTGCCCATCCAGGCTTATATATCCCAAGCCCTGCATAGCCTGCTAAGTATTTCATTGAAAACCAATTATCAAATTAACCTCAAGTAAAAAACAGAGATTTCTGTTAGGAAAAAATGCCAGGCCTTGGTTAAAACCTGAGAGGAACCTCATACTGATTCACAGGAAAAGCTTTCTTTTCTTTCATAACTACAGTGCTACCAAGTACTACTAATATCTGAGTTAGCAACAGAAATTCATGCCTTGACTTATTTTCCTATTCATGGACATCTCATGCCTTTTGAGATTTCCCAGGTGTTTTACATGGAGCTAGCAAATGCCATAGCCCAAGGAGACTTTTCTGGAGTCAACCCTTTCACTACTAGGTGTTTTACTATGTGCAGATACTTACAAAGAGGTTCATACACAATTTATCAGTTCGTAACAATGATCTAATTTATTGGTTAACACACAAAAAATGGACTATAGTCATGGACTTAACATTGATATTCCTAGCATGTATATGACAGACTCCTGATGGATCTCTGCTGGTCAGGCATCAGGCACTCATCAGTTGAGTGAGGAAGGAGTGGTCTCTGTAACACTTGGTCAAATATTCCAGCTTGCTGAATGTCCATCTTCCTGTTCTCTGTTGCTTTTTTCACAGAATCACAGAATCACAGAATCACAGAACAACCAGGTTGGAAGGGACCCATCGGATCTTCTAGTCCAACTGTTCCTATCTAACACTAAACCAAGTCCCTCAAGACCTCATCCACCCGTGTCTTAAACACCTCCAGGGAAGGTGACTCAACCACCTCCCTGGGCAGCCTATTCCAATGCCCAATGACCCTCTGCGTGAAAAACCTCCTCCTAATCTCCAGCCTAAATCTCCCCTGGCGGAGCTTGAGGTCATTCCCTCTCATCTCTCAGGTTTTCATAGCTCTTTGCATAGATGTTATTCTCTGGAGACCTTTAGCTAGTGACCCCTACTACTTAAGTCAACACTTTAACCTATGGTTTTATTTTACTTACTCTCTATGATTTTAACAATCTTCCTTACAACCCAAGAGCAGCTGTATTTTTGCCTGGCAATGTTGTCACATATAAAATTGACCCCTGATTCATAGACACCCCTGACAAGTAGGTTACAATACCTTAGGTTTCTTATACACTGCTATACATTTCATTTATGGTAACTGAGCCGTATGAGGGTTCTCTATATGCTTTCATCCTCTCTTGCCCACACATCGCTAGCCTGGAAAGATCTTTGAAGTCGGATAGAATTTTGAAGCTTGGGTGGAAGGTGGAAGCTTTGAGTGGGCAGCTGGATCAGATGATCTCCAGAGATCCCTTCTGGCCTAAGTTGTCTGAGTCTAGTGAGGAGGCATTTGTGAGCCACAGTGATGCTCATAAACTGAGTTTAGGTGAGCTTTCCTATCTAGCATAAATTGCTGGTTCTGAGTTTGTTCCACCTTACACTGAAGTGCAAATTGACTCTTGTTGCTATTTCCAAGTTTTCTAGACCACATTATCTTACTGCTAGGACAAAGTTGGGACTTCCCGTGCTACAGCTGGTGTAGTTTCTGTTTTTCCTCGTCTGACTGCCTCAGCACTTGTGTGCAGAGAGACCACACACTGCACATGCAGTAAGATAAGACTCCACATCACTTGCCTAGCGAATCTACTCTGCCTGAGTATGAACATGAAATACGGGACTTCTCTTGTGCAAATGGACCTGCATATTCATGGTTCCCAGGTCCTCTGACACATACGAGATCCTTTAGAGCAGACACTTAAGCCCCCAGCAACATCAAAAAGCCTTTTGATAATTTTAGGACCTGAGACTTCAATTTCAGACTTGTAATAGCAAATTGCCAAAGCCATCTTTTTGTTGACAGCATGTCCAGATAATTCTGTACTTAATGCTACTTGCAGTGGATGTGATAGCACCATCACAGTAAGTGTCACCTTGCTCAATGTGAAAACAATTTGGCAGAATACTATGCCATTTCATAACTGTACAAGATAGGTTATTTTTTGAGAGTTATATATATATATTTGTTGTTGTCTGGTGTTACATCGAATCTTGTCTTTTATGTTACAGGCCCCATGAGTAGGGATTCAGGTAAAAACCTTTGGCAGTCATGTGTAAAGCAGATTTCTGACTTTGGTGTTTCACTAGTTTAAGTTCTTCAGAGACCCAGTTCTCTAACATTAAGATAAACAGTAGCCTTGACTCCCAGTTCAACAGGGGATGTGATCAAGCTACATTATGCTGCTGGAAAGGTAGACAAGGCCAGGAAGATGTAAATTAACTTAAGTGGGGTCTCTCTCAGTCAGATTTCTCTCAAAATATTGTGTTATTCAGAACTACTTAGGATAAAAGTTTTGTGACTTAAACATTTTAATTCAGTCATCTCTAGGACGGAAAGAACCACTTAAAAATGTAGGATTTAAAGAACATTGCAAATCATAAATGTTTTGTGAAAGAATATGCGTTGGTCTTAGAAATGGCAATGATTTCCCCAGTACAGAGGCTATAAGGTGTATGTTGTGAACAGAGTGAAATTTTATTATGACCCTAAATTATTACCAATTTTCTAGGTTTCTCCTTGAATTTGAGACTCCAGGCACCAAGTACTCTGATTACATTCATCTGAATAGGTTTAGACATATGTGTTTGACTCTGCACTATAGTCCATTTTCTAGAGCAGATTAGGGTAATAACTTCTTTTAATATTATGCTTTCAGATTGCCAACTGTTCATTCTAATAGCAGCATGTAATCGACTTTTTTTGAGGATCACCTCCTTTAATCACAGAGCACGTGTGATTTCTATATTGGCTGAGTGTGTAGGCAGCTGGCAAATCAGCATCCAAACAACAGTCTCTTTTGCAATAACAGACATTTTGCCTCCTTTTCGTACAGTAATGTACACAGTGATTCAGCACAAATGATGCAACATAAATTCACAGTTAGTGTTATCCAAGAGAACACAACTCCTTAGAAGTGTTTGGAAAGATTTTCTCGTTATTTTCACTCAGATGTTTTACAGACATTCTTCTCAAACGTACATTCCTACCAAAGTCAGCTGTCATATTACAAAGTGAAGGAGAAGGGAAAGAAGAAACATCAAAGGATTGAAGTACACTATGAAAACACAACAAAAGCTGTCTATGGCTTCCTAATATCTATCTCTTCTTTCAGTAAAATGTAGAGAAATGAGATTTCTTTTCTTAGTATCTCCCACATAACAACACCACAGAGGTTATCGAAGGACAGACAAACATAAAGCAAAAAAAAAGAAAAAGCAAAATTCCAGAACACCATTTACTGCAATTGACAAAATCTGTTTTAGATCCGGTTCTTCCTGCCATAAAAGTCTCCCTTTGACTCGGGAGAAGAGAAAGATATATGTTCACAGTGAAGGTAGGGAAAACAGCCATGAAGTGAGTTACTTGGACAAATATTTGGAACTGTTCTTTGGATAGTGAATGTTTGTAGATTTCCCCGGTTCAGGAGAGGTCTGCCAACTACAATACATACACTTAGAGGAGAAAAGACTGATATCACTCTAAGATTATCCTTTTCAATCATAATATTAGCAGGGTGTCAGCAAAACAAGAATAACAACATAACATCTAGCAAAGCATGGCTGTAGGAAACTACCTGGAGGACTAAGAATTTCCTACTTAGCCTTCTGAAGAACAAAAGTCCAATTCCTGATCACATGCTTATTCCCTAAGTGAAAAGCAATGTAGTTAATCACAAGCAATGTAATATTTTTCAATGGAGAAAATGTTACAATAGATAGTAGCTGGGAGTGGGAACACTTGCTGGAAAACTCTTCTGATGGTTTCTGACCAACATAAGTAAAGTTTAATTTTGTGTGGCCAAAAAAAGAGGAAAACCTTGAGTGTGTTAAAGCTCAATCTTGTGTGTCGACAATCAGCACCCTCCAAAGGGATTCAGGGATCCAGGGCACTAGCAGGCTTCCCAGTCAAAATAAATCATTGCTGTGGTTTATGTCCAGCTTGATTCTGCACTTCTGCCTCTGCTGAAAACAGATGCCAACTTCCTATGAAGCTCAGTTTTCTTCATGGATAAGGAGGAGAGGTCCAAACTCGACTGGTTAGTCTGAGGCAAAACTTCTATGGCAGTCTAAATCTTGGTGGTTTTCTTGAAAACCTGAACAGCTTTTCAGCTCAGTCCCTTCCTCTCTATCCTTCCAATATCTAGCAAATTTTCATTTCCTCCTTCTCTGAGTCACAGTAATGTCAGTGACAGCAGTGATTAAACAGAAACTGAGAACTCTCAGAGAAGAGACAGGAAGCAGAATCTGAGTTTTTGTTCATCCTTTGTATCAGGACTTCAACTTAAATTGCATCTCTAAGTTGAATCATTGCCCTGGTGTTTATCTTATATTGATATCCATCCTTGGATGATTTTTAACTATTAGCAATTTAATACCTTTAATATTGTTATGCAAATTTTAGGTATGCATATAAACATATACATCTATGATGAAACACTTTCCTTAGAATTTGTCTGTTATCCTTTTCTGTGACCCATCATTCCCTCCCAAATTTGAATCTAAACCATTTCTAGGTGATTCTAGGATCTAATACTTTAAGACAAGAAAACAAACCCCAGCAATGATGAAAAACATGTTCAGGCAGTTTTTTTAGTCTGTGAAAGAAGGGACATAAGAAATTACTTAGAAAGAGTACAGTAGGTAACTAAATTAGAAAGTCAGTGAAATACATTTCTTGTATAAAAACATTTTGAGAAGAAATGAAATGGTTCGTGTGAAAAAATTGTAATGAATATAACTATAATTAATTATTTAGACAAACCAAAGGAAAATCAAAGTAAAATATATGGGGTCCTTCAGTGTGAGTAATTTATTTATAAACAGACATATGTTCTGAGACTTAGTGTCCACATTGGATTTGCGTTACTATGTCCAATTTAATGAGATTTAGAGTCCATATAAAAAATATGTACAGCATTTTCATCTCCAGTTCTGTGCAAGTACACTGTAGAATACAGATGTCTTGCCTTTACCTTGGAGTTCTACTCATGCCTCATTTTTGTCCAGAATAAGATGCCTCAGATGACAGCAGTGTATTTTTGCTGGCTTTGAATTTTCAGCACTTTGTGTTACCTGTATCCAGACATAAGGTCTGAGACAAGGTAATATTACTTGACATAGATTTGAATATGTTATCATGAGTTATCAATGCCAGGCAAATATTTTAAGTTCAGTAGGTAGATACTAAATGTACAGGGTACATATGATGTAGTGTTTTCATTAAAACTGATTACTTCAAAATTGGAATTTTCATCAAGAATGTAGCTCTACTGTCTCCTGTGATGCCAAGACTCAAAAGGAGCAAACTGGAAAGAACAGATGGCCATATGTTAGCATGCTCTCTGAACCACTGATCTTGTGCTAGCAAGGATGGATGCAAAGAGCAAGGGCAGTTAAATGAAGACTAGAATCCCATAGGATTTCTAAGAGGACATAAAGCTGTGACCCCTAGGGAGCATTTAGGAAGATCATTCCTCTTTTGGCATCTCCGAGAGTACTTAACTCTGACCTGCAGTCAGTGCTCTTTAGCCCTCATACTACGCAAAAATCTGATAATATACATGAATAAAAAGCTGAATATTTCCAGATGGTGATCTCCTCATCTCTCCTCTGCTGTCAAGACCCTTATCACATCTCTGTGTCACAGGAAAAAGATAATAGTTTGTTAGATATATAGGGCAAAAAGTAAACTAGAAGACAGTGGGTAAGTCCCATTTGCCTTACTTCTCTTGCAGGACCTTTCATTGCTCATGGGGAAGTGTGGTAAAAAATTAACTGGCTGCCTGATGTAGCAATCTTTATGTAGGAAAAGGAAGGAAATTACAATAATAAGAAGTACAAAATTTTTTTACAAAAATTACAATAATAATAATCCTCTGTGGGGACTGTGATCTGTCAAGGGGCACACAATTTTTGAGTCAAGTCCTCATTGGGAAAGAAATAAAGTCATGAATGCCATCAACAATTTTGCCTGAGAGAAAAAGTGTGTCAAATTTCCTCTAGGTATGAAGGAAGCTGATCATTGGTGAGCGAGATGAGACTGATACAACAGGAAGAAATCCTTGCCCATTAAAAAAGTTCTCCAAGTCCATTTTGATACATCTATTTCTATAACAGCACAAGGACTTCACATTTTAAGAGATGAGATACATGTATTAGACTACAAGACTTGAATCATAGAATCATAGAATCACCAGGCTGGAAGAGACCCACCAGATCATCAAGTCCAACTATTCCCACCAATCTCTAAACAATGCCCCTCATCCACACGTGACTCTCTTAAAAGTGGGGTTTGTATGCTTGGGGTGACTTAATATCTTCTTTGGAAACTTTTCAAGGCTATCTGTCTGCTATGAAATGCATAGGAAGAATTTTATTGATGTTTCCTTTCTCTTCCATGATATACAGTCCTTTCTCAACTCAGATTTCCTGTTTTTCATGACAATGTCTTAAACTCCAGCCCATTACTGTTCTGATGACCAACAAACACAACAGTCTAACTGGATCTGAATTCAGACTTCCTGACCAAATCCAAGGCTTCAAATGAACTTTTTCTTCATATACTTTTTCCGATTTTTTTTGAAGTTATATCTTAGGCAACCTGATTCATCATCCTATCATGTGGTAGTTCTAGTTTGTTGTCTGCAGTTTTAGCTGCATCCATAAGTTCTGTTGATTTTGAAACAACCTATTAAAAAAAAAAGCAGTTAATGGAGCATTTCCCACAGAATGCAGCATTTTACAACATTTTCATTTCAAAGAGCATATTTTCAATCCCATGTTTGTTCTGACTTAGAAATATAATTGTAAGGACAATCTCCCTTCAAGATGAAATATTATAACTAAGAATACATGCTTCAGTACACACACAGAAAGGCTTGTTGAAGGCAGAGTAAGATCACCTTTCATTTTGTTATTTTTTGATTAACATATTCCTCTTCGCTCTAATGTATTATGCCTTTGTTGGTCTGTGTTACAGGCTTCTATTATTTATAACAGTGATTTTTGTTATTCAGTTTGCAAAACCCTTTACAATTTTTGATCAGTACAGAGTAATTTTTAAAGAATAGTTTAATCATGCTTACAACAGGCCAAGCTTATGACAAAATAATTAATTACCTGATTTTTATCATTCTGAGAGGCTATGGAAATATTCTATTGTATTGATTAAGGACTCAATCTTTGTGTACAACACACGTTGTTTGTATTTCTAACCTCCAGCTATCACAAGGTACAATAAGCCAGAGATAACCTAACAAATTTATTTTTAAAATTCAGTTGTATATTGATTTTGATTCTTATTGAATTTACTAGGAAGAGGAGGGGAAACGTCTATGTTTTTTTCCCCTAAGGAAACACAATTAATAGTTTTACAAATTGTGACCTGTAAGTGGAGGTGACATGTTAGTTTGTTTTGTTAAAGATAGATATCAAGTAATGCCCAGCAGCCAGTGTCACAAGAATTGAAAAGAACATCCGATACATAATGGTATGTGAGAAGGTAGAGGCAGACCAAATATAAAATAATCATAATTTCTGAATGAATATTCCAGATTTCTCCTAGCTAACAGGTGTCTAGCTTCTCTCTGAAGCATGGTCTTTGCTGCTGGGAGTTTGTCCATTTATCACAAGAAGTCTCAGTTGAAGATGCTGTAACAATGTTTTACAGATTATTTTCTGCAGTGGTTTTTCCCACCTCTGAAACAGCTTTCACACTATTGTAATTCATGGAAGCCTCCTGTGCTTTGCTTAGTTGGCTATAGACAGAAAGGAGAGTCAGAAAAGAATTTACTGAGCTGAGCACAGGAACTTTCCTTCTATGGTGTACAAGGTCTGATTTTCCCTTAACTCAGATTTTTCAACTCTCTTATTTTTAGCTACAGGGCAGATGAAATAGAGAACTCTGGATGCATTCAGAGACTATTTCAGTCTGTTGATGAATAAATTATTATGCAATTATAATTCACAACAAAAAGAGTTTGAAACGTCAATAAATTTGGGAAAAATTGCAGCATTGTTACATTTATCCTTTCCATCATCTTCCAACAGTCCTGGAAAACTGGGGAGGTACCACTGGACTGGAGGCTGGCTGATGTAGTGCCCATCTACACAAAGGGTCGCAAGGAGGATCCAGGGAACTCCAGGTCTGTGACTCTGACCTCAGTGCCAGAGAAAGTCATGGAACAGGTGATATTGAGTGCTAGCATGAAGCACATGCAAGAGAACTGGGTGATCAGGCGCAGCCAACATGGGTTCACAAAAGGCAGGTCTTGCCAAACCAACCTGATCACCTTCTATGGCAAAGTGACTCAGCTGCTGGATGAGGGAAAGGCTGTGGATGTGGTCTTCCTGGACTTCAGCAAAGCCTTTGACACAGTTTCTCACAGCATTCTGCTACGGAAACTGTCAGCCTCTGACCTGGACAGGGACACACTATCCTGGATGGAAAACTAGTTGGATGGTTGGGCCCAGAGAATGGTGCTAAAAGGTGTTAAATCCAACTGGAGGCCAGTGACAAATGGGGTTCCCCAGGGCTCAGTGCTGGGTCCAGTCCTGTTCAATGTCTTCATCAATGACCTGGATGAAAGCATTGAGTGCACCCTTAGCAAGTTTGCAGATGACAATAAGCTGTGTGGAAGTGTTGATCTGCTGGAGGGTAGGGAGGCTCCAAAGGGATCTGAACAGGCTGGACCACTGGGCAGAGTCCAATGGCATAAGGTTTAATAAGGCCAAATGCCGGGTCCTCCACTTGGGGCACAACAACCCTATGGAGAAGTCTGTTCTAGAAAGCTACCTGGAGGAGAGGGACCTGGGGGTGTTGGTCGACAGCCGACTGAACATGAGCCAACAGTGTGCCCAGGTGGCCAAGAAGGCCAATGGCATCCTGGCTTGTATCAGAAATGGTGTGACCAACAGGTCCAGGGAGGTGATTCTCCCTCTATATTCAGCACTGGTGAGGCCACTCCTTGAATATTGTGTCCAGTTGTGGGCCCCTCACCACAAGAAGGATGTTGAGGCTCTGGAGCGAGTCCACAGAAGAGCGATGAGGCTGGTGAAGAGGTTGGAGAACAGACCCTATGAGGAGTGGCTGAGAGAGCTGGGGTTGTTTAGCCTAGAGAAGAGGAGGCTGACAGGAGACCTCATTGCTCTCTACAGCTACTTGAAAGGAAGTTGTAGAGAGGAGGGAGCTGGCCTCTTCTCCCAAGTGACAGGGAACAGGACAAGAGGGAATGGCCTCAAGCTCCTCCAGGGGAGGTTTAGGTTGGACATTAGGAAAATTTTTTTCACAGCAAGGGTCATTGGGCATTGGAACAGGCTGCCCAGGGAGGTGGTTGATTCACCTTCGCTGGAGGTGTTTAAGGTACGGGTGGATGAGGTCCTGAGGGACTTTGTTTAGTGTTTGATAGGAATGGTTGGACTCAATGATCCAGTGGGTCTCTTCCAACCTGGTTATTCTATGATTCAATTATTTATTTATTTTGCTTTTTTTTACCACAGCCTAGCATTAATGTTAGGAAATAATGAATAAAATGTTTCAAAAATAATTTGAAAGACTTCCTGAAATTTACGTGCTGCAGCAGTTCAATAAACTGACATAACACATACATTTGTAGAAATTAAAACCACATTCTTGGCTGGGGAATAAAATCCTAGCTATTTCCATATATTTTCCTCCTATTTTGTGAGAAAAAAACAACAACATATAAATAACAAGAGTTTTGTTATCGTGACATTCTAGGACTCTATCATATAGAACTTAATGGGTATAGTACAGAACATGGATGAATCAAGAATTCTTCTCTGTCTTGCAAAGGTTGAAGAGTTAATCTCACTTGTATAGGTACTACAATGTATTGACTGAGGGAATGAAAGCTCTGCTTTCCAGAAAGAGTAATATTGCCATTTATTAACTAAAGATAATAGTTTTTTTCTAAACTAATTATGGATCATCTCCTAGGAATATGAGTTACCAAATCATAATGTAGACTCTTTGTTTATGATATGGTACCATACAGGAACATTTTAAAATATAATATGAGAGTTTTCCTCCTTTTTGGAGGCTAGAATACTGTAAAAACATCAGAAAAATAGCATTGGCATGTGCCTCTATTGATAGCTTTATGTTCTGTTTGTTCTGGCATGGAAGAGGAATAAAATAGGATTTTTTTGCATTTAATTACTTCTGTTTATAAATGTAAAATTGAAAAAAACGAACAGGAAATGCATCTGTATGGGTCATACTTAATGAAAAATTGATTCTTCTTTCAAGAAAGTTCTAAACCTAGAGTTTTTCCAAACACAAAATCCATGGGTTTTCTCTGAATGGTAAACAATGGGGGCTGTAACAATTCATCCTCTGTTAAGTTTTGTTATTGCCTTCTAACATCCAATCTAAAAGCTCTTAGCATCATAATTACCTCTTTTGGCTTTCACAAAATATCACAGCTCCTATTCAGCCAATAGATCACATCACATGGGGATACACCTTTACTTTTAAACGCCGTATTAATAGCTGAAATGTCTGACAGGTTGAATTACAAGCTTAACAACAAATTAGCACCCTGTTTTAGCCTTTTTGGCCTTTTCTAGGTGTGCTGCTACTTCAGGAAGTAAAAAAGAGATCTGGAGCCAGAGATATATGGATCCAAATACATGCTTACCAATAATGGGTTTGGTCTAAGCCATTCAAACTCTCTTCCAGATGTCTAAGCCCTATAGTTAACCTGTCGCTTTGTCATGTAGCAACCAGCCTTCGTCAGTCATAACTTTTGTATAAATGGTGGCTTGGCATGCAGAAGTACAATTTGAAAGCAGAGGTAAAATGTTAATAAACTAACTGGAATATCTGAATAAGAGAGAAATACTTTAAATCACAGACTTCATATGGGGACTCCAAGCAAGAAAGTATGGCTATATTTTTTTCCAGCAATGTCAGGTAGGCTAAAAGATAAACTATTTATACCCAAAAAAGGTTGATCTCTCAATAACAAAGGAATTATTTCTCCTTACTCAATATTTAATTCCAGTAAGTCACTAGAGCATCTGGTTTTCACTTTTCTTCTTTCCCTAAAGTTGTGAAGGCTTTCCTGAGTCCCTTAGAAAGTGCCATAAACTTTGTGCAATTACCAGTCATATCAAGCTTCTACAATGATGAAACTAATGTTATTCCTCTCTAACACCTGTTACTCAACCTTTCATCGTGTTTGTAGAGGTAGCTTAAAGTTGTTCCCTTCATCTACTCACAGCAAAGTTTCTTTGGCTGCCTTGAGTAAACAAAGGGCTGTCCTACTGGGACAGGCAAGCTGTGTGAACTGCCACTTTCTGTTAGCATATAGCTCTTTTCCTAGATCAGAACATTTTCCGTGTGCCGGTTCTCTATCACATCCCTGAGAAAAACCTTACAACATGAATACAATTATGCGATTTTGGCCTCCCATTCTTTTTGAGGAACAGGATAACGCATTGATGTGATACTTCAAACTCTCTGTTGGACTGGTAACATGACAGACAGCAGTTACTTAGTGTCAACACATTGGGGAACAGAGAACAAAAGCTGCTCATCAGTGTGTTGATGTGATCCTCAATATGGTCACCACTATGATCACACAAAATAGTTGGATTAGAAGCAAAATGAAAACCAAAATTAAAGTTTGAAAATTACACAGTGCTGTTTGATCTGTAGAAATGGAGTAAAATATATTTTTTTGGTCTTAATATTTGAGAAAAGATAAGATTAAGTCATCCATGGAAAGACCACCTATAAATGGAATGAAACTCAAATCACATGCACACTGTCCTAGATGAATATATGATAAAAAAATCATATTGTCAACATGATGTTTACAGACTGCAGCTATCTGACAAAGAATTGAAATGATATTGGGAGTTTAAAAACATATTTGAAAAAGCATCAGATGATTTATCAATCATTTTGATTATTTAGAATGTTGACTTTGTCTAGAATCTGAAACAGACATAGAAACTGATTAACTTGAAAACATGAGAAAGAATTTAGTGCCTTCTCTCAGCTTAGTTCTTTTTTCTTCGTAGTTTTATTATTGTAGAGGAATGAAGGCAGAGGGTTTTGCTTTATTTTCTTTGAAATTCTCAGTCTAGTCTGACTCAAAGTTTGGTGATCTGAACACTAGTCATGCACAGAAATGATGAAGTTTAGACTAATGAGCAGCTTGTTGGTGTGGAAATGTGGTTCACAATACAAAGAAATTTTATAAGCATTCCTGCCCTCATCAATGCCTCTTTACACTTTATACTTACATCCATTATGGAAGTTTAATACAAGTGTCTTGATAGTTCAGATTTAGAAAATTAATCTGACTTTCTAAAACCTTCAGGTTTGAGATTCGGGTCAAAAAAAATGTTTTGAGTGTTAGTATTAAAAATACTCTAAAAACATTGTGGGCTTTATAGCTCCTACATTAAAAAAAAAAAAAAGGAAGAAACAAAACCAAAAAACAAAACTTTCTGTGGAGGTTTATCTTTTATTCATTTATGAAAGAGGCTTTGTTGTTTAGAGAGTTGAAAAATTAATTAAAATAATATTAATCATGTATGAGTTCATTTATTATTTTGTGCTTAGATGGATGAAGTACTCATAGTGTTGTTTATAACTCTAGTAAAAATGAATACACATGCACACACTAATAGTGATCTTCAGATATTTCCTGAACTGTTTTTCCCCAAGGTACAATATGTGTTTAATTTTGCAAAGTCTTTGCAACTGGAAATCTAAATTATTCTGTTCTTAAAAGATACCTCCCTTTCACTACGAAAAGATATAAAACCATGACCATGGTGAAGCCTAGGCTGCCTGCGTAGTAGGAATCTGCCTATTTCATAGAAAATCATAGAATCATAGAACAACCAGGTTGAAAGAGACCCATTGGATCATCAAGTCCAACCATTCCCATCAAACACTAAACCATGTCCCTCAGGACCTCATCTACCCATGTCTCAAACACCTCCAGGGAAGGTGAATTAACCACCTCCCTGGGCAGCCTGTTCCAATGGCCAATGACTCTTTCTGTGAGAAACTTCCTCCTAATCTCTAACCTTGTGAAGATATTGCCTGAAGTGCTATTTTGCTGCAAGCCTATAAATAGGCCTAATGTTTGACCCGTAAACTTGATTGGAAAGCAGCAATTCCAAATGACACCTGCCATGTTTTTGTATTTTACCATGTCTGTTCAGACAAGCAAACCTTTTGGGTTCAGCAAGATACTTTCTCATATGGTTGCAGTTTCATTCCCTTATTCCTATTTACTGATACACTTCTGTTATATTTTAAATTACATTCACTCTATTCTCTCTCTTTTGGACTTGGATTTTGTTGCCACCAGGAGCATGGTCAAACTAAGGCTGCCTGTGGCTGTCACCAGTGGAAAATGTATTGGCTCAGGTTCATCTTTAAGGTCTTGGTAATCACGTGGGGTGTGGATTTCTTGTGCAAGATGGTAAGACTGATGATCTTCTGTGTGTTTCCAGGCATTTCTAATCTGGTTCTCTAGCACAGGAAGTTAGAGAGATGAGAAGAACCTGAATTGTAAACAACTGAATTAGTTTCAGGATGGCCTGTTTGTATTCCTATATTATTCATGACCTGTAAACTCCCATGAGGTCAATGAATTCCAAATAGCAGCTGACAATCATTTGAAACCATGTTTTCAAGTGATTACTTTGAAGCTTCTGAAGCAAACATCACAGGTCTGAGACAGCTCATCTGAGATGTGTTGATATATATCTAGCTGATGCATGAAAGCAATTACTGTAGAGGAAAACCAAATCTAAACTAAAATGCAAATTAAAACTAAACATTGTTTGACTTCATGTACTTGTGCTGGATGATCCATGACACAAACAACTTTCCTTTCTTACAATACAGCATGCTACTACTCTTTGCCGCAATAACTTTAATTTTGAGTTATTGCATTTCATCTCCATTGGGAGAAACCAGTAATGTAGTTCAATGCCTCTTTGATGTACTCTAGACAAAACATTCTACTGAGCTGGATCAGGAAAGCAGTCAAGGAAAGAGTATCTTTTCCCACATTTTCAAAATCTTTTCAGTTATTACTAATTGCAAAAGTTTTACAGGTATTCTTAGAGTTACATCACACTGTTTTCTCAGTCTGTGTCCCAGTATCTTTTTTACCTTCCTCCTTGAACATCTGTTTCTCTCACAGCTACAAATCTTAACAATAGCCATCAAGAGCAGTAGCTTCAGTTCTCCATTCCTCCCTGCGACAATGCCTGGTCATTAACTGTTTCAGTTCTGCACTACATAACAGAGTATAACCTCAACATAATTATCCTAGTTGAAAACATGATTCGTAACTATAACCTCAAAAAGTAGGAATTAAGCAATACCAGTAAAGTGTTCTGAGAAAATAGCCTGGAAGAACTAAACTTTTCTTCTAGACTTTGTGTATCTATTTGGCAAAATGGACTTGTGTATGTGAAAATAGAGACTCCAATAGTTTCACCTGCCTGGTTTCATAAAGACATATAATTGAAAGTTGCAGCTATTTAAATGAAGGCTTTAAACCCCTTCATTTCAATAAGGATAAGTAATGACAATTAGATCACTAGATATTTGTCTGACTTTTCCATGCAGGAGACTGGATCATGGTGCAAGACACGCATCACGTTTATCCCAAAGCCTTCAGCAATTGACCTTTTTTTCATAATTCAAATTATCTTTTGTGTATATGTATATCTATATGGTCAGACCTACAGTTAATATAATTGCTATGATTAGGTTGAAGTCAATTACTAAAGAAACCACTCCTATTACTAGATGTAGCCTATCTATAAATAGAGGAGGTTGAAATTCTGACTCATATAAATGAGGGACAAAATCTTAACTCTAGGACATTCATAATCCAAAGAAACTGCAGCCTATGAAGTGTTCTGAGGGACTTCATAAATGTAGGATAATAAAAAAACTTGAAAACAGTTAGCATGAAGGCAGCTTTCTCAGGAAACCACTTTCTTGTTAGAGAGTGCACAGAGCTGTAGGAAATACTTTTTCTTTTTTTTTTTTTTTTAAAAAAAAAAAAGAAGAGTTTACAGGAAGGTTCTAAGACTGGAATACATGTCCACCCAACCCCCACTCAGCTACCAGCTACCCCTGGAGTCACTTGAATTCAATACATAACTTAGTCCAGAACAAGTAGCAACAGGCACAGGCTAAAATACAAGATATTCTATCTAAATGTAAGAAATCACTTTTTCAACAGAGGAGTGGCTAAATACTGGCATAAGCTGCTGAGAGAGATTTTAGGATCTTGATCTTTGGAGATACTCAAAGCTCAGCTGAACATGATCCTGGGCAACTGGCTCTAGCTCAACCTTCTTGAGCAGCAGGCTTGGGCTGCACAACCTCCAGGGGCACCTTCCAGCCTCAGCAGTTTTGTGATTCTGTAACCACCAATTAATCTTTCAAATGCTTGAGTGACACTGAGTTTATCCACAACTGTTTAAGTCCTGAGTAGGAAGCTGGCTAGCTCTCCCTTGTCTATGAGGTAGAAGATGCGCATTCATAATTAGAAGCGTAGCTTTAATTTTCTTCTCGACTGAAAGGTTTTGAACCTAAATCTGTTATCTCCCATACTGACTAGTGTCCATGTTCTTTCTTTGCATAATAATATATATATTACAACAAATAACATTAGAAGATGACTCTGAGAGTGCTTAGGTCTAGAAAACTTCAAGTTTACAGTTTCAGTATTCACACTGAAGGATTCTATTCCTTCAGGCATAGAAAGGAAGTGAATCAAAGGACTATACAGCTGCTGTAAGTGTCGCAAACAATCCCTCATGGGTACATTTCCGTCTGTGAAAGCTACCCAGCTCTGGGTGCCTTCCTGGATCAGGGAACTAGGCTTGCATCTTCAAAACACACTACACATCGACTACATGCCTTTCTTTGACCTCTTCATAACCTTGAAGGACTTTTACATCCCACTGTGATATGTCAGGCTCTTCCTGAATACTGTCCACATCTTGAATGTCTAACTCGGGAACAAGTCCATCAGACATTTAGTTGCCTAATGCAGACAGCCTGCTGGGCTTAGCAGTCCAATGTCCAAATTCTTCTGTGAATTGAAACTTTCAGCAACTTAGGGATGACCTCAAAAAATAAAAAAATCACCACACATGCAGATGACTGAAATGCACTACAATTGTTTCAAAGACAACCCATTTCCCTGTCTGAAAATCAAGTCATTTTCTGTTATTCTGGTTTGCCCCTAAACATTTAAGTCTTATCACCTAGACATTTTTAAATGTCAAGTGAAAGTAGAAGCCTGTGTATGAAAGAATAATATCTTCAAAACAGGTACTGTCTATGTGTAGAATGACACTCAAGCAGTTTGTTTATACTTGTATTTTTGTTTTCTAAACAACCAGAGAGATTTTTTCATGTTGACAAGCTTGTTGTTGATTAAATTGAACCATGAAGTAATAGGCCTGGGGAAGACGAGATGATAAAAACTTTAAAACCCTAGCAGAAGGTTGGATAAAACCATTTTATTGTCTGAGGTATACCTGTGAGTTAACTAATTGTGAAGCGATAATAAATGATTTAATTATTTCCCATCTGTTAGGAATTCAATTAGATCCAGCTCAGTTTGCATAGCTGCAGTCCTTCCATTGCTCTGCTTTGCATTCCCTACTCAGTGTGAAGCCCCTAGAGTTAACTATGTTATTACCTCCTGAGTCACAGATGGGAGAGTGCTTTAGGAGCACTTCTTTTTCCGTTCAGTATATCACACCTGCAATGTTAACATTGCATTTACAGCATGTCTTTAATATAATAAATGCTATATATTTTAGTCAGAAAAAAAACACCTGAATACTTTTTTAGTCCAAACTAATACAGAATAAATTGTTGAGGAGTTTCAGGTGAAGGTTCAGCAGTATGATAAGTACATTTGAAAATAATGATTCTCAGAGTGAAGACATAAAACCAGGAAATTAAAGGCAAGGAGTGCCTTGTCATGTCCCATATATATGGTGAATATACAGGGCATACTTTTCTACATTTTAATGAGAATAATTCATGCTGTATTATGCTTACATAGGCCACTGCCAGCTAACATTATCATTCCTCCACCACCTGTGGCATTATTTTAACTTTCAGCATCATCTTCACATTAAAATTTTGGAGGTGAGGGTCATCTCCATTTACACTTCTAATGTATTTTTGTAAGACACAGAAAAATCCATCATTTTGCCTTTCTAAGGTAACTGAGAAATACACCTAGCTAAAAAGGAAAGATGAAGCAAAGAAAGTGTAGCCCAAGAGCCTCATGCTTCTTGTCATTTGGTGCTAGTGAAAGACAAGGAGATACTCCTTGTCCCTGCCTTCATTCAACATGAAGGGAAAAAATGGGTAAAAACTGTCAACATGAATTTACATGTGTAGGCAATATTCACAGCTACTGTTCTCTGTTCTGTACTTGTAGGAACTGGGATTTATATTTTCCGTGCTAACTGGCCTCTAGGGGAACTTGGATGAGGACAAGTGCTTTGATGACAGGTTTCTAGGAGGTTCAGCCAGTGTTTCCCTCCCTTTCTCCATCCTTATCAGTGTGATATCCACAACTCCTAGAATAATTTCTCAGACTTTAGCATCACTGACCCACGTGGCTAACCACTGCCAAAACCTCCTCTTCCTGGTGAAGAGCAATCCAAGTTAGCTAACTCCCACAGAAATTAGGTGCCTCTAAGGACCTTGACTACATGCAACACATTAAGGAAAATCCTTTTCAAGGATAAAAGAAAAGCATGTATTCCTTCTTCTTAAAAAAAGGACACAAAATTTGGTACTTACCAATATGAACAAAGCAAATGAGAAATTAAGAACAAGGTTCCATCCCTAAAATGTAAATAGGCTGAAAATAAAGGAAATTCTCCACTGGCATCCATATTTTAAATATTCTTTAGAAAGAGATGTATTCTTACAGCGTTTTGTCTGTATCCACCTGCAAATTCTTTGATGTAAGTATAAACAGCTTTGGCTTACTCTGTGGCTTTGACATGTATTTAAGAAGCTGTCTCCTCTTCCTTTTGATAAGGTAAATTAAATAACTGGGTATTCTAACCACAAACATTACACAATCATATTACCTCTTGGTTTAATTTATTTAAACTTAAGTAAATCAAGGAGAGATTTTACCTTTATTTCAAGCTAACTGTCTTTTGATATTGTATTTGCCTTTCAAACTATGAAGCAAGTTCTCTTGGAAGGGCATAAAGGAAAAAAAATCATTATAATCGTTTTCAACTCTATGACTGCTCTTCAATCAGACGTGAAGAGCCCCAGGAGACATGACTTAGGCCAATTGTTTCACTTATCAAAAACAGATAACATAAGCCCTTAACAAACCTGTCTGTATCATTGTTTTTTGACCTTTTATTGAATGTTTGTCAATTGTCACTTTGACTCATGGTCCTACATTAAGAGGTCTGAGAAATATTGCTTTGCTGAGATAGATTCATATTGACACAGTTGGGTTTTTTTCAGCACTATATCAACTTTATGCTGTGCTGCCCTGATGATTTCAGCTCATAAAACTACAGCACCTGCCAAGAGATTATGGTAAATAGTGTATTTTTGTTTGTCTATTTAATATCATTTTATTTGTGCTAAACATGAAAGTAAATGTTTTAGATTAAGATTTGGATATGTGAAATAGTGCTGAGAGAGAATTTCTGTCTACATGTGTATCTGTATGTAAACATTTATGCAAAAAAAAAAAAAAAGTACATACATTTTCTGCTTTGGTAATCCCACTTAACACAGTAACATTGAAGTGACATTACATTGTGTGAAAATCCTTATTGGAAAATGTTTCCTTGTGCAGAAGCTTTAGAGTAAATCTGGTGGATGTGCCAAAACTGTAATTTATTCAATTTCATCTTCTAACACTCAGCACAAAGAAAGAGAAGGAACATGTGGTGATGGGTCAAACTGTCTGTTTAAGAGTGACACGAATATGATAGAGGCCTTAGCCCAGTGTTGTAAATTAGAGCTGAACCATCCCTGCTTTACAATGCACTGAGACTGATCAGTCACGGGTCACGGATCAGGGAATTTTCAATGGCTGTTTGCTACCGGTCTTTATCACAAAAACGAAATAAAGCTGAGATACAGTGGGAAATGAAGGCAAGACAATATCAGTAAAAAGGCATCTATCATTCCATTTACAAAAGAAAATGATAATCAAAGAAGACAAATATGCATCTGGCATACAAACAAGACAGACATTTTTATGTGGTAAAATACTGAGCCATTTTGATCAACTGTTTAGTTTGATGTATCTATAGACATTTTCTTTCTCCTTTTTACTCACTTTGGATTTAGTTTTCCGTAATCTCTCATTCACTTCAAATAAACAAATTACAGAAAGTTGCTATTAAAACAATCTAGTTATTTGTTGCAGAAGTGTTTACTATGTTCTCGATATGTACTAAAGCCTTTGCCAACCCACGGTCAGGAAAATATCTAAAATACAAGTTCAGTAGAAGCTTTTACCTGGAAGAATATTTTAATTTTGTCAAAACACAGTTACTGCTGTCTGTAGAGATTTTGTTGTAATGCACAGATGAGTCCTTCAGAGTTCTTCATTTATGTTGCAGTTTGTGCAAAGCTGAAAGCATACCCATGCAGAAAAGAAAAACATTCTGAGTAAAATCTTTTTTGGAACAGCCTATTCTTTTCCTGGGTTCAAGTAAAAAGGATTTTAGTGGATACAAACAGTGTGTGTTCAACAGTGGCTGAAAGGCAAGACTCTGTGGTGGCTGCTACTTGGCTTTGCCCCCATCGTGATGCTTCTGACCAGTGGCAAGGGACAGCAGAGCCCCCCATCCACATCCTGCACTGGCAGGTACTGGGGTCTGACAGCCACCCCAGTGAAGAGTGAGTGTGAAACAGACGGCTCAGACACATCAGAGAGACACTGGAAAAACCTGAAGACTTCAGGCACGTGGTGGTTTTGTAGGATTTGATTTTTTTTCATATTAGATTTTTTTTCATTTTATTATGTTTTGGTTTGTTTTATTCTTTCGTTTTTATTCTTTTCTTTATTACTTTCTATAGGAAATTTTTAAAAGGCTTTATACATTTCTAAGCTATATGTTTAAAGAGCAAGATAACATCATCAAGAAAGAATCAATAGTCATAAATTGTTCCTATGGAATATGTTATTTCTTATATTTTCCATACAGCTTTTGCCAGGAAATTAATATTCCTGCAACCTCTTAGTATCTCACTGAAAACAAGCAAACAGACAAAAAAAATCCAGAATGGTTTAACAAGAATTTTGTGATTTGTGCCAAACTCAGCTAGCATTAAGTTTGCTATTAAGATGTGTAAGCTGCAAATTCCTGTGCTTATGAACTTGAGGGTATTCTCTGGTCTAGCCTAAATACAACTTTGTTTACACTGATTTAGTAGCCTTATGAAATTGCCTGGTTTCTTTCCTGAGTTCCCTCAGCAGGTGAAATTACTTGCTGAGCTGCACAGAATCATGCTGGGAAATAGCTGTGCCATGTAGATCTTGCCACTATTTATTTAATGTTACGTTACAGCTTGAAAATGAAAAACAGTCATATTTAAAATGCAACCAATGTGATGATGACCTATAAAAGCAAAAGAAAAGGCTGGGTAACAAATGAAACTATAACTTACATGCTGGTTTTGATGTCATTGTTTCTACCCCTACAGCAGAAGCTCCCTTTGTGGTTTTGCAAAGCACAAACAGTATGTTAGTTTTATATCCCTTTCTCTGAGTAATAGGTCTCTCTCTAGCCACTGGCATGCTAGCTCATTAAAGCCTATGTACTCCGAACTGCTGAAGGTAGTGCTTTCGAATTGTGAAGGCAGGAGATCACTAAAATAATTCAGGTATAAGCCAAGATAACTACAGCTGGAGGTTACACAAAAATTCTCACAGGGTTAATAAGACTCCTTTTTTGGTATAAAGATAAGTCTATGAAAGTCGTGTTCACTGAAGTTTTACCCAGATAATAATAGACATTTTAATTTTCTGTAATTATTTGAAGCTGGTTCAGCCTTTGTGCATTCATTTAAAAACTGGCAGTGATAGCAAGGAGAGTACGTACTTAGTATAGGTACTGCACAGCTATTAAGTGATGAAAATAGGGATAAGTGGACTAGAAGAAGTCTATAGTATATTTGAACGGTAAAGATCAGGCTTGGGGCACTCATCAGGTATCTGGAGTACAACATAACTTTCACTCTGAGTGATCTGTCCTGAGACAGTGGTAAACCCCACTTCTGCGAAGACGCAGCATGACCTGTTTGCATTAAGGACTCTATTCTTCAGATTTTATGCCCTGGTTTTGAGCCCCAACTGGCAGCAAAAAAACACATAACTGCTGGCATCAGTGTGCAACAAAGAACTATACAGCTGCTAGCACACCCTTCATGCTTCTGAGTCCTGTTGGGAAGGGAATCAAAAGAAATAAAGGCAAATCTCATGGGTCAAGATAAGGACAGGGAGGGATCATTTAGCAATTACTGTCACAGGTAAAACAGACTTCACTTGGGGAAAAAATAAACCTAATATATTACCAACCAAACCAGAACAAGATCCAGAGAACCAAAACCAAATACCAAGATATAACACATTTTCTGCTTCTTCCCTTCTTCCTGAACTTGACTTTTGCTCCCAGTTTCCTGTACATCATCCCCACCAGCAGCAGAGGATGATAAGACATTCTTCCCTTCAGGGTGTTGCAGTCAGTTCATCACACATTTTCTCTGCCAGTCCTTCCTTCTCAGGGGATTGATCCCATACACTTTTCCTCTGTTCTACTGTGGGGTCCTTTGCATGGGAAACAGTCCTCCACAAACTTGTCACAACTTCAGTCCCAGTCCTTCTTGTAGGCTGCAGTCCTCCATGACCTAGCAAGCACTGGTTTCCATGGGATCACAGCCCACCTGCTTTGCAGCACCTTAACCTGCTCCAGTGTGGGGTCCTCTATGGGCTGCAGGCAGATATCTGCTCTACCAGGAGTCCTCATGAGCTGCTGGGGGACAGCTGTCTTCTTGACCATGATCTCTTCTACAGGCTGCAGGGTAATCTCTGCTCAGGCATCTGGACTGCCTTCTCCCTCCCTTCTTCTTCACTGGCCTTAGCGTTCTCTGTGGTGCTATTCTTCTTGCATCTGATGTCTGCAGGCTGTTTCTCCCACATGCTTGTCTCTCTCTCTCCAATGCTGTACCAGGACACCACAATTGGTCCAATGAGCCTATGTAGCTTGGCCACAGGCTGGATGGGAGTAGGAGGGGAGACATGCAAATTTCCCTGTTTCTCTGCTGCTGTTCTCTCACTGCTTTTGTCCCCATTTCTTAAATATGTTTTCACAGAGGCATTACCACTGTTGCTGATTGGCTTGGTCTTGGCCAGAGGTGGATCCACCATGGAACTGGCCAGCTCAGGTTTCTAGCAGCTTATCCCAAAAGCCATTTCTGTAGCCCCTCTCACTACCAAAAGCTTCCCACCCAACAAACCTTCCTTCTACCTTTGAGACAGAGTATCTGTCCCTGCAGAGGCTGCTGCTGGTGCTGCCAAGGCCATGACACCAACCTCTACCATGAGAGCTGAGCACAAGCCAATAGTTCAAATATGTGCTGAGAATCCCAGAATTATTCGTGACTTCTTCTGATCCCCATGTTTCCACAGGTGCAGTTTTATCAATATCCAAATGAGCTTGTTAAAAACCAGCTTGCATGTGCAGAAAAAAATTAAAGTCATTACTCTGACCAAAGCATAATGTCACCTATAATCAAAGTACATCTTTAGAAGCCATACATCTCCCTAGGATGGGTCTGAAAAATGGTACAAATGCTCACCTGCCTGGCTTCTGTATGTCCCTGAGGACTGAAGCTTGTTATGCATTGTTTGTGCTAAAGTAATAAATTCAAGCCCAGCATTTATAATGAGAACACACTTGCTCTGAAGAGCTTACAGTGAGTTGCAAAGTCAGAGAGGTGGAAGTCTTGCTCACAGTCACAGGGCCTGAGGGCAGCTAACTCTTTCCATGCTAGCATCACTCCCCAGTGAGCCTGGACTCTGCTGAATTTCCTGAGTGTACTCCAACACCCCCTATCTTGATAAGAAATGAGTGTTACTTCTGAATAAAACATGAGATTTTCAGTTTAAATCTAAGATCTCTCCAGCACCTCATCCATTCCTTTTACTTCCAAGGAACAGAACAGCTGAAATTGCAAGGGACCTCTGGAGATCATGTAGTCTAACTCCTTTGTCCAAGCAGGATCAGTTAGAGCAGGTTGCTCACAGACATGTACAGTCATGTTTCAAATATCTCCAAAGACAAAAGGCCACAGACTCTCTGGGAAACCTATTCCAATGTAATGACCACTCTCAGGGAGAAGAAGAAAAAAAGAAAAAGAAAAAAGAAAAAAGAAAACTTTTCCCCTTTACTTTAAATGGAATTTTCTATATTTCAGTTTTTGCCACTGACTTTTATGGGCACCTTTACAGCTCCATCTTCTTTACTCCCCCACCCAAACTCCTAGTATTTAGCCATGTTGATAAAATCCTTCTCTTCTGCAGGTTGAACAAGCCCAGCTCTCTCAGCCTCCCTCATTTAATAGATGCGCCTATTCCATTATCCTTGTGAACCTTCACTGGACTCACTCTTGTATGTCCAGGTCTCTCATACTGGGGAACCCAGCACTGGAGGCAGCATTCCAGAGGTGTCCCTCATCATGTCCCTCAATCTGCTTCCTCAACAGTTCTCCAAATGTAGCTGGAAAGGCTGTTGGCTGTGTTTGCCATGGGGATGTGTTGCTGACTCACAGTGAAAGTGTTGTCCACCAGAGCCTGCAAGGACTTTTCGCTGAGCTGCTTTGTTGTTGGTCTTCCCCCATCAGACACTGTACTGGCACCTAGGATTGTTCTTCCTCAGGTTCAAGAGTCAGTATTTCCCTCTGCTGAACTTCATGAGGTTCTTGTTGACTCATACTCCAATCTGTCCAGATCCCTCTGAATGGCAGTATAACCACCTCGTTTATCAGCCATTCCTTCCAGATTTATGTCCTCTGTAAACTTGTTATGAGTGCTCTCCCATCATCCAGGCCATTAAATTAGATGTAAAATAATATTTGCCTCAGTATTAATACTGAGGGAATTCTATCCCGTACAAAACAAGTACACCAGCCTCCAACTGTACGTTATAATGGAGATCACAACTCAGTTCAGTTTTCAATCCATGTCACTGCCTGCTTATCTAATCTGTGCTTCATTGTTTCTTCTATGAGGTTGTCCAAGACTTTGTTTACAATTTTGCTAAAGTTGAGACAAACAGCATCCATTCTTATTCCCTCATGCATGAAGAAAGTTACAGGAGGCTGACAGGTTGGAATGACATGATTTCCCCTTCATAAATTCATGACTATTTTCAAGTACTTTCTTATCCTTCACCTGTTCGAAAATTGGTTCCTGGATTATTTGCTCCACCATCCTTCTAAGACCTGAAAAAAAGGCTAACTAACTTGTAGCTCCCTGGATGCTCCTCATGTCCTTTTTAAAGGCTGGAGTGAAGTTTTCTTTCCTCCTGTCCTCACCATCTTTCCCTTGGATAATCAATATTGGCCTCACAATGGAATCAGCCAGATCCCTCAGCACCTGGGGAGGCTGAAGAATCGACAGATCAACCCAGTTACCGGTTTAATGTGTTTTTTCTTTCAGTTCTCCCTTCTTAAGTCCAAACTTCTGCTGAAAATTTCTTTATTTATCAGAAGAGTAATCTCAGAAACTGACAAGTGTGGAGGAGTAGGTCAAGGCCATTACCACTGCCAGATGCTTTTTATTCATTTTCAATTGTCAGACTTGGTTCAGGTTAACATTTGTCTTCTGTGATAGAGGCAGGTGACATGCTTGTAAGAAAAGGAGCAAAAATGAGTTGGAATCAAACATTTAACAATCTAAACCACTCCTTAAGTTGGACCTTTAAACAATAAGAAAACATGATGCTAATAATCTGACAGTGTGAAGGAAGACACTTTCCACATGTTTAGTTAAGGGTACATATATTAGGTTTTTATGTCAAATTTTTATCACAAACTCTTGTTTTACATTGCGATTTATTTTGTTTTCTATTCCACCTTTAGTCAGCAGTACCTTTTGAGACAAAGTAGAAGGTACTTAATCCTGTCAGTGATATCCTTAAGTTCTATTTTGTAAGTTTCTTCCTTAAAATCTAAATCCAAGTTACTAATGTCAGCACTGACCTTCTATTCTAGATCTATATTTATTTCTTTCTATCAAAGCAGGCTTTTCTTCATAGCATTTTCACTAAGTCATTCCTTAGCTGCTTCAAACCAGCATTATTGAGCAGACTCAGCAGATAGATGATGACGGAGGGTGCAGGGTGGCTTAATAAAATGCTCAAGACTTCAGCTATAACCTTGCTTCTGCATTCCCATCCCATAATATTCTTTAGACATCACAAAGGGTCCCCAGGTCCCTTCACAGAGTTGTGCTCTGTCATTTCAGACAAGCACACACAATATCTGTACACACACACAAACACATACACTTACGCATAAAGTGCTTTTCTTATGACTAAGCAGTTTAAGTTACAACGTGGTGAACACTGAGAAAAAATCTGCAGGTCTCATTTTGCAAGCCCTATAAACTATTACTGGTTGTGATAAGCCTTGTCTATAAAAATGTCATTGATTTACAATAGAAAATATGGTGGCAAATATTGGCTATATCACGCAAGGGCAGTGTTCTAGATGGTTGGAGTTCAAGCTATGGTCCCCCAAATCAAAACGTCAAGCTTTTTAACCTACAGATCTCTAGTTGTGACACAAATCCATGGAAATATGCAGACACACAAGTCTGTCTTAGAAATCAACTCACAGCACACTCTGAATACAGTGTAGTTTAAATACTGTAAAAAGAACGCATCCTACTTTTCTTCCCAAATCAAACAACTTGGGAGATTCATAGATATGCTGTTATTCAGTAGTTTTGAAGATAAGTGCAAATACTATTGATGTAACTAGAAGGCTGTTATCTTTAGCCTGCAGCCTTGGGTACAGTCAGTTATCACCATCTGCTGTCTAAATATTAAAGTTCTTATGGATGGAATATTTGAAAAGTGTATCTAGTCTAGGAAGTAAAATAGCAACAATGACAACAACGATAATAATAATGCAATAATAGCAAATGACAGGAGAAAATGTATTTATGTTGGAGCTGAAGCTTTGGTATATATAAGACATATAGATAACTCTCTCCCTATAAAGAAATCAAATTGTGAGGGGCTGGAGATTTCTAAATAATCTCACTTCCAGTGGATTGTCTATTTATGTGCTAAGCAGAATGCTTTTATTCCCTCTATATGATTTTTCCAATGCATTTGTCAAGGCATTTCAGAAGATTGTGTTTTTTGTAGTGTTTCTAATATTTTAAATCAAAAGTAAAGGGGATAAAAGAAACAAAGGTCAAGGATTTGATATCCTTAGTAGGAGAGATATATCCTGCTTTGGGTAAAACTCTGTGAAATCAGCTCTCAGAATTTCCCTTCTGTGTGGTTGCAGCACTGCAAGCACATGAAGAAAGTTGAGTGCTTGCTTATGATTTTCTTAGTCATCTGCACCTAATCATACTCACAATACTAGTAGCTTCTATGACTGCAGGAGTTGACAGAATTTAATGACAATCCAGAATAGTGCCTTATGAAGGTCTATGCAGTGAATTACAAGTGCTTAACAAATCTCTGCAGCAAATGAAATAGATTTGTTCTTCAAAGACCCAAAAGCTGGTTTGCAGCTAGTGTCTTTCTCTCTCTCATCTTATATCTGACATTATTGCTATTAAGACGCAGAATAGGCTTTGTGAGGTTTGTAGGTTTCCACCAGATTTCAGTGACCAAGAAAGAGAATTGCATTGGTTATTTACTACATGGCTGGGGGCTAAGATGGCTAAATACAAGTTTATCACCTGTATTTTCTCAGCAGATTTTTGCTTCAAATTCAGTGACCCATTTTAGCTGCAGTAGAAGGTCACTGTTGCTAATTTACTCTCATTCATTGGTCTCAGTGACAGAATTTAATTATTTCAGCCTAATTCATAGAGGTAGAGCAGCTGCACCACTTAAAACACTGTAATGAAAACCAGTAAACTCTCACCTTGTCTCTGCAAAAAGACCAGGAATAAAACAGTTAAACTTATGGTCTGTAATCTCAACTCCAAAAAAAGTGTGCTACCTTAATAAATGGGAAATTTTAGAGAACTAACAGCTGTGCAGTTGTTGTTCAGGTTTGACTTGACTCTTGATAATATCAATGGAAGCCTTCCTAAGAAACTGAGTCAATGTTACACTGAGCACAGTTAAGTACAGGGAAGAAGGAATTCCTTAAAATAGGATCCAGAGTCTTTGAGATAAAGCTTTAGCAATACTTCTTAGAGGCAAACATGTTTTCAGTTACCATGGAAGGAACAGCACACTGAAGCCAGTGATAACTGTACAGGTTTAGCAGGGTAAGACATTATTGAACAGTAGGATCTGGCCTGTTCAGTGCACTAAGATAACTAGCAAAATGACAGGAAATCCAAAAGAGCTGCTAACTCTTCTTCCTCCTAAGTGTGTGAATAGCATGCTGCATGGGGCAGCTGTACTGGATAAGAAAAAAAGTTGCCTCAAGAAAACAAGGCAGGTATAACACATTCCTGGCTACACGGACTAACTTCTCAGCCTGGACAAAATCACCAGAATCAGTCCAGGTCCAAATTAAATAAGGTGTTTCCCTGAATAGGCATCTACTTTAATAAAATCTTCCTTTATGGTCTCCTGGCATTTTTGGTAGAGTAAAGGTATGATAAAAGCTGTGTACCGGAACTTTCCTGCAGGAATTACCTTTTGTCTGAAGACAGAGTTCTCTGTGCAAAGTCTAGAGCAGTCTCTCTTTATAATGCTAATCTTCCACTTCACGTTTACTTGACTTGTCAAAGTAGGATAGTAGGATAAAGTTCAAGTTTCACGATCCTTTTAAAAAACTTAAATTTGATTTTCTGTGTATCTAACTACTTTTTTTGTTTTTTCATATTCTCATTCTTTCCTAAAATGAAAATCATCTGGGAGGATTTAAGAAAGCTGGTTATTTTTAAATTCTGCTTTTCAAAACCCCTAGGTTTATCTTCTAGAATACATTTTTTTTCCTTTTTTCTTTGCTTTCTTTGGCAAAAGTACACCTTTAGCTGTGAGACATGGTCCAAGTATAGTTAGAATATTTTATTCAGCACGCTGTTCTTTTTATTAAGGAAGCTGTATATTACATACTATTTGAATATCTCAAATATTACAGAAGTGATAATTCCTTAACATAAGAAGGATATGGAAATGTTGGAACAGGTCCAGAGGAGGGCTACAAAGATGATCAGAGGGCAGGAGCACCTCCTATACTAGGATGGGCTGAGACAGTTGGGCTTGTCCAGCCTGGAGAAGAGAAAAGGCTCCTAGGAGACCTTATAGCATCATTCTAGTACCTGAAGAGGGCATATAAGAAAGTTGAGGAGGGACTTCTTACAAGGGCATGTAGTGATAGGATGAAGGGGAATGGCTGTAAATTACAGGGGGAAGATTTAGGCTAGACATTTGGAAGAAATTCTTCATGATGAGGGTGGTGAGACACTGGCACAGATTGCCCAAGGAAGCTGTGGATGCCCCATCCCTGGAGGTGTTCAAGGACAGCCTGGGTGAGGCCTTGGGCAGCCTTATCTAGTAGGAGGTGTCCCTGCCATTGGCAGGGGGATTGGAACTAGATGATCCTTAAAGTCCTCTCGAACCCAAACCATTCTATGATTCTATGGATTAACAAGTGAAAATGTGTAGAAAGTGTGAGTAACACAGAGAGAAATACATACACATATCTCAATCATGATGCAACATAGTCTTTAACAGCCTATAGATTTCTTTCTTTTTGCAGAACAAATCCTTACAGCTAAATTTGGTATGGTACTGGGACAGAGGAAAATATCTGAGTCTTTTTCTTTATATTTGACTGAATGATATTGTCTAGTCATTAAGGTGCTAACAAATTCTGAAATTGAAATCCTAACACTAGCTTTCCTAAATTGTCCAATTTTTATTTATTAGTAACTTTAATTTTTTTTATTTTCCAAGAAAAAATCTCATTTAGGATTCCTGAATAACAAAAAATACGTTGAAATAGACTGACTGCCCTTAATTCTCTAATTGTATTCTTATTGAATGTCTTTGATAAAGCTTCTGAGATATTCTCTAACCATCCTTTTATTCTTGTTTTGTTATCCAGACTGAATTTACTGACAGTAATTCTTTGCATACGATGGAGGGTAAAACAGGTAGTTTTCTAAGAATACATGCCTTATAAACTCTGAGGAAATACATAGACTATGCAGAATCTTGATACATCTTTCGGTATAGGTTTTATGAGCTCTGTATGTGACATGTGTTCACAGTTTTACTGATACAAAACCTACAAGTGTAGCACGGATTTCTTTAAGCTCCAGAGAAGATGATGATGAAAAGGAGCTATTTACCCATCCAATATATCTTTAAATATCACTGGATATTAGCTCCTAAAATGTACTTCCTTGTGATTTGTCCAGTCAATCTAAACAATAATAGTGTTCTGTTACTTGTCTTGCAAGATTTCTCCTTACGTGAGGTATCATTATGATTTTTAGCAATTCTACTGTTTAGTTTGAACTGCCAAACCATCAACAGATGACTAATTTTGCAAAGCTTCAGCATCAGATTTCAGATACCCGAAGAAGGGAAACGAGATCTGTGGTGTTAGTGTGAAAGATGAAACATGTTTCCCTCCTCATTTTCCTTGCTTTGATGAAAGAAGAGCAGACCACCTTCAACATAGGTTTTAAGTGCAACATTTATTAAGATCCAAACCCTGCATTAAAATAAATATATTCAACTTGATCTCATACTGCTGATAAACTCGTAGTGAAGGCGCAGTTGTGGATTTGTAGAGGTTAAAGTCATAGCTGTTATAGAAAAGAGACATTATTGGGCATCCTTATTGAAAGGATGTTGCTAATGAAATTGTATGATAAGGAAAGTATGGATCATAACAAAGTTACTGGGAAGTAGTTTCCAAGTATTTCCAAGGCTACTTTCAGAGGAGTCTAAAAGCCTGAAAACTAGAAAAGTCATACTGAAGTGAAATAATTTGAGAATATATTTGTGATCATTAACACATCTACTGTCTTTCATACCTTGAACATAATTTCTTAGTTTCCAGTCCCTCAGGAGTTGTTCTTTTATTAACATTATAGACATTCTGTTTATAATTTGTTGTCAGAATATTTGACAACACATTAAAATTCATAAGGTACCTAACTTTTCACTCATGGGGAAAATTGTTATTTTATCCTAGATATTTTGACATCTACTTTTATATGAGAATGCTGAATGTTCTGTAAACAGCAATTACAAGGTGGACAATGTATGCCCATGCTATTCTCAAAACATACTAATAAACCAATATATGCAGTTTGGGTTTGATTAACTACAATTGTCTTCTAGATTAGTTATCATCAATTGTTCCTGAAAGAGTTTAAACAGTCAATCCAGCCATTCACACAACAAAAAAAGATCATCATCTGTTCACTTTGGTTATAATTTCTGGAAACACTTGCTACAAGTTTTATGGGCTCAAACTGTTCTTATCATAAATCTAAGTCTACAAATTGTAACTTCCAAATGTAGCTTCTTAAGGCAAGATGTTTGTGCCATTGGAATTGGGGTGTAAACAGCTTTGTTTATCTTCAAAGCAGTGCATGTGTAGCCTGGAATATAGGTACCAAGCCAAGCTTGGTGTAACTTCTTCCTCTTGAAGAAAAGTAAGATCACCTTACTGTGCCCTGATTACTTAGAATGACATTTGTTATAATTAATTAGTATATGGCATTACAAACTGCTTCTTAGAGAAAATGCAGTATGCGTTCAGAAAAGTTAATTGTATTTCCTTTTTTTTTTGACTCTTTTTGTTTTCCAGTCCCCCTTTCTTCCACCTAGCCATGCAAACTTAGAATTAGGCCTCAAAATAATGTAACTGCACTGTTTAATCCCTTTCACAGTGCCTGCAGGGATTAGCTGAGGTAACATAATTTCTAATGAAATTTTACAGTAGTAAACCTGGCTTGAGGAGCAAATGTAAAAATCCTGCTGGTTGCCATGCATTTAGGCATTCATTCATAAGAAAGCACACTGCGGTGCATATGTGGGACAGGATGTTTTGCTATGCCAAAAGCGAATCTTCATGCTGTTGAATTTATGCATTTCCCACTGCTACTCAAAATGCTTGTCTGAATGCTCAGCCAGGGAAGAGCTCTCTCTGTGGAAAATGCTCATCTTCTGTTGAAGTCAAGAAGTCTGACTTGTAGTCTATTCCCTATTCATTGGCAATTTGCACCCAATGTTTGCTTTACCATCACAAATTAACACTGAAAAGATTGCGGTGCTAATTTTTTGCTTTAGTATGATGTTATGAAGCAGGTACTAAATGGCAAGAAGAAAGTAGAAGAAGAAAACAAACCAGAGACTCAACAAAGATAAAGGTAATATCCCCTTCACCCTCAAGAAATGAAATTATTCTGACAGGGTCAGAGATTCTCTTGGCAAACCATCTTAAATTAATTACTTGCTTGACATTTTAAAGGAAGGTTTCAGATTGTAAATTTAACCCAGACAAAGCATTCTTTTTAATCTTGTCAGTATGCAAACTACTTTGCACTGCAGTCTGTGAATTATTTATCAGAGAAATGACCCCAAAGGGTAAAAGGAATATCGGGAGTATTTGATCTTGGGTTCTGCAGCCTGATATACTTCGCTAACTTTGATCTGTACCTGTTACAGTTACATAATTTCTCTTTGTTTGATGTTGCTGATATTTAGCTCTCATGCAGTGCTTCTTTAAACCTAAATATTTTTCCCCATTTAAAGACATTTACACAGCTTCTAAAACTTTGTGCCAGCAAATAATTGTATCTACTAAATAAAGGGGACAAACCCACATGTTTTCTGCCCCTTGCATTTTCATTAGAATAAGCATGAAATATTCATGGCTGCTGGGGTTTTTTCCTGCACTCAGGTGAAAATACAGTCTGCAATAGTAAGTGATCTGCAGTGCCTGAGCTTCTACTTGTAAACTGCATTAAAACATTAATCCTGTAGCAATTTATGTAACATTAATGATGAAGGGTTGTCATATGGGATAAAAATACCTCTAAAGATGAGTCCAGAACCCAGTTCTAACATACTTTTTTTTGTGTGTAAAGCTATTTAATTTTAGTCTCTTGGTTTTATATGAAGCATATACAGCTTCTAATTTCCTATCTACCAGTCTTTTCAGGTTTCAAGATTATTTATTCATCAATCGTTTGTATAATGTTTAGTATTACTGCTACCAGAAAAGACTTCTAAGTGTGGTTGTAATGTAAAAGATAATAATTATAATTCTGGGACCAAACCAAACCAGAATGTAAGCTGACTAATACCTGCTCTCAGTTAACATTGAACTTGTTTGCTTAGTTGCTCTGCACTTCTACAAAGACCATAATTCTCAGAAGACAGCAACCAAGTAAGCAACTGATATATAAAAGAAAGTCAGATCTGGAAAACCAGTGGAAAAAAATATTAGCTAATTGTAACAATGTAAGCATGCAATGATACTTTATGCATTTTTTCACTTTGAGAACATTTGCTCCCTGCAAGTGCATTGGTAACTTTTTATACTTCAGGTGTCAAAGAATTTCCAATATTTTCTGGTTTAGCCATAAATAAAATGAACTTTAACTGAGCTGAGTAGAAACTTCAGTAGAAAGTCTATTGGATTTAATTACCTTCTGCTTCTGTCATGTAGTAAGAAAAATTATTTATTTGACCTATGGAAGTTTTTGCATCTAGCTGTGAGCAGAGATGAAGCTGATAAAAATGCTATACTGTTCTTTGGTTTAGTCCACAGCCTAGTATTTTTATTCCTTATTTTTTCATTCTCCAAGGGGGGAATTTCTTCTGCCTTTATGTCAATGGTTAAATGTTCCAAGAGCAAGATATGAGAGACTTCCAAATAGAAAACTATCTAAGCAAAATGTGGGCAAGCTTTTTATTTGACTATGTTACCCTAACGAAATACATCAATTCTGATAGATAATTCTTTCAAGAAATGTTTGTCAGATATCTGCTTAGACTTCTAAGTACCACAGGATTTTCAAGTTTGCCTTCAATTTCCTCTGATAATGAAAAAAATCCAAAACCAAAAACCAAAACAAAAACAAACAAAAACCCCAAATGCATAAACTATATGTGAGTTGATGAAAGATTAACTACACATGGTATTAAATCAGGAATACCACACTAGTTGATTGCAAGCCACCCTGCTTTAAGGCTGTATCCACTTTCATCTGTTTTTACCATAAAAAAATGCTTAAAGGACTGTGTATATCCTCAACAATCTATTTACCTACCCACAAACACCCTTTTGCAGATTTTTGCATCTGTACAAATTCACAACTGAGAAACTGAAGACTTTTGCTTACTGAATATCCCAGGTCCCTCTTTAACGAAGTGTAGGTATGAGCTCCAGTGTCTGTGGGCACCTTCTAATTAGGGATCCTGGCTATTGTTTAACTGTGATAATTTCCCCTGCGATTGCTATTCAGCTGATTTCACTGAACTTCTCCTCCCTACCCTTGCTCAAACCTACTGGAACATCAGTGCTGGGGCTGTGACTGGAGACCATTTTAACAACAGCTGCATTTCAAAGTCTTCCTTTTACTTTCAAGATTCTCTTCTCAACTGATTTGGGAGGGTGGTTAGGACTCATGTGATTGCAATTAATTACCTTTATCTGTCCTAAATATTGTTTTATGCTAATTACTGAAGCTATTCTTTTAAGATGAGTAAAGTAGACATTCCTTGATTTTTATGTCTGTATTAATAGCAATCAAACTTTGATGTTCACTGTTCATGACTATTTTTTGATCTACTCATGATGGAATTTCCTTTGAGACATTTTCAAGTTGATAAAATACATATTTTTTAAAAATCATAATGAATAGACTGTATATTCTTCATGTCCTAAGCAGCTGAGGTTGAACACTAGTCGTACAGTAATATAACTACTCTATCAAGATATGCATTGGTAGTCTTCATTGTATTCCCAAAGTCTAAACCATTCTGAATTAAATTCATCTCTCTTCAGCTCCTGGTAAACCTTACTTGTGCTCTGCTTGCTGGCATGCAAGCCTCTCACTGCTGCTCTTCAGAAAAATGGAGTTCATCCACAGTGTGTTTAGACCTTCAGCTTTTTAAATCTATTTCATTGACTGTGTATACTCTTTTATTTCCCTGAGTGCATTATTATGTGAATCTACTATTCTGATTTGTACAGAAATACCATTTGTATGGGTTTGATTTGGTTTTACATAACCTTGCATTTTCATTGATCATCTTTGTACTTTGTTCTTTGACGATGACTTTCCTTTAACCTTCACAAAGACCTGATACACATACTGAGATTTATGCAGTACAAAGCAACTGCTGGGGATTGCTCTGCAGCAGCAATAGAAGATCTAACAAAAATTTCCTCTCTGTGCTGGAGTGAGATGGTACTTCATGTTGCACAGAAAAAGGAGATGGCACAGGGTTACATTTATAATTGTTGTTAATATTCTTGGTTTCTCTAATGTGAAGTCATAGCTAAATGTCCGTACTTGGTTTGCTTAAAATTTTAGTCAGAGAGTGAAAACATCCCTGAAATGTGGAACAGGTTAAAAGAGCGATGCACAGGTGCAAAGCTCTCTGTTCTCCCATAGGTTGGTATGTAAGCCTAATGTATTTCATAGAATTTTAAAGTATATTAGAATTACTTTATTAAGCAGTTGTTACAATGTTTTTTGTCAGCTTTCGCTTGCTCTCCACTTTTCCCTACATAACTATTCCATTTGCTTTGCCTGTGTGCTACCAATTTGTGATGAGAACACAGCATCCCTAACCATCCAGTGTACTACCTTTCACCTTGGATTAGTCTTTTATTTATTTTTTAATAAATTCCACCTCATTTCTAAGACATTAAGACTCATTATGGAGTAATTTCCCTTGGTATGAAAAGACCTCATTAATTGTTCTATTAAAAAATTATTATCTCTCGGAATGGGTGTTATAAGGGAAGTGTAATGGATAAGGATTTTCTTCTGCGTTCTGCTTGAGTATTTCTTTTTCTCCAGTGATTACTTTTGCTGCATCTGTGTTTACTTAAGAACCTAAAGCTAAAATAATTAGTAACAGGTGGCTGAGGCCTTACTGATAATCTGCCTGCCTTTTAAATGTACTTCTATAAAAGCATTTCAGTTCCCATATTCTAGTTCTTTTCCATATTTAACAGGCTATAATGAGAAATGATCTATACTATGTTACTTGAACTTACGTAATTCTAGGAGAGTTTATATTTTAACACTTTCAGCCAATCATATCAGACATATTTTCTTCTTTAATAATAACAAACTGTGCTTCATCTCTTCCTTTTTTATAGGGGTTTTCATGGGAATTGTTTTCTATGGAGTATTTTTCAAAGGATATGCTTGCATTGCTAGTTTATTCCATGTTTTCACATGTGCTCTTTCCCAATTATGCTTTCAGGAATTTTCAATAAACTTTCCCTAACTGAATTTTTCAGATCCTTTTCTACTGACTCTGGTGATATTTAAGAGACAGGTGGTAAACTTTTTATATGGCTACCATTATGAGGTCTTGAAAAATATGACTGAGTTTCTTTAAATTTATGCATAAAGTATGCATACTTAAAATGTGGTATCTACATATTCGAGCTTTTAAGCTATCCAATGCAGTAAGAACAAGAAGTCATTCAGCTATAGATGGTGGGATGGATATGGTTTATTGGCATTTATGGCTGCAAGGGGGAGATTGCTACAGGTAATTGCTACAGGTATATTGATCTGGCACGGTGATCCTATATCAGGACCAAGATGGAAAGCCAAGATTATGAAATTGTCTATGTGCTACTCAACAGTCAAGTGGTTTTGACATATGCTAGGGATAGATGCAGCTATAATTCAAGAGCCCCACTGTACCTAGCTCATTCCAGGGGTTTGAAGTGTAGCTTTCCACATCATGAGGTATTAAAGAGGGGGTTTTTTGTAACTTTTATTGGAACCAATCCACTTCCACTGGGTGGAAGTGTTGATCTGCTGGAGGGTAGGGAGGCTCTGCAAAGGGATCTGAACAGGCTGGACTGCTGGGCAGAGTCCAATGGCATAGGGTTTAACAAGGCCAAGTGCCAGGTCCTCCACTTGGGGTACAACAACCCTATGCAGAGCTACAGACTGGGAGAAGTCTGTCTAGAAAGCTGCCTGGAGGCAAGGGACCTGAGCGTGTTCGTTGGCAGCTGACTGAACATGGGCCAGCAGTGTGCCCAGGTGGCCAAGAAGGCCAATGGCATCCTGGCTTGTATCAGAAATGGTGTGACCAGCAGGTCCAGGGAGGTTATTCTCTCTCTGTACTCGGCACTGGTGAGACCACTCCTTGAATACTGTGTTCAGTTCTGGGGCCCTCACCACAAGAAGGATGTTGAGGCTCTGAAGTGAGTCCAGAGGAGAGCGACAAAGCTGGTGAAAGGGCTGGAGAACAGGCCTCATGAGGAATGGCTAAGAGAGATGGGGTTGTTTAGCCTGGAGAAGAGAAGGTTGAGGGGAGACCTCATTGCTCTCTATAACTACCTAAAAGGAAGTTTTGGAGAGGAGGGAGTTGGCCTCTTCTCCCAAGTGACAGGGGACAGGACAAGAGGGAATGGCCTCAAGCTCTGCCAGGGGAGATTTAGGTTGGAAATTAGGAGGACGTTTTTCACAGCAAGGGTCATTGGGCATTGGAACAGGTTGCCCAGGGAGGTGGTTGATTCACCTTCCCTGGAGGTGTTTAAGGCACGGGTGGATGAAGTGCTAAGGGACATGGTTTAGTGCCTGATGGGAATGGTTGGACTCGATGATCCGATGGGTCTCTTCCAACCTGGTGATTCTATGATTCTATGATTCCTGTAAACATACATTTACTGAGCTGCAGAGAAGCTAACTTGATTTTCTAATGACTGAGTTATTCTTTTGGGATGTTTGCTCGCACTGGTTAGGGGACACTGACATTGAATTAGATAGTTCTTAGAATTATTTTTTTCTGAACTATCACAGAATCACAGAACTGTTTAGGTTGGAAAAGACCTTTAAGATCATTGAGTCCGACCATTAAATTAACACTGCCAAGTCCACCACTAAACCATGTCCCTAACTGTAACATCTACACTGTGTTAAATACCTCCAGGGATTGGGACCCCATCACTTCCCTGGGCAGCCTATTCCAGTGCTTGACAACCCTTTTTGTGAAGTTTTACTAATAGCCAATCTAAATCTATATCCAGGGGCTGAGTGGAGCATCCCACACTTTGGTCCTCCTGGATAAAATGTATATTTTTTTGTAACTTGTTTGGAACCATTTTTCCCTTCCTGAAGTTGGAATTGGTGTTTCAGTGCCTTAAAAATAAACAACTTAGAGTCTCTAAACTTCAGACATTTGTGGTTGGCTTTGCTTAGGATGTGAAAATAAAACATGAAATTCTAATTGATTTTTTTGTGAAGCAGAGGGAAGTTCATATTTGCTGAAACAACCTCTCATTGAAATCAGTTAGCAGGACCTGTGCTACAGGTAACGTGTGGCTTTACAACTCCTTCCATTCATTTAGCATAGACTACACCTATCCTTACTAGGAAACCAATTTATCCACACTGTTAGCTAAGAAGTCTTCCCCAAAATCTAGTTTTAAATGATGATGATTACTGAAAATAACCATTATCTATTATCTTGCATCATTAGGAACTATTTGTGCTTTACAATAAGTACGATTTGCAGTCCTTTTTCAGATTCTCATTAAGGTTAGTGATATTTTCCCACCACACAATTTGGGCACAATATTTGAGATTTTTGCTTATGCCATATAAGAAATACAAACCCCATATAAAAGCTATATACTTCTGTTTTCCTCTCAGTGTATAAAGCCTGTTCAAGAAATAAAATGGGGAGAGAATTAGCCGCCTTGGGGATTGCTTTATGTCCAGACTCCCACACTGCATTAATGGCATTTTATTCTTAAACAACCATCTAGTACTCTTCTAATTTATAACATATATTGCTTCTTAGCAATAGTCAACTTTAAACATATATTAATGTGAAATTTTAAAGGAACAGCTAACTGTCTAAAAATCAGTAGGAGCATGCAAATAACATCTTCCTAGTTATAGAATGAGATAAAATAGAACTGTATGGAGAAGTATACAGTAAGAATTAGATCTGCTAAAATGGAACAGATCTAGAATGAGATAATAATGGCATACTTGTATTTCTTGATGTAAAATATTATTAAGAGAGATTATGGTGAATTGTCTTTCACAGTTCAGAGAAAAGATACTTAAACAGACATCTATTTAAATTAAGAATCAAATTATCATCCTGCAGTTCATTGTGAGGTAGTCAAAATATTAGTAGATCATGACTTTAATATGAATGATTCGGAGCAGGAATAACAAAAACAGTTCAGAGGAATATTAACATAATTATTACTTCAATTTTTTCTTGAAGCACTGAAATATTTTACTGTAAAAGGAAACAGTGGTGGAAATAATAAAAAAAAATAAAGCAAGTAACGAAACATAGGTATCATTAATATTTGCAAAGAAATTTCTTATACACCATAACACTTCATTCTGGCAAATTTCATGGTAGTTGTGTTGAATTTTCTGGCTACAGGGAACAGGTGGCACTAAATAATAATTTATAATTTATAATTTATAATTTATAATTTATAATTTTTTGTTTGAAACACCAAGTAATAAATAAGAAGGATCTTTAGAACAGAAAATAAAAGGAGAGTAGAGGTAAATGGTTTAATGTCCAGGTGGAGTTCAATGACAAGTGGTGACCATAAGAGATCCATACTGGGACTCGTACTGTTCAATATATTCATTAATGACATGTGGTGTGAGGTACAAGGTCTTTCTCCTGGGTTGAGGTAACTCCAGTTATCAACACAGGCTGAGGAATGAAAGGATTGAGATCAACTCTGTGGAAAAATATTTAATCATACTGGTGGATGACAAACTGGACACGAGCCAAGAAGTGTACTCACAGCCCAGAAGGGCAGCTGTATCATGGGCTGCATCAAAAAATCATGACCAGGAGGCCAAGGGAGGTGGTTCTGCCCATCTACTCTGCTCTGGTGAGATCCCGCCTGGAGTACTACATCCAGCTCTGGAATTTTCAGCACAAGAAAGATATAAACCTGTTGAAATGGGTCCAGAGAAGTGCCACAAAAATGATTGGAGGGCTGGACCATCTCTCCTGTGAGGAAAGGCTGAGGGAATTGGGGTTGTTTAGCCTGGAGATGAGAAGGCTCCTTGTGGGCTTTCAGTGCATAAAGAGGGATTATAAGAAAGATAGAGGTAGACTTTTCAGTAGGGCCTGTTGCGACAGGACAATGCACAGTGGTTTTAAACTAAAAAAGAGTAGATTTAGGCTAGACATAAGGAAGACATTTTTTACAATGAGAGAGGTAAAACACTGGAACATGTTGCCCGGAACGGTGTTAGATGTCTCATCCATGGAAACATTCAGGGTCAGGTTGGATGTGACTCTGAGAAACCTGATCTGGTTGAAGACATCCCTGTTCATTGTAGGGGTGTGTGGACTAGATAACCTTTAAAGGTCACTTCCAACCAAAACCATTCTATGATTCTATAAAATAAAATAGAAATAGAAAATAAATATATTTTCTTTAATTTACATTTTCCATTCTAAGGGGAAAAAATTATACTCTATTTCTTCGAATCACCCCTTTTCTTTGAACTTGAAGATTATTAACTGAAATATGGAAGTGCATGTGGACAGAAATATATGCCCTGAATGCTCATAAACTAGAATGAGTTTCTCTGAAAGCTCTTCATTCATATCTGAATGGTGACCAGTTGGATCATTTAGAGATGTCATTAGACCTTCTACTAATATTGTGATCTATGTGTCTTTCTGGAGACATTACTGAAAGCTGATTTTAAGCAATATTTCCTATGCATAGAGGTTTTCCTGGCTGACTTTAGTGCTCTTTTCCTCTTATTAATCTTTTTTTTGCTTTTTAATTTTTTTTTCTTTTCCTGTCAGATGCTAGCAGAAATGCAGTACTAAATAGTAAACCTAGTAAGTCAAGAATTTATTCCTAATCAGAAACCTGAATTTACTACAGAAAACTCATAAACTGTGTCGGGAAACTGATGTCCTTCTCAGTAAACAGTTCGTAGAAGACAGCTACAAGTTTGCAAAGAGTAGTTCCCTCTACCACACAGTTCTTGCTTCTTTTTTCTATGCTGAAAAAACATTTTAGTGTTGGTGGAGTAAATAGAAATCAGTTTAATGGCCTCTGGAAAACGTAACTATAAAAGAAAGACATTGGACCATATAAAGTCATTAGAATTATAGTAGTAAGCGCATGAGAGGAAGCATTTCATAAAGTATAGAGAAGCAGTCCTGAGGGGATACACCAGAGGTGAGCTCTGTGCTTTCCAACTGTGCTCATCTGGGGAAGTTTAAGGGTCACATGCTGCCTCCATGTCTGTTGACTCACTCTCTCTACTCCAGATTTCATTATTTATTTGTCTGCAAGGAGGTACAGCTTTTGCTGGCATTGTGGGACATATTTCTCTTGCCAGATGAACCTGCTACAGCAGAGTAAATATAAGCTGGACAGACACAGAACATGGGGGTCAGTGAACCAATGTCTCCCATTTCTGACCAAATTTCTCACTGTTTTTATAGGTAGGAATGCTGTTAGACCTTAATTACTTCTTCAGCAGCTGTTTTAAAAAGAAAACCACTGCAGTCAGAGTTTGTAAGAGGACCCATCCTGTTAGTTTGTGTTGAGCTTGCCCTGGAAGCCCCATCTCGGACATTTCACCAACGGTTTTGAACTCCTGATGAGCTCAAGGGGGAGATGCCCACCTTACTGCACAAGCCAAGAGGATTTGGCCAGTGACAGAACTGCAGGTTCTTCAAGAATGGGTGATATTGGACAGGGAGTCTTCATTTGAGGTGGGATTGTACTGGAGATATTTTGTGTGTCAGCTTTGATTTGTTAATCCTGACCCCACCTGAACCTGTCTTTAAGTTCTTCTGTCACTTACAGAATTTAGCCCTTAGGTAGATCTGAAAATCCTGGCTGTTGTGCTGAACCTCCTGTTTCAATGTTTTTGCTTCCAATGTAATGTTCTCTTGGAAACGAACTTTGTTTTCTAGTGCTTTGTGTTAACTACCAGGAGATAATAAAATGTGATTTATCTGGGAAAAAAAGTACATGTATGACAGAGTTGGGAAAACACTCTGAGCATCTTGTTCACTTTTTTCCACCAGTCTAAGGGGTCATGAGATGCAATTAGGTATTGTAGAGAGAAAGTTGAGGTAGTGATTAACAGAGAAATTTGTTTTAGGTTTGCAGCACATCTGAAGAAGAGCTTTGTGAATCCCCTGGGCTTGCTTTCATTGCTTTATTCACAGAGCCTGTGGCTGCAACTATTGGAGTGTGAGGGCACAAGCAGCAGGTGACAAAACTAGGCATAAATGAATCTAGATATTTTCATTTCATTTTGGTAGCAAGCTGGGAAAAAATAAGGAGAGAAAACTATCTGTCTTGTGAGGGACATAAACATGGCAATTTTTGCCTGGTAAGGCAAAGAAAATACATTGCAAGGTTTGCTGAGAGTAAAGCATCTCAGCATTAAGCCCATGCTGGAGCTGTGAGGAGGCCATCAAACCATAGTTGTGATCCTGCTTTGAAATACCATTAAATGCTACAGGAAACATTTTGTTTCCTTTGTGTCTCCCAATAAGGATACCTGCTTTGTCCCAGGCTTACTTTGATGTGCTTTTACTGCTGGACCTTGGAATAGAATTTAGTTGTGGGTGGGAAACAATGCTCTTTTAATTATATTTCAGATTAAAGAAGTTGTTTCATTTTATTTAAGCAAAATCAAAGCTGAAGATTAAGTTGTACCCATCAGCTCTAAGTCTTTTCCTCTTCTTTCCCTCATTTGCCTGGTGGGATAATCCAAACCTTCACAGAAGTAACTGCAAGTGACTTTTCCTTGTATTTCAAAATAGTAATTTACATGAAGTTTTACATTCTGTCCAAGCTGTGATCAAGATATCTATTCCACAGATAGGTTCACTTTCATTATCATTAACTATGGCAGTCACACACAGTGATGAACTGTGAGATAAGTCAGAGTGGCAGACACTTCCTACGGATTCCAATGGCTTTTCCCGTGAGGTCCCTTGTATCCTGCTGACGTCTCAATCTGTTTCTCCCCGAGGGTCATGAAATCAATTTATTGCTAGGAACCTTGTCAGACTTCTTCTACTACTTGACTTTCAGATTTACTGTGACAACTTTTTTAGATGAGATGGCATGACCAAACCCACTTCTCATTCTGGGATCTGACTGAGCCATGAACAGACAGTGCTTGGAAGAACAAAATACTCAGTCCAGGTATTGTTTTGGTCAATTCTGTGTAAATAGTCAGCTGGCACCATTTGATATAGTTCACTAAGCCTGCTTAACCTCCAAGTAATTACTGATAATTCTATACTTTTTATACACTGATCCGAATTTTCTTCTCTCTTGTTCAGTAGCTCTTTCCTAGCAAGGGCCAGTGTTTCACTGGGAATCTTATTCAAGGAATCATCAGCTATGTGACAGCTTTCTTGAAAAAGAAGCTCAAAAGCTTTTAGCATGCTGTGATACCCTGCCCTCATGCCACTAGAGTTTATTCTCTGTTTCTGGGAGCATGAACTAAACTGAGGACACTTTATATATGGAGAAACCATAAACATCCAATGATAATAAAGGCGAGAAGTTCGTATGATAAGTGTCTTGGGTTTTATTTCAGTTTTCATGAAATAATAGAGCTGTCTCATGCAGAATGGACTCAGATAAGAAAACGTTTTTCCTTTTCTGATGTCTTCCAGAGATAAAGAAAATGATAGTTATATCTATCTGTATAAATGCATGTGTATGTACACAGCGGCATGGGTATGTACATATAGATATATGTGTGCAGTTACGCTCTCAATTTTTACATTCTTGATCTCCTAAACTTACATTTAAAAAAGCTAAATGAAGAAAAATTAACACAAAAATATGGTAATAAAATTGTTACATGTTTAGAAAATTCTACTAAGAACAAAAATACCACCCACCCCCACCCCCTGAATTTGGAAAAATAGCAAAGAAATATGCCCGTTGTGATAAGACTTGCATGAACCTTAAGTATACTTTACATCCTCTTGACATTCCGTGACCTTTTGTTTTGAAGAAGGCAAAACAAAAAGCTCTCAAAGTGTTGGTTGTATGACAGCTTGTAATTTATATGGATATTGACAAAGATCTCCATCTTCTGAAGAGCAGAAATAAATCTGTGATTTTAAAGCAGAAAAAGCATATATTTCCAGTGAATCTGTAGTTTTTAATTCAAACACAGAGAGACTGGAAGATAGAAGTTCACTTTCAGGTCTGTGTAATTGAAGTCTACGGTTTCAATTATTCAGTAGCCTCAAACTCTCTGCGCTGCTCTCAATGTTATGAAAACAAGCTCGTTTCTTTGAACATTCTGAATCAATAAATCTGATGAAGATATAGTAATCTTGAGAAGGGGAGAGAGTAGGACTGAAAAAGGAATATAAGGAAAAAGCTGCAGAAGAGTGTTAGTACTAATGTAAATTGAGAATCGTATTTACTTTGGGATCTACTGATTGATTTGCTGCCTTACATATATACTGTCACTAGCTAGCAAAAATGTTCTGTCCTCATAATCACTTCTGTGACAGAGTCGCTCTCTGTTTGCTTTATCAGATTGTACTGAAATATACGTCCTCTCGTCCTACTGTCCCAGATGTACTGCTCCTCTGTGCACACCCAGAGCTACCTGTGCTTCTGCCACAGCAATCTGCAGAAGCAGGAGTGCCATCTCACAAAGCCTGCAGGCCTAGGCCATAGGGCATCTGGATCCAGACACAAGTGCCACTGAGTTCTTAAATACCTTTAGGCATGAGTGGATAAGTCGCAAGTGGATCAAATCCACACTGCATGTCCTTTTATAGAACCAAACAGGACGATGCATTATTTGAATAGCTTTATATGTCATGCATTTAGAGATAGCTTGTCTTACAACTACTTGGTCCTTCAAATGAGTTTCCAGACCTTATATGTGATTTCCAGCACAGGAGAGACTGCTTTATATTTCTCCCCATGTTTTTATATTTGAATTCCTTGGTCTGCAGAATGGGGACAGTGACACCTTCTTTATCTTACCCCTTGTCAGTTGATACAGCAAGAATATCCTTTTAATGTATATTTTGCACCACATAGTATGATGAGATTCCAGCTTTAGCCTGCAATTCCAGAAAGTGCTCTGCATGCATGAATATTATAAACAAAACATGGTTAACAGCATGACAAACCAGAAAGATTTGAGTGCTCAACTGATCTGACAATCCTGTCTTAAGCAGTAAACTGAGCCTACAAAGAGATGCTAATCACATATCTCTAGATCATGCTATTTTGGTCTTCAATGAACCTGGACCAGCAAAAGTATAGCAGTGTCATGAATGTGAGGTGTGTCTAGACACCAAGACAGAGTGGGAGGAGGTGTGGATTAGTTCAGAGTATAAAGCTAGATAGGTACTGAACTGCGCTACTTGCAATTTGCGACAGAGAAAAGAGTTGAAAGTTTGTCTGATGAACAACAACAAAACCAGAGTAGAGGAAGAGTTCACTTCCTGCCAGACTTATGAACAGAACACTCACTGATGTGAATGGCAGGTCTGAGCACAGAATAACATGCTTGGGGAAAAAATCAGAAGGGTCATTGCTTAGCAAACACTATAAAATGAATTTAAATGCTGTCCTACTGTGATTCATCTAGGGTTTGATCGAAAGTTCATTGAAGTCGAGGGGAAACTCTCTACCAACTTCAGTGGACTTTCAAATCAGACACTAAAAAGGATGCTCATTTCTTCTGAGAAAGCGAAATTTTATTGTGAACCAAAAACGCTACTTTCCTGTAATAGCCTTCAAATATAAAAACAAAAGAAAACTTTGATAGGACATTTATAAACCCAACATTTAAACTGTGGTATACAGTGCCTATGGTGAAAATGGTTATTAAAAATATTCTAAAATCCTAGTATAAAATCCCAACCATTCCATGGATGAATTTGTACACTGAAGACAAAAATCTCAGATGCTTGAATATCTCACATCATACATATCAACCTTAATTCATATTGGGAACCACAGATGCCTCTTAGAGAAACTGTTTTTGAATGCTGTTTATATCCAGCAGCAGCTAAAATTTAAAACTACTAATTTGTGTAATGTTTTACCTACAAAGATATGATTTGACTTACATTCTCTCTTCAATCAGATATAATATTACTTGAGTAAGCAAAGTTAGTGGATCAGATTCTCATGGAGTGATAACTTTTTAAAAATACTTTTAACTCAGTATTTCTTACTGTGTATTTTTATTGTGATGTTTCTTGTAAGACGTGTGGGTGAGTTGCATTACTTTAGACCCAGTTGTGCCTTGAGATACTGTAGTAAAGTCCTACTGACTTTCTTACACAATGAAGTCACCCCAGTGGGACTTCTTTTTCCAGGTTAACAGCAGTTTTTGTGAGAAAGTAGAGCTTTGGTGTTTGACAATCACTTAAAAAAAAAAAAAGAAGACTCTTTGAGGTATATTTTTCCTCCTCCTGTTACAATGAAATACTTAATCCTGTACATTAACAGGACATGTTAGAGCAGATCACATGAAAAGAAATTTTTAAACTGAGAAATATGCTGCTGCTATGTTCCTCCTAGTATTTGACGAGATATTGGATATATCAGAGAACGTGAGATTTCCATCTGTGCTTGAGAATAAGATGAATGATCTTTCATTAATATTCTATAAGAGGAAATGTGGATCACTTAAAACAAATCATGAAAAGGCCACTTATTTTGTGCTGTGGTAAAAGGCAGGGAAAGCAGCATGCATTACACATAGGTTATGTCTGTACTACTACCTGAAAGTGGCAAGGGGATATTTCTCTGATGGCAGGTGGCACAACTTAGTGTATGTTAATTTGATTAAGCTTGCTTCCTGCCCCAAAAAGAGACACATCTTTTGTTTAAGAACAACCCCTTGCCGAGGCTATGTGTTGATCTGTGCTCAGGCATTGTCCTGGTAGTGCTTAATGTCCCAGGCCAAAGCCTTGACAGAGACTGTACAAACGGTTGTGGACAACCATAGCCAATTCTTGATCCATGCCCTGTCCCTGTTTCATTTCCTCATACAGATTTAGGCACAGACAATAACAGATAGAATCAGACCATTCTAAAAACCAGTGGTGTTGTACATTTTCCAAGGCTAGTTTTATTTAAGTAAACACAGATTAAGAAACAAGATTTAATTTTTAGAGAAAATTTTTAAGGTGAGTGCCAAGTTGTTTATTTGAAAGGATGATGAATTGTGTGGCTTACAGAAATTCATTGTGCAACCTTTAATGTTGTTATGTAGGTTGAAACAGATTCTTTTACGTCTAGAATATCACAGTAGTCAACAGTAAATTGTTATCCATATTATCATGTACATTATGTATGGAGTACTGAGTCATGGTGTCACATGTTTGGCTGAAAGATATTGCTCAAATGTGCATGAAAAATAAAAACAAAAACCAACACTTGCTTTCACTTCCAAATACCCTAGATTGATCACAATCTATATTTTGTCTGAGGAGCATTTCCTCTGGATTTTTTTAGGCTGTCTCTTTTACTGCTTAGTTAGTAGCTCCAATATAAACCTTAAGCAAAGAACCATATTAGAACTGTCCAGGGAACTTTTCTTCTCAGGAAAGAGGGAAGACATTTTAATGAATCACCAACTTTTAATTAAATAAAGAAATCTGCGGAACAGATAGAACTGTAGGAGTGAATTGTGCAGCCCCCTCTTACTGCCTTGTTATGGCTTCCTGATTCCCCTGGTCCATCAGAAAGCTGCTGCCTTCCTGCACCATGCAAGTGCCATGATGTCCTCTGTGTTCTATACTGAACAATTGTCTCAGGCCACAGGGAAAAAAACAGGAGCTTGTTGTACATTTTATTGACTACATATGGCAGAGAAAAAGTAGGTGTGATCTGGAGTTTTGCCAGGCCATGCTGTCATGGGTAGGATGAGAGATGGTTATAAGTATATGGACATAAACCATGCCATTGAGCATTCCCTTAGACATAGCCTCAAGAGGTGAGGACAATAGTCAGCTCTATACACAATAATCAGATTGTCACAGTCACTGTTATTCAGAGAGTTTTAAATAAACATTTGAAGCTAGAACAACAAAGAAATAGAGATTATTCACTAAAAATGTGATCCAGAACAACAGAGGCAATAAATAGGACATTGTAATTTTCAGATTTCCAAGATTATATTTTTAGAAATAATATAGGAGTTCATATTTCTCATGCTATGGCGGGCTGCCTTGAGTTGTACTACTTATTTCTTGAGCTTTCATGAGACAAACCTATCTTTTTGTCCTAGTTTTGCTTTTCAGTTGGAAAGGTATGCAGCCACACATATATTATTTCCGCCAAACTTCCAGACATTCATTCATTGGATATTTGTGTATTGTAGGTGGAAACTCAAGTACTTTAGAATCAGGGAGTGACTGAGACTGGTAGACCATTTAAAGATGGACTAGTCCAACTTCTCTGCTCAGAGCCGGGTCAGCTGGAACAGGTTGTCCCAGACATTTTGTATGTCAAATATTTCCACAGCTGGAGGCTCCAGAACTTCTCTGGGCAGCCTGCTACAGGGTGTAACCAACCCTACAGTAAAAGTGTTGTCTGGCAGAATGTTCACATTGATTAAAATTCAAGAAAGTTAGGGAATTATAAAAATACAAGTGATAGATCCTTTCTCCAAAAAAGGATTTATTTATGCAGTAAAATTAAAATATATTTTGCCTGGAATTGAAGAAGGATAGAGTAAAACTGTGTGTCCAGTAAGTAAGATATCAAGGAGAATGGAAATGAATTCTTTTTCCTCTTGCTTTTAAATGTTGCAAGAATTTTATATTATCCCAACTCTGTATTACTTAGAACACTATCTACATACTGAATTAAAATAAAGGGAACAACTGAATTTTAACTGTGGAACTAATTTCCTCTGGTTATTTTTCAGGTACAGATGTTTAGCATAAACAATGTGAGTTTGTAAATAATTTTTATCAAATACAAAATACATTTTTTGGACAGCAAATTTATCTTTCTGCTAAAAAAATAGTAGTTCCTTGAAGAATGGTTTTTGTTTCAGTATTATTAAGACTGATTAGGAAGCACTGGAACTATTTGATTTACAGAACAGGGTAGGGACATGTAGATATCAGTTGATGCATTTATTTATTCCAATATAAAAAACAATGAATATTCTGTGTAAAATGAAGGAATACGGTTTGTGCACTATGAGAAGACAGAAGCAGTTTTCTATTCGTTATCTGGAGGTTCTTTATCAAGACCTGAACTAAAGTCTTCTGCTACATTATGTTTCTTCCTTCACTTCTAAAAATACTTTTTAAAATTAGATGGTTCATGTCAGAACCTGTAAGATTTACGAATAAATAATAGGATAATGGAAAATTAATATTGAAAATGCTTACCTTGCCTAGTTATCTAGAAAGTACTAGTTATCTAGCAAGTTGGCTAGTTATCTGCAAGTACCCTGAGAATATAATATAATATGTTTCAGGAACTATGCAAATGATAAAATTTGGGTACAGTAATTTTGTAACTACACCCACATACAGATATTCAGTAATACAACTGGGATTTTTATTGGCAGACTGGTATATTGCAGACTCACAGAGGTGATCAGTGCAGTATTAATGTTTTTAAGCGGTCTTTGTAAGTGAATGAATATGATTCAGATCCACGTTGAAAGTAAGCATGAAGACAGAATGTCATCTTGACAAGCGAGGAACAAAATGCAAACTGCATGTCCTCAGATCATGATCACTTCAGGCACTGTAAGAAAAGTTCAAATTCCCTCTCTTCCCCAAACCCAACATTAAAATTCAGGTCAAAAAAAGCAAATATACAACTGGTAACTACAACTATTTTTTGTTTTTCTGTATGGGCTGCCTTAATGTTCAGGGCAAGAAGGCAAAATGAAAAGCTGGGAATTTGGACTATTTATTTACTTATTTCTGTATGTGTTCTTAGGTGAATATAATACATATCAGTGTCAAGTGTTGCATGCTGCATTGTAAAGTCAATTTTCCCCCAGATTTTGAACCACAGAGAGCAACTTTTGCATGCCAGCAGTATCTCTGTTCTCATTCTTCAAGTTTCAAATTACTTTTTCTCTGAAAGAGCATCCTCCATGGGGCACGAATGGCCTTTGAATGCCAGCTCTGTTGGATCTGAGTGAAACTAGACTTTAATTCCTTACCACAGAAAGGAGGAAGTCAAAGCAGGGGAGAAAAACAAGGTTTTGAAATGTATCTTGCACTTATGAAGAAACTATAGGAACTACATTGAGAAGAAGATGATCTTTAGTCTCACAAACAGGGCCAGTAAATCTGTCTTTTGTTTATTAGGAGTGAATCACTGTAGGATTCCTGGGAAGAAAACAAAGCAATGTGCTCTGTGCTTAGTAAGGGTAGAAACCCTCAAATCGATGCACAAAGGCCACTTAGTGTGTACTATGACCACTTATGCCACTGAGTCAGACTTACCTGGATGCAAAGACATATTTGCAGCAGAGCAAAGCAGAATCACCAAGCCAGCACGGTAGCTCAGCAACCTGATGAGAACAATGCAGAAGATTGTGACTCAAGAACGGACATCCTAAGTTTGGTCACAGATTTATTTTTTATGCCAAACAGCAGGGTTTTTTTCATGTCAGTCTCCGTGGTGATGAGCTTGACCATCACCTGTGGGACAGAACTGAGAGCAGTTTTACAAAGCTAACCTTGTCAGATTTACCATCACTCCCACATATCACAGAAATCAGCGACAGCAAGCTATTGACACACTGAACTGCAGAACACCACTGTCCTCCTATCTGAGGCATAAAAACCCTTATTTCCTCATCTGAGCTGCTAATTACCGGCAAAAATATTTCCTGTCAGATGTTATCTAGACGACTACTGAATACAAGTCAGTCTTATTTTTGCCACGGCAATTAAAATGGAGCTGACCTAGAACACACGAAAACTTGTAAAACACAATTTGCTGCTCTTTTACCTTGTCAGATACCTCAATCTCTGCCTTCTCTTTTTTTCCTCATTATCTAAATTACATGGTAAATTGAAAAGGGAGACATCAACTGAATTAAGTTAAATCCCAAAGGAGGTGCCAGAGGGCAGAAACTGGATGTCGATTTGACTGTCAGCGCTGGTACTGTTGCATGTCCCAGAAGAACTCAATATCCTGGAAGTGTGTTCGGCAGCAAAGCACCAGAAAATACCCATTTAATTAAATAAATATAAATGTAGACAGTATAAAATCACTGTCATTTTGATTTTGATTTGTGTAGGATGATGTGTTTGTTTCTATGAACTGGGAGTTTCAGGCAGCTCAGATTCTCAGAGTAGAGAATAACCTTTTTATATGATTTACTAGTGCATTTGAGAAGTACAGAAAATTTTGCCACCATGCCAAGCCTTTCTGCAGGACAAAGAAAAAAGAAGCAACTGTGCAGCCTTTGCTTGGGCAAAGAAGCCTGAATACAATAGCATCTGTAGCAGTTTCGTGCCAGAATTTGTAGCTGACCGTGAAGATCTCAGGAAGTTTATCTCCCTCACAAACCCATTAGGTTGATCCGTGCTGTTACCAGATTACTTTTGTTAATTAGAGAAGTACTTACTTATCTTTGAGCTGTGCATAATACATATATTTCATGCCTTTACGCTCTTATATGAGTATATTGAAATGCAAAACCTAAGTGGCAACATAAACTAATCTGAATGTCTATATGTTAACAGAGCTGAAAAACAACAATCAGTGCTAATGTGTGAGGGTTTTCTGAACAGCATCATCCCCTCCTAAACTTTGGACTGTAAGTGGAGATTCAGCCAATGATGTAGGTTTTTGCCGTATGCCATCTGCTCAGATTCTAGAGGTAGATGTGTATGATTAGACATTCCTGGATATTGCAAACCTTACAGTTTATTGAGAAGTCAGTATATGGGTCCCCACACTGCTGAATCCTTAGAAATGCTGATGGGTTCACATAATGTGATAGAGTTTTGCAAAATGTCACATTTGTTGTGTCTGTTGCTTTTTTTGAGTATGATTTACAGACAAATACCCTTGATGTGAAGACAGATTATGCACCTACACTACAGATATTTTCCTACTGATAAATATTTTCAAGAATTTCTCACATAAGCACTACTATAGTCTGGTAAATTTTAGTATGCTCTCTTGCATATGTTCAACATAGGTAGAAAATACAGGCTTTTAAGGCTTGAGAAGAAGTGCCCAGCAAGTTGATTCACCTTCCCTGCAGGTGTTTAAGGCACAGGTAGATGAGGTCCTGAGGGGCATGGTTTAGTATTTGATAGGAATGGTTGGACTCGATGATCCGATGGGTCTCTTCCAACCTGGTTGTTCTATGATTCTATGAAGTTGACATGCATTTAATTACTGTGACAACTAATGCTGGGAGATATGAGCATAGGCATATGTGAACTATTTTACACATGAAAATTGATTTGAAAAATTACATTTCCTGATTATGACGGAATTGGTGCCAGCAAGCGTCATGAAGCACATTAGGCATAAATCAGGCTGCTTTGCAGTAGTCATAGATTTTCATTTTTTTTTCTGACACTGTGGAAATGTTGTTATACCATACTAAAAAAACCAATCTTCCATCATATAGCACAGAATTAGTTTCATGTGACACTGCACTGTTTAACTTCAGTGTCTTGCACAAATGTGGCATTTTGTGTCGTGACACAGAGCACGTAACAGACAGAAAAACACATATACTTCTGTGGTGGAAATTTATGCATGCAACTTTTCTCTAGCTTTTTAGATGGGATTTGTCTCTGGATTAAAATATCTAGATGGAAGTACCCCTATGTGAGTTATCTGCCGCTACAGGTTGTGGCAGCAGGTTGCTCAGTTCAGTCGCTCACACTCAACTGCCTGGTGCCTTCCAGCTAGTGCTAGGATATGCCCATCCAGCCTACAACAAAAGCACAAATCTCCCACAAATATTCCACTTATGCATGGTGTTGGACACATGGAAGTGTCTCAAGTGTCACCACACAGCAACATTTAAGTGGGTCCTATACTTGAAGTCTTAGGTCTCTACTGACTGCAGTGACAGCTTAGGTAATCAACTCCCACGAATAAACCTGTATTCAGATTCCTTCTTTCAGACATCTTGAACTGAACTGCACTTTCATTGATCTGATGAGAGCAACGTAAATTAAACTGATGAAAATACAAATATCCTAGTTCAGTCCTGTTGTAACATATCTCAGTTTTTCAAATGATTATAACATGTTTTCTTCACTTTGGTAGTATGTACAGCAAAAATGCTTCCCTGTTCATTTAAAAAGATTTGTTTTCTAGTGAACTTCATTAATTTATCAGCACACATATTACATTGGATCAAATTTATTCTAAATTGCTGGCAAAAGAGATGAAAATCAGACATAATTATGTTTTATCTCATCTTCTGACATTATTTTTCATATATTTAGGATTGCAGTTCAAAAGGGATTTCTGTAAGGAGGGAAACAGATATTATGGGTAATAAACATCTTATTGCCAGCAAATGTAGATCTTTCTACAACAGTATTTTACTGTGAATTTTAAAACAATATTTTGCAAATGAATATTCAGTAAAATTTACTATTAACCTGCAAGGGCAAGAGGCAGAAAAGATAAGTAAAATACATTAGAATCATAGAACAACCAGGTTGGAAGGGACCCATCGGATCTTCTAGTCCAACCATTCCTATCTAACACTAAACCAAGTCCCTCAAGACCTCATCCACCTGTGCCTTAAACACCTCCGGGGAAGGTGAATCAACCACCTCCCTGGGCAGCCAATTCCAATGCCCAATGATCCTTTCTGTGAAAAACTGCCTCCTAATCTCCAGCCTAAATCTACCCTGGCGGAGCTTGAGGCCATTCCCTCTCGTCCTGTCCCCTGTCACTTGGGAGAAGAGGCCAGCTCCCTCCTCTCTACAATCTCCCTTCAGGTAGTTGTAGAGAGTAATGAGGTCTCCTCTCAGCCTCCTCTTCTCCAGCATAAACAACCCCAGAAAGTTCTTCATGCTCATTGTCTACTCATTGACTTTCTGCTGCAATGCTAATTTTTTCTGGTTGAATGGAAGTGCTTCCTCAAAAAACACCACTTAAAATAAGTTGTCACTTCTTTTAAGTATTGCAGCTTCTGGGATTTGCCAAATATTGTCTCAAAATATTATCTATGTCTTTGATTATGTAAATATGTTGACTATTTCTCTAGTGAACTCTAATGATATTTACTAAGTTACAGATCCCATATAAGCAAGTGACATCACGAGGAATAGTATGTTGTGGCTGTCAAACTCTCTACCATGATCAACAAAGAGAGTATTTGCAAGTGAAACACAAAGCCTGCATGCAAGATAAATGTTCACTACTAGTAAAAATCTCTCTTGTCTAAAGCATCCACCAAGCCTTAAAAACTCAGCTTTGTGCAAAGAACCCCACATCTACTCCAGAAAATTATCTTGCTTTAAGAGTAAATTTAAGAAGTTGACTCTGGTATATGCCAAAATTAAAATAGTGGGCAAAGCTATTAATTTTTTTTCCCACATATCAGCAATATATGATTCTAATTAAAATGGTTAATAAAATCCCTAAGTCAAAGACTGAATAAGTCTTACACTTGACAGTCTTTGGAAGTAGTGGAAAACTCTCTTGGTCTTTGGTGTCTTCTGTTGCAGAAACGAAGGATCTAGTTGCATGAGAATCAAATGCTGGTTCTGCTGTAAGAGATATCATAGTTAAAACCATAATACACCATACACATTTGTTACAGAGAAGAAATCAACTCTAAATTAGACTCCCATTAGAGACAGAGAAAAGCAGCAGGCAGATGGATAACTTGAATAAATACAGGACATAATAGTGTTTTACTAAACAGAAGGATTCACTAGCATAAATGAAACACTTCAGCTTGTAGCACCTACTGCTGCTGTAGGCTGCTAAAGAAAACTTCCACTGGTGTTAACAACAGCTTTGTTTGAGCACAGATCAAGTCAAAGAAAGCAACTCCACTGAGTATGTTTAAATCAGAAATTCATACCACTGCTTTTCTTCCATCATGAACTACAGACGAAGAGATGAAATATAACCCAAAGTGCCGAGAACAGATGACCAGAATATAATCAAATAAATATTTGTTGGCTTAGCAAATAATACAGAAGTATCAAGGCCCTGAGTGCACCACTAGGCTGTAATTGCCCTGTAACACCTTCCTGTACAATCCTCTTCTGCAGTTTCTGCCCTGTTCCTCCTCCCAGGGGTTGAGGCGCCTGTGTTCAGGAACTGTTCTGATCTAGTGCAGATGTGCCAGCTTGGAGCTAACCATGAAAGCAGCCCTGTAGTGAGAAGGAGCTAGAAGAAGCATTGCTCTCACTCTCTATCTGTGCACCTTCTGCTCGTGAGTCAGAAGCTGTGTTAAAGCTGCTGATTGTCTTGGCTTAAGGTCTTTGCAGGCATGCTGTGCCTGGCTCCATGTCTGGCTTGTCTTGCCTGGCTGGCTGGACCTCAGACCTGCTGTCTTAGTGTCAAAGTACCTTTCTACCTCTGGACTGTGCAAGCCTCACTCTGCTCGGTGGCTTCAGGCAGGGTAGAACTGGACCCATGCTGGAGAGTACACTGTCTTGCTTACCTTGCTTGGCAAGGCTCCCTGTCTTTTGTAGAGCAGCTCACTTTTAATCCTCCCTAACGTGACAATCACAGGCTGGATTTTTAGTTATATTGACTGTGAGAAGTGCTAATGGTCATTAGATGCTCAGAAAATGACTGTTCAATCAATAGTATAGGCATCAGAGGACATTGCCAAATAAATTCAAAATATTCCTCATCTCATTATAGGTAGTGCTTTATTATTGAGGTCAATAATCCTCATCTGCATTTATTCTTATTAATTAGGCAGTACAAGCCAAATAGTTTTATGGGATGACGACTTCTCTAGAAGAAATGTTCTGCAATGTCAAAAGACTATGCATCAAAAATTTCAGAAAAACGAGCTTTTAGTGGGTGATCTGAAGTTGACAGTGTCACTGTAAAGGAAGAGAAAGAACTTCTTAGCTTTTAAAATGTCACCTAACTGAAATAGAACAGTAACAATGACAGTATGGTATTAACTGTAGTATGATAATGACAGCAAGTTGAGGGAGGTGATGCTGCTCCTCTGTTCAACACTGGTAAGACAATGCTGGAGTGCTGAGTCCAGCGTTGTGCTCCCCAGTGCAAGAGAGACATGGAGCTGAAAACACTTGTGTTCCAGTATTTCCCTCTTCTTACCACAGACAAAAAAATCCTTGTAATTATTTTAATCAAGATTATTTCCTCCGCAGCACTTTATTGTTTTTCTATTTCCTGAGATCAGACTGGACATCATGATTTCACATTCTTTCTTCTCACTCCAATGCTGCACATAAGTCCAAAGCCACTCTTGGCAGCTCTGGATTCTATGTTTTACTGAAGCACTGTAAGATCAACCAATGAAAACTTGGTTTGGCACATTCTTTCCTGAGCTACGAAACAGTATATATGTATTTTCTAAGAGACAGGACAGTTGTAGAAAAACAGATGGGGTCTGAGCGTGTTTCAGGGAAGTTCCTGTCTATTTTAAGGTAAAAATCCTGTTTTGTAGACAAGGATATCACAAATTATTCCCAAAGTCAGCATTACCGCTTCTTGTTAGTTCTGCTCTGGATTGACAGGTACATGTACTGACTACACAGACAGTCTTTATGATTTTGTCTCAAAGCTTGAAACAGTTTAAAAGAACATTTCCAAGATTGCAGTAATATTGAAAGCTAAACACGTGAGGGTTTTTTGTAACATTGTCAGGCAACGACATCTGGTGCAATAATCCTATAAATTTTTAAGGAATTTCTAATTGCTATTTTCATTCTGGAAATAGTGGCCTAATTTACCACAGGTTAAAATGAAAACAATGAGCTTGACATGGGTCAGAAAAGCAGAAATATTATAAACTCAACTACTAGACATGATTTTTTTCACCAAAAACATCCCTGCAAAATGAGGTAAGTACCCAGCCCGTTTTAATAGCTGGTGGTAAGAATGAAGATGGATCTGCTCATCTTTCTTAGTAAAAGCTTTTCTTCTCTCTAAGTTCATGTCATAAACACACCTGTGAAAATGCAGAAACCAAATTGCTCTGAAAGGTATTGCATCCTTACATTGGGGCCAAACCTGGAGAGTGAATCCTATCTCCAGGCAGTGTATATGCAACTAGTAAGCAATAAGTGAGGGGAAATCCTGGCTTCTTACATCCCAGAACATTGGCATTTTAGATAATCCCTGCTGTACAACTGCTCTGAGCTGAGATCGAGAGTGGATCCTGATTCATCTGTATGTATTTTCTCCTCTCCTTGCTTTCCCACATACACATCTTCCCCCCTCATTTAGAGTAATCTAAATGTGCAGGGATTATCTGGGCAAGATTACCTTGCAAGTTCATGTAATGGTTTACACTAATCTTGAAGGAAGAAGTAAATAAAGTTTTGTTCTGGACTGCAGATTGCATGTGATAAAACCCCCTGTCTTATCTTGGTCTCTCCACTGGTCTCATGTACATATTACAGGTGTAAGTTACTTTACACTTGTAAGAGATGATTAGGGAAAAGGAATGATAATAAAAAAGTGAAATGGAACAACTCCCCAGGGAAATAAAACTGTTAAAGTGTGTTGTGTTCTGGTTATGATAGAGTTTTACTTTAAAAGCCATATCAACATGGTTATGTAAAAAGTTCAGTAAAAACTTTAAGGTATTGCAAAATGACCCCTGTCAATTACACTACATTTACTGGCAACACTGAAGTGTAGACAAAAAAAAATATCTATGAAATACTTTGAACAGAATCCTGTGGGATTGCAAAGTCCTATCCTTGCCTGGCAAACTAGGTACAAGTTTAATAGTGTTCCCATGGCTACCACTGTCCTGTGTTTGATAATAAACTCAAGGAGTCTGGAAAAAATAATAGCAAGGAGCTACATACCTCCACATATGACTAGTAAAGGGAATTTTGCTGATGTGCATACTCAACTTTATTCACCATCACTGCTGTTGCAGAATTTTCTTTCCTTTGATGTTCTTCTCTTCAATACTGCTGAAGTACTACCATACTGTTAACTGCATCAGATCCCCTTGAGAAACAGTCCCTCTGCCTGCTGTTCCTTTACCCAACACAAAGTGAAATACACACTTCCATTTCTTCTGTTAAGTGAGGAAATAATCACGCTGCCTGCTATACCCATGAACAGGAAGAAATGCAATAGATCTTCCCTTTTTCACCGAATATTTTGAGGAAAACTAGATTGCACATATGTATGATTGTGATTGTATTCAATTTTGCATTTTATTGTCTTAGTTTTGTTTGTCAAGGTCTAGCAATATGCTTGATGTAATACAATACAGAGGAAAAACCCATGCTGTCCTAGGGAAATCTAATGCATATAAATACTAGGCATATATTTATTTGGCCACTATTGTACCGAGCTCAGTATTGGCAAAGACAAACAAGTTATAAAGGTTTACATCAGTCTTGATGTCTCACAGCGCCTTTCCTGAGAGCAGTGATGTATAGCTGAACAGCGTTAGAGGGATTTAGATGTGCAGGCTTACTAACCATTTCAGAGAGGTCAAGATTCACAAAAAAAAAGGGAATATGGAAAACAAACTGTACAATCAGTTTTATTACTTTATAGATAGCTTAAGAGATGGTGAACTGGAATAAGCAAGAGAAGCAGGATGATAGCAAACCTAAAGAGAATGTGAAATAAAAACTAGGAGAAAGTGAAGGGAATGTGCAAAATGGAAATGGGCTATCACAGAAATTTTGCAAAGCTTGGTAGATGAAGGGGCAAGGTGAAAGAATATTGTGGAAATTTAAGTAAAAGATTGTCACATTGGGATATGCAGATGGTTTTGTTAGGAAACATCAAAAGAGAAAATATTCCACCCATGAGTCTTGCTGGAAAACAGGAGGTGGAAAGTGAGGACTAAAAATAGATTCTGAATTTTTCAAACCCCATCTGAGAACGTGGAGTGTAAAAGAAAGTGAAGAACAAATGCAGAGAAAGAGCAAACTCACAGGGAAGTGGAACAATGCTGTTACAGCTGTTATATAAACACACATATGCATGCATATATTGACATGAATTCAAGTATAAGAAAGATGAGGATAGAAAAACTGATTTTTTTTTTTTTTTTAATGACATCATCCATGATGAGGAATGTTGTATAGAAAGAAAAGAGAAATACATTGAATATAAGCAGAGTCCTATGTGGCTTCAGTGTTAAGTGCAAGAGAGGAGAGGAGAAGGTAGTTATAAAATAGAGTTGAAGGGCATTTAGAGCTGGCAAACTAAAGTGCCAAGTAGGATTAAAGAAGGGAAAATGATAGGTTTTGCTGAATGTAGCCAGTAGGTGGAGATGGATGAGAGTCGAAAGGAGGTCTAGAGAGAGAAGAGGTCAAAGCTGACCTTGCTAAGGGATGTTTCAGTGGAGTGGAAATGGCAGAGAGCAGCCTGGGGGGATCTGAGGAGAGGTGTGACAGGGAGGGAGCCAGAGCAGCCAAGGCAGACATCATGCAGAGGAGTTGTGACAGCCAGGAGGAAGCAGCAGCCACTGAAAGACAAGGGGCGTCACAGCAGGAACTGAACACAACGATGGCATATTAAAAGACAAAAAGAAAAGAAGGATATAAATAAAGGCTGGCTCAAATTAAAACTGATCGGTGACTGTAACTAAAGAGAAATCGGCGCTGAGGAAATGGGTGAAAGAAGCCGAAAGATAACAGAGAAGAAAAAGATCCCCATGACAGAGGCTCTGGCAGAGGACAGACAAAATGCGATGTGTGTCTGGGCAGGGAGATTGGAGCTGAAAGGGAGGGAGATAGTATACCAGCTTGACGGAGGCTGAATGATATCAAGTCAAAGCATAATAATTAATTCTGTATTTTGCTATTCTAAGTTTAACACCACAGAAAAAAAGACTTCTAGAATATTTGGCTGCCATTTATGAGCAAATACATCTATTAGTCCATCTAGTCCGCCCTCCAAGACATTGCCAACATAGATACCACTGAAATTCATGTAGATATCCATGCATGGAGCACAGATGAAGGCATCCGGAGAGATGCAAATGGCATATGGAGAACTCATTGAAAAAAGCTTGGCTCTATCACAAAGCTTTTTCAGATTCGGTGTTTCCTGCTCCATACCCAGATGAAAACAGAATGTTATTGAGCTTCTTTCTAATAAAACAAGCAGAAAAACTCAACTAATTTTATTCATTTCCCATCCACATGGAAAATCCAGGTTCGGGTCTGTATTTGTGCATGCACACCCAGTTTCTGTGTAGGTTTGATGTGAGTTTATTTGAGTCATCTAAAAGACTAAAAACCCAAATGCATATATCATCTACTGAAAGAAGACATGTAAAACTCTATTTTGGGTAGTTTTTGAAGAGGGTATTACATGCTCGTAATAGGGCTATCTAGCTGTTAGACTACTTGTCTTCTGCTGATAAAGCAAAGTTCATATGTCTTCTGTCACAAGAAGTACTGAGGAGACAAGCTGTAACTCGTTGTGACCCACTACTGCTCTCAGGACAGAAATGCATTTACCGACTACACAGAAAAAGGTTGGGCCCCTAACTAGTTACCAGAAAAAGCAGTAATGGAAAGAAACATGTTTGACTGGGGAAACTGAGTTTCAGTCCTGTTAAGTTTTTATATGGCTTTTCTGATTGAATAAATAAATTTAAGTTTCATGCTTTTACAGCAGCTCTTTACAAAGCATTCTTTCTGTGTAATACCTGGAGTTTAAAATCTTGCCTTGAAAATAGTTTTACAGGGATTTTTACAGAGGCGTGGAAATCAACTTGCCCTTACAGGCCAAGAAATGTGCTCCTTGTTTCCTGAGTCTGTCAGCCAGTCAGAACATCCCTCCCCTTGGAAACTTTGATTAGAGTAATGGTTAATTGCATAGACTTACTGCCAAGCCATTTGTCATTCAAAAATTATAACAAAATCAGCAGTTTACATCAGTTCTAAAGTTCTTATCATCAGTTAGAATTTCTTACTTTTTTGTAGATTTATAATATTGATTTTGTTGCCATAAATTTCCCTAAAGATCATACCTACAAGAATTAGATTGCTGAAATAAGAAAACATAGGGGAAAACAAGAGCAATGGAAGGAGTACACGTCATCTTGCCTGTTGCTTGTTAGCTGGAAGTACTGCAAATGTATTGGCAATATGCCTTGTGGGCTACTATTTCATGATGTTTAATATTTTAGTAAATCAGAAAGTCAGAACTGATTAGGCACTTTCAGATTTTAAACAAATGTCTCAGAATTATTACTGTGCCTTAAATAAATATTACTTTAGCATTCGTATTGCTACTCTTAGGCTATGAGCAAATCAGGGGTGGAAATAGTTTTGTGATGTGTCTCCTTCATGTGGACTGGAGAACCTTTCACACTAAAGAGTAAAAGTGATGAAAAGAATGTTCCTCTGCTCTCTCCCTCCCATAAATACACCCCTAATTGAACGTTATTTTATTTCACAGTGTCTGGAAGTATAGTAAAACAGCTTCAATTTAGAATTTTAATTGATAGAGTCCAGACTCGTATACAAAAGATGAGGAATTGAGCCTCTCATCTTTGCTCTGGAAAGGAAAATGTTGTCCTACTTCTAATCAAGGAGTCGAACTCTGTGAGGTGCAAAGATGTGAGGATCATATTTAGACTGAGTTTCTAGCAAATCTTTCTTGGCTCCACAGCATGGAAATGCATAGCATGTAAAGGAAAAAGAGAACTTTCCAAATGAAAAATAAATCCAATATTGAACTGTTACTGCAGAACATAGTAGAAACCATTCTTCTGCATTAATTGACCAAGCAAGGGAAATATACAAGCTATTCCTTGAAGTCTCAGTGAGTGCATAATTAATTCACTCTTGAGATCTCAAACAAATTTAACTATCAACTAAATGTTATACATGTCTGCTGCAGCAGAAATCATAGAAATGCAGAATGGTTTAGGCTGAAAGGGACTTTAAAGATCATATAGTTCCAAATTCCCCTTTCACAGGCAGAGGTACTTTCCACTAGATCGGGTTGCTCAAAGCCCCATCCAGTCTGGCCTTGAACACCTCTAGGGATGGTCATCCACCTCTTCTTTGGGCAACCTGTTCCAGTTCCTCGCCACCCTCACAGTAAAAAGTTTCTTCCTAATGTCTAATCTAAATCTATCTGCTATAAAATCTCCTCGGAGCCTTCTCTTCTCTAGGCTGAAAAACCCCAACTCTCTCAGCCTGACCTTGTATGGGAGGTGCACTAGCTATCTGATCATCTTTGTGGCCTCTGGACTCACTTTAATAGATTCATGTCCTTCCTGGCCTGAGAACTCCAGACCTGAACATAGTACTCCAGGTGGGAACTCAAGAGAGTAGAGTAGAGAAGGAAAACACTCTCCCTTGACTTCCTGGTCACATTTCTTTTGATGCTTCCCAGCATACAGTTGGCTTGCAGGTCCATCTCTTCAGGGCTACTCCCAACCCATTTTCTACACAGCCTGTTTATGCTTGGGATTGCCAAATGAAGTTATCTATATGAGTTACACTTGGAAAGAGTTAATTTGTAGGTGAAGACAGAATGGGAAATACCAGAGCAATAAACACAGGAGAGTGACTGAAGTTGAACTTAGGTAACAAAACCAGGTCAATTATACTATGGATGTGCTCACATGACTCTTGTAAATGGAAATTACACGCATGATAACTCAACAAGAAAACATAACCTGAAGTTCATATTTTTCAGAGATAAGGTGATGCTTATTTAAAAATCATAATGCTGCAATGTTAGCCACTGATCATTACTTACAGTTAAAGAAATGGAATGTGGATTTAGAAAGCACCACTATATGAAGTAAGAAATTAATTACTTTTTGTTTAAAACTATTATGAAAAATATATACCTAACTGTTTAGGTGGAAAAAAGACATGCTAATATGTATTTAGGGACTGAACTGGAGTTGAAAAAACAAGCAATGTTAAACCATGGATAAAAAATTTAGATCTCAATAGTATCGTGTTGGAAGATAAAAGCACGATTTTTTACAAGTTATTAAGTTCCCAAATCAGTGCATATAAATGCAGATTTATAGTGAAATATAGCGTTGCACAAAGAGAATTCTTTGGCCTGTGGTAAAGGTACTTAAAGACAAGAAATTGCTATGTGTGTTTATGGAGCATATAGTGTAATAATGGTGTACAAATCTGTGAAGACCTAATAAAATTTAAGAACATTTAAAGCTTGGGATTCAGTTAGCATATGGAACAAATAATAATCAGGCTTTCAAGCAGTCAAGATGGTTCACAAAGAAACACCTTTAATGGTGATGAAAAATCCAGATGGAATAGCAAATGAGACGTACCACATGGGTAGAAATGGAGAATGTGGCTATTTGGAGCAGTGAGTACAGAGGCCTGATTTAAAGCCCAGGAGATCCATGCAAGGATCTCTTATGTCCCTCAGCAATGATTTATATATTTTCTGCTATATCAAGAAACACTCGAAAGCCAGACACACTGCTGATTGCTATGGTTCTCACTGGAAATATTATTTCCAACAACAGTTCCTTATTAAGCATAATTTCCTGTGATATGTCAGTACTCCATGTTTAAACCAATGTTAACACCTGCATTATTTATGTTACACAATGGCAATTAATCAGAGTCATAAACAATACACGTAAAATATATTGTGGTTATGGAGTTACTTTTAGCAAGTAAACATGCATCCTTACCAGAAAATGAAGTATTTCTAAGCTATGGTTTCTTTATAAAACTACTACACTATTGACAGCAATTCTTATTAACTTAAATTCGTATTAGATAGAGTATGGCATCTTAGATATATATAATTAAGTACTCTACAGTTGCATGAACAGATCATTACACTTACTTTATAAATATTAGCAAAAAAATTCGACAGCTTTCTGAAACACTGTTTTTTTTCTTTAAAGCAGGAATATTATGAAGCATGAGTTCTCAGTCAGTTCTTCTAAGACTCCTGAGTACAAGATAATCAGGCTTACTAATTCGAAAAAACTTTGATTCTATGTGTTCCAACAACTTCTGAAGTTATCAGTGGAGAGTAAAACACATATGTTCACAAGTGTTTTATTCTTTTTTTTTTCCTTGAACACTAAAATAAATAATTTTATTATGTCCATGTAGTAGTTGGTACCTGGCACTAGATTTTGCTTAAAGGCACTTACTTTTTTTTTATCTTATCCCCTACATTTTTTCCCCCAGGACTTTCAGATTTTCTTCTCAAAATTTGTTCTTCAGACAGTCTGATTTATATTGACTCCTTTTCCTCCCTGTTAAATATATTTTTGCTATGTTTGTTTGTTTTGTTTGTTTATTTCATTAGATGTGGGAAAATTGCCTCTTTTTGACCATGAACGTTTAAGTTTTTGCATTAATAAAATTAATAAAAAAATCCTAATTCTTACTCATGGGTGTTTTTTCCTATATCTCTCTCAGTTAACTTCATTTATAATTTCCATTAATTTTGAAACTTATCCTTCTTAAACAAGCTGGACAGAATAAAGATCAACAAAGAATAAAAATTACATAAGTGATATGTTTGTGTAAGCCTGAATTTCAATGCTCTGATCTGTAGTTCAAAATTATAGCTTCACTAAATATGCTACTTTTACTACAACACTACGGTTTTGACAAAACACCTCAAAATAGTAGACAGATGGCTTAATTTTCAGTAGTGTTTGTGGTATTTGATGGTTCTGCACAAGACCTTTAATACAATAAAATCTTGAAAGGAAACAAAAGCATGGATTAAAATGTTGTGACAAGAATACTGAATTTATATGTGTAAATGAGAATGAATGTTTTCTAGGAAGAGACTTCAATATCACTTTTTATGTCTAATAAAAATGTTAATACACTTCTAATAATGAAAACCGGATTCTCTCATTCCTACTTCATTGTCCTTCAGTCCCTATCTATACACAAACTATCTTAGCAAATTTGTGAGAGAAGATGATACTTTGCAACTCTGGCATTTAGATGTTCAGTCAGTAATACAGGCATCAGAAGACATTACTTCAAGCTGAAATATGTATATTTCTCTCTTATTAGAGAAGATAACATACTTCTCTTACCAGGTACCAAATGGCTACATGTAACTCTTCTTGCCAAATAAGAATCAAATTGAACATAAATGACACAGAGGCTGGTGGCTATTTAGTGGGGTTTTTTTTTTCTTTTCCTATTCTTTTGTGAAGACTAGACCATTTCTAAGGACTTCATTCTCCTAGTGAGTAACTGGTAGAACACTTTGATAGCTGTGTTGCCATCATGCACCATTTAGTAGGCATAAAAGAGAGGGAAAGGTAATTCAGCTTGCTAAGGCTATGCTTGCAGTAAGAAGCTAGTGCTAGTGTTGCAGTTTCGAGCTGCCCTAGAGCTCATTTAAGGATGGTATAATGATCATGTGAGCTCAGTGTGAAATTTCCACTGATGTCCAAACTTCCCAGTGATCCACATTTTTTGATGCACCAACTGCACTCAGGCTTGACTCAAACTGACTGCCTCCCTTCAAAAGAAAATTTAAGTCCTTTTAGAGAAGATGGATAATACGAATGTCTAAATCTTCATCCAGGACTGATCCAGACTAGCTTTCAGAATCCACATGCTATGACTCACTCTCTGGCTTGTTCTTCTCATTTATAAATGAGAACTGGAGGGCAAAACAAAAATCTTGGACAAAACTTATAGTCTGCTTGAAGAAACGAGAAGGCATCTGATAGATTGATTGAGCTAAAAAACTACCAATGAAATCAAGTAAATTAGTTTTAAGGACAGTTCATGGACTTAAATGATAGTCAGGTTCTGCACAATGCCCTTAAGAAAGCAAACTCATGAAAGGAAATGTAAGGACACAATTAAGCAAGCTAGCCAGTCGATTGATCATTTTATATCTGGTAAATCAACATAACTGTCATTTTAGGCATGACACACACAAAATTAAAAACCTCATTTAAATGGAATTCTTGCAGGCTTATGAAACATGCAAAGTGTGTTACTTCAATTTAATAAACTCTGTTCCTCTGCTCCTATTATAAAGTAAACCATATACTCAGGAGAGTAAGACAGATTCTTAACACCAGCAAAGCAAACCTACATGAAAAATGTGCGTTCTAGAACAGAGACAGTTTACAAATTAAAACAAAACAGAGAAATTAGGTAAAGGATGATGCATAAGTTAACAGTGCCTGGAGGCAGCCTTAGCTTTAATGCCAACAAATCATGCAGGTTTTACATACTTATTCACTCAGGTATTCAATAAAAAATGAGGTTACTGTAACAATACCAAACATATCCTTAAAGAAACACACTAAGAAATAAGTCATACGAACTTTATACTGCAGTGAAGAGATAAATTTAAATAATGCATTCTTTCTCAGGGTCTGAATCTTAAACAAGAGTTGTGAGGTAGCACTGGAAAACTGTAGTCAATGGATTGAATTAGGAGTTACTGTATGAAAGGACAGATATGACATGAGCTCACTTATACACCTATGGTTGTTTTATCCTAAATATTTTTGAATGAAGAAAATAATTTTTCCCTAAAAATACTTTGCTTCTAGTAAATAAATGTCTTTTCTGTCTTACTTTCAACTTTATTTAAGGTGAAGATAGGATAAAAATAGCATATTGATTAAGTAAGAAATAGAGTGAGAAGGAGGGAAGGAGGGAAGGAGGGAAGGAGGGAAGGAGGGAAGGTGGGAAGGAGGGAAGGAAGGTGGGAAGGTGGGAAGGAAGGAAGGAAGGTGGGAAGGAAGGAAGGTGGGAGGGAAGGAAGGTGGGAGGGAAGGAGGGAAGGAGGGAAGGAGGGAAGGAGGGAAGGAGGGAAGGAGGGAAGGAGGGAAGGAGGGAAGGAAGGAAGGAAGGAAGGAAGGAAGGAAGGAAGGAAGGAAGGAAGGAAGGAAGGAAGGAAGGAAGGAAATTACAAACCTCCACTTAGAATCTTCAGAAGTTTTTTTCTAAAAAAAACTACTTATTGCATATTTAGGAGGAAAATTAAAGATAAAAATACCATTAATATGTCATTTCTGGTTATTCTTTCCCTAAAAGAGCACCCCCCACACATTTTCTCCAGAATTTCATAAATATTTTCTAAAGAAAAGTATTTTGGGATGGATTTTAAAAATTACAGTAATTCAAAAATCATTTATCATGGGGAAAAAATGTTTTATTTCAATTATCAGTGTTGGTTTTGTCATCACCTTAACTATTTTTACTAGTGTGTATTTTAATATTAATGAAATCCCCTTGCTACTAGTACAAGTCTTACTTAAACCAGACCCTTACATTCTTAAATATCTGATCACCTTCCATGCTTTCTAAGACTTGTATATATTCAATTACTTTAGGATGTGAAAGAGAAAATTGGAAAGGCTATGCCTATGCTATCCCCCTTGTCCAAATGGTTTGAATTTAAATATTAAATTGAATGAATAACTATGAATAATTGAAGATTGCAATCTCCACAATTACTCACACAAATGGCTGATTTTATTTTAATATTTCAGCACTACTTAATTTCTTATGGCAGAAGAAATGAGGATTTTAGATGATAATATGCAGAAAAGGTCAGGTAGGAAGCATTATCTTGGACTTCTCTTCAATTTTTTCTAAAAAGTTTCAAAGTGATGCCCTGCTGGGGCAGTCAGAAACAACAGTAACTCACTTCTCTGTTGCCTGAGTTATAGGAATTATGTGGTTTGGTTTTTATTTTTTACATCAGTCTTTCTGGAACTGGTACAACCACAAACCCTTTCCTTGGAAGACTTATATGACACCTAGAAACACAAGGGTTTTGATTTTTCCTTTTTGTAGGAAAAATGACTGGACCCTTTTCAGAAGGGAAAAACACTGCAGATGACAATAGAAAGGTGAGAATTTTAGTGTATTTAATCCAATGGCCTAAACAAGAAGAAAAAGAAGACCTTAAACGACAAGGACCAAGGCAAGTTTAAATAACATGAGGCCTGACTTATCTGATTGCCATGCAATCACCTTAGCAGATTTTGTTACTCTTGTGTGAAGGGGAATGAGTACTTGAGAAATGAGCAAAGGGCCAGACTTCCACATCTTCAAAGAAGTAAGGTGTTCAGAGTGGGAGTGTGGGCTCAACTCAGCTCTTATTCAGTGTCTCTGGTATGCGCTGGAATAAGATGCCTTATATCTTTCATTTTAATTGCTAAGGACAACTCTGTTCACTGGGAATACAGTGAAATTCTAGTAGCAGCTTGAGACAGACTTTTGAAAAATCTCACCAGTGATCTTCATCTCAGCATGAAGATTTCAGAAACTTGTAGGATAGCTCCCACCTCTGATGGATGTCTGCTTTTGTGATTAGATAACCTAAAGCTTGTGGACATCAGACAGTTCTGGGTCTGAAAGTACACTTGCAACATGATATAGATGTGCTAGTTGAAATCATACAAGGAAAATGGAATACATAAGCTGTCGTGGAAAGGTAAATCCACTGTAATGTTGCTGAGAGTCTTTTCTTTAGTGGACTCAACTGTCACAATGTGCATGGAGTTCTGCAAAGAAAATTACACTTGGTGGTACAGTGATTTAATAAGTGTTCCTGTGTCATGTGTATGTAATATCTGACTGAGAATAAAAAAAAAGAAGAATCAGTTAGGATTATAAGAGCAGGTGAACATATAAACATTAAAAGATGTAGGCACATTATACATATATCAGAGGGGAATGCAATTCCTGCTTCCAGGAGTCTTTGTGTAATCACTAGTGTCTGGACTGAGAGCCGAGGTCCAGCTTTACACTGCTTCTGTTGAACAGGTATTATTGTGTTGAGACTTTCTTTAAGTATGGGAATTAAGAGTCTTTCTGTCAGTCAACATTACTTATATCATGAAGATTTAGAGTTTCCTGTAAGAATCCACAGGTAGCTGAACTACACAAAGCTAAGGTTGCTTTGGGGCTGGTCTCTGATTCACTGACTAGGTTATTATGTAAAAGGCAGCCACCTAAAAATGTTTTCAGGTTCCTTGATTCTTCAGACCTGCGTTAGACACACAGAGAGGTCATTTATCAGATCAAAATCCTTAGGGACTCCAGCAAAAACTAATTTGGCAAGATTAATCTAATCTATTTTATATGTCTACAGTGCAGGCAGTCATTTGGACACATCAAGGGTGTGATTCATCTTCTGATATAGTCATTGAAAACAGATCAGTCAAATCCTGCAGCAGAAATGCCAATTTCTTTCCATTGGCTCTGAAGAGATGATAAAGTCTGTTCTGTTATTAAGCATACTGTCTGCGGGTTTGTGTGGACATAGTATATTAGAGACGTCTAAAGTTAGAGGAGATGATTTTTATCCCTACTTTGACCAGACTCAGATGAGAGTCAAGTCTTGAGCTCCCCAGATTTGAGTGTTTTCAGGCACTTCCAGATGCCATTTGAAGGGCCTTGTTACTTTAAAACAGATGAAGGAAACAACTAGTATATTAAAACATCTCTATGATTAGGTAACAGCAGACTACAGTTTTCAGACCATCATTTGGGCCCTGGTCAAAATTAAACTTTCTGCTTTCAGAGTGCAAACTTTTATAAGGCATATTTTTGGATCCATGTTATGATGTAAATTATGCTTTTTTTGCAGAAGCTTTATAAACTTCAGCATTAAACTCTCTGCTTATGCAAATTTGTCAATGTTTGGTTAATTTATTTGGCAACTGCCAGCTTACTTGCCTCTGTGTGTGATTCTTTGGCTAGCACGCCTCAATATGCAGCCCTTTTCTAGGAAAAGACCTAGAAAGAATCTTGACCACGTAGTTTACTAGCTACAGTGCTCAGCCAGTGCTTGATCTTCTATATCCCTTCTGCAACAGTCAGAACAAGTTGGTGCTAAGTTGTCATCTGCAGCTCATACACAGAGCTTGCCAGAGGTCAAATTATGATTAATTTTGTAAGTGACAACTGCACCCTCTGTTATTTTCATAACTGGCAAAACAGGTGTGAAAAAAATCAAAAGATAGAAATAGGTGTAACTTCAACTGATATTAGACTCTAAAGAGGCACATTGCAATTTTTCATTTATATGCAGATATAACAAATAAGGCAGAATCATTCATACTCTAATATCCTGTGCATAATTGACTGTGCCTTTGTATCTTGTTTCTTGCTAATTTTCATTGTCTTGCATTTCAGTCTAATCTGAATGCATCGTATGTGACTTGAATAGATGAAACTGAACTGTGCCCCCACATTCTGACGTTATTCCTTATCGCCAGCCACAAGGACGTATTAGCTTATTTCTTTTCTGAAGGCTACACAAAAGGTTTCCTAGTTTCTCACAGAGTTTGTAGAACCATGAATTCCACTTGCCAGAACTCCTGCTCACATTTGATAACCGTGCTGTATGGCAGCTTTCCAGATAGTGTGACTGAAATCACAGTGTTAAACATCTACAACTGAGTCTCAAATCACCAGCTCCTTCCTCACAGGCCACTGCTGGCAAGACTGCTGTTTTCTCCTTGTTTTAAAAGATAGCAGCTTGTGTTGGTTAGGTGTTGAAACGACCCCCTCCAAATTCTTTAATAAGTGTCCTCTCTTCAGGTTTACAGTCACACTTCTAGTATTTGTGTTTAAGCAGAAGACTTTTTTCCTCATTCCAAAATAACTATTCTACCATCAAGGATCAATTTATTTTAAATAGGAGAGAATTAAGAGCTGTGATTTTCTCTTAGAATTACCATTGCCAGATGGCACTTAAAGTAATAGCAACTGAACTTCTCAGGTTTGTTTATTAAACTTCTGGTGGTTTAGATGGACCTCCAGAGCAAAATGAAATAATTTCTATAACTAGAAAATGTAGTCATTATTAACATAAGCAGAGGTCAGGTCGATACGTTTGTGACCTTGGAAGTTGCATTTTATAGGTAGAAAGCAAACACTTACTGGGAAGCTTTGAGGCTTTTGAAAATGCCACCTCAATCACACTGTCACTAGTGTCACAGTCTTATCAGTTACAAGCAATTTTGAATTATTGGCTAAGTATACCCACACCATTTTGTTATTCTGTTGATAATCTTATAGTCACAGAATCACAGAACAACCAGGTTGGAAGGGACCCATTGGATCTTCTAGTCCAACCATTCCTATCTAACACTAAACCAAGTCCCTCAAGACCTCATCCACCCGTGTCTTAAACACCTCCAGGGAAGGTGACTCAGCCACCTCCCTGGGCAGCCTATTCCAACACCCAATGACCCTTTCTGTGAAAAACCTCCTTCTAATCTCCAGCCTAAATCTCCCCTGGCAGAGCTTGAGGCCATTCCCTCTTGTCCTGTCCCCTGTCACTTGGGAGAAGAGACCAGCTCCCTCCTCTCTACAACCTCCTTTCAGGTAGTTGTAGAGAGTAATGAGGTCTCCTGTCATCCTCCTCTTCTCCAGGCTAAACAACCCCAGCTCTCTCAGCCGTTCCTCATAGGATCTGTTCTCCAGCCCCTTCACCAGCCTCGTCGCTCTTCTCTGGACTCAGAGTCAGATTCAGAAAGTGCTGCAGAAAGATGATGTAAAGTAGTGGAATTAAACTGGTGATGGAATCAAGCAGATTCATACAGTCAGAAGACTGGGCTGTATACTTAGAATCAAAGAATCGTAGAATCATAGAACAACCAGGTTGGAAGGGACCCATCGGATCTTTTAGTCCAACCATTCCTATCTAACACTAAACCAAGTCCCTCAAGACCTCATCCACCCGTGCCTTAAACACCTTCAGGGAAGGTGACTCAACCACCTCCCTGGGCAGCCTATTCCAATGCCCTTGAATGCAGGTTGTCAACATTTCAATTAACACCCAGCTACTCTTTGAAAAAGATTTAATTTTACTTTCTTTTGGATCACTGTATGTGAAAGCAGGTTGATCCTTTTGGTGTTCTGCATTTCTTCAAGCTCTGTTGCACAATTTCTAAGTGTTTCAGAAACTTTTATCTTGGCACTATTTTTCCTAGATATATCTAGGATAATTTGTTCTCCACATACTAAAACAACTAAACGCAACTAAAAGCACATGCTCTCAAAGACTTTGATAAGAAATTATAAACACACACAAATGAGGTACTAATAAACACTGGTGTGGCTTTAATCATTGTGGTGTCTCTTTTATTTTGAGACCTTGTACATCTGTCTCGAGTGTTCCACCAGCTGAGTTGAGGGTTAGCCTTGTCTTCATTGCCTGATTTTGATCTGAGTTGTACTATGTTTTAAGAAAAACTTATAATCAATACCAACAGAATTATCTGTTAGCTTTAACTTGGTTAAGTTAATATTTTCTTAAAACTTTTTTTTTGTCTGATGAACACTGGTCAGCTCTACTGATTTCTGATAGCTTTTAGGTTCAAGCTGCTTAGGAGATTGGGTGTCTGCATCAGAGGATCTGCCTATTCCAAGTTTGTCCTGAGACCTGTGTAGGTCCAATCCACTACAGTTAAGTGGAGACTGTCTGCTCAGAGGCTCTGCACTGCTGAAGGAAAATACAGAGAAAATGCAGGGCACTTCTGCTAATGCACTGCAAAGAAGAACCACACTAATCTTTATGCCTAATGACTTGCTGTAGATATAAATTATGTTAGTATACAACAATATACTCAAGGAAAATTGGTGAAAATTCAGTAAATACAATTTTTAAAGGTGATGGTGGTAAAAATACTCTTCTTGTATTATTAACATAAGGAATAATGAAAGAGCAAATAATTATGACTCATAAAATATTTGCTGTGGGTGAAATTGGTATTATGTGACTCAGTTGCACTGAGTATCCTGATTCAACACTGTTGGGCTAGTTGAAAACTGTGAATGTGTTTTGTGTACAACATAGAAGTGAAAGAATAACTGAAGATAGTGGAAGAAAGAGTGTTAATACGATTTCCCAAAGGCAAAGAAAAAATTAATTTCAAAAAGCAAGACAAAACATAGAAATAAAGCAAACTGGCTTCTTGAGTTAAAGTAGGAGGGGATACTTAACATAATTTCATTTTTAAAATCCCACTGATAAATTGAGTTTCACACTAATAAATCCTGGGTTTGATTCTTCTTTAAAATAGAAATATTTTGATTCAAATGAGAGAATGCATTGTGAAAGTACTCTAGATGTTGAAGGAAAGTGTTCTTTTGTATTAAAGAAACCATTTTTAATGTTTCTCTTAAGTTTTCTAAAAATAGCATAAAATACTTCACCACTGCCATGAGCACTAATCTATTAAATGAAGAGCAACATTGTCCCCTAGTGGTAGAATAAATATTTTATCCCAAATAAAAGGGAAGTTGATTCCTGCATTGAAGTACTCAGTGCTGTGGATTTCTAGAGAACAAAACACTTCCAAGCAAATACGACTAGTGCTAAAATCTCTCAGGGTTCAACTATTACAGTTCTCCCAAAAAAGAGGATTTATTTTTAATAGCAATGCACAGTTTACAGTAGAATATTTGAATAGCACATAAAATTAATTTATTCTAGTCTGGTCTTCAAGTAGAAAAGCTATTTGCATGATGATCAAGCTGTAGCATATACATACACACACATGGACATGTATCATGTATGTATATAAGACACAGTGGTTTTGTAGGCAAAATACAGTCTGCAAAACAATGAAGAGAGAAGGAAAGGCGTTTACTTAATCTGATATGAGATGATGCATGCCAACTCTTTTGTTTCACTAGAATGGACCAGAAATTAAACATGCAGAAATGTTTAACTGATGTGGCGTCATGACATGTAAACTTCAGTAGTAACACTTCGGAGGAGTCCACAGAAACTGTCCTAACAGGAGAGGGCCCCGGTGACTTTTATCTTTACAAACCAGTATACAGAATCGGGTAAAAGTTGATAAACTTCCAAATCTTCCCACTGTCTTTCAGTTATGTGAAGCAGTAAAGCTGAAAACCTTCAAATAAGCTGTACTGAGAAATACCAAGTATTGCCACTTACCCAGGGTGTCCCAACACATAGGCTCATCCAACAAATTTTCTGCTCAAAGACAGGACCAGCTAATAGTCCTCACCCTGGAGCCAAATGTCCTCAGTTTTCCAGGAGGTCTGCTAGAAGATTGTTCAAATTAGGGTCAGTTGAACTCATGTAAAGAGAAAGAATGCATGGGGAAAATTTCTTATTCAAGGAAATTATGTTTCCTGATTAAATTGCTTTCTGCTTGAAAAATCCCTGCCAACTCTAGTGATGAAGTTGTCACATGTCTGACAGCCTTTCATAGATTTTACTGGAACGTGTTCTTTCCTTCTGCTATCATTAAAGTTGTTCCTTTTCTTCCCTTTCCTCCACACTCTGTCATTTCAGGTAATATTTTTGTCAAAATAAGTTCTGCTGCAAGAGAATAAAGGAATGAGAAACTCTAAGAAGTCATGAGGTCCCTCACAAGCCAAACATTTCTATGATTATATTCTCTTTGGGCTTCCTAACCATTGTTATGGAATGGGACAAGACCAGGAGGGAATTTGCAAGGTAATAAACCAGGAACATGTCCAAAAACTAGCAAAAGCAGAGTAAATAATGAAGCTAACACTGCAGTATATTTTCTTCAGCCACATAGTTATCTCCCTTTTCCTGCTATGAACCAGGAGGCTAATGATAAAGGCATTTTTACAGGAGGTAATAAATATCATGTTGAACACGCCCATGAAGAAGGTTTCATTCAGCTCTTCTATATGTTGAATGAGTACAGAAAACAAAAAAAAAAACCTTAGAATTTAAAAGTTTGACACTGCTGGCAGCATCCTGCCCTAGAGGTGTGGGCCCATCAGCAGAGTTAGTTGGAGAAATGCCTTTTCCTGAGTCCCACCAGATTTCACTAGTGGATGAGTGCTGAGGGGCTCAGTCTTTGCAGTAATCCCAGTCACAGAAGCCCATGTCCAAGTTACACATCAGGTGGTTGAGGCTGGGAATTGTCTTGACTTTTCAGATCTAGCTATTTATTTTCAAATAGTCATGCAGATAGCTCCAACATTACATACCATCTTGTCCTATGAAAATCAGGGCCTCTGTAGGAAAAAAAAATCTAGTTATCATATTAGTTTAACACTGGTCAAGTAATTTTTATCAACGGCAGATGGAGTAGATTGGGTTGGCTAGAGTAGAATCCCGTTGTATATAGTTGTATGCTTTTGTGCACTCCAGTGTCTATTTGGGATTTTCCCTAAGTAAGCTATTAGTATCTCATAAATTCCAATTCCATGGGCACTTCTGAGGGTAAGTAGTATGAGGAGTTGATGAGAAGCCTCAAGTCAAGGCTTTAAACCCCTCATGGGGGTCCTCTTTCTACTCCTTGATTTGAGATTTGTTTGCATCTAGTCACCTGTGAATAATGTATACAGCAGTGGAGACCCATAAGATTTACTAGATAGAGTGGTAAGACAGTCTGAAATTGCCCAAGTTTCTCTGAAAATACTCAAATAAAAGAATTTGCATCTGTAACTCACTGTAATGCTATAAAGTGGGGATATTGTGAGTTAATTAGTATAGGTTCTATCTGTTGCCTTACTAGCGTTAACTTTCTTTCAGTAAAATTTGTGGTATTTTTTTCTTTTACTAATTTCATCCTTTCACTAATTAGAATTAGAGTTCAGCATTTTTAAGATTGTTTTTGTTATAGAAACAAGATATTTCATGTAATATCATAAATAAAAGTGTCACAACAGTTTTAAATGAGATTCGGTATGTATTGTAAGCCAGAAGTTACTCATGAGTCTTTTCTGAAGAGCTACCAAATCTTTCTTGATAAGTATAATTGGAGCTTTGAACTAGAGTTTATTTCTGCATTAGGTAAGCCAAATAATTCAATTTATCTTTTCCAGAAGTGGTAGGTATATGGTGAGCAGATGGTAAATTAGAATTTAGAGCTAACTTCCTAAAGCTAAATTAGAATTTTTAAAAAGAGTCACCAGTTGCATAATTCATATTTATGCTGCACCATAAAATGAAACTCAATTTATGTAGTTTTAAACACATCCTGTAAACAGTATCACATAGCCAACTTTTCTAAACAGAACAAAAGAGTGTCTTACAGAACATCAAAGCAGACTGTACTTAAAAAGCCCAAATAAATTAAATAATTTTCTTAGTTTCCATTAAAAAAATGTAGATTGCAAACATATCGAAACCCATTTGCTTCTGAAAAAGCCAGAGATATTACAGGAATGAAAATGTATGTCCAGAGTAATTTACAGTATAAACTAGCAGGCCAATGTGATAATTTTTTCTTGGTTGTTAAAGTTGATTAATGCCTTCTGTTTGAGTGAAGGGAACCCACCAACAGATCCTCTGGAGAGGAACTGTCACTCCTGCTACCTCTTCTGTTTTGACCAGAATGCATTACGTACAGAAGGAAACCTTCTTCACCAGAGGGAAAGTTTGGAGGCTACCAGATCCAACTCCCTGCTATTCACACAGCAATTACTAAATTAGATTGAACTTCACAGACAGAGTGGCTTGCTCACAGCCATATCTAGTGCTGTGTTGAATAACTTGAAACGCAGGTATTCACAACTTCTCTGGGCAACGAGTTTCCAACCTGAGAAACTCCTACAGCTACCATATAAAAAAGTACCATTTAGAGGAGGAAGGAAGAACCAAATGGAGTAAGGCTGTAAGGAAGTGAGAACAAAATGGAAAAGACATAAAGGATAATGGAAAGTTAATGAAATGGTACAGCTGATGGCAGAAAGTAAGTTAGTTATGTATTGCATAAGATTAAAAAGGTGGTTAAGCAACTAAATGCATGAAAAGGGAGTGGTAGTAAAGCAAACTATAATCATTGGTCTTTCAAAGGGTCCAAATAGAATCTTAGTATTGCGTGTTACTGAAAGCAGGACTCTACAACCAGAAACTTCAAGTCCTTCTTTGTTCTGGCAAATGTAAATGTAAGCATTTATAAGAGTATTTAAATGCACTAAACATTGTCTGTACAGTCATCCAAGAAATATCAGACCATATAACTGTGAAAAACATAATCATGTTAAGTTCATAAAAAGTGCATGATTTTTTCTTTAAAAAACATCACAAAACTCTTTTAAAAGACTATTGCTTCTTTTTTTTTCACTGCCTTTTAAGACTACACTGTCTTTTTCACTGAAATAGTAATCTTCCTCAAAGAGAACCCTTTTGCCCATATGCTTATATATCCTTGCCTACTTGTGTGTAGTCTGTGCAAGTTGTTTTAAATTGATTTTTTGCCATTGGGTTATTGCCATATGAATTTTCACAGGCTGATGCCAGACTAGTGTTTGAATTCTGCATGGCTATATTGCAGTTAGAATTCTCTAATCATTACAAAACTCTGAAAATATTCTTAATATCCTTCAGAAACAAAGCAACCTCTCTCAGAGTTTCACAATAATTTCTGCCAGCTTAATTGATAGAAATTTAGGAAAAGAATTCTTAGGCTGCCAGGAAGCTATTGAAATCCTTTTTTCTTCCTACTAGTCAGCAGTAGTGTTGCAATTAATCGTTCCTGAATGGGACTGGAAATTTCTGACTCTTTCATTTACTCCCTAATCATAGCAAAAAAAAATTATGTTTACCCTAAAATAGAATATCTTGGCAAGTTCTGACTGTAGTTAAAGGGCTGTTAGCCTTTTCATTAGGAACCCAATTAAAAGATCTTTATTGGTTTAAATAATATTAAGAATATTACTTAAACATAGTTTTGTATATATCATGGAGATAATTTGAAATCTAATCAGCAAGTGTATTTGTTCTTTCCCTATAAATGGCAGAAATAGAATTTACATATTTCAGTGTTCAATTTTTACACAAAAGTTTAATGCTGTGTGATTTGTCTACATTTTGATGATGGAGAGAGCAGGCAGGAGAGACTCCCCAGGTGAGACACGGGACAGCATTTGTTACATAGACATTGGTGAAGTTCTGCATGACCTCTGGGAGACACTTCTCAGGGTCCACCAAATCCCAAATCAAAACTAAATTTTGGAAAGGCATGCCCTGTCATAGATGTATTCTCAGTCAACTATGCCCTTCTTGTTTCCATACTCTGTGTGAAAGATCCTTTAAAAATTCTTCCCCTTCTAGCACCTGAAAGGGGTCTGCAAGAAAGATGGTGAGGTACTATTCATAAAGGCTTGTGGTGATAGGACAAGCAGGAATGGGTGTAAACTGGTGAGGGGCAGATTTAGGCTTTATATAAGGAAGAATTTCTTCACCCTGAGAGAGCTTCCAAGGGGAGCTGTGGCTGCCCCATCCCTGGAAGTGTTCAAGGACAGGTTGGATGGGGCCTTGGACAGCCTGGTCTGGAAGGAAATGTCCCTGCCCATGGCAGGGGGGTTGGAATTGGGTGATCTTTAAGATCCCTTCCAACCCAAACTGTTCTACGATTCTGTTATTTGCTTTCCTTTCAAATATCTTGTGCCAAAGCAATTTCAAAAAGGTGTCTGTGGAACAGTTTGTGGGCTTTTTAGTTATTAAAATACTGGTCTCCTACATATTGTGGACTAAATATTTATGAAATAACATATTGAACAGCCCAAGTCATTCAAAAGAATTATATAAAAGTAAATTCATGAAATATGTTTCTTTTTGCAGAAAAGAGTAAAATAAAGAACACTTCACAGAAATGTAGATCCACATTTAGACTAAACACCTTGTGGAATAAAACATATCAATTAATCCCTGAAAAATGATAAAGTAAAAGACATAGTTGTCCAGATCTAGCATGGCATTTAGACCCTGTAATGCTCAGCAGCACTCAGATAGGGGCTAGATACCTAACCTAGATACCAAAGTCAGAATATTTAGGGCAGTATTTCAGTCACATTGAGAGCAGATTTTTAGTAAGGGTGAGATTCACAGCAACCCAATAACTTAATGAAGGAAAATGGAAGCACATGCTACATCTGCAGTTCACAATGAGGGTGGTGAAACACCGGAACATGTTGGTCAGAGAGGTAGTTAGTGGAGGCCCCATCTCTGGAAACCTTCATGGTCAGACTTGATGGGGCTCTGAGTAACCTGATCTAGTTAAAGATGTCCCCGTTCTTACAGAAGGGTTGGACTAGGTGACCTGTAAAGGTCCCTTCCAACACAAAGCATTCTCTGATTCTATGGTTTCCTTGATAATGTCACTGTGGGCTTAATTTATGTATTCTGGAGAACTGGATCTACATCCTGTCATCTCCTGCAGTTGGGGACCTGCAATATCATTGTGAACAGAGAGAACAAGTTCACTCTTACCTCTGAGAAGATGGTTCACAGTGGTCAAACACATCATGGTTAATAGACATGCTCAGCAAGTGACATCACCCCAGCCCAGAGAAAGCTTCCAAGTTATGAACTGTTATGCATACAAGTCAAGGCCTATGCCCTCTGCTGATGTAGAACTCATGCTTCTAGAGACAGAAGGAGATTAAGCTACAGGGATAATGACTCTCCAGTTTAATGCTTACAGCTCTCATCTGCAAGGTGAGATCTGAACCTCTACACAATTTTGAATAAATCAGTCATGCTATGTCATACCAGACTAACCAATCCCTATTTTGCCAACACAACACTGCAGATTTGATTTCACACTGGTTTATTTCTGGGGAGCAACTGGTTTAAGAGTGTCGGTTTATTCCTTTACGGTTTTCTTCATTGCGAAGGTATCTTTCTTGTTCAAGACTCGATGATTCATTGATCCGGTGGGTCTCTTCCAACCTGGTTTTTCTATGATTTTCTTGACCTATGCCAGTATGAAAACTGAAGAATTAAAATAATGGAAATACTGAGACTCCTTTGCTGATTATAGAAAACAGTTTAACTCCTCCCTTGTTACCTTTCCTCTATACAATTTATATTAAATAACATAAGGCAGCTTGCTCCTTGAGATTTCCACATTTTCACTTTGGGGCAACAAACCACTTGGTTCTTCTTTCCTCCTACATCTCTCAAAGCCTCTAAGGTAAAACATGTTCAGATGACCACTTCACGTGAATCTCAAAAGGAGGAATATTTCCTAGTGATTGAGACTTTTGCCAAAATGTCCTTCACAGAACAGTCAATTTGTCAATTTAATGTTTATCAATGTCTAGATTGCCTTAGAGACATCTCAAAACTACTCTGGAGGATGAAATCATTGCCTATACTTAGAGTAAGATAAACCGCAAGATTTTAGGCACCATATGACAGCTAAATTCACTTTTTGGGTGATTTTATATGCATTTTAGGCACCCTTGGAAATGTGGTACTCTGCAAGTCTAAGTCTAGCTGTGTGACATTCAGTGGCTTTGGACTTACATCACGTTACATTCCAAAAAGCTTGTTCTCTTCTTCTTTAAGATATTTAAAAAATATATTTCAGCTTTATGAATAAATCACCTATCTAAATTATGGTCAGTAAAGACATGATTGAAATAATGCAGCTTTTCAGATAGCAAATCATTGTGTTGCTTAATTTCTCACTGCAGTAATGCTAGCACTTTGCAAACAAGAAGAACAAAAATATCAACAAAATGCAGCAACAAAAAGTATACCATTGCAGGGAAAACCGCGGTCAGAAATTTTCTCCGTTTGTCTACCTTTCCTAGCAAGACCTCACATGTATAAACATCAGAGAGCACTTAATTGTAATCTTAATCACTAGGTATTTGACAAGGTAACTGTAACTTGTAGCATTATTCGTAGCTAAAAGAGTTGGTTTGGGGTTGAACTGTTCCCTGGAAAAGGGCTCAGGGACAAAAAAAATCCCCAAAGAGAATAATAAAAAGGAAATATTTCACCAAGAACCTACTGAGGTGAGGAAAACAGTCTCACTCGGTAAGTTCTAATAGCAGTAAGGAAAAGATGGGTAAACTTTAGCATGAAGGAAAAAGGAACTCCACCATACCTACTTGCTCAACTGAGACTCTGAAGTGAGCTGAAAAAATATCACTTGTTCAGGAGACGAGCTCTGAGTGACAAAGAATAAGCCTAGACCACCAGAGGGGAACACCTGTACATGTTTATATATGATGAAAAAGTGGAAGCAAAGGTTCATTGTGATCTGTCTGTATCTAAGCTCTATGAATTTAATTTTATCAGCACTGAAGTTCTTAGATTTCTGATAAAAATTATGGATCAGTGTAATGACTCTGCATTAATAACATTGATTTCTAAATGAATTATAATTAATTAGTAATAATAAATAATTAAATTTAAATAAGCGAACTACTAATAATGACAGCAGCTGAGAAAGTGATTATGTGTCAAGGAGAAATAGTGCTAGCAAATGATGCTGGTCTTAGGGGTCCTTCATATGGTGTTATTGGGACTAGAATGCGTGACAAAGAGCAGATGAAGAAAATAAAATAAAAGTAGAGGTTGCTGAGTTCAGAAAAAAAGTCAACTATATTTTGATATGATGTATTCAGAGCCAAGAGGCAGAATCTGCCACTGAGCTGAGGAAATGTGGACAGACTTATAAACACAAACCCAGAAGATCACTGTGTGATTCATAGTCCATTTCTGAATGTTCCATTGCAGGAGCTTTGCAGACAAGAGTCCATTTGGAAACATTATGTACAGTTCCACCAGTAACTACTACTTGTTTATTTCCTGTTTTATCTCCTTTAACCAAAGCAGGGAAACTCTACTCAGACTACAGGAACAGTATTTTTTTTTTTATCTTTATTTAAAAAAGCACCAAAGAGAGAGGACTGAATTAACATAATAAAAAAAATTGCATTAATAGCATCTAGAGGTTTGGAAATATGTTGAGTAAGCCGGAGGAGAATGAAGAAGGAAAGCAATAAACTAAAATCAGGATGCTGGAAATTGCAGTTAATTGGTGAATGAAATAATGTGTTACTTTCTCTTGAGTTCCTTTGAAAAAGATGACCTGAACAAAGCAGACCTGCTTAGCAACACATTGCACTCCCTTCTTTGCAGAAAGAATACAGAACTGAGAGATGAATTCTCATCTCCTCTCTCCATCCTTTCCCCACTCCCATGCCCACACTCCCATCTCCTCACACATACTCCTTCTGTCAGCTCTCCTTTTCCCTTCTGTGGAAGTAGCACCATTCTGTTTCAACAGTACTACTGTGGTAGTGGACATAACAAAACTATAGAAGTCCATATATCTATATTGAACCCTGATCCCTGTTCAGTTGTTATGCAGAGAGGAGATTGTTTTTTTATTCCAATAGTATTAACAGTAGATATTTCCCATAATAAGTCAGATTTCAGATTCATTTGCAAGAGGATTTTATTCTTCCACAGTAATTGTTGTTTAAATAGAGCCATTAAGATCAGCCAGCTCTCAGGCACAGCTTCAAATGAAATTACAGTTTCCTAGAAGCAGCAAAAGATAATTTTGATTCAAGAGTCATCTTCCATTTCTTATTATGACATTGGGCAAATACAGCAGTGAAGCACTGGGGATGCTAAACTGGTTTAACTCCTCTACTGAGGAGGAGAAATACATTAAGGTCATAGAGTTACCAGTGGAATTTTTTTTGTTCTCATTATTGAGTTTTGGTTTGGGTTTTTGTTATTACTAACAAAATCTTCATCAATGACTTGGATGAAGGCTTTTAGTGCACCCTCAGCAAGTTTGCAGACGACACTAAGCTGGGTGGAAGTGTCAATCTGCTGGAGGGCTCGGAGGGTCTGCAAAGGGATCTAAACAGGCTGGACCACTGGGATGAGACCACTATATAGTATATGATCACATTTGAAAGTGCACTCAGAAATTCACCTATAAGTCAAGTTTCATGATAAAAGTCATTCTATATTCTGAGTGACATTTAGTATCTCTGACATGCTTCCTCCCAAACACTCTATGATAAATTCAATTCTGCTACCAGTGAACAATTCAGATCATTACTCTCTCAGATACAAAAGTCAAGCGCAGTAAAGTATCACAATTTCCAGTGTTACCTTCATTAGCACTTACCTAGAAGTGTAAATTTTAGTCTACAGTTAGTATGCAAGTTTTTCACTTTGATGGTTGATATGGTCACATAGGTTACAGTGCTCCTGAATCTAACAACTCTAAGTAAATAAAATAAAATAAAATAAAATAAAATAAAATGGCTGAAAACTACCACTTTAGGTGAAAGACTCAATAAAATCCATCCTTTTCTTTTCTTAGCTAAAAAGTTTTGACCTTCCAGAATTATATCTGTGAAAAATGGATGTTAAAAGAAAGTCAGTTTGAATCTTCCAATGTATTATCTGTGGCCATTTCTTATAAATGCTTTATATTTAACAAGTTTTGCAAATGTTTCCATTAACAAATTGATACTTGCCCAGAATCTGCTGCACATTGACAAATGCAAACCTGGCACAAACTTAGCAGAATTCTTATTGAGAGCAGTTTTGATTCTTAATGTTTATTCAATTTTTCTAGCTACTATGATTTCTTTTCAGGAAAAGTAATAGCGCTTAGTTGCAGGCATAAAAGATTCCAGTATTCCGTGTATGCTGAGGTAAGTGGCCAATGCCTTGGCATACCCACAATATTAGTGGCAAGCACAGAACAAAGAGTCGATGTTCTCATGTATGCTTGTTGTGATCTTCAAGTCTTTATTAAGACCCGTGAGTTAATAACAAAAGAATGCACTAGACAGAAAACATGAAGATAAGGGGCACATCTGTGGAAAGCAAGGGGTTGCAATTTATCATTGTACTGTGGGATTCTCATGGGTGGAAATTCACTGGGATAGCTGTTACTCGATACAGAAACACTATATAAGGTTTGCATTCTCTCAATAAAGTTAATTTTGCTTGTTGCTTCATCATGTTGTCCATGCCTTAACTGCTACGCTTAGTCAAGCTCTGTACAGTGTGTAGGACATCCTATGCACTGCCAGCAACTACCGCTAAGTAATCTTATTCCCTCATATTTGTGTTTATTACAAATATAGATAGTTCCTTGGTGCCTAAGTTAATAACACCCTATACAAAATATTAGCCACTTAATCTCCTTGTATTGAATGGCACTCTAAGTAAATGTAGTGGGGAAATGTGTAATGACTCTGAGGCACATAGCAATGACTGTGGTGTGCAGAATAGGCCTAAGTCTCTGATGTACAATTCCTGTGCCTGCTTGCTGGCATTGTGTGCACTACTTTTAATTATTAAAATCCATCTGCAGTTCATGTACATCTAGTGGAGAGAACAACTATGAGGGTTAGGTGCATCCATACAGGCTTTGTGTTCTTTCTTAAGAATAGTAATAGTTCTCTACCGCTGCTGTTATAAACAAGATAACTGCAGTAATTGATCATCCTTTTCCTTTTTAAAGTATGTATCAGAAATATCCAGTAGTTCTATTATATAGGGTCAGACTGCTGCTATTGTGAAAAGGCCTGAATACTCCTGTTGCTTCTAGTTCCAAAGCACCATCAGTTACTCAACAGGACACAGGTTAATAGCTTCTATATTTCTCTTTCTTTCTTAGTACTGATATGACATTGTATTTTCTAAAGAAAACTTGTCCACTGTCTGGATCCACTTTATACATAGAAGTATTTCTAATAAATTTAGCTGTTTCATTTGGGTTAGTTCAAGCCTAGCTTTCCACTTGACTATTGCATCCTATCAATTTACAAATGAAAAACTGGATCTGCATTCTGAAGCCCTCTTTCTCGCTGCAACACAAAACACCTCTCTGTTACTACACAATGTTTCTTGTTATTACCAAGTCACTTGAACAAAAGAAGAGCCTTGTGTGTCTGGTGTGACTTGGATTATATACTATAATTTACTCTTGACTTCAATTTTCAATGTCAATTATTGAATCTTCTAAGGGTGGAAAAGCTCTAACAAGACTTTTTATCTCCTTATCAATAGGATAGTTCCGTAGATGTGTTTCTTCTTAATCTTATTGATAGCAATATATAGAAACAAACTAATTTGGATAGACATTGAAAACAGACATGCTATTACAAACATAATGCTTTGATACAAAATTAAGAACAGAACTTAAAAATCAAATCAATTTCCAGCCACTATATGAAATTGTGTCTAGTACAAATAAATATTGGTGAAATTTAAATGTCCCTCTTCATTTTAATTAGAGAAGAGTCAGAAAAGTAGTTGTTTGGAGAGGAAGAAGTGCATTAGACTGACCCAGTATTAAGACTTGGCGCCAACCTAACCTGAAAATCTAAGCTAACAATTGAAATTGTAGTGTTTTCCTTGTATTTTAAACTTGAATCATGGAAACTTTAGGAGGGATAGGAAGGGTGGTGGAGTTGGATAGGAGAGGTGGTGGGATAGCCCTTTATGTTAGAGAGTGTTTTGATAACCTCAAGTTCAGTTATGGTGATTACGGGATCGGGTGCCTGTGGGATAAAATCAGAGAAGCCCACAAGAAGGCAGATATTGTGATGGAAGTCTATTATAGACCACCCAACCAAGAAGAAGCTGATGAGTTCTTCTATAGAAAACTGAGAGAAGTCTCAGCATCACTAGCTCTTGTCCTTGTGGGAGACTTCAGTCTTCCAGATGTCTACTGGAAGTACAATACAGGAGAAAGGAAGCGGTCTAGGAGGTTCCTGGATTGTGTGGAAGACAACTTCCTTACACAACTAGTGAGTGAACTGACAAGGGAAGGCACCCTCCTGGAGCTGCTGTTTGTGAATAGAGAAGACCTTGTGGGAGATGTGACGGTTAGAGGACACCTGGGACAAAGTGACCATGAGATTTTCAATTCTGGGTGAGGTGAGGAGGGGCGGTTAGCAGAATAGTCACATTAAACTTCCAGAGGACAGACTTTGGACTGTTCAGAAGGCTGATTGATAAAATCCCATGGGATTTTAAGGGTAAGGGAGCCCACAAGGGCTGGGAACTCTTCAAAAAGGAAATCCTAGCTGCTCAAGAGTAAGCTATCACCATGTTCTGGAAAAGAAGCCAGCAGGGAAAAAAATCAGCTTGGTTGAGCAGGGAGATCCTGAGGGACATCAAAAAGAAGAGGAATGTCTATGACGTGTGGAAGAAGGGACAGGTGTCTTGGGTGCACTGCAGGGAGAAAGTGAGATTGTTCAAAGGAAAATTCAGGAGGACTAAAGCCTAACTAGAGCTCAGATTGGCCAAGTCTGTGAAAGGTAACAAAAGAAATCTTCCTATAAATATATTAAAAAGAAAAGGAGGACCAGGGAGAATATTCAGTCCATATAGGATGCAAATGGAACAACTGTAATAGGGGTTGAGGACAAGGCTGAGGTACTTAATGCCTTCTTTTCTTCAGTCTTTAATAGTAAAGAAGGTCGTTCCCTCAGTATACAAATGCAAGGGTTAGAGGAGCAGAACAAAGCTCCCATGATACCAGAGGAGGTGGTTAGAGACTTTCTTGCCCAGTTAGACACCCACAAGTCTATGGGGCTGGATGAGATCCATCCAAGATACTGTAAGCATAAAATTTCCATCACTTCATCCCATGAATTTGCAAATGCGTCATATTCGCAGGAGTTTCTACACACTCTTCAAAACTGGGATATAAAAAGGGTCTTAAATCTCCATACTGAACTGGAATAGTTGAGAATTATGATGGCTTTGCCTGTGGCCTGCCTCATTTCACAACATCAAATAAGCCTGTCCTGCAACTAACCTATTATTTCAAATCCTGATTTTGCAAAACGAAGTTTTCCTTATAAAATGGTACTGATCTGATCTAGAGGGATCTACCAATGGCTAGCAAAAAATAGATTAAAATAGATTACAAATAGATTATGTATATTTAATTGCACAGATTTATAGGTATTTTGTGGTGAGGAGATATTATCAGTCCCTATCATGTCTACCTGATTTTGCACAGTGAAGGCTAATCAATGTGTCTCTTATTATTATTTCTTTCCTCCTGTTTTAAAGGAACAACAAAGATGCACCTACTGGTGTGTTTGCAGTCTGATAGGCAGAAGATAATGCCTCTTTCTTATTGAGCTTTCTTATGTCTGAAATAGAGAGCAGAACATGGATTGAACAACCACTTGTCAAAAATTAAAAACATTAGTCATGAGAACATCCACCATGGAGATCACTGGACACATCACTGAAGATAGTGATCCCCCTCCTTTTTCATGCTGCAAAAAGCTTTGAATCAATATTGACAATTTACCCACAACTGCATGAAGGAGATTATTAAAAGCTGTGGAAAAGGCAGTTAAATAGAACTCTCACATAATGATAAAAGTCTAAAAACCCTACTTTTTCAACAGTGGAAATGGGAATATTTTAAATATTTATGACGTTTATTCATCCATTTGTTCTTGCCTATATTCTGCAGTGAAGATTTTGTTGCAATAGCCTATGTCTTTTAACCACAGAGGATTGCAAATGGCACTATTCATTTTCAGACAAGGAAGAAAACATAAATATTTCATAGAATCATAGATTTCTTAAATGGAAACAGAGTTCTGCTCTTTCTTGATGGATTTGTAGATTTAAAAAAAATTTTATTTGAGCAGGTGATCCAAGAATCCTTTATTCATTTAATTTATTCCATTCAAACATGAAGATATTTTGATGGTTAAGCGTTTGACATGTCAGTGCAAGAAGATGATTAAGACTAAACCTGCAAGAATGTCTATAGAACAATAAATTCATTATCTACACAAATAAATGCAGTTAGAGAGTTCAATAATGAATTTTTTTTTTTATTTTGCTTTAAATATAAATTTTAGCACCTAAAAAAAAGCAAACCACAAAAAACCCAAAACCAAACAACCCTAGGCATACTGACATTTGCATGTATCTTTCTGAGAGAATTGAAAATGCTTTTGGTTGTCCCTTGACATAACTGTCTCAATAGTTGGAAAAGTAGCATGCAATGCTAATACTTCTCGGGAATTAAATGAAGGACTTCAAATACAAGAGATAAAGAAAGCAAAAGTATTCTCAAGCCAAGACCTGTGTCATGAAAAATTTTGGAGCAAAAGTGACAGAATAACGAAAGGAACATAATTATAACGTTATCAGTCACAGAAATCAGGACCAGACCTGACAGTAAGAACATCCAGACTGAATACTTGTGTCCATTGTCTGTGACTTCTTGGGAGTGCGAATTTTCATTTGCGGTTTTAGAAACATAATGCTATTAGACTGCAGCCGTGACAGTACTTACCCTCTTCTAAGACCTCACCATGCCTCATCTCGTATTTTGCACATTCAGAATAAAAAAAATTTCACAGCACTTACGAGACTCCCTGTGGGGTTCTTGCTTATTTTTTTCATTAGCTGAGCACTCCTGTTTGCTGTTTGTGAAGATTACTACAGTGGCTTGAAAGATAATCAATTTCTTTCAGAAACTTTTGAATTCAGCACTTTTCTGATGCAATTTACCCATGACTTTTTCATGCCTAAAGGACTTCTGCCTTCATTCAGTAACTCACCATAGTTTCTGACTATTTTTTTCTGATTGTTAAGATTGAAATCACAGGCTGCCCTTTTTCCTTTACCTATTTGTAACCTCAGAGAGACTGGCCACAATGGAACTGCCATTAGTCCTACTTGGATGGGGTAATTTGGCAACAGTGAAAGTAGGTGCCACTTTTGTTCTCTACCTGTGAACATAGACAAGAAATTGATGGCATGAAGAAAACTCTCACCAGAATGGGTTATGAATTGAAAAGCACACAGAAAACAGAAAGAAGTAAGGTGGAGGCTTGGAGAGCTGAAAGCCACGATAAATGAATGTGAAAAGCTGAAGAAAGTGGCAAAGACTGAAGAATCAAGAAGCAATAACAAGGAGAATAGCAGAAGTCATAGGAACTTCTTTCCCTTAAGAACTACCAGCAGTCATTTCAAGACACTGTACAAATAATAGCTACTCCAGTTCTTGGTTTTGATCACAAATCTCTTTCAATGTTACCTCCCAGGATCATCTGCCAACATTAAAAAAGTGATGGCATTATATGAAAAGTTTCCTCAGCACAAAGCAACTTTTGATAGTACAGGAATTTACTGAGAACATCCAATTTTTTTGTTTTTTTCCTTTCTCTTGAGAAAAGAATCAGAGAGATGACTAGCAGTTCAGGTGTTTGCTTTCCCAGAATATGTCCTGTTTACTTTTCATTAGGTTTGGAATGAAAAGGCCATTTTTTCCCCTTAAAAACAGGGTGTCCTCACAGAGGGTTGGGGTTTTTTATTATGCTTTTATCAAACAGAAAAATCTGGTTTATGAGGTATTCATGAGGTAGTGCTTGTCTAGATGTACATGTACTTTAGATTACTCAATGATCAGTACTAGTCTTTTATTTTAACCATGCTACAGACTACCTGAAGAATCCAAAGTGCCCTGATGCAAAGCCTTTGATTGGAGATATACAGTTAAAGTGCTGTAATCTGCATTAATGAGGCACAGTGTTGTTTGTCTATGTTATGCCAATGTTATTCTTCGGGGTATAGATGACCCGTTTACCACAGTCTCCTACTGGGAATGGAGTAAATAGAAAGATTCCCTCCTTTAAGTTATAAGTTTATTGACAGACAGGAAAGCTGATAGAAAAACATGGTTAAAACTAGGCAACTGGAAACTTGTAATGCATTTTTTTTCATTGTGAAGATGCTGTTTTGCCAAAATAACAACATTTTTAAGAAATACGTTGGCTTTTCCTGGTTTGTTTTTTAATGGGGAAAAGGCTCAAGCCAAATCAAATCTTCTCTGCTTAGTTGAACTCATATCCTCCACTTGTTATAGTTGATGCTTTTTATACAGACATTTGACTTCATAGAAGTGGTGAGCATATTGTGTCCTTACTCTACACAGGGCATGACTCAGTAGAGTCCCTGGGAAGGAGAAGAACGTAGGGGATAGGTGGGCAGCACAAGGACAGATGCTATCATATCACATTGAAACTGGGAGCAGGCAGTTATGTATCACAGGAGGAAGGCTGTGAGAGCAACTCTTTAACATTAGAGCTGATAGTGAGGATAGAGTCATTAGTATGAGACTGTTTGAGGCAGGTCTTTGAAATAAAGAGGATAAGGGGATAAATGAGAGCAAGAACTGAAAAAATGAAGGAAATTTCTTGTGTTTGCAGGAGTCTTAGTTCTTATGGTTTATTACTTTACTACTTGTTGTGGTTTAGTAACAGCTGGGAATCACCTGAAACTTAATATATTCCACATTTCAAAGTAAGAAACACAAAAAATAAAACCAAATGAAACAACACATATTCTTGATCCTAATGTGGTTCAGAATCATATTACTGCTCCATGTAAGTTATGGACCTTACTCTCATTCTCATGTACAACTTTCATGAAGACTCATACACAGCAATATATCATTTCAATGAGTCATTTTAATCAGAAGGATGAAATCTATATTTTATGGAAATGGGAAAATCTCAAAGAAATATTTTACTTTATGCCAAGAAAGGCCCTAATTTCCATTCCTCTCTAGTCAACTAAGGCATGGACACATCTTAGTAATTAGTGTCCAAAAATGCATACATAAAAGCAGTCAAAGCTAAAGGCTGGTGAGTAATTTTACTTCTGCCATTTACTTTTGAAGTCTTAACTTTTTTTTAGCTGTATCTCAAATGCTTGTTTTTCTATTCTAATGCAGTTGCAGTAATTAATTTTGTGATGGATCCTACAAGCAAGTTGACTTAGCAGAATAATCAGAGCAAGATTCAGACATGGCACATAATATTCTTCCTTTCCCCAGCACTGGCACTTGGCCTAGTGTGCATGTTCATAGTATTAAAAAACCTTGTGGCATTAGACACCAATGCATACAGCGCTTATGTACCTGGGCAGCTCAGAATGTTAAATAGCACTTCAGGAAAAAGGTACTTACACACATGCTGACAGTTCATTTTCAGGTAGGAGCTTCTCAGCTGATCTGTACACAGCAACCTCAATCTCCAGTCTTCCCACTGTGAAATTTTAGGCAGTTCATCCGTTGATCCCTTACCAGACCCATTAATATTTATACATTCCCTACACATTCCAGTCAGAGCATATACGGCGCAGATCTCTCTGATTTAGAAGCTATTAAGATTCATGACCCCTTTTGCTATTTAATCTATAGTCTTGAAGCCTTTGCAATCAGCTTACACTTGAAGAAAAAAGGACAAATCATTACTGCTCAAATATTGTCCTGCATTGTGTCCATTTGTAGTCCATCAAAGAATAGTTAAGGGCTTCGATGCATTCATTTATCTCAGAGACACAGGTTATTATAGGAGGCATTCTTTCCTTGGAAAAAGAGAGAATAGGAATGTTATTTACTCAGTTGCATTTAATTCTGGATTAATGATTTTTTTTTTTTTTCCTGTAGCTACTTCTCTGCATAAGAAACAAAATCTAATTCATTTTTTCTGTTCTCATATCTGGTCATTGATTTGGGTACCTCATGCAAGGGGACCTTGATGCATTGCCAAGGACACCCATGAATAAAAAGCACAGTCTGTCTTCTGGAATGTAGTGGTGATTCCACCTGAAGAGGGGTTCAGCATCCTTCCCTTCTTAAGGTTTATATGTGTCTTCTTAGAATGGTGTGGCTTCTTATCCAGGAACCATGATAAACCTCAAAATTAATTTTTTCTTAAATTCATATTAGTATTTCTTCTGTAACATATGATTCATGAGTGACTTCAGGTGCCCACAGCTCTCAGTAAGTGCAATGGATGGTGGGAATCCAGCATCTCTCAAGACTTAGGTCTGAAGTCTGTAAAGGAATTAATCTTAGTCTGTAGCAGAAAGCAAAGAGGCTAAAAACCAAGTAAAATAAAGTAAGTTGAAGAAATCTTGAGATATTAAGATTTTACAAAAGAACTTGTAATTGTGATCTTAAGGACCTACTAAGAACTTCTGTTCTTTACATCCCTCCTTTGCACTGGGGTTTCTTTCACCTTGGGATGTAAATGATTATCATCCTAAAATTAGTATCACAAGCAGATTGCTAGAATTTGGTGATACTTTATTGGAAACAGCATGTATTATACGCTAATAATGTTTGAAAAAACTAAGCACATTTTTCAGAAATTTCAGGGGAAGTTTGGGGGAGATTTTTGCCTGAAGAAAATGGAAAATGTTGAAGTGTTTTACTGGCATGAGTATTTCTCTCAAAGCTGCTGTCAATGACAGGCTTCTATTTTGTCTTGTTTTGTTTTATGTTTAGAAAGGTAATTCTGTTGATTAAACCTGGGCTATACTAAGAGAAAGCAGTGTTTCCACATCTTGTGTATAAACACTGGAAAATATAATAATGCTTGAAATTTTGAAATTGCATTAAAATTTAAAATTAGAGGTTCTTTTCCTGAGGAGTCTGAGTATATACTGTAGGAAAAGTCACGGAAATCTTCAACTCTGACTTCAACAGGAAGAAGATACACAGTGTTTACTGCATGTACAGTCCATTACATATATTTTACACTGTTTCTTGTAACTTTTTATCTTTAGAAACACTCAAGTAAAAAGACAATCTTTCTTTTAAAATATTAGGTCTCTGCTATTGCCTTCCTACAGGAAGCCATAAAGTTTCTGTCTGCAATATTATTGTTTTCAGTGTGTTGAAATGATGTGTTTGGTAGCGATTTATGTCATAATTTATCTAAAAGTTCAATTTACAAGACATTTGTAAAAAGTTTAGGCTTACCAATGTGCTTTTGTAGGATACATTAAACAACTAGTGGCCTATCAGTGTAAGACAGGCCGATTCTTTGCTCAGATCATGGAGCATGCAACCTGATGACTTTAGAGCACACACATCTTCAGTACTCTCACCGTGTCTCACATCACTTCACTCTTTAGACAAAGTGTGAAGAGACACTTTAGTATACAAGCTGTGATAGAAATATGACTTGAGGGGCTGACACTCTTGAAAATCTATTGTCAACAGTGGTAAGGTCAGTTTCATAATGGAAGTGCCCTGAAAATATAATATCCATTTTGCTGGAAATTTTGAAATTGTGAATTATTTCCATCTTGTTTTCATCAGAATGACCAGGGCTGAAAAAGTAGTTTTCAGAAGAAAGAGAATTTGAGACAGGCAGTTTAGCCTTGGATCCTAGCTGCTGGGCAAATATCTGGCAAAAGTCGGATTTAGAAAAGGCAGGATCTGCTTCACTCACCTGATCACTTTCTATGATAAGGTGACCTGATTAGTAGATGAGGGAAAACCTGTGGACATTAGGCAGGTGTTTGTCTCTTCTCCCAAGTAACAGGTGATAGGAAAAAAGGAAATGACCTCCCTGTACCAAAGGAGGTTTTAACTAGCTATTAGGAAATACTACTTCACTGAAAGGAAATAGTATTAGTAGCATTAGGAAATACTGCTTCAAGCATTGGAATAGGTTTCCCAGGGAAGTGGTTGAGTCCCAACCCTCCTTTCTTGTGCCAGTATGTTAAGGGAGGGGAAAAAAAACATTTTTTCAAATTCCTACAGACTATACCAGTAACCATAAAATCCTGGAAATTAAAATGAAATTAAGTGTCTGAAGAGGATTATACTGAGTCCAGGGATAGAGTAAGACATGGTCTAAACTCTAGGACTGGATTGGAAATCAGTAGCGTCCAGTTTTTTTGAGACTGCCATTGTTTTCATGGTAGCAGTACAGAACCTTCTAGATGAAACTTGAGACTGCTGTCAACAGGCTTATCTTAGTTGATGACTTTTCACTTCAACTGCAAAAAAGGTCCTTTAAAATCTCAGGAACTTGTGGTTCTCCTTTTCAAAAGCACTACTGGAAGAAACTCTGTCTCTCAGGGACTAATATGCTTGGGTGTTTCTAACATTAATTTCTTTTTAGTGTAATGCAGTCTACCTCTTTGGATAGGAGTAAGTAAATTCCGTGGCAAAGAATTTAACCTTTTATCAGCATAAGCAAAGACATGTCCTGAGAACTGAGGGCAGAGATGACAAGCCGCCTCTGTATTTATACTATAGTAGTATGAATTTTTGAACATTTGAAGTATAGTCATTAAATGAAAATAATTCATTACTGCATGGACTATTCTGATTACCATCCTTAATATGTAGCAAACATTTTCTGGTGTCTTTTGGGAAGATGTCAGATAAATATAAATTTGCTCTCTGTAACAGATGGATTTGATGCTTTTACTGCTGATGAGAATTACACATCCCTGGCAAAGTGAAAAATCCTTCCATCCAGGACCAGGCTGACACCCTAGCACTTTCGAGCCACTGTGCATCGGGCAGCTGCCAGCTGCAAACCTTCCTGTAATTATGCACAAGACACGCTACTATCTGGAACTAATTTATACTGTAAAATGGGGGAACATAAAAGAACGTCCTCTGGAGATCTAAAGGGCACAAAATAAGGAGCTTAATCAATGGAAGGCTGTGACATCTGCCCCACCCTCTTTCAACCTCCTTGTGGTGCAATGTATAATTCACACACAGAAAAGCACAGGTGCAGATGTGCACAGTGTCAAAAATGCACAAAATGACTCGATGAGGAGATCTGCAAGAGTCTGACTCACGCTGTCTCTTTTAAATGTCAATTCCACAGTCCCTTCTTTCATTTTCTCTACCTCCCACTATACCCCTGACAGCATGGTGTTCCATTGCAACCAAACATTTTCTTTGGTAACAAGCCTGAGTAGTACCTCAAGGAGGGCTTGCAGTATGTCGTTAACCATTTTGGTTGGATATCATAGTAGGTCAGCATTGTAATTAAGTTAATTTGCTGTAATTGTTGCCATAATTAGCGTGTTTCATTTTAAAGTCCAAATAAGCTCTAAGTATATCGGAAATGCTAAGGAGGAAGGAGAAAGAGTGAAAGTAATATACGCACCCAGTGCTGTGCTGTTGTCTTCTAAAAACTCTTATTTCATGGTAATTCACATGATAATTGAGCTAGGAAATGCTTATGAAGATATGCAGCTGATATTCAACAAGTGGTAATAAGATGAATTTATATTACTGCAGCACAAACTGCAAATGTAATTCTCTGGGTGTCTCAAGGACATATTCTATGAGACAAACATCTATATATTTTTGCAAAAGGTGCCAATAGAGAGGTTTTTTCTGTTAGTCATCTTAAGAAATATTTGTATTTGGAACAGATCCATTTAATTTTAAAACAGTCCATATGCCTATTTTGTGTTTTAAGGCCCCCAAGCACAAAACCCTATATAAGATAAGCCATCTGGAGATGTATCATTAGAAAATCATTACTGGAAGCTGTCCCTGATCCAGTTCACAGGTGTATAACGCAGTTAATTTCAGTGGCATTTTAAACAGTGGCAGGTTTGATACTTAACTCACTCTTTATAATAGGAACATTAGTCTTGATAACAGGAATGTGGTGTTGCCATTTCCTCTAAGTCACAGGAATGTAGCAATTTGAGTATTTGCATGATACAAAACTAATTTTTCCTTAAAACTTTTCAGTCCGCAAGTTGTATTTCCTATCAGATATATTTATGTGAGCAAGTTACTGAAGACACTGTTCTTGTAAGTATATAACTAAGAAATATGTTTAGATTTTCTGACACAGTTAGTGATTGTCATGGCTTCAGCTGGGATAGGGTTAATTTTCTTCCCAGTAGCTACTGTGGTTTGGATTTAATGTGAGAATAATGTTGAGAACTCATAACGTTTTAGTTGTTGCCAGGTAATGGTTATGCTCAGATGAGACAGAAGAATTATTTTTCTTCTCAGTAGATGCTGTTTTTCAGGTTTGGTCTGAGAAGAATGTGAAAAAACCACTGATGCAGTCATTTTAGCTGTTGCTAAGAAATCAAAGATCCTTTCCATTTTCCATGTTCTGTATTATACAGGTGCAGAACCCAGACAGTTAACTCAAACTGGTCAATGCAAGGACTCATACTATAACATCGTGTTCAGTATAAAAGTGGGAATTTGGCCAGGGATGGCAATCTGGGCTTAATATTTTATGTTTGATAGTAAAACTGTCACTTTAGAATCAGTCTCCTAGTAGACACAAGTGAGAGTAAGGTGGTGCCTGGACATTGTAAGTACTGGGCCACAACTAGTATCAAGTTTACCAAACAAGACGGCTGGATCTTCTTCCTGCCCTGTTGTGCAGTCACTATAGGATGCGCCACAGTCATTCTCCTCCTGCTGAATGGTGTTCATCTAAATTTCAGGCTGATGACAATTTCTGAGCAAATCCCTTTTTGTGTTAGCAACAAAATCCTAGTGTTTAGGGAGTGCAGAAGATATATGGCTAAAATATTAAGGAGATATTTTAAATCTGATTATAATCATCCTGAAATTTAGATTATTCTAGGAATCATATTGTCTCCTATTGTGAGGGGTGCTGGTGTGCAACCTTTGTTCTCTCTCTTCCAGCCCATAGGACTGCACAGGGCAGTGGGCATATGGATGATAGCACGAGGTGGCATGTTATCCTCAGCGTTGTCTCTTCTTTCTGTACCACCTTTTCCCCTTCTCTACACAAACATGAACCTAGAGGAACAGAAAACTCAGATGCACTACCAATTAATCACTCAGACTACACAGCTGAGAAAGTGTTTTGCTCATGGCTGCTAACTCGGCCCCTGGGATTGTCTATTCCCCTTCTGTGCTACACAGCATGGCAGAAATCGAAACTTGTATTATCACAATTTAAAATTTCATTTAGATCTTTAATCAATTCAATTTTCTTAATGAATAAGATAACCAGATATAAAGCAAAATAAAGGTGACCTACCTGTGCAACAGGAACTGAATTGCCCTTAAACATGTCCATCTGTAAATCTCAGAATGAGTTATCCAGATCAGGTATTCAAAGCAATCTGATATCCATGTTAATTATTATGATTTAATTATGGTGTCTTACTCCTTGAAGGCATATTTATGAATTATCTTTTGCGTGGTCCCAGGGAACATTATTAATACACATCGAAGGACACAGTTTAACTATGAATACTAATGACCCATGCAAATGAAGTTATGCATGAAATTCTATAAAGCAATAGGTTTCACTTATTAATTTCAGTTAGTGCATCATTATAGTTATCTTGTCATTAGTTAACAAATACTATATTGTGTACGGGAGTTTTGCTCTTCCTGATTCATGATAACAATTTTTGACACTTAATATCACTGTCAGATGTGCTATGTAGCAATTATGCATTGTATTAAACATTTGTAGACAGTATATTTAGGAGTGACTTGCTTTATATGCCTTATAGGTTGCTATTCAACATAGTAAGAAAGAATCTGAAATTTTCAGCAGCACTAAGATGAAATTCAGTGAATGTTTTCCAGAATGCTAAAGAAATTGCTAAAACGTTAATTACCTCTTTAATAGGAAATTTTCATTAATTATATGTACTTTAACCGGTTTCTAACTCAGTATTTTTAAGATAATTAAAAATTTTGAAGCAGTTGTCTCACAGATGTTCTCATTTGGTTGGCACAGCTGCTTACTTTTTTGTTTGCAATCAAACCCAAACCAAAAATGGAATCCTTTCTAGTTCTTTTCAATGTCATACTCAAATTAGTATCAGTGGATCAATCCAGACAAATAAACATACAACTGAATGTCATTTTGGACCCCGCAGAGATATCCCACCTGGCCTGCAGGTGCTACTGCAAGAAGGGAGCCCATGTCTTAAAGGTTCATTCTTGCCAGCTCTGTGAGCATCTCAGACTGTTTAGGAACAAAACTTTCACAAACTGCTTGCTAGATACCGAAAAGCTAGTAAGTTATTTGTCCAGGCTTCCTGTGTGATTAATGGGAAGACATAAGCCCTTCTACGGGACAACTTGTCTTTTCCTAATACAGAAGTCTAAGATAAGATAGATGTCCATCAGTTATTTTTGACTGTAGATATAGTGCGGATGACCACATTCTACTTGTCATGAGAACATCCATGCCCTCAAGGACTGACAGATGAGACCAGGATATCCTATAGAGAGTTTTAAATCATATTAGGCATCTGTGATTATACAGCTGAACTCAACATTTAAAATGACATTTGGGATGATATTCAGACACCTTAATGTTGATGTCTATATTGTCTTCATTTGAGTTAGTTACAGCATACTCCATGGAGACAGAGGGCATGACTTGTCTCCTGGGAGTAGAAGTTTAGGGCCATGTAAGACGCCTGAGAATATTTGAGACATCCTTGTACATAGACTTACCAGAGAGCCATACTCCTGTGAAATGACAGTTGGAGGCTGTGTTTCATGTCTCAGGGTATCCTAAATATCTCTAGGCACAGACACGGATGACTAGATCTAAACCACTGAAAACGCAGACAGTGCAGTCTAGATAGGTTTTCCCATGGCCAAACATGAATATCTTCTCTTTAGTGAAGCAAACTACTTATGTTTGGAAAACTGAATTACATCTGTCTTGTTCACTTTATTATGAGTAGTACTGAAGTGTGTGCTTCTTATACTAAACATGATGAGACTCCAGAGACTATCATAGGATCTATGACACTCTATGTACCTATGTACAACTGCATTGCAGAGGTCTAAGTTTACCTACAAAGTCCCACCCCTACAAGACACTGAAAGGAAACTTGAAGTGAATTTCAGGTGTTAGAAACTAAAATCTCATTCTGGGTCTTTTTAAAATACACTTGTTAATTCTATCGCACTTCAGTCTCCGCTGAAATTTAGTCTGGTGTGAAAACATTTGTGTGTAAATGTGCGCGTGGCTACACATGATGTTAACATCTCAACAAGCTGTTGCAGAGACAAAGTGGTATCAGCTCTTACTCATTTATGGATGACTTCTAAAACATGTCAGTGTAGTTAAGCATTTGCGGGATGTTCCGTTTATTCAAGTGATCTGACTAAAAATTAGACCTGCATGTTTGGAAGTAATATCTGACTTAATCCAGCTGCCACTGAGCTGGTGTTCATTGATAGAAGGCACTGGTGTAGACAGGTAAGCTTCTGTAGCTTGTACTTTTCTTGAATTCATTAGTTTCATGAGAAATCTCATAATTATTGTGAATCCTATTATATTCTGACAGAAAGAGGGATGTATAGTTGCAACTGAATGATTTAAATCCTGTATATGCTCAAGTTTCCTGGAAAATTGAAAGAGCTTGAAATAAAAAAGCAGTTGCTAAAAAGTGAGTTTTAGCAGGTATCTTTAAATGATAAAGGCTACATCCTTCCCTTTGATGCATGTGAGATTCTTGCACGGAAGTCAACTGGAACAGTATTTATACTTTTAGGATCAGGATTTGTTCATAATCCTCTGAATTTTAAATTCTCATTCTGTTATATTAAGGGAGACGGGATTAGTTGGCAGTATCTGAGAGCTTTAATTTTTTATGGGATTTGTATATCTAATAGTAAAGTAAATGAAAAATTGTGAATGCATTACTCGTGAAGATGTGCATTTTAAGAGGTGCCATTTACAAACCTTGATTTTTGCATTAGGAATTTTCTCCCTGTCTTAATACTACTCATTATCATTAACGTGTGGATAGAAAAAAATAGTTTAGGATTTCAACAAAGGACATCATTTTCCATTGGACTGAAGATACTCAGAAAGAGTTAAAAAAAACCCTAGCTGCTCAACTTTTTCTGTTAGCTGTATGCAGAACTGAGTCAGTCTGTTCTGAATTGTAAGTTGCTTGAATTTTACTAATCTGTTCTTTGATGACCACCATGATAGTTGTAATATTTTATTGTTTATCTATAACAGTTGGTTTAAATACAGGTTTTTTTAAACCATCAAGTATATAGGAGATGATAGCACACTGCTGAAGAACTTAGCATGGTACTCTGCTAGGTCATTATCCTACATTAACTACCATCAATAATTTAAATGTGCTGATAGTCTCACACAGACACCTAGTTCAAGTAAAATCTTCATTACTAGTTAATTACTGTGTTTTTAATTTATTTTGGAAGAATCTATTGATTCAGAAGTGTTTATCATGGGCATTGGACATGAGAATTCAAAATTTTTAGCTTCTCAGTGCAAGGGTAACTGGATTGAAAGAGCATAGAATTCATTAGGCTACCTGGTCACAGACTATTATTTTCTGTATCTGTGTAAAAGAAATAACGGAAAACAAAGAAAGGGAAAGTCACTTAGTTACACAGACACACAGAGAGGTGATATTTGAGACAGTGGTGAAGACCAGAGCCTGATGAACCATTGAAGGATCTGCTCAAACACAGACTTAACTCTGTCACTGGAAATAAGGGGTCAAGCTAACACTTATGAGTATGTTGGGATATCAGGAGGAACTTGTGAGGTTATGTAAACCTTTTTTTGAGGTGCTTAGGGGAAGAACCAAAGGCAATGAAAGGAAAAGATCAGGCCAGATCTTGGAAGAGCAAATATGGGAAAATGGAGAAGAGGGGAGAATAAAAGGGGTCAGACAGATGTAAGGTGGCCAATGAGCTTCTCTGACTGAGCTCTACACTTAATGCTATGACCTGTTCTGTCTTGCTATGGTTTTTAATTATTTCTTTCTGTGTAATCCAGCCTCTGTTCTATGTGTTGCAGTGTAAGGACCAACAACTGGAGAAAATGTCACAGGGTGTATAGACTACGTGCCAACAACTAGAAGGACCAGCATGCAAGACAAGACTGGTTGCCAGGAACCAGAGACAAGTGGGTCTGTTTGAATTTCCCTAGTGACTTGCACATTAAAACCTGAATTCAGTGGTATTTGTTGAGATTTGCATGTGTAATTCACTAACTCTGAGCTGGACTAGCTCCTAAGTAGGAGGAGACCTGAATCTGGTAAGACTCAAGGTCTGAGTAAGTGGTAGCAAGGGAGCCTGAGATCTGGGACTTTAGTCAGTCTTAGAACAAGGGTCTCAGATTGTGGGACTTCATGTAAGATGAGTGTGTGAGCACATACATGTTTTATGTGACTTTTCATAATGATACATGTGCCTGCTGCTAAAGACAGTGACAGTCTATATGGTCAGTTGCATTAGTGTGCTCCTTTTATGTGTGTGTCTCTGTGTGTGTGTACCTGAGACCCTCTAGGATATTTGCTCAGCCCCACTACTGGCTGGACCTGTACCTGGGCACAGCAACAGTAACTGATTCCTGGGGCTGGGATGGAGAAACCCTCAGGCACTGAGATCATGCCTGTTTCCAGTAGGAAAAAATTCACATGTCTTGGAGTCTACTGAACTCAGCTGTTCCTTTCACAACATTAACACGCAGCGTCTTCACCAACGGTTGTCAGTTCTGCCTTGTGTATCATGTTCAAATTTATTACAACTAGCTTTAAAAAAAATATTTTAATTGCTACACATGGAATTAGAATGCCTGATGCAAACAGAGCTGGCATTTTTCAGTTTGGGGGAATTTATTTTTCATTTTAGAATTTCAAGTTTTAGATGGATGCATGTCTTCTATCATGCCATCTGATAGAAAAATCAAGAAAGAAAAGAGAAATAAAGCCAAAGCAGTGATTTGACCACTTATCAACAAAAAAAATCTCTCAGAAAGCAATGATAGTTCCCATCTATCAAAAATTAGATAACAATGAAGAAAAATGGGTTAATTCATAGATTAAGCTAAAAGAAAATTGTTATTTTGTAAAAATTCCTTTGAGGAAAAAATATCTAACCAGACTAAAACAATGAAAGATAAACCTTTGCGGGATTTAATAGTTCTGATTTACAGGTGTTGAAAGAAATATCTACCCATGGAAGTGTCATTTTCTGCTTGTAATGATTTTTGTTTTTTCGCTAAGCATCTGCTGCCAGCAGACATCATAAATGGAATACAGACTTAGATTAATGCTTTTTCTACTCTTACTTTAAATAACTTATATCTAGCCTTGCCACACTTGAACCATTGAATTCTCATTAGAATTTTGACATCAAGGTGTTTCGATTGGAACCAGAACATAATGCCATCGGTACAGGAGCACTTCTTCCTTACCATGCAAGTTTGTAAAATATTTTCTGGACTTTTACCAACATCTTAAATGACTAGCTAAAATCCAAGGGGGAAAAAATCCAATATAAATTAATATAAATTACTGAGAATTGCTGAGTTTCCTATCAAAAATCATAGCGGCCAGGTCTAGATCCAATAAAGCTTTTAAACTCCTAGAACTTATTTAGTTCTTTAATTACCCATTTAAACAGTTAGGAATCTAAATATGGGTTAGAACAATAAATTAACAACTGGATTCGAGGCTCACCTCTGCGTTCTAATACAGACTTATCATCATTAAAGGCCAAAATTGTTTTGCGTTGAAACTGTGGGTAATTAGGATGCTACCAGTTGTCTAGGCAGTCACAGCTGCCCTGAAACTACTCTTGGAAATAATTAAAATTGATGGCCTTATGCCTCCCAATGATCTTTACAGCGAGGGATTACCAGGTCTTACAGTCCACTCGAAGGTGACTCTGTATGAATCTATATTTCGTGACTCTCATCACAAAAGGTTCCTAATAAAAGTCAAGGAGTTGTCTTTATTAGTTGCTCAATGTAATTAGCAATGTTTTTCACATTACCAGTTTTGAATTCACTAAGTAGCAGTGCTTCTTCCGTTGTACAGCCCCTAGCACAACTGAATTTGAAGTCTTTACATGATAACAATATAAAGCTAAGGGGCTCTCGTTGTAGACAGAGAATACTGCGTATGCCCTGAATTAGTTACAGTTTACCTATGGAGTGAGTGTGTATAAAGACAGTGCTCTGCTATTGCTCTTAGGTCAGGTTTGTCTAAGCTTCTGTAAAAGTTGGCAAACTGGTAGGGGAGGAAGAAACTGGAAGAAATTTCAACCTTAACTTCTCATGTTGGTTTAGCAGAGTGTCAGATGACATACAGACAACACTACTCTTGACCAGAAAAGCAGTGCCACTGTGTTTTCAGATTTCAAAATTACTTGCAGCTTTTCACTGAGACATTTTTACAAGACTTATTTTCTCTGTTTACTTTTTTTTCCCTTTTTTTTCTCCAAGTCAAATTGCTGCTGCACTTTGTGCTGGAGGGATGAAAGTGTAGTGTGAAAGCTGGATGTTTCCCACAGGGACCCTGCCACCACTTCCTAACTCTTATCACCAAGGAGAGTGGATCAGATTTAGTGAGATGATACATATACGCCAGACTCTGCCCTTTTATACCACAATTAATCTACAGCAAGTTCGCTGTCACTGATTAGATTTACACCTATGGAAATCAAATACTCTCTGCCTCGTCCCTCTGATGTTTTCTGCTTCTCCTAGCCTCAGGGCACTCTATTAAACAACCTCCAGGCACCCCCAGCAATACTCCTTCTATCGTGTCACTTCCACAGCTGTTAGGTAGTGGAAAAGAAGCCTTCTGGGTATGTCTTTCCTACAGACCTTGAAACAAACAACAGTCAACTGTGTTGAAAAAATAAGTCTGGCAAGTAGGAAAATACCTATGGTCATCAAATGCCATAGGATTTTCCAGATAAGGTTTACAATTGAAAGAAGATTGCAACAGGTAGGAGGGAGTTGGCCTCTTCTCCCAAGTGACAGGGGACAGGACAAGAGGGAATGGCCTCAAGCTCCTCCAGGGGAGCTTTAGGCTAGAGATTAGGAGGAGGTTTTTCACAGAAAGGGTCATTGGGCACTGGAATAGGCTGCCCGGGGAGGTGGTTGATTCACCTTCCCTGGAGGTGTTTAAGGCACGGATAGATGAGGTCCTGAGGGAGATGGTTTAGTGTTTGATAGGAATGGTTGGACTCGATGATCCGGTGGGTCCCTTCCAACCTGGTTGTTCTATGATTCTATGATTCTATGATTCTATGATAGTACGAGGTACTTTGATATTTTGAATGCCACCTGACAACTTTTCTTTAATACTATGCTTTTCTGCTGATAAGATGTGGCATGCATTGGTGTTATGAACAAATTGTGATAATTTCTGCTGTAATGTTACCAACAAATCCAAGGGAACTGTAGCACTTCAAGATACTGCTTGGAAAACAGGGTGACTTCACAATAATTTCCAATGAAAAATTCCCGTAAATACTATGGAGAACTTTAGTAAGTGGGCATTATTCTGCTTAAGTGTGGGAAAGAGACTGCAGGATCCAGAACTAGTTACCAATCATTTAGACAGCATAAATACCCACCAAGTTGCAAGTAATTACCCTCTACTTGATTACAGTCACTAAAGGACTATTTTTACAATACAAAATCAGCAACAGATATTTTTCACTTGTGGTCCTCAGCTGTGAAATCATCAGAAATTTTTCTTTACAGTACAACGAGTAACTTTGTGGTTAAAAAATAAAATCTATGTACTCTAAATACATCCAAAAATGGCATTACACCTTTGTGGTGTTTGGAGTGGTTAGTTTCAATGTATTAGAAGATGATTATTTGTGACTGTGGGAGTTTTTTTCTTTCTTTTATTTGTCAAAGGACAATTTGATGGGTTAAGCTTTATATATCCTCTATTCTTTCTGAAAAGAAAGAGGAAACATAGCATTTAGTTTTGAAAGCAACTAAAATAGAAGTATTTTGTGGCAGATGGGATTTTTATGAGCTGTTTGTCACCATATACCAGTCTTGTTAAGGAGCAATCGTTTTCTGCTTCATTAAACTAAGATAGCTCTGTTTAGGGTTCCACTCAGCTGTGAAATGACTTTAAAATTTCTATAAGGAATAGAGATGGGATTTTTATAAAAAAGGATTGCTAACACAGTATAAGGAATAGAAATAAAGTGGTGAAACACAATGTTTTTTGGAAGTAGAGGGAAATACAGAAAAGTTGCATTGCACACTTACGTCTAATCTTCTGGTTTAAGATGAAAAAAGACTCCAGAGTACTATTATTTCCTACACCTAAAAAAAGTAATGTTCAAGTTAGTCTATATATAAAGACTAAGAAGATGTTATTTATGCAAAAAATCCTGGTATTGGTTTCTTATGGTGCTATGGAGCAGATCAACTGCAAACAAAATAAATAGACACTCACGGATATCAGTATGAAAATAGTTGGCCAGATCCTCATCTCCCATGCTTCAGTGGACCTAGGCAGGTTTATAGTCTCCTTACACCTTAATTGAGTGTAAGCTCTGTATCTTTAAACCTTTGTCTCTTGCCTCAAGCAATTAAAAATCAACATAGTCCCCTGAGAACTCGAAGAGCCTCTGAGAATGGTGGATACTGGTTCAGTACCTATTCCAGGCTTTCCTGGTCCATGGTCCTGAGTAGCACCCATGGCATTGTCTACCTGACCAAGTCAATCATTGATCCAATCATCAGTCAAAGCCTTTACATGTTTAGCTGCTCACATTTAAGCATTTAACATTCACTGGGCTTACTGATGCAAATTCACCCATAGCATTTTAAGTATTTCTGTGTTAAGCATTCATGTCACCTTTTCCCCTAAGGTGCCAAGACTCTTTATTTTAATTCAGATCCCCAGTCTTTCTGAGTACCATGTTCTTTATTAATTCCTATTTGATTCATTTATATGTTTGATTTTGGAAAATGTTAGCTTTCAAGGATATATGTTAAATATTTCCTTAAATAAAACTTCTCTCTTCTGTCCTGAAATGTCTTCTATCTAACTGCTGAAATCAATTTCAACAGTGTTGCCCAACTTCCCAGCAACTAAGAAACAGTTGGTATTGCTATATATCTGATACACCTTCCTTGTGAGTCTGTGCACTTCTTCAATACTCCCAGTGGACAAGGTCTCCTTCTGGCTGAGCAGCATTCCTGTTCACAGCTATGAATGTTAAAATCACAGAGCTATGACACATAATTTAAAACACTGCAAGTATTGATTCCAGCATCCGTATGATCAAACTTCTCTGCATCTTACACTTCAATTTCATTCCTTCATACACACTTTTGTTCTCTTCTACACCCAATCAGATTTCATATTTGAAGCATTTCTTTGTGTTACTTCTTCCCCATGACTATATTTCAAGTCCATTTTTCCATGCCATTTCTCTCTCTCTCTTGAATCAAGGTTATATTCTTTCATATGGACTCTACAACATCTGCAATGAAGGATCTTTATGCTTTGTATGTCTCATGACTTTGTGGACAGTCCATCAGGAAAGAAACTTGCCCCAAGTTAAAGCTGTGCTGCATGCACATGGTCGACTTGTCTAAAGGCAGTGGTTGAAAAACATCTAGTGGCTAGCCCTTATTTGTCCTGCCTTGCTTCTGCTGGTGTGGATACAAAAAATTGCTGTGTATTCCAGTAGAAATGGGTGTTTCTTGTCAGCCCTTCACTTTTTCTGTATGTTTTAAAAGTTAATAAATCCAACTGTGAAACCCTAACCCTGTATCCACAATCCTTGGGTGTGCTGGTGGGAACAGTCTATTTTTTCAGTACCAAACACCTGCAGTTGGAGACTTTCCCTTAATGTGACAGACCATTGTCAAACTCCCTATTGCTAATTCTATATAGGGTATTTGGAAATTTTCCAACTTCCCCATTCTTTCTATCAATAGGCAAGAAGAACATGAGTTTATATCTGCTATGTAAGAAAAACTGGTGCACTCCATAGTATCCTGGGAATGGCTGCACCTGGAGAGTGCCATGCGGTCTGCCTCATCACTGCCTTTCACTTCTAACCTCCAGCTTCAATTGAGATAATCATAGAATCATAGAACAATCAGGTTGGAAGAGACCTACTGGATCATCGAGTCCAACCATTCCTATCAAACATTAAACCATGTCCCTCAGCACCTTGTCCACTCGTGCCTTAAACACCTCCAGGGAAGGTGAGTTAACCACCTCCCTGGGTAGCCTATTCCAGTGCCCAAGGACCCTTTCTGTGTATTCCATTTGGATGGATAATGCAAGAAAGAAATCAATATGCAGAATATTTGTAGACTTATTCACTACATATATATTTAGTTAATAAATGCATAGGCTTCTTGAAAGAGACCTAGTTTAAATCAATGACCATAACCTAAGTATCATCTCATGACGGTATTATGACTAAAAAGTTTAATGGGGAAATTTACGTTTGCTGGTTTGGGGGTTTGGAGAACTTTGCATCGAGAGATTACAGTGTCACACATTTACCTTTTGGGATGACTATGTATAAGATTCAAACGATTTAAAAAGATTTAAAATGAACAGCAAACTCTCAGTGATAATAATCACCAGTATAGTATTTCCCTTGAGACTGAACAAAGGAAGAGCTTCTAAACTATCTTGTTCAGGCACATTCCCTTCTACTTTGCCATATTCCACAGAGCACTTCCTTAACTTTGGAAAAGTTCAGCAGGACACTGTATTTGGGGTAATCACACTTGACTCCTTTATAACTACTGGGTAAAAGTAGGCACTTAAGACTACTATTTATCTTTTGAGATGCCCTGAAATATGGAGGTCATATTATGACAGATTATACCCTTATGATAAAACCTGTCTGTTTATCAACCTTGTGTGTTATTAGTTCTCAGATCAAGCTGTATAGTTCAGAATGGTTTTTTTAACTTGTTACCATTTAGTTACCTTCTATAGCATCTTAGGGTAAACCAGTATTCTTTATTTTAGTATCATACCCCAGAGGAGTAGAGTGGCTTTGAGCTCAAACAATTGTTGTAAGTCACTTTTTAACACCAGGAAAGAGTGTTAAATAATAAATAAATGGGGAAAAATCTCACTCCAAAACCCAAAACACCAAACATTTATTTGCATAATGTGAAAGAGACAAGGAACAACATTATAATGTTAACAATACCAGGTGAACTGGAATGAAAAGCAAAGAGTACATTTCTACCATCAGCATTTAAAGTCCAAAACATTCATTTTTCTTTGTATGATTACTTGTATAAGCATGCAGACAATTCAAAGTATGCCTAGATGATGACTGAGTGTACATTGCATCTTTAGATTGAAGTTGAAGAAGGAAGTCTAAATACAGGCATCCTTAGGTTATTCCTCAGATTATTCTCTGTTATGCAAATTATTTCTCTCTCTCTCTGTTTTCATATACCAAATGTACTCTTATACATGCTTTTTCTAATTTTTTTTGTTATTTTGCTGTACTCTTGTTGAGTCTTATCATGCATATAATGCATAGCATTGATTGACACACAATTATTGTATAGAATCTTGTACTTCAGAATTGTATTTTGCATTCATTTTCACTGCTTAGAGTATTTCCCAGTTTTCACACAAACACATACAGCTTGTACTGGTGAAAGCTTTGTAGTTTTAGTCTCACTGAATGTTTCAGTGAGCTAAATAGCAACATCTCCCAAACAATCAGAATATCTGCATGTTTGTGACACTTGACTTGAAATGAAGATTTGCCTTTTACTTGTTTTGCATTGTTTCAAAATGTCAGATATATTCTGTGCACTTAAATTCACTTGATGGAGATTTTTACTCCATGAAGGGACAGGACGGTAATGGCCCAACACTTGCTGGCTAATGACAGAACAGAACCTTCAGAGAACTTTGCATCTCCTTCTTTTACTTACATAAGTAAATTTACTTGAAAAAGTAAGTGAGATCTTCTGAAAGCATAAAAGGAGAGTGAATTTCTGTTAACTATCATCTCAACTATGGGGTCAGTCAGAGACAAAAAGAGAAATTCAAGGCATAGTTTCAAAACTTTCCACATTAGACTGCCACACCTAAAATTATCCTGGCATAACTGTTTTCTTCACCAATGAATCATCAAAGAATTTGTTATAGTAACAATGTAGCCACCTTTCCAAAACATAAAGGATTTGTCTGAAAAAATTCTTTTCCCAAATATGTGATATTATTTTACAAATTACGTTGATGTAATTACAGAAGCAATGGAGAGGTAAAGATTACTAGCTGAGTATGAAGGGTTACCTATTTTAAGACTAAATAAGGGAGGCAGACAACACTAAGGGAGGTCATATCCAATGGTTTGGCATATTTGTCCTCTCAAAGAGTTTGCAGACGTCACCCTTTGCAGCTACAGCCTCTATCCAGGCTGAGTGTCTGTCTCAGAGACATCCCTGCACACATGCACACACCACACATACACTTGAACGTATACAGATGGTCACTCTTGCCAAGACAGGCAGAGATCCATTCCTTTGCCAGTACCACATAGACACAAACGGCCCTCACATAAGCATGAACACAGGCAGCCTGGTTTTGTGTCTTTTTTCCAGCTGACCAGGTTCAGAGCTCACCATTGAGACATGTACACCTCTCACTCTCTCCATCCACAAGCACACACAATAGAAAGTGAAGTTATGGACAAATCTTAACAATAAGTGTCAGACTGTGGTGAAAAGGTGCAGGACTCTGTCAGACAGGTATGTTGCTGACTGGATTCCATGTCATTGGCCCGTTTTCCCTCATTATCTCCATTTTCCCATGTTTGCTCATCCTTTGAGTCTCCCCTTTTTCTGCCCTTGGTTATTCACCTTAAAACATCCTGTAATCAGTTTACTCTTTCCCAAAGGTCTTGTAGCTCTTGTTCCTCCTCAGTTACACAGCTGTGGCTGAATCTCCCAAGTGCTTTGAACAGTTCCTCTAATGGCCCATCAGATACTGACCTGAAAGCTCTACCTTTGGTGTTCTCTCCATTTTCTCCTGTTTGTGTTTCTGGTGTTAAATATATTGCTTTCCTATCTCTTCCCCCCACTCCTTTTCCTACATTTTTGTAATGGTAACTATCTCATATACCCCTGCAAACCAGATTTACTCACATACCTGGTATCTACATGTCTTCCCCCCGTCTCGTATCCTTGCAGATAAAGGCAGCTGGAGGAAATGAGGTTTGTCAGCGTCAATCATTTGGGTAGATTTCAGTCCCTTTTCTGTTTTTCCACATGTAGGACTTGCTCAGTTGTTTTGTGAGGCTAGGTTTTAACCACAGTAACTGGGAAGAGTAGCATAAAATGTTTGTGAGACTTGTCTGGGACATAGGATGTAAGACAAAAGAGTGGACTTAACTCAGGTTTCCTCTGTACTGAATGAGTGATCCATAATCAGAAAAAGCGGGGAGTACATCCTCTCCAAGGACATGATCTGAGCAGTACTCAATCTGTTAGGCAGGCTCTGATGACTCAGAGGCATTACCTAATGAATACTGATGAGCACGTACTATGCCAAGTTTTATAGAGCTCAGGATAAAATAGGAGTTTAGTCTGGACAAGAACATATAAATAGGGCCACATTGATCTTGAGAAACTTCTGTGTTGAAAATCTGGATGCATATTGTCTTTCTGCATGTGCACTTATAAAAGTGGCAAACAGATTAGCAGAAAACACATAGAACCATAGAATCATACAATCATAGAATCATACAATCATAGAATAGTTTGGGTTGAAAGGGACCTTAAAGATCATCTAGTTCCAATACCCCTGTCATAGGCAGGGACATCGCACTAGGTGATTCTGCCCAAAGAATAACTTCTAGTCTTTTGAGGGCTCTTGGCTTTTACATTTATTTAAATATGCTTCTTCCAATTCAATTATTTTATCTCCTGATCATGTTTTCCATGAGCACTGATTATTTTAAAATGCATTAATTATATATTAAATTTGAAACTTAATTTCACCTGAATTACGTGTGAGTATTTTAGAGTCAGATGTTATGCTTTATGAAATATAGGATACATTCTTACTTCTGATGACTATTGTCACTAGTTGCACTTTTTCTTGCCTGTTTCCTCTTGTCTGTCTTCTTAATTTTCTTAATTTCTAACTAATCCAAATTTACCAATAATAGGAAATTATTGTACCCCTACCTTAAAGCTATTTTAACATCTGACTCATATTCAATAATTTTATACAGCTTCTATTAGTAATATTATAGAAGCAAGGTACAAGTGAAATTAGTTTACATACAGATCATTATTAACTTATTCTTCCCAATGAACTGTGCAGTGAATTACTCCACAGTCATGTTGTAACTTTGAATTAGCTTTCTGAAGTTGTATTAGCATAGAGATTTGATACCTCTACAAGCACTGCTAGCTACACAGCTTTTTGAGGACTTGTGTGATTGCTCAGCTGTTCACATCTAGGGACTGAAACACAACTGTTAAGTTTTTTGGTCTTTCCATGTTACTCCTATGACACACATTTTACTGACAGGTTTTTGAAGAGCTGCAAATCCTTAGTATAGACCACAAAAAGCATTTTAATCATCATCTAAAACTCCTCAGATCTCTGGTTCAACAGATCTAGAATTATTGCATTTGGGAACAACTGGTAAAATCCAAATCAGACCATGATTAGTACAAAGGTATGTCCAGACTTGTGAGTGTTAATATTAACACTCTTCAAATAAGAAGGCATGATCACAGTAGCTGTATATCTAATCATCGAGGAGGAAGTATGGTAATGCTGAAGAACTTTCTCCACCATCTGCTGATTGCATATGAACATGAACATATTAAAATGCTTTCTCTTGCATGACTACTGTGTGTAGTGCACATGATATCAGTGTTCCAGGGTTTAATTCACTCTTTAACTCTAGAGACTTTCTATATCTTTGAGTTATAAGTGGAATTGCTATGAGTCCTACTGTGCCAAGATAGTGGATACTACTTGATCTAATGTGCAAGTTCAGTCATTCAGTTCTTTAGAAAAATATGATCAATCACACAGAACAATTTAATCTTATTTTAGATATTATTAATAATCAGATTGTAGATCTGATTTTTTAAAGAGTAACTAGGTTAAAAAGTTCTGATAGTCCAACCTAAAGATTATAGACAACTGGGAGAATGAATAGAAAGAAGAGATATTCAAATAGGTGGCCTGTGTTACAATTTGGAAGAATTTTGTGTAGAAAACACAGTGTTGTCATTCAATTTAGATGACAATACAAGCTACCAAATATACGGAGATTGCTATAAGCTCTGTGAATAAAAACTACATGACCTTTTATGTGAGAGAAGAGATATCATTTTAGAATTTGATTTAGTTTGTGATTTGCTCAAGGATGAGTTCAGGGGCTTGCACTGGTGCATGTCATGCTATGGAGAGAAACAATGTTCAGAAAGATGTAGGGAATCTGATAGCAGGATCTTGAAGAAGCAGTTTTCAGCTTCATGAATATTGGAAAATCAGGTGGTAAGAATAGGAGGCTAGACACCTCAACCATAGATATTTGCATGCAAATTCACAGCGTAACAATCTTAAAAAAAAGATGTATGGATTTGCATTAGTCATACGTTGAATAATGAGAAGTAGCAGGTATTTAGACTTCATTTTTTGCATTAACAGACATTCATTACACTACAGCTTTGTATAAGTGCTGTTATGTCTTTTTATTAGAGGCTCCATTTCTCTATGGCAGGATAAAAGAAACATAGCAAAGCACTGGAAAGAGATTTTGAGGCTACCTTTTTTATTTTTTGCAAGTACTAAAATTGTTTTGTGTCCTTCCATTCATTACTGACATGTTACAACATCAGACAGATGTTCTGGATTTTTCCTTCCCTTGGGGACCATTTTTGTCATCTCTGTTGGAAAATGGTGTGTTTGCTTGAGTAACTCCTAGTGCATCTGAGGGTCACTGTTTCTTCTGGTTATGTGGTTAGTTGTGTTTTACCATCTTCTACAAGCATGGGAAATGCATAGAACCTAGACGTTCACTAATACAGTTACACTTGCAAGCACAGTCATTTTGTCCTGACATGTGAGAAGAAAAATGAACTTAATAAGTACAGATTTTCTTTTTGTTCAAATGAACTAAAATTGAAAAAAGTAAAATAAGTAGTATAAAAGGAAATTTTATTTTTAAGTACTTCCTGAGCTATTGAAATCATAACAGTTCCTAGCTTGGGCACATTTAACATGCTAACATTAGAGTCTTTACTGATGGAAAAAGATATAACGCAGTGACAGCCAAAGGCAGTTTACCTCAGCTGAGTGTCTGGTTTGCAATATTTTTCTCAATGTCCCTAAGCTATTAACATGACTGAAAAAGAATAATCAGAGTCTGTCCTTTTGCCATTGACCATGACCCGATGTGTAGCATGCTAACTAAAGCCATATTTCAAACTGAGTATACTTACAAACAGTGAAAAGGCATGAGAATCCAATTAAGGAAACTTTAAATGACTAAAACAGCAGTCTGCAAGTAAAGATGCAATTGGTTTGCTTGCCCACAGAGAATATGCAGGCAGATTTTATTTTGAAAAAGCTCAAGTCCCCCAGGCTTGGTGACAGCTGAATCCTACAATATGCTCTGTTTGGCAGTAACTCTTAGAAGAGGCATATATGTCTCCATTTCCTGTTAAATATAGGTGTTACCTCTTCAGTATTACTCGTGCTGGGTATAAAAATTTCCATCATAAAGATGAAGAACTAGACAGCTACTCTCATGTGGCTCTACCTTGGTTTTTATGATCTACCTATACTTTAGAATGTTAGACATTATATCAAAAAATGCGGAAGGACAAAACTTACTAGAAAGGAAAATTAGAACCAGAGAAAACAACTAAACCTTTCAGCCAATCAGTTTTCCTTTCTACTCTGTATCATTTCACCTGTTTCTTTGCTTCCTTATTTTGTTATGCTCCAAACTTCTTAAAGATTTTCTATGTTTTTCTTCATGGTGAATAACTGAGTTTTCTTTTCTGCAAAATGATGGATTTTTGAGTAGGGTTTTTATAGTTGTATAGTTTCGTAGCTAAAAACCAGACAGCTTCCTAGGACTTGAAAGGTTATTATTTTCTTCCACAAGAAGAGCCAGAGTTATAGTGTATGAGTCATAGAGAGACCAAAGAATGATGTAGGGAATTAGCAATTTCTGGGAAGGCATTTTCATTTCCAGCTATTTTTTTTTTGACACATTAGGACAGAATTCCACAAGGAGCTTATTAATTATTTTGAACCTAAGAAGACCTTGAACGTTAATTGGCTGTTGTTAGCAGGTGCAGGAGTTCACATGGAGACTGAATTTTCACTGAAGATTTTGCCAAAGTCCTGACACTCAAGTGTTGGGACAGGGTCCACACTGACAAATTACACACAAATGCCAGTCAGAGAGCAGTTCTCAAATAAGACTTAGATGTCTGAAGCTTTTTCAAGTGCAAAGGACTTGATATCCAAATGTCTTCTAAGTTTCCATTCTATAACCTCCTTGTTAGTGTGCACACACATGGTCTTTTTCACTGAAGATTTCTTACAATGTTTTTGCACTTGCCCATCATTACCCTAGGCAAACTCTTTGGTGTCTCAGTTTGATAGAAGTGCATAAATTAAGTTAGGTAATGACTAAATCCTGTGAAGAATCCAGTCCAGTATGCATATACTGAGTTTTAACTCACCATAAAGAGTATCCTTGGCACAGGCCTTCAAGTTCAGGGAAAAGGAAGCACCAATTCAGACTCAAAGAACTCAGCTTGTTTTCCTAAATGTAGAACTCTAGTGACATCCCACTGCTCTGGAATATTACACTTCTTCTCTAGTCACCTCCCTAGAAGGTCATGGTTACCCCAAACCCTGTGTCATCTCTATCTGGTACCTATCTTTTATACCACAAGGAGTCTAATCTCATTTATCACTTACATTTGGACAATCAAATCCTGCTCTAAATTGACAGATTTGATGTTGATTTTTTTTTTTTAAAGACATTTCATTCATTTTACATTGCTTCTCTGGAATGATTTAGCGACCTCTTATTTTACTCATCTTTCAATATCTACATATTGAGATATACATTATATATTTTCTGTCCACAGATGGTGTATTCCTTAAAATCACGGGCACCATAGACCTTTGCAGGAAGCTCCTGACAGAGCTCAGTGTCTGATCAGCCAACAACACACTCAGACAACATCTCCTCTAAAGTGTTTAGACAGGAGAAAGAAGAAACAACATACAAAGTAGAGTTTAAGGAGGTAGCTGCTTTGGGTTGTAGGAGATAGCTGGGCAGGCAACTATGACTTCCAAAATTTTTTGTGGAAGGTTAGATGCTTATCAAAATTGATTTGATATAAACCAATGCAGTATTTGTCTGCACAAGGAAAGCTCCAGGTCTCAGTCTGCACTGCAGAGTGAGCAGTTTGGGATCCAAGTAAACAGTATTTTTCTGTGAGGTAAAATGAGTAAACAACACAGCATTCACTGTAGGATACCACAAACCCATCATCTCCACCTTCTCTGCAGGCCTTATTGTTTGCTGTCCCGCTCGGGCTGTCCTGCAGCAACAGCAATACTACTGTTAACATTTTTCTCCCTGATGGGTACAGGCAGCATCAGAGGCACTCTTGGCAGCTTGCGCTTCTCAGCCACAAGCCAGTAACTGTTGCTGTCCTCTGCACACCAGATAAACAAGCCCAGACTCACATATATGTAAAGGAAAATAAAATATTTTAGGCATGGATAGTAAAGGGGTTTAGAGTAAAATAATTGACTGTTTTTCAAGCATTAGCTGCAAGTGCTGGGGAATGGTGTTAAAGAGCATTTTTTTCCCCTTCATTTTTGATAAGGCTCCTGTTGTCACTATTTTTTATTTAATTAGACAGTAAAATATTGCCTTGTTTCCAAATTGGGGGGGCATTAACCACTTTTAGAGTGAAATCTGTTGCAGTGTGAAAGGAAATCCAAACAAATGTATGGTTCAAAATGTTTATTTTACCCTAAAGACTTAACTTACACAAAACAGATTATTGGAATACAGTAAAATTTCCATTAAATCATGAGAGTCATCAATTTTCTGCTGAGTGAAGCACAGCCAAAATTATAAGGATTTAATAACAGTAATGATTATGGAGTTGGGATTGAAAGTTGATTCATCTTCCGAAGTTTATTTTCTTTCCTTTCCAGTATTTCTGATTAGATTCCCTATATATTTTCCAAAAAAATCTTTCTATTATGTGAGTATCTGTGTTACTCTATGACTGTGATTTTTTTTTTCCCAAGAAGCTGGTTGAATTTTGAAGCTAATAGAATGAAATACTTTAGATATACAGAGCATGACTCTGGTCAGAGTGATAGCTCACACTTGGCATTTCATGATCTCCTTAAGGACTGGACTACATTTTATCATGCAAGGCTGTCTTGAAAACATCTCCTGCCTGAAGATTTCCCTGCTGCAAAATCGTGCTGCCACCAGCCTCCTTCCCCCCTCCAGCTGTTTCTTGTCTATGGGTTGACTGGTAGCAATACCACAGCTTCTCAGTACAAGTATTACATCTTATCACATTTTTTTCCTTCTTCCTATTGCTTAGCACCCTTGTTCCTCTACATCTGACTCTGCCCACCCTGACTGTGGTAGAAGTGCTAGAGTGCCTGCCATCTGTCCAGCCTTGTGTAGCCAGTGGAAACCTCAGAGACTGTTGCCTTGACCTCACCTTGTCAATACAGAGGACAGGAGAAAGAGCTCAGCTATCAGTCACGGATCAACCTGCTGGACTCAGAGGCAGAAGGGAGCTGAACTCTGGAACTGGATTCAGGAGCATATGGATTTGGGAATAGGAGCAAAAAGACAGACTAGATGCCAATCACCAAAGAAAGGGTCTTGGCTCTAGTAATCCCTCTCTTTTATACCTAGTATGTCATCCAACAGCTGGGGAGACCAGTAGATTCATATACCAGTTACTGGGCAGACTAGACATTTAGAATCAGACCATATATACATATGTATGTACTTGCATGTACATATTTTCCCTAATCAGCTTTCATCCTGCTCAGGGGTCAAGGTGATGCCATTAACACTGTTTGTTCATGTGAATGTTGAGTGTACTAGTTTGTGTTGATCCATGTAGCTGGTTGGGGTGTAAGGTATATATGTCCTGCATGCACATTTGTGCACACGCCTACCAGGAATACAACCTCAGCCTTGCTACCTGTTGGAGCTGGTGACAAGAAGATGGAGCAGCCTCACCTCTGCAGGACAGTCACATCCTGTAACCCATGCACTGCCTCTGTACTGGTCCATAGGTAGGGAGGTGGCACCGTTCAGGCTACACACCCAATACTCCATCTAGTAGCCAATGAAAGAAGGCAGCAATTTCATATTGTTATGTGGTTCTCTTTCTCCCATAGCTGTTTCCAAAATCAAAGTTTAAATCTTTGAGCAGCTGTACATAAGATTATGTTTAACCCAGCCTGCATCACAACGGTTTGGAGGAAGTGTGTGCCCTATAGTTTAATATGGCAGGAAACCAGGGGCTGCGTCTAGGTTAAGAAACCAACATGTGGGATGAGAGCATAGCTGTGAGCAGTTCCTTGTGGTTGCCCAGGCTGTATCAGAGTTAGCCAGCATCTGGTGTTGCTCTGGGCAGTGTCAACTGTGACGATGCCCTGTCCACCTGTCATGACAAGACTCTGTAGAATTTTACTGTCTTGGCTAGTGATAAACTCTTAAAATGTGTTAACAATTAGAGTTATTGTGTAGAAACCAATTAGATTTATTGTGTTCCCACAGCATGGCTATAGAAGTTTGTAGAAACTGTTGCTGAATGGTTTGCTCGTAGCAATGTTAAATACAGAACTTTCCTTTTAAATTTACACTGTTTTTTAAATTACATCTGAACTAGCTGTCTGGGCCTAATTTTCCCTCCTCTTTAGGAACATAAACATTTAATCCCATTATCCTACAAAGTGCAAGGCAAAAGAAGAAGCTTAATTTTTAATTGTTTTGCCATGCTTCCTAGAAAAGATATGTGCCTTTTTCATATACTATTTATCTTTCAGTTAGTCTTTACTACCTTTGATAGTTTTTACTATCAGAACCCCAATCATGCTGTGTTCTTTGGGAAACAAATGTTGGTTCTGAACTCGTATGTATCAGGATTCTCTAATATGCCACACCAAAAATGAAGTTAGAAGGATATCTTTCAGCTCAAAGCTGTCTTCTGCATCAATAAAGTGGTCAAACTGAACTGCACATACAGTTTTAAAAGATTAATTTAAATTAGTATTTATATACTGAAAATCATATGCAAAGCTCTTCATTTCTATATCTGAAGCTCAAGCTTTTTCTTTGAACTTTGGATTTTTTAATTCTTCAGATATTTTCTAAAACCTCTTGCATGTTATATAAACGAAAGTTCCTAGGAGATTCTTGGCTACCTATATGTTGAGCTTCTTCTGAAATCTAGTTCCAGATCTACATCCATGACATAAGACAAGGAAGAATTTTTCAACTAAGCTGCTCAGGAAAGCCTCTGAATTGTACTTCTTGTCCCTGCCTTGAAATTTGGATCTCACCTTAATTCCTCTTCCAGGAATATGAAAGTCTTACTGGTGCAGTTGCTAACCATTCTAGTCAGGGTCTCTTAATTTATTTTGGTGAAAATATTTAGATTTATTTTGGTATTGATGTGAAAGGAGAGGAGGAAAAATAAAGGTCGGTTTCTCTATGGAGTGCAGAAACACATTCATTGTCCACAACTCATGCCTAATTATTGTGAAAATTTTAATAACTTAAATTTATTCTGTTAAATAAGTGTGTGAAATTCCTTCTGTACTCTCCAAAGCAATAGTTTACTCTGAAAAGGAACTGTCTGCTCTCTGTTAGAGTTCTAGAAGTGTTTTATCCTGATCTCCCATGGAAATTTACTGGGTTGGTTCCCTCCATTCCTTTGTACCTGTAGGGAGATTAAACTAATTTCCTTCAGGCTTGTCGTTAACTGGAGAAAGAGCAGCCTAAATAAATGCTACAAGGAATTAAAAGGAATTAAACCATTGTTTCCTGTTTTAAAAGACAACAACAAACTGGTCGGTTAGCATGACCAGGCGACAAAACTGTTCATGCTACATCACACAAATTAAGGTCATGAGAGAAATGGATAAACTAAAGAAAAGCCCAGTAGGAGCATAAGTTGGGAATAAAGTACATTGTAGTACAGATACCACAGGTGTGAGAAAAAACAGAATTTCTCTCTGGAGGAGGATTGTCAGATGAAAATCTAAAGCAAATCAGGTTTTATTAGATTTGCTGCTCATGAGATAATTAAGTCTGATTTCTTCCTTTTTTCAAAACAATATGTGCTCCCATTTTCTTCTTAGCTCCATAATATTATAATGTCTCTACAAGAGAAATACATGACAGTACAGTATCTAGTGATACTTGAGCTAGTTACAAAACAGAAATGAGAGTGGGCTCACATCCCTTTTCCTCATTACCCTGCAGACACCAAGTACCCATCTTCACATGAAAAGTAGCAATTCAGCTTTATAGATACTAGGTCAACTGCTCTGTTAGCGACAGTGGGATTCTTTGCTTTAAGAAACACACACAGGTCAACGAAGTTTTAGAAGACATCATGAGCTAAATGAGGTCACTGTAGTCAGTTGGGTGACCTGGGTTGGGGATTTGCCTTTCTGTGAGAATGTTGCCTGTGATCTAGTTTTCTTTTTGGAGTAAGGAGAAAGAAAAACTCTTGTCAATTATTAATTTTTCTTTTATTCCATCAGCTTTGTGCCTGTAAGTGTCACATTGACCTTTAATTTTGTTGTTCTGTGGGTTACTAGTTGATTTGTTTTCTCAAATCCATCTGATATTTACCATGTACCTATTAATAAAAAAATCCTTACACATGTGGGGAGGGATTTGAATGGATTGTACTTTCACATTTGGTGTTAAACTGACACATTTAAAGAAAGTTTGTCAGACACCGTATTGGAGTTGGTAGAATGATGAAATCTGTGGTTTGCTTCCTCAGAGCAGAGAATAAAGTCAGAATTCCTCAGTCACCACATTTACACATACTAAACTTTTTTTATGTAAGTGCTGGTCTTTTGCAGACTAACGTTAGGCTAGAGACATCTCTACATAGTCCATTGCCTAATTGCCTGACCCCTTCTGTCATCTTCTTTTCCAACATTTAACACTACAGTTCAAACTTGATTTTAATTAGTAGAAATATCTAATCTTTCATTCCCATTCTACATCTACAAGCATTAGAGACCAGATGTTAAAAGGAAAGGTGGCTTCATAACTGTCCATCAGTTGCACAGAAAAGGATATTAAAAAGCTCTTGGTGTTCTACTTCTGAGTATTCAAGTAAACACCAAGCTGATCACTCCAGTAATGTTAAAATTTTCAGATGACTGAGGCAGATAATCAGCCTGTGCATTTTGCTAAGCCAGAGTACTCTGAAAGAAAATCATAGAACACAGAAACACACAATCACTAGATTGGAACAGACCTTTAAGATCATTGAGTCCAAACATACTTATCCACTAATAAATCATATCCCTAAGCACTTCATGTACCCATCTTTTAATTGTCTGCAAGGATAGGGAGTTAACCACTTCCCAGGGCAGTCTGTTCCAGTAACTGATAATCCTTTCGGTGAAGAAGATTTTCCTAATGTCCAAACTGAATCTCCCCTGGCACAGCTTGAGGCCATTTCATCTCATCCAATCACCTCTCACTTGGGAGAAGAGGACAACATCCACCTTGCTATAACCTCCATTCAGGTAGATGTAGACAGTTATGAGGACTCCCCCCTTAGTCTATTCCTTTCTGGAAACATCAAGCTTAACAAAAGACATGAAACATTCAACTAAATTTTAAATTAATTATAAGTGTAATACTCACTTTTATTTTTCAGATATTATTATGATCATTCTCCAATGTTTTCATTCTTAAAAGACTGTTGAATGTGAGTGTTGACTACACTCATAAAATGTAACACTCACCTGTTTACTTTCTCACAGTTACATCTTAGAACTTGTTTCTGTGCACTGTCTATGCCTACATGCAAGACTGTTGTATCTCTTCCATTAGATTTTTATAATTTGTTGTTCAAAAAAACTATCATTGTCTCTAATCTCTTCTTGATCAACCAAAACCGTGTTAAATATTTTCGGAATGCTAGAGTTGTCCAGGCAAACCTTTAAAATCCATCCAAACTATTTGATATGTGTTTATAAAAAGTTGGCCACACATTGTATGTAAAAACATCCTTTTTGCAAGTAACTGAGTCCATGCCTACTTACAGTCTCCAGTTTATGTTTTCTGATACTGCTCTGTTAGCTCTCAATTCTACTCTGTGGACACAAACTGTTTGTCTCAGATGCATTTTTAAGGACATTAATGCTTTGCTTGAAATCAATATATTGTGTTAATGTCTTTTGAGATTTTTGCTGAGCTTACTGCAATTATTAATGATATTTCTCTTTAAATAAGCTAAAACCTTATTATCTCCAGTGTGACATTCATAGTATTCTAGCCATTGTAACTAATTTTGTTATAACAAAGTGTGCAGTTGAATGTGAAGTGATTATTTTAATTTGAAATAAGAATTAGTGAATTTTAGAATACTTTTCTTTGACTAAAAAAATACAGTTTAACATAATTTTAAGACACACATGACACTGCATGCAAATTCACTTTGCATGTATTTAATTCTCTTGTGTTTTCATTAAATATTGTCTGGGTATGACTCAATAGTCTTATATGCCTTTCAGGATGAAACTCAAGAGCTTACACTGCTTGTCAAGAAAATGTAACCAACCTCAAGTGGAATTCTGCCTTTAAAACTACCTATCATATACTGTGCAGGTTACATACCTCTGGATGTTTAGTCTCTTTAAACATATTCTTCAATAGATTCTATTGAAGCCCAAAATTTTACAAGATAATTAGAAAATATACTGTTACAACTGTGATGAAAAATAGTTTTCTTACTTTCCTATCCCATATTTCTCACCTTGAGCAAGGTGTCATTCACTGGTTCTATATGGGTCTAGTTTTCACTTTTCTTTCTGTAATAAGTATGTCATTTGCAGCAAGAAGCATCCTAAAAGGGTATATTTCTAGCAAAAGTATTGAACTATGGAAGACCGTTATAGTAAGCATTGGTAAATATTAACCTAGTGGTGCATGTAGACTCCTAGATGTGTATGCTCAAAAAAAAAAAATGAAAAAAGAAAAAAATCAGAATCCTTTAGCTGCTACAGAGAGTGGGAAGGACTGCTAAGACAGTCAGAAAGCCTATTTTGCAAAGAGAGAGCAGACAGGTAGACCTGGGGTTTTTTTTCATAAAATAAGCAAAGGAGGGATATGAATGTACTCTAGAGATACTAGGCCAATTATATATTAGGGAAGGAGAGCAATTAAATGTGAAGAATGGAACTGATGTAAGACTTGCAGGCATAAAAAAAACAGATAGAAATACAGTCTTGTTAGTAAAAGATTTTTAAGTACAAGAGAAGCAGAGTCTAAAGAACTTTTAAGGAGCAGACTCTTGCTTTTAATTTAAAGCTTGGTAAATTTGTAGGGAGGATTATCTGATACGACACATACCACTTCCCCCATTCATATTCATTCCTGTAATCTTTTGCTTCTGCTTCCCAGCAGATTATGAACTGGCTTAATATGAACAACATATTTTTATTTATAATGCATAGGCCTTCTTTAATATTTAGTAGCTCTTTAGAAGAGAAATATTGCTGGGAGTATTTAATCTATCCCCAGAGTGATTCTATGTCTTCCGTCATTCTTGTTCAAAATACCTGCTTCCTTTTCATGAAGCTGATTCTTAAAAGTGTTTATTATTTATCATCTTTGGTGGGCAGATTTCCTACTTTCACATGCTTTTAACTGGTTTGTTCATGAAATGGATCATCTGATGTTTAACTAGCGGCAGCTACTTGAAAGTCCCATCTCATTGTTATTCTACTGCAGTCTTCTAATCAAAAATTCCTTTTAGATTATTCAAAATTACCAAATTCTTTGGTTAGACAAAATGTTCAGAGGTGGACTATAAGTACATAGGGTAAAAAATTATATTCTGACAATGAATTTTTTGTGTCCTTTAAGCCTACTTGATGTTTCTGTCAAAATTTTAAGAGATATTGTGAACTCATTTGATTGTATATGATAAAAACCAGATGTCATGTATATCCATCTATGGTACTATGACACATAACTGAAAAAAATATTTCTTTATTTATACCACGTGAAATAATCTGCAATACACACTGAACCAACAAGCAAAGACATTTACTGGCATTTCAGTGTGTGCAATGTCCTGACTATATGTATTTCAGCTACATTCCCAACATTTGCACAAAAGCAGAGAGGATTAGCATTTACATACAGAACAGAAGTAATATGCCTTCTACAAATAGCAGATATTTTTCTTTTTTCTTCCTACATTGTCTAAAACCTTTTTTTACTATCTGCCACAGCACAGTTTCTCATTGCCAAAATTACAATTTTTTTTGACTGAGTAGTTAACATTGGCACTTCTCTAATCAAAAAATAAACTTAATTAGTATTTCATTCTGCATGTTGAACAAGGAGAATACCTCTAAAACCTTGCTGTGTCTTGCAGGAAATGTAAAAATTAACTTTATACAATAAACTCTGGCTTTTGAGTATTTTTCCAAAACAGATCTATTAGAAACTCTCAGATACAACTAATTTTTTTCTCAGGTTATTTGTATATTTGTCAGAGGAATAAGCTCAGAGATCAGAAACAGTTTTAACTAGACAATTCAGAAAATTTTATTTTCTATTTTTAAATTATTCCATCTCTGGAGACTCTGATTCATTAGGGTGATTTTTATACAATCAGAACTACAGGAGGTGAACCTGACAAAGATAAGATTGTAAAACATTCCTCATAATTGAAGGATCGTAAAACTAAACAGAGACTGTATACGTGTTTCAGAGAGTGTATGGAGAAGGCTTCACAACATCTTCCATATTATCTTAGTTTTGGAGAAACCTATATTAAAGTGCACTGGTTGTATTTCCTCTCTCTCCTTATATATATATATCTAAATTAATTTGTTTTCCTCTCAGGCAGTTGTCTGCATTACTATTTTTAATAGGATAATCATATCTAGAGTCATGTATTAATGTGTGTTTTATGCCTTCTGTATTATTATTGTTTCATACAACTACAAGGATAAATAGTGGATAGTGCAAGATCTTTAGCTTAGATTCATAGAATCGTTAGGTTGGAAAAGACCTTTGAGATCATCAAGTCCTACCATAAGTTAGTCTGGATAAAAAGCGTCTTAATTTTAAATCTGGAAAATACCTACAAGTGATTTATTATATTAATGAGACAACAGCATGGAAAGAGTTTGAACTAATTAAAGAACAGTATAGTTGCTGGGACTCTATTTTAAAATCTAAAATAGTAAGGAAATATTTCTAAATTTCATAGCTCCATGAACAAAAGGACTAGGACATTCAGTTGACTAGGAAGAGATTTTTATTTATATAATTTCCTACAAAAATCCACGTGCACTTTGTTGTAAGTAACAGTAAAAAGCATTCACTGCATTCACCATAAAATACATAAAGCTTTTCTTTTTGCAGTTTTCCTTTGCTGTTATTTCTCATAGTCTGAATAACTCTACAAGAACAGTGTAGTGGCAATGTGAAAGCTAGTACTGAATGTCTTTTCCTTCCCAATTCCCTCAATCAGTACTGTAGTAGTTCAAATATTTGTATTGAAATATTTCACAAGCACTCTCAGGCAAGAAGTTATTTCTGGTATATCTGAGCATTGTCTGCGCAAGTTATATTTTTATGAGTGCGTGAAAAAATGCTTTAATTAAGTAAAAGTTCCAATTTATTTTTGCATTTCGATCTCAGGAATTTTTGTATAGATTTGAAATTATCAATATTTATCATATTCAATGTATAGAATCATAGAATCATAGAACAACCAGGTTGGAAGGGACCCACTGGATCATCGAGTCCAACCATTCCTATCAAACACTAAACCAAGTCCCTCAAGACCTCATCCACCCGTGCCTTAAACACCTCCAGGGAAGGTGAATCAACCACCTCTCTGGGCAACCTATTCCAATGCCTAATGACCCTTTCCATGAAAAACTTCCTCCTAATCTCTAGCCTAAATCTCCCCTGGCAGAGCTTGAGGTCATTCCCTCTTGTCCTGCCCCCTGGCACTTGGGAGAAGAGGCCAGCTCCCTCCTCTCTACAACCTCCCCTCAGGTAGTTGTAAAGAGTAATGAGGTCTCCTCTCAGACTCCTCTTCTCTAGGCTAAACACCCCCAGCTCTCTCAGACGGTCCTCACAGGGCCTGTTCTCCAGCCTCTTCACCAGTCTCGTGGCTCTTCTCTGGACTCGCTCCAGAGCCTCAACATCCTTCTTGTGCTGAGGGGCCCACAACTGAACACAGGTTTCAAGGAGCGGCCTCACCAGTGCTGAGTACAGAGGGAGAATCACTTCCCTGGACCTGCTGGTCACACCATTTCTGATACAAGCCAGGATGCCATTGGCCTTCTTGGCCACCTGGGACAGATAAAGAAATATTTTTTCTGATAGTCCCTCTTTTGCAAATTCTAATCCCAGGAGAGATGTTGAGCAGCAACAGCAGGCTAAATGTGGATGGATGAAAGAATATATTTGCTGGACACTCATAGCACTGATCAGGTAGAAACTTTCAACCCCTACAATGCATACTTTCAAGCTTATCATATTTCCCAGTTTGGTCTGAAGGTAGTGGTGTGTGACAACTAAAAGTACAGACAAGTCTTTATTGTTGGTGTATTGCGCGGGAACACAGAAGTGAGAAACTCATGTAGTAAGGGAGCATTACAAACACCAAACCTTAAAATTCCCTAATATGAGCCTGTCTGTTTATCCAAAACACTTCCATTGGAACACTTTTAAAATTAAATTTTCTAATTTCTAAAGATTCAGTCACTATTTTTATGCTGCTCTGTTCAGAAATAAAAGCTTATGCTCCTGTTTTTAGATAATATGTGATCTTCTGAAATGGAACAACAAAAAGACTTCTCATTAGTAGTTCTATGGGTGTTATGAGCTGAAGGACAGGAAAGAAAACTTCTTCAAGGGCAGTAACAGGAGACAAAGTTCCTTTTGCTCCTCTTTTCAGCTCTGATCATAGTTACAGGAATAATACGTATTTAAACCCCTAAAATCTGTTTTATATTCTGTTTCATAAGTGTACTGCTTTCATCATGAACTAGATAAGATTCTGTAAGGTACTAGTATGTTGTAGTTCATGGCAGTAGTGACAGCATCTGAATATGTCCTGCTTCCACGCGATAGGTCTGGAACTATCGAGGGAAGCAATTGACAAAACCAAATATTGTATTGTTAGTGCAAGATGGCAAAATGCTTCCAGAGGGTAATTTTCATCTCTGGGGACCAACTACCAGCCAATTCCAGCACTTCTCTTTGGTAAATCACCTCTGTCACTGATTGCTTTTGTCCATGTAAAAGCAGCTGTAGAGGGGTGTTAATGGAGAGAAAGTTAGATAGCAGAAGGAAAGAAGAAAGTCAAGCTTTAAGTGCACCCCTGTGTTCAAAGAAATGCACTCATGGGAGTGCCAGGTGAGCTCTTTTATCTTGGAGTTTTCAGTGGATCAGTGTGTAATTGGTGGTAACTGTGAATATCCCTATCTAGGGCATGTTGAGGTTGGTTGTTGGGCAGCAATAAGCTGCACTACAATGAAAATCAGTGAAATTCAGCCACCGGGACTACATTTATAAAAATGAATTAATGAGGAACCTGATTGTATATGCTGTGAATTGTTGAAAGAGTCCATGGCATGTTTTTTTTCTGGATCAACTAGCATTCTCCCAAATAACTCCTGTGTGTATATAAATGAGTAGGCAGACACGAGACTATCTTCAACAGTCAGTTTGCATGCAGCCACTCAGGTGTAGAAAGCAAGAATATTTATTTATATGCATGCAGACTGCTCTATGCTAACTGATCTCAAAGCCAGATAATACCTACAAGCACTTTAAATTTATTATATAGGTTTATTCTGAATGAAACAGACAGCTCTGTGATTGCTTTAAACTTCGTAGTTTCTGAACACATTACAAAAATACCTCAAGAAGAGGAATGGAGATTTTTAGACAGAAGCTCCATCAGAATGAGAACTCCCTGAAAACTACTGGAGGAAGTTCAAACTAAACTTCATTCCATATTTCTAAGCCATAAGTGACAGTAAAAAGGAAAATAACCATAAAATAGCTTTCTTTCTTGCAATAGTTGGTTCTTTAACACTTAATAGTTAATCTTCAAATGTTTCATTTAACTAATGTAGAAAACATTAACTCTCAAACTGCATTACTTCAAACTTGAGGAGAACTGAACATTTCGAAAAGAAAAAAAATTTAGTCTGATTCTACCAGACTACTCCAACTCACTAAGTCGTTCTTTAGGTTTTGACTTAAATACTGAACTGTTAGAGCGCTACAGAATTATTTCTAAATGCCATCCATGCCTAGAATTTTGCAAAAGTTCCCATAGATTTCTCACAGTTCAGCATATGAATGAGCAATGTACTGGCGCTGTCTTGAAGTCAATACTTTTTTGGGAGCAGGAAAGTAGAGAAAGAGATTTTCCCGAACAAATAAGAAGTTCACCAAACAATGAAGGTTTGGGACATCTGAACTTATTAAAAACATGAAGTCAAATGTACTGTTTCAGATAAAGAACTCCATAGGAGGAAAATACGAATATTTATCAAAACTCTGAATGTTTTTCTTTCTACTTTTTAAATTTTTCCATACCTGAAAGTCAAAGGAGTGAGCACCCATGCAAACCTTAGGATTTTGTCTCTCTGTCATGAAGCAAATATGACCTACATCCAAGGAGAGTTTTGCAGAAATAATATCCTGTTTTGATGAGTTTAGCCTATCATATATGATCTTTGTGGCTAGAGGGGACTATATACATTATATGTACAGTCTATATACTATATATACTATATATATATATGGTATATAACTGATCAACCTCCAGGGAGTCCTAAGGATACTAAATCAGGTGTCAGAAAAGCTCAAACTATCAATCAAATATGCCTGAGTAAATACAGTCAACAAAATTATTTCCTGTGATTTCCACTTAATTGCGGAAAAAATTTTCATGTCATATTCTGAGAAATGAATCACTCATGTACTGGAAAACATATATAAAATAGATATAAAAATAAAACTATAATATAGTATACAACTGAAGTATTATAGCTAGTCAGTATAAAGGAAATTGATAATTTCAAGCACTCATTGAGCATGCAATTTAATAGGGTATTGTGCAACGTCTTCATTAGAAAAGAGGAGGGAATGCAAGTACAGTAAGCAAAAAATGTGACTTTCATTTGCAACAGAGGCTCAAGTAATTATGTTTATGGTATGAATTTTAAAATTTTCTTGTTATTCAAAACTTTAGTCTACTTTTAATTAAGACTTGCATGGTTGTTGAAAAACTATAATAAATTTGCATAGAAATAACCCTAGCAAGTTGAAATCTTAATTTTAAGCCATTTTAATCACTTTCCAGGACTGGTAATTACTTTTAGTTGATACATTTGAAGTAATTCCTTGCAGCAGTCTAATGTATTCATATCAATTGAAATTTTCCCTGGTACTGAGAGATCGTATACACATGATATCTCAGAGAATGGGTAAATTGTATTTTTTATCACGGCCTAATAATTAACAGGATTCTTAGTCCATGTTGTTTGAGCTCCAACAAAATAAGCTTATAAATGCTTGTAGCTCTAGATAAGGTAAATATTTGATGTAATAGTGATGAATCAGTTTTAGTGATATACAAGTGTGCTCATGATATCTATGTCCTTAGCCTTTAATAGCACTATAGATATTAATAACAAAGACAAGGTCAATTCTATTGCGTCTGCTGTTGTTTCTTCATGCTACAGGCAGACAACCTGGAAGACAGAACCAGCAGATTATCTAGCTAATGAACTCCCTTGAGACCAATGCTTTTCATAGACTGAAAAACAGGAGATTGCTGTTAGCAAGCTCTGTACTGAAAAAGAGTTAAAAATATTTTTTACTGCTAAAATGTGTTTAAAAGTTGATAAAAATTACGTTCTTCGGTGCACAGAATCTGTAGCATGTTCTGATTTAAACTTCTAATTCTTTTCCAAGCTGACTACATGAAACAGTAATTGGATTTATTAAGACTCCTTGCGAGTTTTGCTTTATATTTCTTTTCTATTGAAATTTTCTCAGAAACACAAAAGGGTTCATTCTAAATTAAAGGAAAAAGTGTTTTTAACTGATGTAAAAGAACAAAAACTTGGTTCAGGGAATTCATTTCTTCTTAACTGACATTGACTTTTTGGGGTAATGTAGAATAACTGTCTAGCACACTGTACTAGAGTTATTTAAAGAAGTTGCGGGGTTTTTTTCTTAGGAATGTTGTTTAGTGAACAAACTTCACTAATAGATGGAACATCTAAAGAATAAGTTAGCTAAGTGCATTGCACTTGGAAATATTACATCAGCTGTTTTGGAGTGCTCTGAAAACATTTCAGAGGATGCTTGATACAGGACTGATGGAATTCAGAGGCACTGAGGAACCCAAAAGGTGTATTTGAGCCTGTAAATTTTACAAGGTTATATAAGTAGCACTGTTTGTATCCCACTGCAATTCCCTCTCTTTAGTTTAATCTTGCAGTTAGCTAAGCATTTGGTAGAATTACTTTACATATCATTACAATGGTTGGACTCAATGATCCAGTAGGCCCTTTCCAACCTGGTGATTCTATGATTGTATGATTTTGCAGCTTTACAAGAAGTTCAGATGACAGGCATGAAAGAACAAAGATTTAGGAAGCAACTTATATTGACTTGAGCACTTAAACAGGGAAGGCAAGAAGAGGAAAGTATGCCATAATGAAATATCTTATATGCTCATTAATATCTTCCAATTTACTTTTATAATTGTGAGGACAGAGCTTATTATAATTATGAGGATAGAGCTGAAATGTATCAAACTAAAATGATGAATGAAGTAAAGACATTGCTGAAATATTATTGGAAGTATTTATAGTAAGTTGGAAACAAACTCTAAAAGAGTTTTTACTGCAGAAGAAGTAGGAAATATTTGTGAATGATCAGATTTATCCCCCAAATGTAAATACTAGCCTGGAGAATATCCCCTGGTGGTATTTCATTCTGCTCATCTCATTTACTCATGTAGAAGAAACATTTAACTTTGAAAAAATTAATATTAATTTCAACAGAAACTGAAGAAGAACAACTTGAAAAGTATGAGCAGTTTCTAGCAGCCATAGGAGGCTGAAAATTTTGGTGGAGAAACAGAGATGAAGGCAGTACAGTAGGCAGAGGTTTAACAATGAAGAAAAGAAGATAGACCTGAGTTCATATTTCAAGGTTCTTAAAAATCATTAATTTTGCACAGGGATAACAGTCCTGTACAGGATTGTGACTGCGTACAATTGTTAATGTCTGTATTACCAAATGCATGAGAATAATGACACTGGTGAATGTTGTTGGCAGTATTTCATTCTTTACTCTCCTAATTATAGCAACTATGGCTAGATTTCTTTTAGCATACACACACTTCTTTTATTTTCCCCTCCCTTTTATTTCCCCTTGTTTTCTTCTTATTTTCTTTTTTTTTTTAAATCACATATCAAAGAAATCTGGAGGAAAAAGAAGACTAGTATTTTGGGGGCATGAACAAAGTAAGCAACAACTGTGTGTGGATAACACACAAGTTGTAATGGCAGGTAGGGAGACAATAGTAACCTGAAGTCTCACATCTGCTCCTATAACCTCCAGTTTGTTTTGGATGGACAAAAAGGAGAAGGTCCATGGAAAAGGCAAGGCTAGACCCTAGAGACTCCATAGTTCCCCAAAACCACAGCCAGGATAAGATTCACTCTGAATCTTCTTACATTGGCTCATCTTAATTGTATAGCTCAAGAGGCTTTTTCTGACCCAGTCTGCCTGCTAGAACAGTGCCAAGATTCCTCCTCTATAATCCAAATAAGAGAATTGAACAGAAGAACATTAAAAATATATATTTTATATATTTATATATATTTATATATACATATTCAAATTTTCTAAACATTTTTAGTACATGATAACATAGAATTGCTCAATGCTGGAGTGCTTGACATGGAATGTTACTTCTGAGGACTGATTCTGCATTCTGTACAGCAAGAATCACAACCTAGTTGTTTTGAATAGAAACAGATAATTAAAAATGCTGATTGCTGTACATTACTTCTTTGTCATGAATAAAATGCTATCAGGGCAGTTACATTCCTCTGCATTTTCCATTACATTCCACATACTACTTTTCATATGCTTTTCCATTAGATATAAGGTTATTTGAGAGAGAAGAAAGAAAATATATGTAAGGAGTAATAATGTTCTCACAAGTTATAAGAAAAATTGAAAAGTTTGGTTTGTGATAAGAGTGATCCCTCATTGAAGTTTTTGATTGTTAGCAAATACAATGTAGCTAATACCATAATCCTAAACAGCATTTTCATTTCAATATGTCATAGGTTCAAAACTGAAGTGATTGTAAATTAACTTGAATCTCATGAAAGTGGTACATATAAAATAAAAGTAATGAAAATAATAACTTGAAAGTTATATAATATTGCCATAGATATTCATTACATAGAAATGAAATAAGGAGTTAAAGTATTACATGCAGCTCTTAAACAAGCTTGTCTTAATTTTTAATTCTAGAGACTTACATGATATGTAAAATGTGATAAAATGTGCACTTGCTAAGCAGCCTTCTTAATCATCATAGTAGTTACCATTGGCCAGACAAGTACTTATGAAGTATGGCATTGCTGTCGGCAAAACTATTTATCTGTATGACACTATATGTCACTTTTGAACTTCGACTTGACATCCATAAAATTACATTTTCTTCAAACTGAAAGATCAAGCTTTCTGTACTGAATCACTTGGGTCAACATTTTGCAAATGACTGGATTTACCACTTGAACCATAAACCCTTTGTGCATAATTTTGTGCATTGATGTTTGATAGCCTGGGGCACAGATCATAATTTCTGAGCTAAAGAAGAGGTGTCAAAGTAAAATGAATTTCTTTTCTGCATACCGGATTACTTATTCCAGTGTGCTCTCTCATGCAGTAGCTATTAAATGTCTTACAAACTATTAAATTAGTTGAATTCCCAGACACTATAAAAAAACTAATTCCCCTGAGGCTTATTTTTAGTACCTGTATAATAGTTCAAAAGATCAACTGCCCCAGTAGACCAAAAGTTTTTAATTGATAATAGATTTATTTTTCTATTGGGAAGCCTTCAGCTTGATTTCCAGGTACTGTCTACAAACTCAGCAGAGATATGAATTTAAGATGAGCGTGCAAAATAGAAAAGCTGCTGTTTGTTTCAATTGACTGGAGTGATTAGCAGGGTTTCATCTGTCTCTGTACCTGCAGCTTAGAGATGGATGAGATGTAACACACAGCTGGATAGCTGATCTTGAAAGAGTGATAGCCCATCGTGCCCTACATGCCTTGGTTACATATCTGAAACGCCGGCTGGAAGTTTGTAGAAAACTTTTATATTAAGAAGTCGTATCTAAGCAACTGCAGGTTTTATCCTTTTTGGATGTCAAGACTTTTTCAGTAGAACAGTTTCACTGAAAAACGTCAGTTACCCAGGCCTTCTGAAATGTCTCACTTAAACCAAAATTGGTCACACAAGTGTTACAACAGCCCAAGGGAGGATATCAGGCAGCTGCCTAGTATACCTTTAAATTCCCCACATTGGATGTTGGTAGAATTTGCAGGATCCCTTGGGATCTAGTTTAGTCCAAGACTTCTTCACCCCATCGGGTAAAAGTGGTCTGTCATTGTCTGCAGATGCCCTGTGAAACCAAAATTCTATGACGACCTCAATGAATATCTTCTAGGAGAAATTCAAGCGCTTTTGTAAGCAGCTCCTGCAGGTGGTGTTTGTTCCAAGAACCACCAATGACATGCACTAATATCTTATCTAGATCTTTCTACTACAGAACAGTTGTAAGTGTCATTCTAACTGTTGGCCCATTTCTCTGGAATGCTATTTTTTATAATGTGATTTCTACATAAGCATGGCTATCTAATCGTAGAATGATAGAAACATGGAATCATAGAATGGTTTGAGTTGGAAGGGACCCTAAATATCGTCTCGTTCCAACTTGCCTGCCATGGGCAGGGGCACCTCCCACTAGATCAGGCTGCCCGAGGCCCCATCCAACCTGGCCTTCCAGCGATGAGGCATCCACAACTTCCCTGGGCAACCTGTGCCAGTGCTTGACCACGCTCATTGTGAAGAATTTCCTCTTTATGTCTATTCTAAACCTTCCCCTCTCCAATTTATAGCCATTCCCCCTAGTCCTATCACTACATGCCTTTGTAAAAATCTTAAGCTCAGCTTTGAATTTCATACTTGCACTGTCTATGTGTACCCTATAGTTCATCCATTCTTATAGTACTGTGCTTTTTATTTGTATCTGGAAGGGTATTGATAGCACATCAATGTTTTAGCTGTTGCTGAGCAGTAGTCACAGAGTATCAAGGATGTCTCTCCAGCCTCCATCCCCAAAGGCCTGTTGGCTGGGGTTGAGCAAGATGTTTGGAGCAGACGCTGCTAGGAGGGCTGACTCAAACTGACTGAATGAATATTCCATACCATACAACATCATGCTTAGCAACAAAGCTAAGAGAAAGGAGGACAGGTGAGGAAACATCATTTGATTTTCAAAACAACCACTACACTACAGAGGCCTTCTTTCCCAGGGAGTGGCTGGACATCAACTGCTAGTGAGAAATAGAGAATAAATATTTTTGCTTTGCTTTGCTTCCATACATGGCCTCTGCTTTTCTTTACTAAACTACCTTTATTTAAACCCATAAGTTTTTAACTTCATTTTCTCCCCTGGTCCAGCTGAGAAGCAGGAGCTAGAGTGTCTTGGTGGGTACCTAGCAGCCAACCAAGGAAAACTCACCACAGTTACATGTAGGATCATGTTTGTACCTCATTCTTGAAGATCATTGGCAATACATTTGAAAACATACTATGTCTTCACCAAGAATTTTGGGCACTTTATGAAGGCATTAAACTCCCATTTCCCTTGAGGTTTTCATGTGCCAGTGCAATGAAAATGAAAAATGAGCTGCCAGGTTCACCCATGAAGAAACATTATGGAGTTCAGTAAACGTAAGTTTACATTTTGTACAGGTGATTGAAGCAAAAGTAGTTTTCCACAAATGTAGAGCTGGGGACAAGTTGAGCAAAAATAAACCAAGATACCTCTTGAAACTGGATCAGAGTTTGGAATTTATTTGCTTTTTAGGACCAGGCATGATAAGCAAGGAGAAAAACTGATTAAATAGATTATTTCCACAAATTTATTTTCTGTGGCTTACTATTATACATAAGGATAGATGATTTGGTGACACTGTAACTCAGGACTTGGGCTCTGGCTCCCTATTTGCTTCTCTGCACATAGTGCCAGATGTCAAACAGTCCCAGAGGTCAGAACTCAAGCTCTGTAATCCAAGGTTTCAATCAGTGATGGACTTTTACTATGCATGAATGTAAGGCAAAATGGGGTCAAGTTACTCTTGCAGAACCCTTTTCTCACCCAATTATAATCCAAATACAAATGCTTTCCTCAGCAAAAGTGGTTTATAGATCTATCAGTCTGATTAGTTTTATGACACTATTTCTTCATCTCTGAGATTTCTGTACCTACGTTCCCTAGTACATTTCTATTGGCAAGAGTGTAGCCATCGGTTTGAGCAATGTGAGTCTTTTTGTCACTTGGGAGTACTTTGCACAGTTTTGGGTATTTGTTGGTTAATAATAATCACAATTATATTGTAATATCAATATAATTTTAAACAGTAAGCACTTTATTTTGCTATTCTTTCTGAATTTCTCTCTCATTCTGTTTCTTTGATAATGCAGGATCCTCATGTTTTGTGATATAGAAGATTAGCATACGTTATTTGCCTTTTTATAACTTCTGATTTAATCATATTTCTGGAATCTCCCTTTTCAATACTAATGGCTATGTTAGCGTGGTGGGATCATAGAATCATAGAATCATTAAGGTTGAAAAAGACTTCTAAGTCCAACCATCAACACAACACCACCATGCCTACTAAACCATCTCCCAAAGTGCCACATTCGTAAGGTTTTTTTAACATCTCCAGGGATGATGACTCCACCACTTCCCTGAGCAGCCTGCCCTACTGCTTCACCATTCTTTCAGTAAAGAAATTTTTCCCCATATCTAATCTAAACCTCCCCTGGTACAAACTGAGGCCATTTCCTCCTTATTTGTTAATTGGGAGAAGAGACCAACACCCACCTTGCTTCACAATCTACTTCCAGGTAATTGTAGAGAGTGATAAGAGACCAGATGCCAGGTGCTGTATCATTTCCCTCCTCAGCTGGGCAAGGGAGAGAAAAACATAACAAAAAGGTCATGGGTCAAGACAAGGTCAGGTAGAGATCACCCACCAAAACTGGACAAAACAGACTTAATTTAGGGAAATTATTTTAGTTTATTACCAATCAACTCAGAGTAAAATAATGAGAAATAAACAAAATTCTTAGAAAGGCCTTCCCCCAACCAATCTCTTCATTCTGGGTTCAACTTCAGTCATGATTTTCTCTAGCTCCTCCTTGCCATCAGCGCAGGCCACAGGTCCTGCAAGGAACTTTCTCCAGCATGGGTTTCCTAAAGAAAAAAGTCTACAGACTCCTTCAGGGATCTGTTTGCACTGGTGTAGGGTCCTCTGTGGGTTGCAGGTGGATATTGGCTCCATTATTAACCTCCACGGTCTGCAGAGGGACAGCCTGTTTCACCATGGTCTTCACCATGGGCTACAGGGTAATCTCTCTTCTAGCATCTAGAGCACCTCTTCCCCTCCTTCTTCTCTGACCTTGGTATTTGCAGAGTTATTTCTCTCAAATACTCACTCTCCTGTCTTTAGCTGCAGCTGATGTTCCACTGTAACTTTTCCACCTTCTCAAATATGTTATCACAGAGGTACTACCACCATCACTGATTAGTTCAGCCTTAGCCAGTAGTGGGTCCATCTTGAAGCCAGCTGGCACTGGCCCTGTTGGACATAGGGGAAGCTTCTATCATCTTCTCCCAGAAGCCATGCCTGTAACTCATTTCCTGGTACTAAAACCTTACCGCACAAACCAAATACAGTCAGGAATACCAGAACTCATACTGTATTGGTTTTCCCCCACTTAACAGGAAATTGAGTTTTAGCAGTCAGGTTGTTTCCCTGATCAATTAAGTATTTTACATACTTGGCAAACTCTGTGCTGTAATCTACAGTTTGAACCAAGCTCATCATTTATTTGCTGTGGTTTCTGCACTGATTTTCACTTCCTTCTTCCCACAGGTTGCTGCAGCTTCTTAAAAGATTGATCTTCAAGCCAGCTATCTTTGCATGAAAGATGGTGTCTCTTGATGAAACAACACAGGCACTGTTGACTGCTGTGCCTGATTGAAGCTAATCTGTTTTCTAGGTTATGACATATATTATCTGTACATATTTTATATATGTAGTCTAGGTTATATGAGGTTGATTGTTCCACCTGCTATTACAAATAGCACTCATCATCATTAAAATAATAGAGTCTATTCAGTCTGTCAGCAGTAGTCTTTAAATTACTTTGTTTTGCAAATAAAGAACACTCAAGTCTCATAATATATTGTGTAAGAGTTCTGTAAATTAACAGTGCTTTGATTTATTCATTTCAGATACATCCTTAGAAATGTGTAATCAACAGTTGCTTTGGGAGTAAGTTATTCTGTAAGATGCCACAACATCAATTATTCTTTTCTCTAGGTACCTAATGAGGACTATGAAATCACCAAACTGAGAGGAGTTTTATCTCCCATTGAACGACACAAAATTGCAGCTTTTTGCTCACTGGTTACATTAATAACTGTTACATACTGCTGCAGGCTGGAATGGTGGAAAACCCTGTCCATTACTGAGGTAGAGAAGATTCTTTTTTACTTGTAGTATTCAGTCTGGAGCTTGCGGATTCACGCATTTTCCCCTAGTATTTCTAAATTAAAATCCCATCACAGTTGTTGCTTTCTTCTCCCCTGCAGTAAATAAGATATGACGGAATCACATCTTGTCAGTGGGGCTTAAGAAACTACAGAAATCTTCACAGTGGTAAGCCGAGGTGTGAATGTGAAGTGCACTTGCTATTGTGCTTTATGGAGCCACACAGCACCGCTCCTTGTACCTACTAATGACAGTCATTATTGCATTGTAAATTCACTCTCAAGATTACTGTGTCCTAATTTCCTCTCTTTTTAAATAGCCACATTTACTAATTGAAACCGTTATGCCTTCCATGGCTACGTATTTGCGACCTTGACTGAAAATATGATTCTTTTTGTTAGATTAAAAAAAATATTGAAATATACATGGGGGGGGGGAATCATTTGGATTTACAACATTAAAAATGTGGGCAGACATTCTTGCCACTTTATTCCACAGCAAACAGTGATTTTGGCTGTTTATTTTATTTTTAGTGTACAAGGAGTGTTTCTGTCTTCTCATAAGTGTGGATGGTCAAATCCCCAAATCTGAAACTACCAGAAATTGCCTTGCCAGGGTCACTGCCTCTGTTCAGACCGGGCAGACACCCGTATCCACCTAAAGGTAACAGGTCAGGGAGGAGGATGTAGGGACCTCTGGGATGTGTGTGTGACTTCGGAGATGCATTGACATTACTTACAGATGGTTGAGAGCATTGGGGCACACTCAGACCCACTTCATCCCCAGGAGGGGTGAGCAAGGAGGAAATCTGTTCTCCTGGAAGGGAATGTGCATCTGACCCTCATTTCCAAGAGGAATAACTATTTATTTGGATTAGAACATCCTAGGATGCACTATCAAAGGGTATTCAGAAATTCACAGATGTATATTAACCATTTAAAGCATCTAATATTGTGTTTTACCTCTTGTATTGCGGTTTATCTGTTGCATTGCAAATATTGCTCTTGCTTATACGGTTCATTGATTGCTGGTTAATTACATGTTGCTAATAAATCAATGAACCACTTTGATTCTGAGATGGTTTAAACTACATAGCCTGAGACAGTAATCTGGTGTTTGTGACTAGCAGGCCAGTTGTGTCCTGTTTCTTACTTATTTTAAATATGCAAATGGTTCCAAGTTGGGGCAGGAGCTGGACTCTACAATACAGCTTTCTGCTCAGGTCTCATTTAAAGTCTTCATTACAGCAAGAGTTTGTAAAACTGCTGACTCATTAGTAATCACTGTGAATTCATTGTTGTTCTTCTATACCCTGAGGAGAAATGAGTTAAGCACAAATGCAGCCTATGAAGCTGAATAAACATAATTTCGGGATCATTACATGCTATTGCACAGAGGAATACAGTTTCAGAAAAGTAATGAGGTCACATCAGGTTGTATCCTGATAGCTTGTCTAATATCATAGAATCATAGAACAACCAGGTTGGAAGAGACCCACCGGATCTTCTAGTCCAACCATTCCCATCAAACACTAAACCATGTCCGTCAGGACCTCATCCACCCGTGCCTTAAACACCTCCAGGGAAGGTGAATCAACCACCTCCCTGGGCAGCCTATTCCAATGACCAATGACCCTTTCCGTGAAAAACTTCCTCCTAATCTCTAGCCTAAATGTCCCCTGGTGGAGCTTGAGGTCATTCCCTCTTGTCCTGCCCCCTGACACTTTGGAGAAGAGCCCAACTCCCTCCTCTCTACAACCTCCTTTCAGGTAGTTGAAGGGAGTAATGAGGTCTCCTCTCAGTCTCCTCTTCTCCAGGCTAAACAACCCCAGCTCTCTCAACCATTCCTCATAGAGTCTGTTCTCCAGACCCTTCACCAGTTTCGTCACTCTTCTCTGGACTTGCTCCAGAGCCTCAACATCCTTCTTGTGGTGAGGGGCCCAGAACTGAACACAGGATTCCAGGAGTGGTCTCACCAGTGCTGAGTACAGAGGGAGAATCACCTCCCTGGACCTGCTGGTCACACCATTTCTGATCCAAGCCAGGATGCCATTGGCCTTCTTGGCCACCTGGGCACACTTCTGGCTCATGTTCAGTCGGCTGTCGACCAACACCCCCAGGTCCCTCTCCTCCTGGCAGTTTTCCAGCCAGACTTCTCCCAGTCTGTAACTCTGCATAGGGTTGTTGTGCCCCAAGTGCAGGACCCAGCATTTGGTTGAATTCAGACAGATTTGTCCCCTTTAGAGTGTACTTGGCTGTTGTCCTTTTTTTTTCTGATATGCATGTTATACATATGCATACAATTCTAGACTGTACTGTAGTCTGCTGAATGTCACAAATTATAGTGTTTTCTGTATGATTGAAACAAAGGAGCACTTAATAAGCATGGACCTTTGACAGATCTTTGATATTTTCAAGAGGGTGACTTCTCAGGTAGCCAGGTGAGTCTTTTTTCTGATCTTCTGTCCAGATCATCCTGAATTTAACAAAACAAAATGAGGGCAAGCCAAGTGGCCTTGTATTCATTCTTTTAAGTTTCCTTCCTGAATGGCAGTCATAATCAAATTAATACAGTTTAGTATAATCAAATTAAAAACCAAGTTTCACCTGTCATTTCACCTGACATTTTAAGGGTTCCCAGGCAGCATGAAAACTTTTCATTTGTTCATAACTTTCAGAAGGATGCTTGCTGAGAGAGGCCAGGTCAGGTCAAGGTCCCAAACATGCAGCTCTGCTGTTATAGTTGCAAGTCCCTGCTGGGTGCCCAGGCAATGTGGATAATGAAACTGCCTGGCTGACACAAGAGAGGGATAGTAAGAGAGATAGGAGGGACTGGAGGTAGAATTAGAAGAGGGAAAGAAATGGGATCAAGGGCTGGAATGGGAACTGAGCAGACAGGTGGAACAGGAAACCGGAACAGGGCTTTTTTAAGACGACAGGAACTGGGACAAAAATGAAAAAAAGGAGCACAAAGGAAATGGGGAACAAGAGTCTCTGGGTAGCTGAAGCTCTGATGGAGCAGAAAATTATGAGCGTTTGTTGCATGAAAATGATGATATTTATCTCAAACCTGAAACCCAGAAAATAAAAAAAATTAACAGAGTATTTAATCTGATCCTTAAGTCATACACTTCGTATACCCTTTAGCTGCTGGTTGTCTTGTGTCTAGCTGGGTAAGGATTAATTTCCTGGTTTCAATGGGGAAAGAGTTAATTTTCACAAGAAGGTGGAAAGAAATACAGATGGGACCACTGATCCAAATTGGCCAAAGGAATATTCAATATCCTGATGTCACACTCTCTATATATAAGAGGTACAATTAACCAGGTAGCAAGGAGTTAGTGATGTGGCTCACAGCATGATTGATAACACAGTTCATGGCACAGTTAGTGACATCACAATCACAGTTCGGTTCCACAGCTGGTTTTCACAGTGCAGTTCAGGAGCGTGACTGTGAAATATAGCAAATGATCCCAGATTGGGAGCAAGCCAAGTGTTAGTTTTGAGGTAGTTTCAGCCACTGTCATTGTGTGTTACCCGCTTTGTATACTCTTTTGTTGCTGTTATGGTTGTTGTATTTTCTCTCCCTTTACTGTCCTGTTAAACAGTTCTTACCTCAACCCATGAGTTTTCCTTTTCTTTTGTGATTCTCCTTCCCAGCCCATCTGAGAGAGAAGTGGGGAGTGAGATGCCATGTGGACCTCTGTTGCTAGCTGCTGGGTTAAACAGCGATAGTGGTGGAAAAACATCCAGGTCTGTAAGGAAGTACCCATCTGGCCTTCTCTGGCTGCTCTCCAAAACTTTAGCTTTATTGTGTTTAAGTCTTCCAACTTTTGCTAAAGATGAAACAAGAATATTTTAGAGAATAACTACCTAGTCCTCAGAGTATCAGCCACACAGTGCACTAGCTAAAAGTGCAACTGTGCCAAAGGAAAATATGTGATCACGTACTAAAAGGCTGCATCCTGATATGTGAAATCTGCTGAGAAAATGAAGCTAGCTGAGGAGTCTCATACCTTTTCAATCTTTCACTTTGAAACCTTAATAATTTATTTTCTTGTTGGGAGGTTTCTTGTTTGAAATTAAATATATGTGTTGCCACAGAAGCCCCAAAGTGTTCACAACATAAAAGGACAACTGCTGGTACAAGAATGTAGTCGTGTACTATCTCACAGAACTAGAAGTTGAGCATATGCTGATAATGCTTTCTTCCCCACTTTTAAAGTAGTGGCCAGATGTCAGCTGTCAGAGCAGCTTTACAGGGCAATGGATGTCTTACCATGGTTACCGCTGACAATGCAAAAAGGAAACAGCAGGTGATACCTCAAAGGCACAAGTAACTAAATTTGGAGGGGCAAGGCAAGCAAACCAGGTTATCAAAAAAGAAATTAAAAATAAAAGGAACAAAATCTTAAAAGAGTTGAGGTGGCCCTTGAGAGTGTGGAGAAGGACATTGACCTTGACACACTGGAACAGGAAAAGCAAGTGCTTAATCACCCATGCAGCATCTTAAGGAGCTGTTCTGGTCTTCATGCAGACATTCATACAGTCTGACGATTAGGTTAGCATTATAAGTAATAAAACATTTTATGAAAAACCAGCTGTCCCTCCAAGTTCTCATCTTTTATGTAGGCTTTAATTAATTATTAAACACTTGCAGCCTTGCTTGGATTATGCATGCTGAAAAAATAATTTCTGAAATGAATCAGTAAGAAATATCTTCACAAAAAAAATCCTATCAGATAGAAGCACAGGAAGTGTCCGCTACTTCAGCACATTGTTAACATCTTGGTGTTGCTTGAATTTTCATTTTTTGAAGGTACTATTTTTCCCAGCTTATGGACACCTTTCCTTAAGCTTTCCTTCAAAAATTTCTGGTGACATAAAAGAAGAGAATTTTCTTGTGACATAGAAGAATAAAATATTCTTAAAGTTATCCAATCATAATATTTCCTAGAATTGAAAAGAGTTCTTTATCCACTGGTGGTATAGTGCTGCTGTGTAGAAAATAAGCACGATGACAAGTCTCTTTCTCATATTTCAGATAGGGAGATGAACGCAGCAGACTTCTTACTAATCTCAAAAAAATCTTCCACTCAGAGTCTACCTGCACCAACGGGGGCACAAAGGCTGAATGCTTGTGATCAGCCAAAATGAGTGCTCACAAATGTACTCAATGCAACAGTATCTGCCGCCTGGCCACTGACATGCCAAGGAGTAGTAGACAACCCTTTGCTCCCAAGAGTACTTCATGCTGTGAAACAAATCCAAAGGTTTATTGAACAGAAAACAAACAAAGAGGGATAGCAGATACAGGGCCTAATACAGCTCTGAACCTTTAATGGTCAAGCAATTACATCGACATTGTGTTTCAGTAGTCTATGAGATTCTGACATTTTTATATCAATATTTGATAAAATATTTATAAATAGCAATATTGCACAGTTCTACTTCTTACAGCTAAAATCAGAACTTCAGGGAACATGACTACCATGTCGTGGAAGCCCACATATCAGATAAAAACCCCTGATAATTGCCATTATTGGCAGCTGAGACTTTGCACACCTTCAAGACATGACTTACAGTTGTTACTGGATAGAAAACATCACCAACACCTGTTTAAACTGAATACGTGCTTTTCTGTATATAGGCAGTTCATTCTAAACTGCATTTTTCTATTGAAGAAATTAATTGGAAGAGCCTAATGTTACTTCTGGCAAGATTAGAGGTGCCCAGTAATGATGAATCACACAGCTGGCATTACTCTAAGGGTCCCCTGGCACACAGCAGCACATAAAACGTGCCAGTCCCCTGGCACAAGTACAATGACTTATTTTCATTGGACAAATTAAGCAATATGCTGATCTTGCAATATGAGTAGATCTTGTGGATGCAAGAGGATTTGTATGAGCCTTTGCAAATTAATTGTTGTGTATCCATATGTGTACTGAAATAAAAAAACTCCTAGTCTAGGAAGAAATAGGGATCTTGGGAACAGATCTCTGAGGATAAAATAAAAAGTGCCTGTGGAACAAGTGTTTTCCTCTGATCTGCATGTAACACTATAGCAATCTCTCCTTTTACATTTGATTTATTTTCAGATGTATAAGTATTGTTGTCCAACAATGAAGCTTCAAGGCAAAAATTATGTTCAGAAAACAGAATGTCCAAAAAAAATCTGAGTATTCAATTTTTTTTCTAATTAAAATTGTACGGAAAACACTTTCTGAAGTTTAAGACAATATTTCATTAAATATATTCATCTTTTTTTCCAGTGTTTCATAATTCACAAGTTGCTTTTATGCCTAGAATATTTAAGAGCATTATAACTGATGCTGAATGGAAGTATGGTATAATATCTTTTTTAATATTTCATTGCTTCAATTCAGGTTCTCCATTTGTCACTAAACACTACTCTAATCAAAGCCAACACATATGTGAGAAATCTTTCTCTTAAAAAATATTAATCTCCTGATTTTTCTAGTGATTGTTGTTCAAAAAAAATTTAATAATCCAAGAAATATCCAAAGCTATGTTATTCAAATATTGTTTCAGGCTTCACTTATAAGAAATACCTGTAATATTGCAATAAAATACATGGGTTTGGAATTAAAGGCTCTTTAACAGGTTCAGAAAAACCACATAATTACACTGAGAATGAAAAATTAATCAAAAAGAGTGCAGAATACCACCGTCTTTGATATTAAACTAGTAGTAGAATGGGTTGAAGAAATAAGGAACAGTAACAGAGTTCTGATATTTTAGTATGATGTCATCTCATTTATTGAGTGTATATATAAGCATCTTGTATCTTCAAGTAATCAATCCAGCTTTTACAGCAATTCTGTTATGATCATCAACATTTGACTTCTCTCTACCACAAAAATGCAGAGCATGCTTTATTTCTTTTATAAATATTAACAGACACAATATAACTGTTCAAGAAATAATCTGATCACATTTGTTAGCTGTAAATCACAGTAATAATGTCAGGGGTATATTTTCTTAGCAACAAACACACAGAAATTCAAGAAAAGCGTATTCTTTTGTACAATATATTGAGAAAAGCTTTCCCTCCTGTTCAATAAAAATTATGCATACTGATACCTTCCCTTGTAATTAAATCAAAGTAACAAACTTAATTGTACAAATCTCATAAACCCATATTACTGATTTTCTCAGATGTTTTATCTTCTTTGTTTCTCTGTTGAGTTGCTTCCTTAATGATTAGATTTTCATTAAGTATCATTTCTCATTAATATATTTTCTGGAATGATGCTTTGAGCACATCAGGTTCTTTACTTTGAAATTTTTATTACACTGTATTCTTCCCGCATAGAGAGATTATTTTTTTTACACAAAGATAACTCCAAACTCAGATGACTGCTAGAATGCATGAATAATTTTCTATACTTATTAAAATTTGCCTTTCTTTCCTCTCATAGACTCTCTGCAGCAGGTTGCAAAATTTATGTAAATGTAGGCAAAACATACTTTTATTTTAATCTATATACACAGTATCTCTGAATACTATGTGTATATGATACATTTGTAAATAGCATGTTAAAAATATTACAGAACCAGGAAATTTTGATTGGTACTACCCACATGGCATATTTCTGCTATTTGTTGTGATTAATTTTACTTATACTTTTGGTTTTCCAATGCAAATGCATATTTTTTTTTTCATTCTCTATAAATCATTCCCACTAAACTGGAGATAAACTTTTATCAAACAGTACGTGTAAATAAAATGCATTTAGGATGATTGTGTTGTAGACTATCTATGAGCAGATTACGTTTCCTAAGTCTTATTCATTATTGAAAAAAAATTAAATTCTGATGGTTTATTAATCTATTGGTTTCTTGTAAAATTTTCTCTGTGACTGCTTAAATAGCAAATAGAAAAATGTATGTCTATTAGCTAGCAAAGTAGATGTGCTTTCCAGCTCACCATGTAGTGCTGGAACTTATTTAAAATTTCACCTGATTCAGTGAAATCACAGTATCTTTTCTGCTAAAACCAAGATACAGAAGAGAAAGAACAGTCTATACCTTAGCATAGGATCAGGGCTAGAGCATTCATGAGAATTCAAAGTCAGAGAAGACCATAGGGTTAGAAATGATCTTTAGTGCTTACTTGTAATTGCTTAAGGTAACACTGTTTGCGTTTGGGTTTTTTCTTTTCTTGTATAAGCACACAGTACCCCCAGTAAGCAACCATGATTTAAAAATGGGGTGCAAGGGGTATTCCCCAATAGACGGTAGCTTCCCAGAAATTATAAAAATCTAATACAACCCTGGGTCTTGAGAACTCTTGGATGTCAGTTCTACTTCACTCAGATGACAGGGGAATCTTCTGTTGAGGATCAAAAATACAAAGCCTAACTTCAGAATAGAATTCATATCCTCTTTTAAGAATGTTTCACTTTTGTACTAGCAAAAATGAGCAAAATACACTTACTCCTGTCTTTTTTTTTTCCTTTTGCCATTTTGTTGTAATATACCACCCGAGTTCCAGCCGCTATGTCTTCATCTATTTTATCTGACAAGCCATATATGAAGATTCAGTTCAATGTTTATCACAGCACAGAAGTTATAAAGCTCTGAAAAATGTAGTTTCAAGTATAATAGAAATGGTGACATACCCTAACCTATTGTGGCAGTAACAACACTTCTATAATGTAAAAGGTTACCAAGACATATTGGCAGTCAAGGCTGCTTGCACTGCTGTGATTGCTCTTTTTATAGGCATGGTAATGCAGCTTAGTTCCTGAGTATCATCTATTGGCACATGAGGGCATAATAGTCAAGAAATATTCTTCTCTCTCTTTTTTTTTTTTCTGTGTCTTAAAGCACTAGCAATGACAATTTCTGAGCACAAAAGACCAAGTCTAGAAGTAGCCACTAGTCCAATCAGTGTTAGTTCAATCTCTCATCTTAGTGATGTTGAGGAGAACTGCTATAATGTTGTCTCTGCAAAGACTAAAGACAATCAAGGGTGGAGAGTGCCAAGATTTAAGTAATCATAATGTCTTTTCTCCAGAAACAGTGAAGGAACTGCTAGAATACGTGATGCTGAGGTATAAAGTACTGCAAACACAGAAAGAGGAAAGTGATAAAGAGGATATTACAGTTAAAAAGTCAGCACTGTGTTCAGTGAGAATAGAATGAGGAATGAGTAGGTAGGAAAAAGAGAAATGTAAAAATCAGTTCTCATATCTCTTGCCAGCGAAATGTAATTTTAAAAGAGTGCTAACACCTAAAGACTACCTAAGGCTACATAAAGAGGCATGTGACAACTGAAATTAAAACAATAATAATAAAACAATGTAATCACCCAAGTACTGGAGGGAAAGAGTGAAGATGAGAAAGAAATCTACTAAACAGTTTAGCATTTCAATAAACATTTTATCAGAGAAATATGTAAAGTCCCTAAGACTACCTGCCCACCACTAAATAAAAGAGAGGCCAAGTAGCCCAGAAACCTAGAGTCACACTGTGTACATTGCTGGCTCCTGGTTCCCCACTGAATCCATGCTAGACCCTTCTGCTTCTGAAACATGATTCTCATTCCTGCTATTTTCTTAAGTGTAAAGGTGAAAATATTGTAAAGGTTACATTACAACCTCTCAGAGTGGTGTTCCAGGAATTTGAAACTGATGGTCCTAGCTTTTCTGGTGTAGCATGGTTTTCCTCTACTGAATTATGATAATATAGAAGTGCCTGAGAAAGTGCTGGAACAGTTTTGGAGACCTCTCCTGAGAGGGAGTCTAGTGAAACCTCATTCAGGTACATGCATATTTATTTTGGAAATAGACCCTGATACATAAACCCCTCCAACACTTGCCCAGCTATTGCTCAAAAAATGCTAATTAGCCAGGGTTATTATCAGGCTAGTTTAATGCTAGCTGTTTGACATTATGCATAATCACAGTCCAGTACTCTAGTTCATTCTTTCTCCATTTTTAGCAATAGAGTTGTAGATTTAAAACCTAAAGATGTGACTATGTTTCAAAGAATCCTATTATATATCATTAAATATTATTAAATAAGGTGTTTCTAAGTTATTAATAAGGCATTGAATAAGTTATTAAATAAGTTATTTACAATTGAATAACCAGTGCATGAATAAATATTTAATTATTTTTCTCTTAATCTCTAGAACTTCATTAATTTTTCTGTGACGTTTCTATCTGTTTTTATATGGCGTCTTGCCTTCTGGAAAGACCAAGAAAATATCGCACCCTAGACTCCTATCCTGTCATTATTTCCCCTGTGAGCTATGGTGATCTTTTGAGGTACTGGTCATCGCTGTCTTTCAAGACCCTAATAAGTATCCATCAGTATTTGAGAGCTACATTAGCTTTTACATGCTAGTCACTGAGATGACCACCACCAATGGTGGTATTATGTCCTCCAGCAAACACAAAAGTAGTCAAGAGCAGGAGGTTCTGAGCGGCAGGAGTTCAGCTGCATCATTCCTGTTATCACAGATGTGTCTGAGACTTTGTTAATTTTGAAGCTTCCTTAAAGGAAGAAATAGTCACTATTTCCGAGGTGAGGACACAGGATGTACAGAGTAGGAGGGGGTGAAGTAGTAATCATTTGGCAAGTAATTTTGTCTTCTGAAACACAACAAACAGGGTGAAGAATTAATCTAACTCCACAACATAATGCAGCAGAGTGGCAGCACTTACAAGCATTTAATATGGGGACATTAGCCCTCCTTCCAGCTTTTGCCAAGATGCTACTGAAATAAACCTGTGGAGCAAAGGGTATTCCTCATTTTACAGGTTTAAAGGTCTGTCAGTGCATACCAAAACTGATGTTAGTTCCTTTTTTTCTATCATAAACACCTTTGAATTCATGAACTTGTGGTAATGAATTGCAAACTGGAAGTTAGGCAGAATGATACTGGCAGTACAAGAGATGTCTAATATTATTTTCAGTGTCTCGTGTGTTCTCTTTCTCTCTCTCTGTTTCCTCCTTAAGGACAAGGCTATAAATCATGAGTTTTTCTGCAAGACAAAACTATTCAGGGTTTTTCACAAACCATCTAAGTAAAAGTAGGCATAGCCACATGGGGTGACTAGTGAAAAGAGATTTTGAACTGGAGTTTTACAGACTATTGCTAATTGCCCTCATGAGGCTTTTATGTCCTCATCAATCTTTCAGAGAAAGCAGCAAGAAAGCAGAACCTTGTATTGTGTGACAGCTGAAGACAAAAAAAAAATAATGGACAAGGGTTAGCTAGAAAAGAAAATAAACTTGGCAAAGAGCAAGACTGGAAAAAAAGATTTTGGCCACACAATATAGAAAAAAATCAGGGACTAGTAGAAGGAGGGTGAACAGCAGGAAGAGCAATATCTGAGTTGTCAAACGACAGAAAGAATACTGGTTCACTGGAGCTATCTACACTTTTACACATAGTTTTATTCCAATGAAAGACAAAACATATTGTCCAAAATTTCTTGTGTGTATGGAAAAAAAGGAATAGATTGTGAAATCTTTGAAGAATAGGCAGCTGCTAATGGCATCAGTCTTCTCATTTCAGAGCTGGGCAGAATGAGGACTCACTGAGTTCTCAACACAGAAAGGTTGTTGCAGATGATCAGAAGGTTGAAACACCTTGCATACAAGAACACGCTGAGAGAGCTGGGGTTGTTCAGCCTAGAGAAGAGAAGGGTCTGGGGAGACAGTATAACAACCTTCCAGAACTTAAAGGGGGCCTAAAGGGAAGCTGAGGAGGGTCTTTTTATCAGGGGATGTAATGATAGGATGAAGGGGAATGGTTTCAAGTTGAAAGAATGTAGATTTAGATTAGATATTAGGAAGACCTTCCAATACCTGAAGAGTAACCTTTCAATACATTAAGGGGTCCTAAAAGAAAGCTTGGGAGGCTTTACAAAAGTTTGTAGCGATAGGACTAGGGGTAATGGGTATAAACTGGAGAGGGGCAGATTTAGGCTAGACATAAGGAAGAATTTCTTTGCCATGAGAGTGGTGAGGCACTGGCACACATTACCCAGGGAAGCTGTGGCTGCCCTATCCCTGGAGGTATTCAAGTTCAGGTTGGACAAGGCTTCATGAAACCTGATCAGGGAAGGTGGGTTTGCCCATGGCAGGAGGGTTGGAGCTAGATGATTTCCAATCCAAACATTCTATGATTCTGTGATTCTATGATTTACTTATTTTTGTATTATGTGGATGTACTGAGTTACTCAAAATAGGGGAGTTTTCTAACTTTCACATTTACATCTTTTTTGAGCTTTCTTCTCTTTGCATGTTTTTTATTTGCAATTAGCACCAACATAGTCTTCGGAATTAATTTGTCTCCAGAAGTTATTTGTCTTAGCAATGTAATTAAATGCTTAAAATAAAACTAACTACTGTTAATATTTATGGTGGAGTCCTCTGACCGTTTCTGTTTAATACTGGTACCAATGAAGTCAAAAGACCTTTAATGAAATCAAATAGATCCTGTTATGTCCTGTTACAGATTTAAATCAAGTAGCTCTTTTGAAGTGATGGAATTATATCAGTATAAAATCAATATAAGGATCAAAATTCAAGCCTATAATATGTAGATGCTGTCCAAAATTGACACGAGTTATTTAACTCCATTGATTTCTTGGTAGACAGTCTGTGAGGTGTGGATGGGAAATTTTTTTCTACAGATATAGTCTTGAAATGCTTCCTTCTTGTCTTGGCTTTCTGGATTTTTTTTTTACTTTGGCAGCAGGTGAAACACAACTAATGTTGAGCTCAGCATTGTGAACTCTGGCCAGACTAGCACGAATCAGACCATTAACTCACCTCATTATCCAACTAAACCTTTAGTCTAAAAAGAGACTCAGCACTCTCAGATTTCTTGCCTGCTTTTCAGGTGAATGAGTCAACCAAAGTAAAATTACATCAGTCAAGCTGCTGTACTGCATCTGTTTTAAAGTTTCCGCTAATGCCTGAGCCATTGCAATTGTTTTGTGTTGAATTATGGACATATTTTTGTCTGTATCTGGAAAGGTATTGGATTAGATTTTTCAAAAACCTCATCTTACTCTGTAGCACTGCGGATGCAAGTCAGGCAACGTCTTTTTGAATTGGTTGACCCAGATGTGCAACTATTTTCTCCTTCACAGTGATGCACTGCAGAATAGGGGCTCTGACATATTATAAACCTGTGCTATATATGACAGTTCTGAGTGGATTGGGTCCATCTGTAGACACTCAATAGCTGCCTTTAAGGTTTTTACGAGTTAGGAAAGCATAACAAACATTTCAGGTTTTATTTGGTTGTCCATGTGCTGGTCTCTAATGCCACTCTAGATACCTTAGGCTATGCCACATGTATAGCCAGAAGTATGAGTAACTTTGGGGGTTGGATCTATATCTGCCAACCTTGTATGATGCCTTTCATATACAACAGGGTAACTGCTTCAAAAATTACTAAATCCTTATTTTAAAATTACTGAATCAGATCTGCCCACAGGGGAATTCATGCCATGTTTTTCTCTACCTGTAACAGAATAAGTAAATCATCCTTCTGAGGTGACTGTTTCTTGTTATTCACTGTAACTGCTTTTCTTTTTCTAGGTGACATTCAGGCAGCTTAGAAAGATAAGGTGATTCCTTTCAATGTTTCTAGGATGAGGTATGTGAAAAACTGGTTTTTTCCAAATATTCATAAGTTATCTTGCTTTTAGATTATGCGTATAGAACTTGGGAGAAAAGATCATAAGCTCTTAAACCAGTGAGAACATGACCTTAGAATGCATAAAGAATGCTAATGCAGTCCATATTCCTCAGCCTTTCTCAGTATCTCCACTAACAGTTTCTCTGCTTGTAAAATGAGGAACCAAAACAGCCTTTTAAGTCTTATGACTAGAATAGACACGTAAGAGATAAGTATTAGTACCAGTACAGACTTGCACCAACTTGTAGTAAGTAGACTTAACTCAATAAACCACACTAAAACAATGTGCAGATATCTGTATCCTTACAAAGTATATGACCTGGATTAAATATTTTGGCTGTTTCCTTGGACAAGCACTTCCCTCCATGTTACAATGTCTTTTATTCTAGAATTGGGTAACTTTGTGCAGCAGGGTCTCTTGGCAGGTTTCAATCAAAGGGAAGTGGTGAGGAGCAAAGGAACTCCTGCATTGTCATGGACTGGTTAAGTGCACACTTCTGAATCATTTGGCATGACTCCAGGCAAATACCTGTATAGTTCTGTCCTCCATCGTTCAGATAATTCCTCCAGAGGCTGAAAATTACAGGATGAAATCCTCCAAACATTGATTCAAAACACTGCATTGAGAAGTTTTCATGAGAAAACAAATGAGTTCTGAATCTAATTAACACTTTTCATTAAAAAAAAAATATGTCAAATGAGAGATTATTCTAAGTTAATAGTGCAGAGGTGCCTTGACTATCACCATCTTCTGTAATGAATTTTCCCAGGGAAAACAAATGACACAGTTTCTAATTGTTCTGAGTGGAATACACAAGCTCCTGTACTTCCTAGCAGCTAGGTCTGCTGACATCTATGTATTCCATTATATGTTTCTGGTTGCCTTGAGGAATAACATTGAGCATGAATTTAGGAAGAGGGAAAGCAATGAAAAATATATAAACCCATTCTTTAAAAAAGAAGTTTATCTCCACTGGAGGGATGGTTCGTATGCAGACATAATATGAAAGTATGAGGACCTTCTTACAGTATTAAATCCCATCTCCTTCTATCATAGGTTAATATCTCATAAGATCTGACACAAAAATCCATCAACCACTGTCTTAAATGTAAGCAGGAAAAACCTACCTAAGAATTAACACACTAAAGCTTCTACAGGATAAGTGGCATATATTTACTTTATGAATGAACTTCCTATATGACATTTGCAGTAGCATAAGGGGAAAAAATATTGTTCTAGTACTTTAACAAGTGTCATTTGTTTATCAGTCTTGGACCTATAGGCTCTGGTATGAAGGTATAAACTTACAACAGAGCTTTCCGTAATTCAGTGGTGATAGAAACTCAGTACTGCAATAGGTAGCCATAGAATACTATTCTTTTATAAACTGCATAAGCAAGTAAAGTTGAAGGAAGCTTTTGCTTCATTACCTCAGCAGTTGTGATCTGACCTTTTGGCTGCAGTTTGTAAAAATTCCTTTGTTCTCCTTCACATACTAGGAATTAACATTTTTCTAAACCCCATGAACTCAAGCTATGTGAATGCTTAGTAGTTTGCAAATAGTTTCTCAATGTCACATTTCTGTAACGGTGATACAGAACAAAACTAATTGCTGTCTGTAGTGGATGCAATTCTATTCACAGCAAGATAAATTGGATTTCTAAACTGCGATTTCCATTGTGTTACCTCTATGTATCATGAGAGTTATCCTGATGTGCACAGCAGTAGGCCTACTTACTTATACACTGAACTACGCTTTATGCAGAATGCATCATCTTGTTTTGCTCTTGAAAAGACAGGAAATCCCAAAGCATAAATGTAGACTGCCATCTTTTGGAAGGGTTTAATGAGCACATTCACCACTAATCAGGCCTTACACCTGGAGGAGTAGAAAGCATGACTTCTCATGGACTTGCCCAGAGAAATTTTGGAATCTCCACTCATGAAGACATTCAAATTCCCATCTGACAGATCCCTGAGCGATCTGCTCTAGCTACCCCAGCTTTGGGCAGGGGTTTGGAGTGGGATATCCAGAGGTCCCTTCCAACCTCAGCAATTCCGCCATCCTTAAAAAATGGTTGTACAGAAAACATGCACGGTTACAGCTTTTTCTTTAGGAGCAAGTGTCATTTTGAAAGGTTAAGGTCATGATTCTGCAATTCCATGAACAGATGATGAAATGCAATTCCATGAACATGCAATTCCATGCAATTCCATGAACAGATGATGAAATGCAATTCCATGAACACTGAATGGAAAAATGCAACAACTGATTATGTGTAGTAAGAGACATCTCAGGTATTTAATTCAATCCTGTGTTCTAAAAAATGTATGGGAACTGTATAATTTATACTCTGATTTAGAGTGAAGCTAATGTAACAATGTTCTATACAAAAGAAATTTGTATAGAGATGTGAGATTATATTTCAATTTAAAGCAAAATATTGTCATGTGCAATGCAGAAATATTATTTTGAGCCTTTGTATTAAGAAATAAATTGTTGGATGATTAGATGGCTCAAAGGATTATACACAAGGATAAAAACTCCTGATTGTCCTTGATGACACGAAACAAACTTCCTTATAATTTCATATCTAAGTGTTAAAAGTAGAAAACAGCTTGAAAACCTCACTTTGTGCAGACATTAGTCAATATCGCAAAACTACTCTAGTATTGAATGTGTGACTATCAGAGCTCATTCAACACAAGCTATGTGGGCAGAACTGATTTTTCCAGCATCTAGTAAAAGATACACCATAATATTCTATTTCTTTAAAGCTAGCATCAACACCTCTTAAGTTTGTAACAGTGAAAAGCCAATCCAAAAGAAGAGACATCAGGGAGATTTGAGGAGCTGTGAGGAATTGACAATGTTTCAGGGAACAGGGATAATGGGTTAGGAGCAGTTAAAGCAGAGTTAGCAAGTAATTACAGATTCTCAGAAAGGCAACTGCTGGGAGATTCTTTGCTGATCCTGGTACTAGCACAAGGCTCAAAGACCAAGAACAGGCAAATGTCTATGATGCAAGTAGCTAAGTTTCATCCTGTTGAGATCCCCTCTGGATGCCTCTATCACCCTCTCCACTTCATCTCCACAACACAAGATTTGCTTGGCAATGTTAAGTTAACAGCTGGACTTGATGATCTTAAAGGTCTTTTCCAACCCATACTATTCTGATTGTATGATTTTCCACCTAAGCATCCCTCAGAAGCTCACCAAGCCAGCTGAGCTACTAGTTGTTCCCATCTGCAGCAGTGTCCTCTACTTTGTCAGCCCTGAAAGCAGCCAGGGAAAATTGAGGGAACAGAAAGAAGTTGGGCATCTTTCAAATCCCATTCATCTCCAGCAGATCCAGAGAGGACTGAACAGAGGTGGTTTCCTATTCTTTCTGATTGAAGAAAAGTCATAAATGAAACAGGAGCAAAAGGACCTCTGAAAATCAAATACAAGCAGCAATTCATGGCCATGCCATGCAGACAGCTGCCATCAGGAACTATTCATTTTTTCTACTCTAAGACCAGTTCTTTTACATGTTTTTCTTATTGAATATATAGTATTTACATTTTATCCTGAGAGGGAAGTTGTATCAGTGCATTTGACAGCAACTGTTCTTCCAACACCTGAAGGTCATGAACAGTCAGAGAATGCTAACAGCTATGCAAACAGTTCACTGCTGTTTTGTTTGTTTGCTTTTTGTAGTATTCAGACACTTCAGGAAGACATTTCTTTATCTAATATCACAGTTTGTAAAAAGCATATGACATACGTACATGCTTATTTAGAAGATACAAAAATTTTAGTAATTTTTTGAGTGAAATTAAGTTGAATCCTCTATAACAGATCAAACACTGCAGTTAATATCCTACAAATTGTGAGACTTGAATTAAATCCTGCAAAGCTTTATATGTGACTCTTCCTTGCAAATATAACTGTATGTATATAGACTCCTCCAAGGTGTGAAGACACAGGCAGTGAGTCCCTTGATGACACGAAAAAGCAAGAATATAAGAAGTTTTGCCTTTGCAAAAGAAGTGCTTTAACCTCTTCTGCTGTATTTTGACCTATTAAAAGTGGTAACATAGAAAATAACTTCACTCACAGAGAAAAAGTTTTTCTAAGGGCTCTGAAGACTCAGCCACCCAATCACACTTCAGAAATGTTCTCGTGTATATAGACATAAGGTTCATAGTGAGTTATGTGGAAATTCAACCTGTTCTTACACTTGGAATTAAAATTTCTTTTGTATAGAACAAAACTCTTCACCTGTGATAAGACCTGATACTGAACTCACTGAGCTCAATGATTGTATCACTTTTAGCTCAGTCAAAGCAAAGTTGGTTCACCTAAAGGCAATTAAAATATAAATTCAGAGTGGAAGTGGATCTTCTCAATTGCTTCCTGCACATTTATCTGTGGTATTTCACATCACCATTTGCTTACTTGTTCCAGTTCTGTGATGAACTTCTTTTCTTCTGATCTGCTTTTCTTACACAAATTGCTCATAACTCATTGGGATTGCTGCAATAAAATTTGGCCTTAATAATTCACAGCTGGAAGGGCACAGGCGTCCACAGGGTTCAGCCAGAATTTCACCTATATTTACCTTCCCTGATTCATCTGGGGAAAACACGCACTTCACTGATGTTCCTCATCACCATTTAGACATGCTTCTGTGTCATCTGTGTCAGGTGAATTGAGTGGCTAAACTCTTTTCTGACACATATCTCTTCAAAAGTTATACCAAAGGAATTACAAATGTAATTCACCTTAAACCTGAATCCAATTTAAAAAATAAAATCGTTCTGAGGTAGAATTCTAGTTGAAATCAGGAGTTACCATGAGAAAGACTGTTTCTGCTTAAAAAAGAAGAGTCCAAACAAGAGTGATTTCACAAGATATTCTAGTTAATTGCTTCATTAATCTGCTTTAGGTTTTTGCACTTTTAATTCTTTTATTAGGCATATGATTGCCATCTTCTAAGGAGCTGCAGCTGCAGTATTTACAGGAGAGCTTGCTAATAGTACTGAGTTTTGTTGTTCTTTGAACATATTTAACTCTCTGATAAACCAAGAATTAATGAGCTATCATTTATATAAGTCACATCAAAGCCCAAATCTTGCACCAAAATTCACGTGGAGAAATCCAACTGAAGTAAAAGCAAGCCACACTTATAATTAATGAAAGTCTGCTGCAGAGCAGTTATAAATGATTTTTTTTTTCTCCTCTAACGCCCCTGAAAGGAAGCCCTGGAAACTCAGACCTTTACATTGACCACAGTACAAGGCAAGAGGGAATGACAATATCTCCTAACAAAACAACATATGTAGACTGCTGTGAAGGTCATGATCTTGGTTTGTTTTGAACACAGAATGAGGGGCAGTAGATTAGGTTAGACTCCTTGAAGAGTCTGCTGACAACTTTATTTTTATTTAAGATGAGGCTGTAAGTTCAAGCATGTTCAGTGACAACACTTATTGCATGACAGAAGTGATCTACCACAAAGAGATAAGTTCCAGAAAATTTAAGGCAAGTCTAACATGGCACATCAGAAGCCAGCAAACTCAGCATAGGATTAAACCACCAGTGATGTACTTCCATTTGAAAATATGGATTACATGATATAGTCTGACAGGAAGCATGGAAATGGCTTAACACTGTGTCAGGGGAGGTTTAGACTAGATATCAGGAAACATTTCTTTAACAAGAGAGTGGTCAAACATTGAGACACTAGCAGATCTTTGGACAAGAAAAATAATACTCTGGTAAAGTATTGTATATATGCATGTTTATGTACACACACAGATGATGAAGGAGAGAAATGTAAGTATTGCTATTTTCAGATGAAGTACTAAATTCCACTCTGTATTGATGTCTAAAAGTAAAGAGCATTAAATTGCCTGTGGATTTTGACTGAAATTAGGACAAGTACATTTATGAGTGATTAGGACTAAATGAGGTGTTTTAACAAACCAAGAGATACCTCAGTTCCTCCTAAAGTGTGTGGGCAAGGCGCTGTTGTTATGCTTATAATTTAATTAATACAAAGAATAAAATTAGCAAAAACAAATATAGTGCTGACAAGAAAAGAGATCATTTTCTGTTTCTTTCAAAAGCTAACCACTAAAGCTGACTTTTTAGGGAGTATGTAACTGTCACTGCCACAACCTACAAAGGTTACCCAACCTAGAGGCTGGTTCATGATAACAGACGAGTCTTTGATTGTGTGAATTTACTTATTACAGACTAATTTTAGTGGGAAAAGTACACCTATGATTAGTAAAGCAAGTGTATTTAGATAGGAATGGTTGGACTAGAAGATCCGATGGGTCCCTTCCAACCTGGTTGTTCTGTGATTCTGTGATTCTGTATATGTATATATGTGTGCATATATATATACACACACACACATATATACAAGTATATATATACATATGCATCTGAAAGTTATTACAAACTACTGCTACTTAAGCAACAGGTTGCTTAATGTCTTATAAGCATGCCTGTATTTTTTTTCATTCAAAGCATTACCACTACAGTCCATTAAATCACACCCAGGAATGGGGCCAATTAATGATGGACAAAGCCTCCCTGCAGACATAATTCGCGTCACAGAGTATGAATTTGACCAGGCATCCCTGCTGGTCTGAAGGAGTGCATAGATACATTCGTACAGGGGGACTTCTTGGAGAGAGAAGCTTATTTTGGGAAGAGAGTTAGTTAATTTTATATCTTTAGTGTGGGTATAAATGGTCGTAGGACAACAGTTCCTGGAGCAGCTGTTGCTGCATTCTTCTTTCTTAGTATGTCAGTTTGTAGCTTGCAGCAATTTCTTTGTTCTGCACATTATGGCAATTTCTTTGTTTTATGCTTATCAAGGATGCTCCAGGCTCCTAGTTGCACTTATTGAGGCCAACTTACGCTCCCACTTGTGATTGTCAAGGACGCCCTGGCTTCTCAGGCCATGATCCCAGGCTAGCAGTTCCCAGATTGACAGAAATTTTCTCTGTAAGTATTTTGGCAGTCAACATTTGTCAGTGTTTTCCCCCATTATAATCACGTCACCTTTATGGGTATTCCGACAGAGTATTTCTTCTCTCTGATGTTAAGTTAGCAGCACATAACTCAGAAAATACTTGAAACTGAATCTATACAGCTTTCATTTAATTTTCATTTTATCATATCCATGATGGTGAACATTCCTGTTAAGTCCCCAATTTACAATTCTTGAACATTTAGAGGGTTCGCATTAAGGAAACTAAAAAGCAGAAATTTACCCTTGTAAATTTACCAATTAGGAAGCCATTCACAGTCAAGTATAGGTGCCTTTCCCTACATGCTAAGAGCACATTTCTATGAATCATAGAATCATAGAATCATAGAACAACCAGGTTGGAAGAGACCTACCGGATCATAGAGTCCAATCATTCCCATCAAACACTAAACTATGTCCCTCAGTACCTCATCCACCCATCCCTTAAACACCTCCAGGGAAGGTGACTCAACCACCTCCCTGGGCAGCCTGTTCCAATACCTAATGATCCTTTCTGTCAAAAACTTCCTCCTAATGTCCAGCCTAAATCTCCCCTGGTGGAGCTTGAGGCCATGAAATATCTAGTCAGCTTTCAGCTCCATCATCCATTCAGTATTTATAAGGAAAATGGGAAGAAAAGTTTTGTGGTATATTCACAATAAAGTATCACACAAAATCTCTTCAAATAGTTGTATCATTGAATAATGTTAGCAGTCCTACAGAGAGTCAATAGCACACTAATCTTCCCAGCATGTTTTATCACATATTTTTATTTTAATATAAGTCTGAGGCTGAAATTGGTATTTGTCTCCAATAGGTCACATACTGCACAAACAAACAAAATACAATACCTATAATAAAAGGCTTGTATTCTCCTTCCCCACCCCCCCAAAAAGATTCAAAGGGTTCATAAAGCTGCATAACATGCAATAGTACCATGATATTGACTTTTACATACAGTGTTACCTTTAGCTTCTGTTATTTAGGGTGGGATTGTAATCACTTTTCTCTTTACTTTGCTTCAAATTGTAGTTTGTAGTTGTTTGGCATCCTTTTTTAGCTAATGCCTGTTCACCACAAGGAAAAAGCCATATTTAGTTTATTTCCAACTTAGTAGAAAGGTTCAGATTTTCTATTAGAGTGAGTCCTGAGGAGGGTGACACAGATGGTCAGAGGGCTGAAGCACCTTGCATACAAGGACAGGCTGAGAGAGCTGGGGTTGTTTAGCCTAGAGAAGAGAAGGGTCCAGGGAGACTTTATAGCAAATTTCCAGAACTTAAAGGGGGCCTACAGGGAAGCTGAGGAGGGTCTTTTTATCAGGGAATGTAGCGATAGGATGAAGGGGAATGGTTTCAAAAATGGTTGAAAAAATGTAGATTTACATTAGATATTATGAAGAAATTTTTTAGTATGAGGGTGGTGACACACCAAAACAAGTTTCCTAGAGAAGATGTGGAACACAGGTGTTCAAGGTCAGATTGGATGAGGCTTCAAGCAAAATGATGAGGGAAGGTGTGCTTGCCCATGGCGAGGGGTTTGGAACCAGATGATCCTTAGGGTCCCCTACAACACTAACCATTCTATGATTCTATGATTCTAAAAGGAAACCTTAGTTTAAATGAGTTTAAAAGAAACAAATAAAAAAGGATCAAAACTTTTTCAAGGTGTAATGAGAGGAGAAAATGAGAAATGTATTATTTTGCTAAGCTGAAACTCGAATGAAAAATCTAATTGTGTTATTTATTTTTCAATTTGTAAATATCTTTCATTTAGCGAATTAGCTTAAAATTAATTGAATAATTTATATGCTACTAACATAATGTCCTGTAGTTATATAGCCAAATCTATCCTTAAAATAATGGATAGATTTTAAATTAGAGTCTGAGACAACACAAATTTCAGCAGATGGAGAATGTTATTGTTAATCATCAAAACAATTAACAAGGAGAATGAAATCAATGCCTCAGCACTTATCTTGTAGAGATTTATACATCTTTTGCATTTGTTGTGATGTACCCAAATGACACAATCAAAGACTATGACTTCATTTTTTCAGTAACTGGGAGACTAGTAAATGCAAGAAAAACCTCAAAAAAAAAAAATAGTAGTTCTTTAACTGGCTAGAAACTGGAAATCTGCCTCTACTGGGAATGCCAGTTACATTTTTTTAAATTTGTCCTAAGGCAAAAAGAAAGCCAAAATCTTTTATTTCCCTTGCCTCCATGGTATGGGATTTTGAACTGTCTTTAGAAAAAAAAGTGGTAAAAAAAATGTTTTACTCCAAATTTTCTTGATTGTTCAAAAGCTGTAGTGGACCACAAAGGTTAGAAGCTGGGAACTGATTTTTCTGGAATTAACAGCAAAGTTTTGGACCCCGGCTCTGGGCACTTTATTGCAGGACACCCTGGAGTCAGTCAAACATAAAAGCCTCTCTCCAGGTAGCACAGCAGACAGGGATTTGAGAACAATTATTTGACTGAATAACATTTTCTGGGGGGAAAAAAATAATTTAGCTTATTTTTTCCAGCTGGTAGAAAATGAAATTTCCAATACCATGTAACACTTAATCATGATATCAGTTCATTATTTACTTCAAATATTTCATTTTGGTTCCTTCTAAATAGGATTCAGGATGATGACAGTGATCCCTTCCTAACAAGATACATTTCTCTTTGGGTAAACTACCCCTTATCATCTCCTTTAAAAAAACCAGGAGACTAAAAAATATTGTTCTCACTTTGGCCAAGGTAAATAGGGCCTGTTACGAAAATGCACATTCTAAAATGTCCAATCCAAATTTCAGCTACATAGATACCAAATCTTTACTGTAATCTAGCATAGATTCAGGAATAAATGTCAAGATGAATTCTAGCTACTGAGTGTATTGCAACAACATTTAGGTGATTTCAGCATTACATAATGCTTACAAGTACTGAGATGTTGAAGAAATATTTATTAATCTCTTTAAATCACCTTGTCATTTAGCACACATGTAATCTTGACATTCTTGTATCTTCCAATATTTCTTTTTTACTCTTTGCAAAACCCTAACTGTCCTTCTCTGGAAATTCACACCACCTCAGGATGTCTCTAATGCAACTTCTTGATCAAAGCAGGGTTGCATCTGACAAGGTTGTTCAGAGCTTTTTAAGCTGGATCTTGAAAACCTCCAGGAAAAGAAACTGCACAGACTCTCTGGGCAACATCTACTCCTCCCCAGCTGTTGCTGTGGTGATTTTCATGTGATCCCCCAATTCTGAGGTCAAGTCAGAATGTCAGCTGTTTCAATTTATAATCCCTATCTCTCAACCTCCTTCCATATTAAGAGATTGGTACTGTCTTCCCAAAAAACTCCTCTTAGTTGTTGGAAATGTGTTAATCTCTCCCTGTCATCTCTTCTCCACTTTTCATGAGTCCTCATAGTCAGCAACTCTCCTATCAGATGTTTAACATCAAAAACCTAATAGAAAAGATGTTGTATTAATTTCATCAGCATCACAATAAAACATCTGCTTTCCATAAATCCTTCAGATATTACTGAATTATTGTTCCTTTCAAATATTAGGAATAAGATAAAGCAAACAAGTACATCTTTAAGTTGGTTTTCATGCCTGAACTTGAAAATATGATGCACCAATGAAGAAGAAAGAAATATTTGTGTGTTTGTTTCACTGATGCAAGCATTATTGTCTCTTAGCAGACAGGAGTTTCCTTAGTTACTTTTATCCTGTTACTTTTTTCTTGACTTGCTACTTTTGAGTAAATCTGGAAGTTTATCAAGAATAATTTTTATTTCCTAGTGTCAGACACATTACAAAGTTGATACTGAATCTTTCTTATCTCTTTATGTGCAGTCATTCCTCTTTTCATTATCACATTGCTATACTTATCTGACTTATTTATAGTGCATTCAAGAAATTTATAGACATAGGAAATGGCAAAAGTAATTGGGATCCTGCAGACATCCCACATGGTAGAACTTAAAATGGATGCAGTCTTCTTCCTGTCAAGTAAACTCTTATAATATATACACAATTTCCTTGCAGTCCTTGATTTTATTTAACTTCTCACTTCTGGATGAGTCAATGTGGAAATCTTTGTCAATCAGCCAGTCATTCCATCATTGCTGATGTCCTGCTCTCCAAAAAAAAAAACACACACATCTTCAGGGAGAAAATAATAAATTAAAATAAAAAATTACATAAGTGCATCAGATGATGAGAAAAAGGCAAGATATGGATAAAGTTTAAAATCTGATTAGAAAAAGCCCAGTCTGTGACAGACATAAATTTCATATGTGAGAGTTAGCTTCAGTACATGACCTGGAACCAAATGAGACAGAGAAAATACCACGAACACACAGCAAAATTTGTACGACATCAAAGCTTACAAATGCCTCTAATAACTGTGTGTGGTTTTCTCCTCTTTCCTCTAAGCCACCCCATTACAAATTCCTCACTGTCAATGTTGCTTGTAAATTGAAGACCAATGAAGATAAACTAAGTTTGAGCAGGCTCCTTAAAGGCGACCTCAGGTACTTTGTCAAGTCAGTAGGTCCACAGGCAGGTTTTTCTGTCTTAGAACTAAGCAGATAGAAGGCCATGGCAAAGTAATAATAAGTAACTGTTTCTGTGTTAACTAGAAGTCTAGTTGGAGTTTAATGCTTTAATAAGACTGTAAATAAGTAAAGAAATAAGTAGAAAAGCCACCAATAGCTCTTGTGGTGACACTTGTACAGATGGTTTGAGCAGTGAGGATGGTATATTTATACATATTTATGTGCATATTATCCTGATGTGAAGAATAAAATATTTTCTGCACTTCTCTTTGCCTCTGAGATATTACCTTGCCCAGAGGCAAAGAAGGAAATCAAAGAACATTGCTAGAGGAGCAGCTGAATCTCTCTGAGTAACCTCCCAGCAAGTGACTAAACACAGCAGACAGGTTATTCCCCATGAAGAAGGCCTAGTACTCAATTGTATTAAAGAGGTTCTTTAACATCCTGGTTTGGAGAATGTGGGAAGAGAGCATTAAACTCCACCTTAAACATTCAATACAAATCCCTGGCAGGCAGAGAAAAAGTGGGAGCAGCTGCTCCTAGCAGATTTTCAATCTCAACTCATGCATGGGACTAATCTGGATCTACCAGGGCTGTGGACATATGTTACAAAGAAAGGCATGGTCTAGTCTTTTAATAAATTTATGTAGATGACTTGTTCTACATGGCTAGGACATCTTACCAGCGAACAGTCTGGGATACTTTAAATTACTCTCACAAATGATCAGGAACCTGTTGTGTTAAGAGAAGGGAGTGATTCCAGGACAAATCCTGCTCCAGGTGGCTTGGGAGAGTGTTTCCAATCAGAATTTAGGATATAGTCCTGGCTTCTTTACCAACCACTCTAATTAATAATAAGTAAAAGATAAAAGATGGAGTTTCTGTAGGCAGTATTGAAAGAAGTTAATACGTTTCTCTTAGCCATAGGGATATAGTAACTGTCCAAAATACTGGGCAGAAGAAGGATGTTGCATAGATCAGACAAAATCTGAACTTAAAAGAAAAAGAAAAGAATCATATGAAATTATCATCTTAATGATCCATCTTTCAATAATTTCACCAGACTGCTAAAACTGAACCAGGTTTTTTTTTTGTGATATTTTTGTACAAAAGAATTTTGTCATAAAATGTCATGATAACTTTGTCTATATGTACATGTGTGTTTGAGTCCTTTGAAATTAAGGCTCAGGTTCACAGATCTTAGGCTTGGGAAATCCCTTATTGTTTGCAGGTAACTAGTCATACAAACTCCTGCCTGACAAAGAGATGCAAATTTAGGAAAGTCCTCATGGGGATCTCTTCACTGGGACGAGAATAGAACGTTAAAGTCAGGATTTAGAAGGATGGGCACTGAGAAACCTCTAGTGCTGTCAACGGTTTCCTTTGTCATCCTTTATGGGGATATGTGTGCATATAGAGTAATAAATCCTAAAGGAGTAGATAAACAGTTTAAATTGCTTCTTACTGTAGCTTTTTCCATCACCCCTTAACAGGTGCTCATCAGTATTTTGGACTTATATACAAAACAAAACTAAACATGAGGAAAGGGCTTTACCTGAAAGCAGTTTTATGTAGCTATCCTCAACCAGTAATTTTACTGGCTTGTAATTCCATTTTTGTAGTACTATACATAGCAAATATCTAAAAAGTTGGGTTTCAGTTTATCACTCATTTTTTTATTCAATTAATGAAATTTAACCTCATTTTACAGCAGATTTTCTGATAGTTTTCAAAACATATGTTTGGTAGTCACTAGACAATAACAGTTGTTTAATAACATAATTAGTTAGGCTTTGATTTGCAAGACACATGACTTGAGACTACATGATTTCCAGTATTCCAGTAATTATTTTTAATTTAGGCTATAAAACTTCCCTGTCATATTAATCAGTAAGGCTGGGAAAGAAGCCAAAAACAGTTTAACTTTTTACGATTAAAAGAATATTTTTTCCAAACTCTGTCCAACTCCTATTTTCATAGACCATTTTCTGTGCAGATACTTCAGTGTTAAGTCTGTGAAACCTAATTAGTTCATGTTTAAAATGAAACAGTATCTAGGAAGTAATGTCTAGACCATGTCTTCCATGGACCAGGTGCTTCACAGACACAGTCGGAGAAAGTTTAAAAGGCTCCAGTTCCATTGCAGCAGAATGAGGGACTCGGTAAAGCAAGGCCTTTTAAACATCCAGCTTTGAAAGAGTCAGTTGAATTCAGCAAGCATCAACAAAACCAAGATTTGTAGCATTTCATGTCCTGCTTATAAAAGTGCGTTTGAATATCTTTCTCAGCTAAGGAGCATTCCCTTACATTTATTGCACGCACCTACTTCACCAATGTTTGCTGCTCTTAATCTTATTGCACCTCAGCTTTGGTTTCCCTCAGTTAAATAATAATCAAAATCCCCACAACTACTTTTTATTATTATTTGCATGAATAGCATCTATTTTTCAGGAAATACTAAAAACCAAGGACTGAACTTTTGGTTTTAAGTGAGCAGCTCCTCAAGTGTACAGATGACAGACTTTTCCTTCAACTCATTCAAACACAGCATTCAGAGAGGCTATTTCTTCTGTGCAAGAGAAATTTGATGTGTTGAGATGAGAATTTTTATGTCAGCTAACACTATTTGTTTTAAACAACCCACAGGAAGCAACTGCTCTGGATTTAGCTCAGAACAGTTCAATTTACTTTGTGAGGTTTTCAGCACTTAAAGAATGTAAAAGGAGAGTCTAATTCCTTGCACAGGAAGAAAGCACCACTTCTGATGCATACTGATTTGTCAAATTTGTAAAAATATAATCCTAAATACATTTTAAGGTAAACAACTATTTTTTTGGTGCTAAACATAGAGAAAACAATAAGTGGTTATTTGCACAGGTATGGATCCTGATAAAAAGCCAGGTAAAGTCAATTGATTCACATGGAGCAAATCTGAAAATTGAGCAGAATTCTACCCACAAATGCATCATTTCCATCCATTCCCACACTGCTCAGCTGCAATTTTTCTGAGCCCACTGCACAAGAAGAGGAAAGTGTTACTTACTAATGAAAAGTTTAAGCAAGTTGATTTGATGTACTGACACTCCCTCATTCACTCACAAACTAACTCTCACTCACTCACAAGCAGCATACATGTACTCCCAGGCTGTTTGCCTGTAGATAACAGCAGACAAATGCAGTTAAGATGCCTCCGGGCCTTTTTTTGAGTGGTAATGAAGAACTAGTGTTTGGATAGATCTTTAATTTCCTTTAGGAATTGTTTGCTGTGATAAGGTCTCCCTTAAAAGGAGGCCTTATGAGGAAGGGCTGAGAGAACTGGGGTTGTTTAGCCTGGAGAAGAGGAGGCTGAGGGGAGATCTCATTGCTCTCTACAACTACCTGAAAGGAGGTTGTGGAGAGGAGGGAGCTGGCCTCTTCTCCCAAGTGACAGGGGACAGGACAAGAGGGAATGGCCTCAAGCTCCGCCAGAGAAGATTTAGGTTGGACATTAGGAGGAAGTTCTTCACACAGAGGGTCATTGGGCATTGGAACAGGCTGCCCAGGGAGGTGGTTGATTCACCTTCCCTGGAGGTGTTTAAGGCATGGGTGGATGAGGTGCCGAGGGGCATGGTTTAGTGTTCAATAGGAACGGTTGGACCAGATGATCCAGTGGGTCTTTTCCAACCTGGTTGTTCTATGATTCTATGAAAAATTTTGCTTAGTCTATAAATCTTAGAAGATATTGCGGCATATTGTCTGCTTTCCCTTGTTAGAAATACATGTTTAAAATGTTGGCTCACAATTAATTTTCATATTGGTCTAGAGGGAAAGAGAAACAGTAAATGGGACATGTTGCAACCTTGTCACCGTCCTCCTGGTATGAGAGTACTAGGATTCCTGTTGGTAAGACATCTGTGCTAGGGTTTTATTGCAATGCAAGCTGTGTGACCTCAACTTAAACATCATTCTACTCAATCTTACTGCTGGGAATAGGGTGTTGACAATAGGGTCCTGGGGGCAAGGCCCCTCTGTGTCAACACAGGCCATTCTTTCCACCTTTATTCTGCTTGTTTTTCTGGTGTTTTCACACATGTTCCTAATTCCATTCATACTTCATATTAAACTTAATATTTGTCTCAGAAACCTCTCCATCTTTACATGACTTATAAAATGGGAAAGTTTTCTATAGATTAAAGTTCACTGAAATACTAGCCAACACCTAAAATGAGGAGACCGATGATGGCTAGAAGAACATTCCTTATTCTACCTATCTTGCAATAAGTCTACTTATTTTATTTTATTTTATTTTATTTTATTTTATTTTTTATTTATATCTTTCTGAAACCTACTTTTCCATTCAAATTGAATTTAACATATATCTTATTTATTTAAGTTTAATTTCCCATATTACTGTTTTATTTTTGAATTCACACTAAGACCTAACCCTTTGCAGTCTAAAGCATAGATTTATACCTGACTTTTCATCAGCAAAAATACTATGCATTTCTAACTACAGCTTCTTTTCCATTAATTATTAACAACTTAGGGTCAACACTACCAAAATGCATGTAATCTGTTGTCAAGTGCTTTGGCTTTGATGAGGATGACAGGGTACACCAAATCTCTTGAGGAATTTGCATGCTAAAGCACAGTACTGATACAGGTCTTGATGATGATCAGCATCAGAAAACTTTACTGAATCATGTAAGCTGGTAGTCCAAGACATATTACATACACCAAAATCGTTCTTCTCTGTAACAGAAACTTGAAAAATCTCTATTAGGCAGACTTTGAGCATGGTATTTTTCATTATATGATTCTGTCTTGCTTCCCTCAACTTCGGGTAGACAAACTGTCTTTAACTTATCCTCTTTAATTTTTGCAAGGTGACAAAAGCCTTCATAGCTGACTTGTCTCCACTTTTTCCCAGTTTAGATAGTACCTGCCAATCTCTTACTATAATTGCTGAGAAGAATTGAGCAAAAGTTCTTGAATTTATACACAGAAATTTTCAAAATTTTTTTTGCAATGAAGAGCTTTATGTTATTAAGAATTGCAAAATTATTGCTGTACATGTTCCCTTATGTAGCACATTTTAAATGGGGCAAAATATTTTAATAGTCCAAGAAAAAAAACATATTTTATAACTTACAACTGGATATATAACTGTAATTTTTTCCAAAATATATGCATGAGTAATTTTCAGCTCCATTTAACTAATATGTTTTGGAAAGTCTTTGCAATAGCAAAGGCAATAAATCACAGGTAAGGTTGGAAATAATGTGCAAGTGTGGTTAAGAGTAACCTTTCTTTTCATTTGGAACAAGTATTTCTTGTATAGATAGCCTCAGCATTATTTTATTGTGGAATGTGACAGAGTTATCACCAGTGTAAAAATGCAAACTATGTCATGAAATAAAAATGTCCAAACATAATAAACTACTCACAATGTATTTGGTAATGGAAAAAGAAGCATATCCATTCTTGAACTGGCTAGAAGACCCTCTGGGAACAGATTATCAGCAGCTCCACAGGTGGATACATAAACAGTGTTGTCCTGAGTGGAATTCTACTAAACATGGGATGAAAGGTAGCAGAAGTCACCGAGAAGAAGCAGCACTTAGCTGGTATTTCCCAGTGCAAATCAGAGTAGTCTATGGTCTGTTAAAGTCTCAGAATCCACAAGGCCTCTGGGCATGCAAGAGCACACTGCCTTCAGCCTGTCTTCCACATATCTACAGTGCAAAGTACATCACACCTTTCCTTTGATGCTATCTAGACACAGATCAGCTGTGCAGAGGTCTAGGGACTTGTCTCTAGACTTTTTGAAGTCAGCAGGAACAAGTCTGGTTCCTAAAACTGAACACAGAACAGCAAATGTAACTTTGCAAATAATTGATGAGACCCACCAAAAGAACCTTAAAGGTGCCACTTGTAACTATCTGCTCCTAACAGGGAAAGTTTTCACATCAGAAGCATATGGCTAAGGTTTCAAATCTGCAAATAAAAGTCCTGAACCCAGAGCCATCCCACTTAAGATATATAACTCAATGGAACCAGCTCGGGAAATGAGCATCCCAAATTCTCCATTATGACCAATATCTATAGCTAATCACTTCCATGGAGCAATTCAGCACACCTGAAAACTTAATCTCCCAGCATCAGGCTTCCTGGAAGATAAGTGATTTTTACAATTGACCATAGAAAAAAAAAAATTAACCCTGTTCCAGAAAGAGGGAACAGAACCCCTACTCTGCTCCCTCTATAGTGTATTTATAAACTTTCACTGAGAAATACGCCCTCTTTCTCATTTTTCCAGGCTTGTGATTTTTTTCACTTGTGACTACTCAGAAGATTAGTTTCAAGAGGTAGAATGATGCTTATTTTTGCTCTGGATACAGTAGGTTTTGTTATTAGGATATACTTCTGGGACTTGATACAGTAAACCCTGGAAACCATTTCTAGGTACGTTAAGGACAAGAAAATCATCAGGAGTAGTAATCCTTTAGAGGGGGACTTCTCCACCAAAGAGAAGTCATATTTCACCAACTTGATAAACTTCTAAGATCAAATGACTGGCCTGGTAGGTGAGGGGAGAGCCGTGGAATTTGTTTACCTGGACTTCAATAAGGCCTCTGACACTGTTTCCCATAAGACTGTCATAGAGAATCTATTGAAGCATGGGTTGGATAAGCAAGCAGTGATGGGAACTGAAATGTGACTGAATGGCTGGACCCAGAGGATGGTGATCAGCAGTGCGAAGTCTAGTTGGAGGCCAGTCACTAGCAGTGTGCCCCAGGGATCTCTACTGGGTCCACTCCTGCTTAACACAATGGGGCATGTTTAATAATATAATTTAATAACATAATTTAATCGATGAGTTGTCATACAAAAAACTGATTGGTAAAAGGGATTGTTACTGTTAATGCTGAGCAGCATTTGAGGCTTTTCTGGCAACTGCTGCAGAGTCCACTGGGGAAGTAGCAGCAGTACCTTAGGCAGGGAGAAGGCACCCACCTTTGCAGAATAGGTTGTTCTTGCTGTTCACAGGTCAACTACTGCAAACAGGACATATATCCTAAGGAGTAGACTATTCTTATCAGTAAGTATTCATACATAGGACTGAGACCACATCTGCAATTAGCTAACTTAGCTAATGGACTGCCAAAAGGTGTCACCATTCAACTCAGTTCTATGGCCAAATATTGCTCAGTGTTCTCAAGAGAAAGTCTATGAGCTTAAATAAAAGTCGTATGTATTAGTTGTGAAGTTTACTCCTCTGCGTTTGTCAGCAACATTTTTATCATCGAGTGCCGTGTAACTGCCTCACAGAATTTGTATATCTGCAAATATTGTCCGTATATACTTTTTTCAATGTTTGAAAGGCTGTGCTGATATATTCTGTTTTCAGATGTTATAACAAAAAAAATGAAAAAAATGGATGAGAAGTATAATATTATACTTTACACGATTTGTAGTTTCGAAGTGAAAGCATACAGTCATCTTACTTCACTTTAAAAGCCAAACATTATTATTCATGGAAAGGTGGAATTGAAATTACAGGAAACTGAAGTCCAGATAGTAAAAGAAATATTACACACACACACAGGCAATGCGCTATTTATTACTTGTTAAATTGCCCCATTGACATGACTTTTTCTGACCTTGAAATATCACACTGAAGATAAAAGAGTAGTTCTCCCTCAAAGCTTGTTGGCTTTTGCATTTTATGTGGAAACTGACAAGATATCTGGGATATCTGGCTATTATAAGTGTATCTATTGCAACTCCTTGTCACAAACATTCAGCATAATCTTCAGATAAGTAATGCGTGAAAGAAAGGTCAAGTAAATTAAACAATATTTGAACAAGCATAGACTACAGATTGATTAAAAATTCAGTTTCCAAGATGAGAAAAATACATGAGGATTAAAGAATTATAAAGTAGGTGTGTAAGTTATTTGTCACTCCTGCATTTAACAGAGGATTTAAGATCCAAAAGGAAAAGTCACTATTAGCTAGAACATAGAACTACACATGTTTTCATGTAGCAATGGGAGATCAGGCTAGTATGTATCACAAAGCCGGTTTGTTCCTAAAAAAACCCAAACCAAGCAAACAGAAACACCCCCAAAACTCCCCAAATGACCTCCCTCTCCAAATACTAAAATTTACCTCTTTTTTTAATGCCTCAGCTATAATTGATTGTTGAGCTCCACCTCATCCGATTTTTAATCCATATGGTATTATCCACCTTAGTATTTCCAAATTAGCTATTTATTCCAGTGTGAATAAATTAAGTGAGTAAGAATTAGATCCACAATGTTAAGTATTTTGGCGCTCTTTAATGAAATAAAATTATGGAAATATTTTGCAACTAATAATTCGTTTTATTACCATGGATGATGGATGACGGTTGTTGATAATTTCTTTTTTTTTTTCTTTCCACACAGTAGGCAGTGAAATCCAAGAAAAGTAGCAGAGTCTTGAGGAGCATTTGGCTGGTTCCCCCGTGTTACTCCCCTCTAAAAGCAAAATCAACATTGAGAACTTAAATATAGTGTATGGCAACCACTGGGATGGAGCCAAGGCAAATGTTCTAGGCATATTGCCTAGATATATTCAGATTATGAGAAGGTAGTGTCAACTTCACTGAGTGTTTAGTCAGATGCTTATAGTAGGTTAACAATTTACTCAAATGTAGCAGACACAGAAATAGTACGTTTTTTAACTATTAAAGCTATCAACAAAAATATTGTTTCATGACAAAACTAAAAAGTTCAAAAGTACTCACTCAAATTCCTGCAGTATTACTACTACAGGTTAAAGCTTCAGTCCAACCTCTCTCTCAGTGTAATAAGGATCTTATATGTGTATGGATACTTATTTATATCTGGGGAGAGGGGGAGAGGGAGACAGGGTCTGTATACATGCATACATGTGCCTGCATATAAAATAAAAGGTAGATATAACATAGCACCGGACATTTAAAAAATGGGGACACTGTGCTATTGATTTGAAACTCTGAATCTTGCATATAAATATCTTTGGTACCAGAAGAGAGACAATATTTTATTCTGGACCAAAAAGACATAAAAGATAATGCCAGTAACAAGACAATTTATTTAAATGCATACTGTATGCATTCTCTCCTACAAAGGAATTACCACCTCTTTTTTTTTAATAAGGAAAATATTTGAAAATAGTAGTGGAAAGTAGTTTGCAAATGATATTTTGATATTTTAGAAGTTTTTTTCACAGTGAGAATGAAAGGTATTAAAGGCATTAATTATCCTCAGATTAAGATATGGATTTATAAAGGATACAAAATTCAGCTTAGTGAGAAAATGCAAAGAAAATGTGATTGTTGGATATGTATCTTAAATAACTTTTTTCTGCTACCTTACTTATTATTCTAACTTACAAGAACTGTGATTATTTTCTAATATGAAATTGGTATATTGTTATTCATAAAGTGAATTATTTGGCTTCACTTAAATCCTTGAGAATTTTATTTCTGACTTGAATAAGGTCGTCTCTTCACCTTTGACTTTTCTAACTAAGATACATCTGACCTACAGAGTTACAAGAAGAACTCTTGTCACTTAGCTGGTATGTTAATATGTCAATAATGAACTGAATGTGAGAGAGGTATTTTTCTCTTATCTCCTCTATAACATTCAAAAAGAATTAGTTCATCATTCTACATTTAATGAACCACATGAGTAACCTTCTTCTCTTACCGTGCTCTGCTGGCACCCCTGAGTTTTGTAGGTTTCTTGGATCTAAGAGGTGATAAGATAAAAATAAATTTTTGGATACTATCACAACGATGAATGAGTTCAGAATCACTGGTTACCTGATTTTGCATGAAGTAGGAATATTAGCATATTCCTTATAGCAATAGTAAAAGGCTTTGGAAATGGTAAGCATGAATTTGTCATTTCACTTTTATCCATAAACACCTCAGCTTGAAGCATTTTGTAAACACATCATTGTTCAAATCTCACTAACTGAGATTTGGTTTCACATCTCACATAAATGACTGAGCCTCAGAGCCTCAAAATGCTTGCTTTGTGGCAGAAGAGGATCAGCTTGCTCTTTGATTATGCTTCAACCTGCAACATACATACATCAGAGTATTTATACACACATATATGCACGCACATTAACTTGTTTATAAGCAAATACTTCTTATAGCATGAATATTTCCACTCTCCAAGCCCAGTGTTCCCAGCTATACCTCAGAGTCCAGTCACAGATCCAGTTCCTGCAGTAGCATCTTCAACATACTGAAGCTCTCAGTACAGCCACACCAGGTAATGCACCATCTGAAAATTCAAAGTTCAGTATATGCATCTTGCACACCTGATGGCACAGTCCCCTCCTGTCCATATAGATTTATAAATATCTTTCAAATAAGTGCATGGCAATCAAATCTGCTGTTACTTGTAATGTCCCACTATTCAAGACATAAACCAGGGGAAAGACTGAAGTAGAAAGAGACTAAATTGCACCATAACATTAATGGCGTGCCCAGCAGGTCCAGGGAGGTTATTCTCCCTCTGTACTAGGCACTGGTGAGACTGCTTCTTGAATCCTGTGTTCAGTTCTGGGCCCCTCACCACAAGAAGGATGTTGAGGTTCTGGAGCGAGCCCAGAGAAGAACAACAAAGCTGGTGAAGGGGCTGGAGAACAGGCCTTATGAGGAATGGCTGAGAGAGCTGGGGTCGTTTAGCCTGGAGAAGAGGTTGAGGGGAGACCTCATTGCTCTCTATAACTACCTGAAAAGAGGTCTGTGGAGAGGAGGGAGCTGGACTCTTCTCACAAATGCCAGGGGACAGGACGAGAGGCAATGGCCTCAAGATCCACCAAGGGACGTTCAGGCTGAACATTAGGAAATTTTTTTTCACGGAAAGTGTCATTGGGCACTGGAAGAGGGTGCCCAGGGAGGTGGTTGATTCACATTTCCTGGTGGTGTTTAAGGGACAGGTGGACTAGGTGCTGAGGGGCATTGTTTAGTGTTTGATAGGAATGGCTGGACTCGATGATCTGGTGAGTCTCTTCCAATCTGGTGATTCTATGATTCTATGATTCAATTAAGGAACAGATTTGTTCACTTCCTCTCTGACTTGTTGCACAAGTAGAATTATGGCTCTGCTGGGACATATCTGTGGGTGCTCTTTGCTGCTAATCAGTACATGCCTAGCAAGACTAGTTAAACGCAATTTTAGGAGATCCACAATGCGAGAGTAGGTGGTCTCTGAAACACCTACACACCAGTCAGCACGTTCACAATGCAAGTATATACCCAAGGGCTATCAATGGAACTAACTGAGCATGCAAAATGTAGATGACCTGGACATAGACAGCTGTCATTTGTCCTGCTACTGTTTTGAGTGGACTGCTTGGCACCCAGAAATCCCAGAGAAAATGGTTAAAGCTGATAGGAGAGCAGGAGGTGAGACATAAAAGCAATCAGCTACTGCCAAAAGCAGCAACACTAGCAGGTGCATATTCCCTCATCTGTTCCTAATGCAACCTGGATGAGCTCATTGTAAAGTTATAGACATGACTCACTATGAAGCTGTAGGACAGTAATTACCGTACAATACAAAATCTTGTATTCAGTCATTGTCTCAGGCTTCTGTGGTTCTCACTACAAAGTGAAAAAGTAGTTAAAAGTTAAAGTAGATATTAGAAACATTATCATTAATTCTCTTTTGTGGCAAAAAATACTACATAGAATTTACCTAGAGCTCTTCATGGCTGTCTAAGGGAAGAATTTGGCCAATTATGTCTCTCACAAGTATTTTTCTTATGTGTTCCATGCTTATTGTTTCACCTTTTCTGATTGATTTTATAATTTCATTTAGTGTTCACCCCTAGACAGGTCTTAGTAACAACCTCCTGGCACAGTATGGCCATAAAATATTGCTCAGAATTTGTTTTGTTAGATTAAATTTTAAGGTCACTATAATGCTTCCTATTGTCTTTATTAGAAGGAGAAATGGAATGGCAAACCTGTAACATGCAAGCATACATGACTCCAGTATTTATGCAGATATTAAAGTATTTTCCAAATATATGACATATTGAAATGTAACAGAACACACTAAATTATGGTAACATACTAAAAGACATAGTATGTATTTTTTTAAAACATTCAAATTGCATCTTTGTCTCAATAGGCTGCAAACAGGTGTTCTTCAGAATTTCTAAATCTGCCTGATGGGAATTCCATTACCTGCACCAGCTGTACAGGTGACCTCTTTGACTTCTGTTTGCCACGGTCTGAATATATGAGGCAGTGCTGGCATGCTTTTAAAATAAAGTGTATGCAAATATGGACATATTTGACATGTTGCTGTAGCACCTATTTAAAATGTGTGGTATCTAGTTTAACCCTTGAACCCATAATTATAAAGTGTTCCAAACTGTCTATCCAATCAAATGTTTTTATGTCTCTCTCTTAGTTAATCAACCTTACTTTTTTCCTTAATCAGAAACAATCAAGGTTTCTTCTCATGTATAATTGTATTTTTTTGTTTCACTTAACTATGGAAAATTATTTCTGCGCTCCTAAGGCTGAATTTTCCAGGCACTGAATATCCACTTTCCACCCTAGGTGGCAAATGGTTAGGAAGATCTTGAAAGCCTTCCATATTACAAGCCTTATTATACAAGAAATAAGATATATTTCTTTTTTTGATACAATCAAAGCACATGAAATATTCCTTCAGTTTCTCTCTCATTTATTTCAAAATACCAAAGTGAACACATCCATTACATATCATTAAAAAGATGCACTAAACCCCATATTGAAAAATGTCCAGTAGTTGTGTTGATTTATAGTTATTTTCAAACTGAGAGTGACCATACACTTGCAACATTCAAGCTGTTGTACAAATGACAAAATGTTTCTTTCCTAGGAGTATGAATAACTTGCATAAGACAACAGACCTAATTTTAAGAAATAATATACCTAAATCGAGGTAATTTCCTTGTGCTTCAGTTGCTCACATGAGCTTGGTGTTGAATGAGGTTATATGGACCCAGTGAGGTTATGGTTGATAAGTCCCATAAAGGTTAACGAAAATGTGTGCCTCAGCAAATGGACCGGCCCATGGGAAAACATTCTCTTCCTCCACTTGAAGCTGGTCTGTGAAAGGGTTTCTGAAAATTAAGCAAGCTACAGGAATAAGGGGAGAAAACTTCTTTAGTTATTTGAATTACACCTGTAATCTTTTTCCATATCCAGTAATTAGTGTATCTGTGCTCAAAATTTTATCTGAAAGTAAAACACATTTTAAATATAAAGCCAAGAATTTCATCAAAACCATAACTGTGTAATCCAAGAGATGTTATTTGGTTTAAATTTAACTATTGCAGAAGCAGAAAGGCTGTTTTTCTGTTGGGAAAGGTATCTCTAATAACACTACTAACAATAACAATAAAAATAATGGTTTTATATACTCAGTTTCTACCCCTTCTCCTAGCACTACCCCTTCTCCTTGCTGTTGCAGGTCCAGAGGTCAGGAGTTTCAGCCTAGTGGCAGTGGTGAATGTTATAATGAGTGTCAGTATCTGCAGTCTTTCACCAGGAGGAATATGATGTTCATGTCAACAGTGTCTTCTTCTTCCAATAAACCTAGGGACATTTTTATATGTTTGCTAACACATTTTTACACTTTATTCTTTCACCACCAATCTGAAGATCTACAATATAGCTAAATTTACTGTATAACAATGCCTTTTACCTATATTAGATACTATTTATTTGTTGCCTTTGTTATCCCTAAAAGCAATTTTGTCCAGCTCCAGGTCTTCCTTTCTTTAGCTGACCATTAGTAAACTGCTTATAATCCTAGGGTCTCCAGTATCAACCTGTCCTCATCTCTTAATATCTCATGTGTGTCCTCTGTGCTGCATCCTGCATCTCCAGTTCTCAACAACACGGCTGTTCTACTAGTCTGATATTTCTGTATACTACATCTTTATGGCAAAAACATATCATTCTACAGAGAAAAACTGCTTATTATAGTTATCTCAATAAAACTATGATCATACTTTACGAAGATAAAGGAAAGTAGAACAAATTAGTCACAGCCAGCTAGTCACTAGGAAAATTCCTGTTAAAGCTAACCCAAGTAAAAGTAAAAATCCCTGACAAACCTCTGTCCTGGACCCTGCAAACTCAGTGCAAAACCTGTGTCCAGATACTAGAAACGTCAATACTGAATTGAAAGCCTACAAAGTCACAGAGTTGAGCATGTTTTGTAACTACAAACATACCTCATGAAAGCCCACTAGAGCTTATTTTCATTTTGTGCCATGGCAGTTGCCTCAGATCATTCTGCATTGTATCAAATTCCCCTGCTGAATTACTGTCTGGCAGAACTTTCATGCTCTGGATTCTAACAGAGCTCTTCTGATCAGTGTGCAAAATGCATCCTGACCCAACACACCTCATTGCTGCCTGGAGTCCTCCTCTATCTCCAGTATGCTGTATGTGAGAGACTGCGGCTGCACCAGGTGGGACTAGAAATTTGCACACAGTAAAGCGAAGACAGGTACTGTAGGCAACTTTAGGATAGAATTTAAAAGGAACAGATGCAAGGCAGAAATAGGATAGAATTAGGGATTAAGCAGGTTTTAGGTATGGGATACTGGGAAGAGTTGGAGGTAAAAAAGATTCTGCGCTTTGAGAAAAGGAAAAGACTTGATCAGCAACAAAGCAACTTGGTGTTATATACCTGGAAGAGAACTCATAAATACAGCATTAGCAGCATGTTTTCCTTCAGCTTCACAAACTATATCACTGTGAGAAGCACAGGGTTAATTTACATACCAGATGGCCAATAATCTTCATGAAGAGGCTAGATGAAATGTCAGATTTATTTTCTACTAACTACAACAAATTCTACAGACCTACCCAAGACCTGAAACATAATACATTTCCCCTGGCTAACACTAACCATCTCTTTATATTTCTCAGCACTGGTGAATTTAAAAACTGTATTTACTTTCAATCTTAAAACTGTCTGGCAGTAATAACTCTAATGTGAATTTACAAGGATCGAGTAACTACTTATGGAAAGTGTTCTACAGGTATTGCAGAAACCGTTCATAGTTTACAATGATCTAACAAATGCAACAAGAGGCTATGCCAGCACATCATAAAAATGAAGTAAAAACTTAAGATTGCTACCATGAATTTGAACTGTTGATATCAAATCAGTCTTTAGCCATCTAGAAAAGTGATTGTAACATTTTTATTATAAAGTCAAGATATAGCAAAAGTTTTGCGGAGTTTGATATCTAAAAGTGAAAACCATAATTCTTGAACTTACTTTGAAAAATATTTTTATTTTTCTGTCAAAAAATCAGCTGAAATGTGCAAGGATTTATCTGCCTTTAAAAGCAACTTTGAGCATCAGCAGTAATCCCTTCTTAGATGAAGAATGCTGAAGCTACCTGTAAACCAAATTGCATTTCCCACTTAGGACAAGGCAACTCAATATAATGGAACCCAGGTGTTAGACTAATTTCTAATTTAACCATAAACAAAGAAAAGAGAAATATTAATCCTCAATGCAAGTTGTTGTGGTATTACAGAATCCATCATAATGAAGAAATGACCCCTCTTTGCACAAAGGTCAACTGTACAAATGGTACTGCATTGACAAAAATGTTAATGAGTTTGTGTGGCAGCAGGTAAGCAAGAGCTGGCAAAAGGAAGCTGTTGTGATAGGCAGATAATTACAATGGAAGTCATGTCTTTGGTAATGACTAGGATTCACATCACATATCTTTTCAGTCACAGTACAATTTCACTAGCATTGTTTATGATAATCTATGGGATTATTTGACAGCAAGGTGACACTTCGACTTTGGAACAAATTTATTTCATAGGCAGCACAATTACTGAAAATGTGATGTACAATTAGATACCTCTCTGCTGTATAATTTTGATTTTAGAAAACATACAAACATAAGGTGCATTTTTCATTAGTGTGTGAAGTTCTTTGGTTCTCAGTTTGGGTTTTGTCATGCTAAACATTTTGATCTTACTAATGTGTAGAAGTTGGGAGAAATTTAATAGCTGTGAGTTTTTAACCATTCAACTGCAGGATTAAAAAAGAAAAGGGAAAAATCATGTATTTGAAATATATTATTGTCTTAAAGAGACAGAATATTAGTTTCCAGGCAAAACTAATATCATGGTTTAGGCCCAGCCAACACCTAAGTACTCCACAGCTGATTACTCACTCCTTCTCCACTAGGAGGATGAGGAAGAAAATCAAATTAAAAAGCAAAACTCATGGGTTGGGATACAGGCAATTTAACAGAACAGCAAAGGGAGAGGGAAAAAAAAAAAAGCAACAAGAACAAGAATACACAAAGCGAATAATATACAGTTCTATTTCTCATCATCTGGAAAACAATACACAGCCTATTCACAAGTAGCATTCTCCCACCTCTCAGCCAACTCCCCCAGTTTATATGCTCAGTACAGTGTCATAAGTATCAAATACTCTCTTGGCCAACCTAGGTCAGCTGTCCTGGCTGTGTCCTCTCCCAAATTCTTGTGTATTGATACGGCATAAAGAAACTGTAGTGGTTATGTCATATTGTGACAGGGCTATGTAGCAACTAAGTAACACCATACAAGTTAATTCAGCAAGTAATACATGGCGCAATTTCTCACCACCTGGAAACCAACACTCAGCCCATTCCCAAGCAGTGATACCCCCAACCTCCTGGCCATCTTCCTCAGTTTATACTATAAAATACACTGATCATGGCATCATATGTTATCAAATACCCTCTTGTCCACCCTGCACTCCCCATCCTCTCATTGACCGGCCAATATGAGAGGCTGAAGAAAATTAACTCTCTCCCAGCCAAATCTAGGATGGCTAATCTGTTATAAACCTTACTACATAACAACAACTTGGCAATATGCTTTCTTAAAGGCAGTTTCCTGACAGTAGATACATGTTACATCACATTCTAGGCCAAATCCCCAGCTAATCTATCTATCTCAATCTCATCGTTTCACATGAAGTATCAAATCTATGCCACACATTCTTCCTTTTGTGGAAAGAATGTGAAATAACAGGGAAAGGACAAGACTGACAGCAAACATGGTGAATAGCTCCCAAAGTTCCACCACATCCTTGGCCCATGACACCCAGCAATGTCTTACAGTGAGTATTTTACTGGAAGACTAGAGACTTGAGCACCCCGCCAGCACTAAGTCTCCTACATTCACAAGTGATAAAAGATGTACTTGGGCAATCAGACAGCTGTTTTTAAGAAAATATTTTCCTATTGAAATTCTTCAAGAAATTTTTTTGTGCGAGCAAACTTTGGCTCCTGGGATCCCCATCAACATTGTCTCCTTGTATCTCATGTTCATGTTTCTTTGCCTGAACTTGTAAGACTCGTTACCTTAAAGCACACTGTTACTTAGCTGACTTTAACATCCCCCTCACCTAAAATTTCTTTTGTTTCATCAAGATACATCTTCACAAATACAGTATTATTAATATTAATTTTATGGAAAAGTGAAACAAAGGAGAATATAAGAAGGGGTATGAATTTATTAGAAGCAAACCCTCATTTATAAGACAAAATACTTTATAAAAATACATTGCCTTACTGTTATCACGACTTTTATCATTCTAGTGATTTTTTTCCCCCTTGATTTAGGTTAATAATCTGAAGTTTATGTACCTGCCTTCTTTGTAACCCTGAAACTATGTGAAATGTTCTTTATTTTAAGATCTGGGATCTAAGCATTAATCAAAGAACAGTGTTAAGGAACAGTACTCCCCATCGTTCCTTCCACTGAACTTAGGTGTAAACTTGTATATAGAAATTGCATTAGAAAAGTTGGCTTTTCATGATGTGGAAAATACAATTTGCTATCAGTATCCTATTATTTCTGCTTCTGCTTAGTAATTTGTGATTTGAATGAACAAACCCAAAGGCTTAAATGGGATGAAAATGCTGTTAAGATTTGTTGGAGAAGTCACATTTTCTCTCTCCAAGGAGACAAGTTGCAATCATAATTATCTCACATTTGCAGAGTGGTTTTCATGCCAAAGGACCCTCAAAATGCTTTAAAAACTTGACGAATTACAGGAATCTTAGTATTCACCATTGAATTTCAGTAGCCTCTGTTGTGAAAGGTTTTTAACAACATATAGTAAAGTCTAGATCAGTTTAGGACATGACTATTCTAAAGCAGAAAGAACCTCAGCAAGCAGACAATAACACTTCAAATGGAAATGTAAAGAGACCACTGAGGTTAACAGGTTCCTTATCATGTGTGGCACATGAATTTAAATACCTTCTTTTTGTGTTTTGAGAGGACCATACATCCAACAACTCATTAAGCAAGGCCAAGTGCACTTGATATACTTGGAGCACTGTTCTTCAAGGTGCTGAGTACTGTGATTCACAAGACAACAAATGGTAAATCTGCAAGAATGACATGATTAAATGTAAGTAAGTGCCTAAGTGTTTACTGATCAGAACTTCTAGAGCTGTATAGAAGAGTCTGTGCCCCTGAGAGCCCAACACGCACATCTTGAAAGCAGGTTGCTCAAACAGAAGCAGGGGGAGTCACCGGTATTTTTCACTGGCACAGTTTACAAGGACAGAAATAGGTCATTCTCTTCTAAATTCTTCCTCTCACTCATTCCATGAGAATTTGCTCTATGAGGCTACAGTTGAAGAGGATAAGGGTTCTAAAAAAAAACCCCAGGTCACTAAAAATGTTCTACACAGTTGTTAACCTAACTGTAGAGATATTCATTTCTATAGTGTTGCACTGAAGGTTGCATAAGAATGACTAGTTTAAAGAGGTATCTCAGATGAAGGCAAGTGATAGCTGCTACAGCCACAGCTGCTGAAGGTGCATGGTATGGAGAGAGCAGGCAGCATTCTGATGAGACTTTCAGGGGATAAGGAGCATGTCTGAGGGTATCAAAGAAGTAAGATGGAGAGTCACCATGGGGAAGGATGATTTTGAATAGGAAAATCTATTATCCTTATATTTTCCTAAAGTTGACTCACAGGAGTCTTGGCCACTCTCGAACAACCTCAGACAACCTGATTCTAGGACCACATCTGCTGGTTTTTATGCCAGCATTTGGATTAGAATTAAGTTCCTCATGTTAAAAATGTCATGATATATAATACTTACATGTCTCAAAAAGCATCAACACAGGCCTGCATGGCAAGACAAAAGCAACCTAAACTTATATTACTGATTTGTAATACTTTCTAAAGTCAAATCTATATGAAATATAAAAGGAAGTGTTGACAATTACTTTTTTCCGAGGTTAAGACACACTCTTTGAGACTGTAGCAGTGCACATGCAGTTGGTGCATCACTTCGTGGTGATATTTGCAGTGTGCAAGTTACATGCCTGGCCCCACTGAGAGATGTAAGTGGATTTCTAGAAAATGTCTTCAGATAAGTCCATTATCTACCAAAGACAGGCAATCAAAAAGGATTGTGAACAGTATGATTTCTAAAAACCTACCTTCATCAGAGACTCAGATAATCAAGATACATTGACTGAACCCAGGAAGGCCTCCTGAACCCCTATGCCTGAAACACAGAATATTTCTTCTTTTCTAAGCAAAAGTCTGAGGCAGTTGAAAACCAGACTTCCCACCTCTTGGGAAGTGTCCTATCCGACTATTGGTACTCTGAAGTTGAACAAGGGACCACCCCTGGTATCTTTTTTTGCATGAAGTAAACTTAAAGGAATCAGAAAGAACTGAAATAGTAACCAGTCCCATTCAGTTAGTGGCTAGTGGACAAATTCACTCAATTGGAGACATCCAAAGAGCAGAGGGAGAAGGCTGTTATGTTAGAGCTGGCTTTTTAAGTCTGCTCTTATCCAATAGTCAGAAAAAAAGGAATCAAGATGTAAACATGTACCTGTGTCCTTGTCTTGTATTCTACCTTACAAGTAATCCCCTACTTTCATACCAGATCTAAGGCAGAAGGCATGAAACCTAAGGATAATATATATATTCTGTGACACTCAAGAATGCTTCTCTGATCCGGGGAGTGAATATTCAGGTCTATCATGAGCTCAGATCAATATCAGCAGTGGGTCTGGCTGGTACTCCCTGCTCCCTGCCACAGTTCCAGTGCTATAGGAACATATTTCCAAATGGTTTCCCTAAAGAATTCCAGCAGTGTCAAATCAACAGACTAAAGCCTGACAGACCATCAGCTGGCTCTAGCAACAGTTCTTCATGGATGTGAGGAGTGTGAGGCAGCTGAGGAACAGAAGAAGGTATCTGGAGGAGCTGGGATGTGGGAGGACTCGGGGAGATGCACCCAAAACACACACACGTCTATTCACTGGCATATGAACAGAGATGAGAAAAAATATCAGTAAAAATAAAGTGGGGGGGAAGGGGATTCGCTTCCCTTTTCACAATTTCTTCCTGGGTATTCCCAACTTGCTCCCACCAGACCAGGTTGAAACAATTAGAAAAAAAAAATCCATCATTGTGAGGTAAGGAGGTGTAAATTGAAAGAGGACACTGGGAGGAAATATCCCTCATTCTCACACATGCAACATAGAATACTAGTTCCCTGAATGTATTTTTAATATCTCTTTTTCTCTTGTGCGCATTGGAGTAGCACAGTGGGAGCAGAAAAATGTAACTAGTAACAAATGGAAAAGAATAAAGGACATCCTTTACTTGCACACAAACGCGTGGGAGGAAGTTGAGGAGAAAAAGAACAAGTGTAATACATTCATTGAGAAGAAACTCCCTCAAACAAAGAGAAAACAGCAGGACAAAAGTTGAGATGAAGGAAACTCATTCAACTGTGAAGCATTTTGGGGAGAGGGAAAGGTGTCCCTGACACTGCTATACTGCCCTGGGAAAGAGGGAGGGGAACTAGGAAGAGCTACTCCCTACCAAAGGCTTCCTGCTCCCTCTGCAGCCATCCTACTGCCCAGCTTGTCACCCAGCCCTGCCTTGTTTACAGCCTTTCCCCCAACTGATATCTGTGACTGGGGACCGGTGATATCAATCCAGCAAGCACTTCAATATTTTTTGCTTAGTGTTCAGTAGAGCAGGAGCTGAAACCAAGATCTCTCTTCATATATTGGTTCCTTATCCACCAGCATGTAGAATCTTTTGTGCACCCTCTTTTTCTTCCTTCCATTCTCTTTTCAAGGAAAGTGTCAGTAACAATTTCTCTCTTTCAAGCTCTGAATAAACTTTTCATGTCCCATTCAAGATCTACAAAAAACTTCAAAACCTATTGAGCAAAGAGATGACATAAATATTTGTTTTCTAGTTTGATTTTTGATCAGGCTTATAGGCAAGCTGAAGGAAAAATGCTTGTTAGTGAATTTAGGTGGAGTTCTTGGTGGATGATAACTTCTCAGGGCTGAAATCTTCAGTACTAGAAAGAGGTAAGGCTGCCTGCATACATCATGAAAACTTCTAAACTTTTCATAATATCGGAGTTGGATTTTTCTGCTTACTGATGATATTTGTTGTTTTCACTTATAATTGTTACTGTTCTCTAAAACAGTTTTGAAAACAGAGGAAGGCTTCTATGGTAACTGGCATACATGCCTAAAACTGAGAACTAGGTACTACAAACCTTAAAAATGTTCTGCCAAGGAACTGTTCAGTGAAGTGTGTCTTGGCTGGTGCGTCTTCCCTAGTAAAAAGAAAACACCTAAAGACTCTTTTCCTTTGTTTTAGTTTTATGAAAACTTCAAAATCTAAGAGACAATATGAAAAGGTAGTGGAAATTCAGGAGAATTATAAGAAATACAATTCCTTATAAGAAATAAGGAATTGCATTAATTTATCTAGCATTATTCTAATTACTGATGATGGGGTTTTATAGCCTGACGCTTTGGTCTGCTGCATATACTGTAGCATGTGCCTGGCACAAAAGGCAAAAGTACTTCCATACATGTTTTGAGGTGGTCTCCCAAAAGACGCAAAATATTCTGCAGAAGCAGAATAATGCAATAGATATAGGTTTAATTTCGAACCTGTTTTTTAACATTAGGTATATAAAAATTTGTTGAAAAAAGAGATTTAAACCAACACTGAACGGCACACAAGCAGCAGCTGTGGATGGATGGTCTGCAAGTGGCTTCCACGGTAGCCTCCTGTTCCACGGTCCTTCAGCACCCTCTGCTGCTTAATCGATTCTCGCATTTTCCGTATCTGCAATGAGCTTTTTCTCATTTTTTTTCACCTCTGCGTTGATGAGAAAAAATGATGCAGATTTAAGCTGCACCTAAAGCACTGAAATGATTGCTTGAATTGATAAACAGTGTACCCAAAGTTTCGTGTAATTATTGCTCCTTCTTTCCTCAGGGAACGACAATTAGGCCATCAGACTCTTCCGACTGCCTTCTGGTGACTTGTAGGGAATATATTCTGCTGTTATGTTTTGATTTAGCATAACTGGAATGTATCTGTTGCTTAAGCTGGAATTTCCTGGTTATGGAATTTTATTTTATACTGATCATTTTTTTAAATAATATTGTCCTTATATAGGTCAGTGTACTCGTCATTATGAATGCCTCTTTCAGCAGTCTCAGGAATACTTTCTTTCCTAGATATCGATGGTGTTCATCTATCAACAATGCTAAAAAGAAGCAGCAGCTTGTATGTTTGTATATTTTAGTCTTAATTGCTGTATTTTCCATTTCTAAACAGACATGACAAAGCTTATGAGGTAGCCGTCAACTGTATATATTCAAACAATGAGTTGGTCAAAATGCAATTAAAACCCCCACATTTATTACAGAACACTGGTTAATAAGATAAAATGAAGGGAAGGAATTATTTTGCAGAATATGTGTGAGAACTATTATAAAAATCCGTGTCATATGATATACTAACTAAAATGGGGATTTGAAAAGAAGTAAAGGTTAAGGGAATATTCATACACAAGGTTATGCTGTTGCAAGGCATGTCTGATCCTCAGGGGCTTTTAGAAAAATCTAGGTCTTTCTAGATTATATCAAAGAGGGGAAGGTTAGAATTCAATATGTAATTTTCTCCATAGGTATGTAGGGTATTAGATCCATTTTTTCCTGTTCAGGCATTCAGTTCTGTGAATACGTCAGTCGTTGATGGAATTACCTCAAGAAAATAAGATTATGAAACCTCCATTTAAAATTTCTGCCAAACTATTGAAAGCACAGGTTGAAGGAATCTTCACCAAGACATTACTTCTTCCAAGACAACTAGGATGACTTTCTGAGGAATCTGCATTAATGCAGAAGTGGTAGTACTTGTGGGTATGAATTGGCCTATACCTGGAAATAAATTCAACCCAATGTTGTCCTGCATAAACAGAACAAATCAGACAATTTAGGCTTGATCAGATCTCTCAGGTGGTGCTCAGATGTGCTGCTTTGTCCTCTGTGAGGGCAATGCTTATGTGTGAATATTTCCAAAGTGTTTACTGCTGTTCACAAAATGGCAACACACTACTGGCTCTGCTCAGAGGGCAGGGTAAGTGTCTTTCTCTGCTATCACCTTCTTTAGGCAGTTTGTTCTTGAGCAACATCTTAAGCTGCACCAGGGGAAGTTTAGATTGGACACTAGGAAAAAATTCTTCACAGAAAAGGTTATCAAACACTGGTACAGGCTCCCAAGGGAGGTGGTTGAGTCACCATCCCTGGAAGTGTTTAAAAGGCAGGTAGATGAGGTGCTCTGGGATATAGAGTCATAGAATCACCAGGTTGGAAGAGATCCATCGGATCATCGAGTCCAACCTTTCCTATCAAACACTAAACCATGTCCCTCAGTACCTCATCTACCCATGCCTTAAACACCTCCAGGGAAGGTGAATCAACCACCTCCCTAGGCAGCCTATTCCAATGCCTAATGACCCTTGCTGTGAAAAACTTCCTCCTAATGTCTAGTCTAAATCTCCCCTGGTGGAACTCCCCTCTTGTCCTGTCTCCTGCCACTTGGGAGAAGAGGACAGCTCCCTCCTCTCTACAACACAACCTCCTTTCAGGTAGTTGTAGAAAGCAATGAGGTCTCCACTCAGCCTCCTCTTCTCCAGGCTAAACAACCCCAGCTCTCTCAGCCGTTCCTCATAAGGCCTGTTCTCCAGCCCCTTCACCAGCTTTGTCACTCTTCTCTGGACTCGCTCCAGAGCGAGTGATTTAGTAGTGGACAGAGATGTTTGGAGTTGATGATCTCAAAGGTCTCTTCCAACCTAATGATTCTATAATTACATGACCAAATTCTTCTCAGTAGGACAAGTTGATGGAAGCATGTAGGCATGTGAAATAAATAGGTGGAAAGCTGCAGTCAAACAAGGGCCTTCTCAGAGGTTGCCTAATTCTGAAGGTACCTGGGAGGACTGCCCGCTCCGTACCTTATTGTCTGTCAGCTACTTGAAATCTGTGCACATCTTAACCTTCCCTTCACTGAGAAGATGAGCGCCTCACTCCTGCTCAGGTCTCACCGGGGAGTCTGCTGCTCCACAGCAGTCAAATCTCAGTTATGTATTGCCTGAAAAGGCTTCATACACTGTCAATCTTGTGATCTCAAAATATATATATATATAGGGACACAGAACTGAAGAAAGCAACACTGATCATCACGCCAGTTCCTCACTACCAGACACATCTAGACATGAGTAGCATTTCAGGGCATAAAGGACTCAAGTCATAAAAGTTTTCCCACTTATGACAAATGTGCCAAAGGTGGGGAGGAGATAGCATTCAAGGTCATGAGAATGAGCTTCATCTCGGCAACAAGAAGGACCATTGCTTAATACGAAATTCTCAGAGGATTTGGATGGCTGCTTCCTCCATGTCTACCTTTCTCACTGACCCCTCTGTTCAAGTGGTCACCATAGGCTCAGGAAGCCTAACTCCCTACCAACACCTCAGCTTCAGAGACCATATCAGATTTTATTTCCAAGGTTCAGACTCACTCAGCCTTGCCATTGTCACAGCTCAGCACAGGACTTGTCACAAAGGACTCTGTTCAGAGCAGTAATAGCAAACTGCATATTTAAAACTGTGCCTGAACAGCACAAAATAACATCTAGATGCTCAATAGTTTAAATCCAAAGAATGCATTAACAGCTCTTTATTATATGCATTTATTTAAGTTCTTATATATTATATCACACCATCTATCCTACTGTTTCTGGTCTCCTCCAGGCATTTCTGCTCTGCTCACACCTCTCAGTACACATGCAGACACTAGCCATCAGCAGCACTATGTTCCATTCATGCTATGTGTTATTGTATGTGAACATCTTTCTCCACTCAGTCTCATGGGGGACTGCTGCAGTCCTTAGCTAGTACTTCAATTCAACTGCTTCCCTCCTTGCACACTATCTAGTTTCTCATTCCTTCAGTAGGAGAGCTATAGTAACTAGATTAACTCTTCTTCAAGCCTTCAGAGCATTCAGAGCATTCCATCTCCATACTAAGGAGTAAGGAAAAAGAAGTATCAGTCATCCCTATCACATTAATCAAGGAAAAATTCCTTTCTGATCCCAGATTTGGTGATTAGTTTAGCCTTGAATATGAGTAAAATACTCTAAGGTGATACTAAAAGAGTTTACGATCTCAAAGGCATCAGCTGATCCTAACACAAGCTCGCTCAGCCTATTAATGTAGCCTCCTCACTGCCATAGGGGAGGGAATTGAAGAACTGGAAATCAAAGATATATGAAATTGGAGATGGACAGGATGAAAGAGGCAAAATATCTGTTTTCTTTACAAATTTTGCCAATGACCAGGAAAAATCTTGAAGTATAGGGTTGCTACAACAGAAATAAAATACAAATAAATGTGAATACACAACAACCTAGTTTCACTTAATCTTTTTGGAATACAAAAAGACTTAACGTTTCTCATTCTGGGATCAACATTTTCCCTAAACTTTTCATCCTCAGTATAAATAACGTATACTCCTTATCCTCTGCCTGATAGCCAAGGAGAGAAATTAAGGAGATGGAGGGGAATGAAAGCACATTCCTGGCTGATGCAACAGGTGTGTCTCCCCTGTGCCAGCTTCAGCCTCTCAGGTTCCCTCTGCAAGTGGAACCAGACCTCAACGAGGATGTTGGGTCCCACAGCCTAGAAATGCTCCCTAGGTTAAGATGCAACAAGCCTTCCATCAAAATGGTCTCTGATAAAAAAAAGAGGAGGGTTACTGTCATGGGGAACTCCCTTCTAAAAGGTACAGAAGGACCAGTCTGCAAACTGGACCCCATTACAAAGGGAAGTTTGCTGCCTTCCAGGAGCCTGGATTGGAGATGTAATGGGAAACCTACTGACTCTGGTCAGGCCCACAGATTATTATCCATTGCTGATCTTCCAGTTACGTAGTAACAAAATCTCAAAAAAAAAAATTTGAGAGTAATAAAAAGGGATTTTAGGGCTCTGGGAAGCATGGTGAAGGGTTCAGGGGCACAAGTTGTTTTCTCTCCTGTCATTCATGCTACTGGTAATGATGAGGGAAAGATTAGGAAGTGCTGGGAAATAAATAACTGGCTTTGAATCTTGGGGGGAGCAGCAAAACTTTGGGTTCTTTGATCACGGGTGGATGGGCAAATCACCTGGTTTGCTATCAGAGTACATCTGTCTCCTAGGGGCAAAAGGGTATTCACCAAGAAGGTAGCAGGGCTCATTAATAGAGCTTTAAAGTAGACATGAAGAGGGAGGGGTACATAACTAGGCTTCATCAAAAGAAGCCTGGGAATGGCACTCCAGTTTCTGAGGGGTGGTGTGCTAGTGAGGACCCTTGGTCTGCCACCTCACAGGAACTGGGTAGCATTTTAAATGGCTCCACAGAAAAGTTAGATAATTCAGAGAGTAGCTGCTTGGGAATTAAGTTGCCTTAGAAATGTGGTTGGATCAACAGCCTAACTGAAGTGCATCTACAGCTACGCCCGCAGCATGGGCAACAAACAAGAGGAGCTAGAAGTTATTGTGAGGCAGGAGGACTGTAATACAATAGCTCTCATGGAAATGTGGTGGGATGACTCACATAACTGGAGTGCTGCTACGGAAGGCTACAGACTCTTCACGAGGGACAGGCCAGGAAGGAGAAGCAGTGGGGTAGCCCTCTATGTTATAGAAGTTTTCAACAGCCTTAAACACATTGACAGTGTTGATTGGGTTGAATGTCTATGGGTGAAAATCAGAAGGTCACCTAATAAGGCAGATATCGTGGTGGGAGTCTGCTACAGACCACACAGACAGGATGAGGAGGCTGACAAGATATTCTATAAACAACTGGGAGAAGCGTCATGACCACTAGCCTTTGTCCTTGTAGGAGACAAGTCATGATTACTGGCCTTTGTCCTTGTGACTTCATCTTACCAGATGTCTGCTGGAAATATAATACAGCAGGGAGAAAACAGTCTATGAGGTTTCTGGAGTGTGTGGAAGACAACTTCCTAACACAACTTGTGAGCAGGCTGACTAGAGAAGGCTGGACCTGCTGTTTGTGAACAGAGGAGGCCTTGTGTGAGACATGAGAGTTGGAGGACGCCCAATGCATAGTGATCACGAGATGATAGAATTCTCAGTTAATGTTATATGGGCTGAAATACCAAGAATTTCAGAGTTGCTCCAAAATACATGAGGCAGTTTATTCATAAAGTTTTGGTTCAGCCATAATTATTAAATCTAGACCCATGAGTTGCAGATCAGGGATGATGAAGATCATCAAGTTTAAAACCATGTATCAAAGACAGTGGGAATTTAAAAATCCTATGAAAATATTTATTCAGTAACAACAAAACTTAGAAACCAAGTCCTCATCAGACTGAGCAGAATTAAATGTGCACTGAAATGTGCAAACCATTATTTGACAAGTCATTTCATGTGCTGAATTATCTTGCTGAAATAACAGGTAAGGAAACACGGGTTTTAGTCTTGTTCATTTACTTTGTTTACCTCCAGGGAAGCTGTCTCCTGGAAAAAGTTTACAAAATTAATTGACACAATTTATAGAATTAGCCTTTCCACTGGCCACAGCAGCCACAGCATGTGTAGACTGTAACTCCAGCTGTTACAGAACAATCATATATTAATATAATTTTTCACATTTGTTTTCCTTTACAAATTAGCATTATAGCGATCTCTGTTCTGAAAGTCTTTATAAGCACGTTTTGCATCTGTTTTACTATGTGGGATTCTTCCAAAAGGTTCCAGATCATTGAAGCAGGTATCAAAAACTTCATCCACAGCTTTTTCTGCAGTCTCTTTGCTAACTTTTCTAACAGCCAGAATGGAACGAATTGCTCTGTCTCGTACGCAAGTCTAAAGCGGGAATTAGATAAAGAAAAATATGTCATTATAAGTATAGATAATTTTTTTCCAGATTTTGTCAAGTATTAACTTCAACCACATATGAAATAATTTTGTATCACAGAAGAGTCAAAAAATGCCCAAAATAAGCACTACCGTACATTATTGTTCCATCCTGTTTTAGTTTGCCATGTGCAAATAAACCATAAGATAAGTAAAAGACATTCCTTACAATAGGAATTAAAATACAACTTGGCATTTGTTTTAAGCGTCAAGTATTTGTACAACTTGATTTGGACACAAAAGAAAATATGTCAGAAAGAAACAGACACAAGTTCTGGCTAGTACTTTTTCAACTGAAACACTATAAAACATAAAGGAATGATTTCCCTACTGGTCTGCATTTCAATACCTTTCTTTATGGCAACTTTTGCTTACTCAGTTCTTCTACCAAAAGTTAAAAAAAAAAAAAAGTAAATTTCTCCAGCTACAAGCTAACTGCCATGCTAACATGAGCAACTACTTGGGACTCAATCCACAGCCTTCATTATTATTACATAAAAAAATAATTCCTGTAAGACTTAACACACATGGTTATTTCCTTGTCATTCTCATTCCTTAAGTTTTCAAAGACTTTTAGAGTTTTACCCACTTACAGTGGCTAAGGTATTCCCAGCACACTTCCTGCAAACTGTTTTTTGTTTAGTTCTTATTAACCATCCACTATCAGTGGCAATGTTCTACAATATGACTAAGCATTCAGGTGTTTCACTCAAACAAAAATAAGGTGGAACAAAAATATATCACGAATCATTAGAGTTATTAAAGCTAAATTCAGAGAAAGCAGCAAGTCCACAGCATATACTTATTTTTCTGATGATTTCAGCTATGAAACCGTAGAAGGCTAAGATCAAATAGATAAAGATGGCTTGTAACAAATCAGTAGACTTTACAGTCTTTACCTGTTGATGTCCTTTTAATCCAAATTTAAACCTGGATATTTCATTCATCAGTGTACAGTCTCCACTGAGATTAGCAGCTCGAATCTATTGAGAAAAAAAGCCACAAGTTCAGAGAAACACATGGAAATACTAAGTCAAAAAAGCTGAAACAAATTTTTTAATTCCTCAATATCTTCCCAATGACTGCTGGTAGAGAATATTCCCAGGGCCACTTGCATTTATTCAGCCCATATTACCCATTATATCCACTATCTCAGCCTCAACGAACTGCAAAGGATTACTACAAAAATCCTGTAAGTTTATCCAGGGACCAAGTCTCATACATAACCAAAGCTTAAATAAAAAAACAGAAAAGATATGTGTGTACAAATATATACAAAGTACTAAAAGAACATGAGAAGTAATATTCTCCTCATTCTACATCAGAAGCTGATATAAGTGGCAGATACCTTTCACAGTCTAGGTCTGCAATACCCAGAAGAGTAGTAAACCACCTGCTTTAGGAAAAGGCACATTTAAATGAGTATGTACTTTTCAGCTCAACTATCTTGTCCTGTGTATTGTAATTTCTTTTGTCTGCCAAGTGTTTTCGCATCATACACCCTCAGTTAGGAAACGTAACTAAAACCAGATTTCCTATAATTAAGTACCAAAGCAAAAAAAAAAGTATGGAAAATCAAAAGCAGTCAAACAATCTCAACAAGAGCAAGAACAATCAACAATTGTTTTCTACATGTTCTCTCATTTTATGTTTGACGCTTACATGCTTTATTCAGCACTGTATAAATGCTTAGACAAAAAAAAAAAAAAGAAAAGCAGATGACAGTTAACAATTCTGAATTGTATTGGGTTTAACTGGCAAGATGTTGGCAGCAGGGGGCTTGTTGAGATGGCTTCTGTGAGACAACACAAGGGGTTGTCCCTATGCTGGATAGAGACAGTTTCATCTGGCTCTAAAATGGACCTGTCACTGGTCAAAGCTGACCCTATCAGCAATGACAGCGGAACCTCTCTGATGACATATTTAGAAAGGATAAAGAACACTACACAGCAGCTGTGACAGAGAGCTGTGAGAAAAACATGAGAAAAACAGCCCCACAGACACTAGGGTGAATGAAGAAAAAGCAGAAGGAGGTTGTCCAGGCACCAGTGCAGATTCTCCTGCAGTCCGTGGAGAAGACCATAGTGACACAAGCTGTCTCCCCACAGCCTGTGAAGGAACACAGTGGAGCAGATAGACATCCAGCAGCACAAAGAGAACCCCAGACCAGAGCTGATGGACAAACCCTTAAAGACGCTGCAGCTCATGGAGATGAGCCCATATAGGAGTAGGTTTTCTAGCAGTAACTGTGGTCCATGAAGGACTAACGCTGAAACAGTCCATTCCTGGACTGTACACTGTGGAAAGGACCCAAGGCGGAGCTGGGCTTGAAGAAGAGTGGTCCATAGAAAAGACCCACACTGAAGCAGTTCATGAAGGATTATATCCTGTGGGAAGGACTTCACATTGGAGGAAGGGAACGGTATGAGGAGGAAGATGCAGCAGAAAGCAAGTGTTACAAACTGACTGCAGCCCTTATTCCCATGTGCTGCTTTGGTGTGAAGGTGGTAGAAGAGTAAGGAATGAAGGAGCGAAGTTAAACCTCAGAGAAGAAGAGGCAGGGGGAAAATAGTTTTATTTCTCACTGTCCTGGTCTGTCATTAATTTGCAATAAACTAATCTTCCCCAAGTCGTGTATATTTTCCCCATGATGGTACCAGGTGAGTGATCTTCCTGTCTTTATCTCAATGTACGAGCTTTTTCATCTTATTTTTCTCCCCTGTCCTAAGGAAGATCAGGGGGAGTCGCAGAATGACTTAGTGGATGCCTAGCAGCCAGACACAGTCAACCCACACTAGTATACAAGATGGTTTTATTGATGTCACATAAGGTTACTTAATTAAGTTTTATCTATAGATACAAAAAGATAAACCTGACTGTGACTCTCTTCCAAAGCACATATGAATTTAATTAATGAATTAATTTTAGTCAAAACTAATTTACTCTGTACCAAACTCATAATTTTGCTTCTTTCATATACTGTTCATAGGTGAAACCTGTGCACATCTTGAGTCTGGAATCAAGTACATTCTTCTTAAAAAAACCCAAACAAACCAAAAAATCCACAACAGAAACAACCCCCCAAAACAAAGCCTCTATAACACTTTTATATCATTATATATTTTCAAGAAAGTTAAGTAGGAAGTACCTAATTCATAGAGTGACAAAAATGTACTTTCATAATATTAATCATAAGGGTAAGCTTTTCTGTGGTCAATGTTTGATGGGAATGGTTGGACCAGAAGATCCAACGGGTCCCTTCCAACCTGGTTGTTCTATGATTCTATGATTCTATGACATGGATTACATCAGAAAAAATTAAAAGCATGTGAATACACGAGCTGTGTACATAAGAGTAATCCTGACTAGCCTGTGCTCACTTTAATTCCACCTCCTAACGCACAGATTTTTAAGGCCTGTCAAGTAGCAAATTCCTATGTCCTGTGTCATCTGAAATGGACATGGACATAAGTAAAATGTACCATTAGCAACACTGACATTAATCAAAAAGTGTATCCTACAGGAAAAGACAAATTTCTTAACCAAAAAAAATCTAAGCCGAAATAAGGTTACCTTCCTACTTTGCAGAGGAGAAAAACCTATAAACATTTGATTAAAGTGTGAATGTGTTTTCATCTGTAATTATTCTCACTTGCTGATAACTTCTTGTTACGGTTATACTCATAGTGATAACATTCTTGTTAATATGACATTGACTTGTTAATGTTTGTGAAAACCGAATATTTGTTTTCCGAATTAAACTATTTAGGCTGACCTGACAGAAAGGACAAATGTTGTATTAACATGATAAAGCCAAATGAAGTCTGTGTAACAACATGTCTATTTACACATGACGCATCCCTAATAATCAGGGGTAAATAATATAATGACAACATTGGAAGCATTTTAACTTACCTCTGAACATGCTAAGTGTTTGACATTTTTAAACCAGTCAACATGCGCACGGCAGTGATCAAAAGCATGGATCAATTCATGTGTGACCACGCGGTTCATGTGGGATTGGTGGCGAATGTTGTTCTGACACAGAACAATCTGTAAAAGACAAGACAGAGGCAGTCTTTTCACCAGATTTCAACATTTTTTATTTCTCAGAGACCCAGCACACATCACCTACAGGATTTAGACTCTAGATTGGTGTTTTTCAACATTAACAGCTTCATCATTCTGCAGTGTACAAGTTTCAGCATCACAGAACATCTTTCATTTATCTTATTTTCATTATCACCATTAATCCTACTACCAAAACACTAATAAAAACTGTGACCCTTTGAAAGAGGACAATGTTCAGTGCCTACCTGAGATGTGGCAGAATCGAAACCTCCACTGACACAGCCATCACAATTTTCACAAGAAAAGTGTCGGTCGTTGAAGACAGTGCTGAAAGGCCCAAACACACAGTTATTGTGAAGAACTTGTAAAAGACTAGCCGCTCTGTCTGACAGTTACGTTACTGCAAAGAACAAAATGAATTCATTTACATACCAACCAGATTGTTTCATAGCCTCAAGAAGAAGTTGAGCATATGGATCTAGAAAAACATTGCTGCAATCAATTTCTCTAGAGAAAAGTTTTGAAAGTCATCTATAATCAAAATATAAGGACAGTCAAGAGAGTCAAAAAACCCAAACCACTATACATCTAAATTCATACCTTGCAGTATTTAAACTTAACACAATGCAACCAGCACTAAACTGTTACAGCTCAGGCTACGTTAAGTGAGGCATCAAAAACTACTTGGGGATCAAATCACTTCTGATATTTTATTAGCAGTAGACATCAATGGCTTCTTCCCCAAGTGACAGGGGACAGGACAAGAGGGAATGGCCTCAAGCTCCACCAGGGGAGATTTAGGCTAGAGATTAGGAGGAAGTTTTTCACGGAAAGGGTCATTGGGCATTGGAATAGGCTGCCCAGGGAGGTGGTTGAGTCACCTTCCCTGGAGGGGTTTAAGGCATGGGTAGATGAGGTGCTAAGGGGACTTGGTTTAGTGTTTGATAGAAATGGTTGGACTAGATGATCCAGGGGGGTCTCTTCCAACCTGGTGATTCTATGATTCTATGATCAATGAAATGACCTACGCTGACCAACGTCTTCAGCAAGTTACAGTCAACATAATGCAGTGAAAAGGGCAGAAATGAACCAGAAATCGGCAAATCCACTCAAACTTTCAAGAGAAAGAAGCACAGAACGACCTTGCGATTGCATAAAAAGCAAGCACACGGTCGCTTTTGAAACAGCATTTTGTGTCAACGCAAAGTCGGGCGCTCCTCAAGCAGCAGCCCCGTCCCGGCAGGGCACTCGGTGTCCCCGGTTCTGCCCCGGCCCCTCAGGGCCGAGCCCGGGGCCGCGCTTACTCGTGTCCAGGGTCATCTTCAGCATCAGCTGGCACCTGTTGTGGAAGGTGAAGAGACTGCGGGCCAGGAAGCTCTGCGGCTTCTTGTTCCGCTCCGGGAAGAGCCGGTAGCCCAAGTCATCCTCCTCCTCGCCGCCCTTCTCCTCGCGCTCCATGGCCGAGCCCGGCCCGCTCCGCCGCCAACCGCGGGCCCGGCCCCGCGTCACGTGGGGCGGGGGCGGGGCCAGGCACGGTCAGTGGGCGGGGCGGCGGGGCGGGTTATGCAAAGCAGAGGGGCGTGCCCCTGTGGGGCGAGGTGTGGTCAATGAAGACGGGGGCGTGGCCAGGCGGCGCATGCGCAGTCCGCGCCACTGGTCCCTTCGTCCTGCCGCCGCGGGGTTGCTGGAGCGCGGGTATCGGCTGCGCTGCGCCCTGCGCGGGGGCTCGGCCGCCCGAGGAGGCCGTCTGGCAGCGGCAGAAAACGCCGGGACCCGGCTGAGGTGAGGCCGCGGCCGAACGGCGTGAGCGGCGTCCTGCGCGGTGCGGGGGCGAGGCGACGGGTGGCCCGCCCCGGAGGAGCCGCGGGCTCGTCCGTAATTGGGGAGGAGGCGTAAGGAGAGTGGTTTTGCCTCGAGGGCCTCTCCGGCCTGAGCCTGGGCCTTCGGTGGCTCATCTGGGGCCGTGCGGCCCCTTCCCCCCCCGGGAGCTGCTGGGCCGGCGCTGGGTGAAGCTGAGCCAGGCCCCAGCTTGGACGCTCGAATAAAACCGCCCTGGAGGGCGTGAGAGCTGTGCTGCCAAGGACTTAAGACTAGCTTGGGTTGGAAGGGGCCTTAAAGGAAACCCCCGAAATGGGTAGGGTCACCTCCCACCGGACCAGGCTGCCCGAGGCGTAATCCAGCCTGGCCTTGAGCACCGCCAGGGTTGGGGCAGCCACGGCTTCCCTGGGCAACCTCTGTCAGCGCCTCATCACTCTCATGGTGAAGAAATTCCTCCTTATGTCTAGCCTAAATCTGTCACTCTCCAGTTTGTACCCATTCCCCCTCGTACTGTCACTACAAGCCTTTATGAATAATCCCTCCCCAGCTATTTGTAGGCTCGTTTCAGGTACTGGAAGGTTGCTATAAGATCTCCTCAGAGCCTTCTCTTCTCCAGGCTGAACTAGCCCATCTCTCTCAGACTGTCCTTCTAGCAGAAGTGCTCCAGCCCTCTGATCATCTTTGTAGCCCTTCTCTGGAACTGTTCCAACAGTTTCATATCCTTAAGTTAAGGATTTCAAAACTGGCCACACTACTCCAGGTGAGGTCTTGCTAGAGAGGAATAGAGGGGCAAAACCACCTCCCTCGTCCTGCTAGTCACACTTCTTTTGATGCAGCCCAGGATACTGTTGTTCTGGGCCGTGACTGCACATTGCCAGCTCATGTTGAGATTCTCAAAGGAGCCTCACAACACCTGGGTGAGCAGGTGGTGGGTAACAGGAAGAGGCTTATGTTACGCACTTGTGCAAAATGTTTAGGATGCCAGAGACCAGGCAGCTGGATTTAATATTAGTTTTTCATATGTGTAAGAATGTTTGGTTTAGTCAGTGATAGTAAAAAGAAAAGTTCAAAAGGTTGCAGTGTACTTTGTTTTGAAGCATATGTCATGGCTACTATTGGCCAGGGTGTACTAAGCTCTGTGTAGTGTTTGGTGTGTCCATGCTCAGGTTTCTTGGAGTTAACTCACTGAATACTGTAGAAACAGTTCAGTATGGGGCAATAGTTATAGGTGGAAGAAAATATAACAAGCACCTAAACTGGAGAAGGATGGAGAGTGCATTTTTGATAGGAATGGTTGGACTCGATCAGTGGGTCTCTTCCAACCTGGTTGTTCTATGATTCTGTGATTCTGTTTTTGGCCTCACCTAAAGTTCTTTCTGCTTTGTTTCAAATAAACCAAATATTTAGAAGATTTTAGGAGAAATATATTGCCAAGGGAAGGTGTGTTACCATCTATGTATAAATTAAGGACAAGTGTAACTGCTGACTCCTGAGGATGGAGAAGCATTTGTGCTTTGGCAGCATTAGTTCACTGGTAATCATGCTGTTCACTTTTCTACCTTTTAGGAGGCTCTTTTTTTGCAGTTACACGCAGGATATAGTATTGCAGAAATTGTTAGCTTTGCTTGGCTCATACATTTTTATATTTCTATGCTATTATGTTATTGTCTTACTAGATGTTAAAAATAAATAAATAAATAATCTAGGTCTTTCTCTCCCTTAAAAAATTCTTTGTACTGTCTCTGTACATAGCTTATTTATCCTTATTTGAGGATTGTAAATTATCCTGTGGCTCTTTCAGTCAAAAGTTTATAGTTAACAACCATTCATAGCTTTCTTCATCTGAGTTTGTATTTTGCTCATCATCAATAATTTAATCGGAATTGTTTTCAAAATATGTTTGCTTCATTGCTTCATTGTTTTGAGTATGAACTGTGCAAATGTAGGGATTTTTTCTGAATTGTTTCCAAGAATGTTTTTAACATTACTTTTTACTCGTGACTTAATATTTCTGAAAGACAATAAAATGGCTTTCACTTAAGACAACAAAATGTATGAAGAGTTTTAAATATTACTATTTATGAAATGGTATTTTAGGGACTTGGAGGGCTACGTATATACAAAGAGAACATTCAAAGAGTATTCTGTACTTGTAATTCACTCGACTTCATAATAAGGCTTCATGTGTGTTTACTCATTCCTGCACTGAAAATATTTATTTAAGTGTACTTACTTGCAGGAGATGAAAATGCTTTTAGGGGTTGGTTTGTCAGATCTATCTTTTTTTATATTCAGATAGAAGGCAGCCTGTGTATCTTAATTTTTTTTTTTTAACTGAAATGTTAACTTGTTAAATTTTTCTTCAGATGATCCTGGGGGTCTTTTCTAACCTACTGATTCTGTGTGATCTGAGACTCACAGTAGAAATTGGTTTAACTAAGATTATCCTGTTTTCACTGCCAGGATTTTCATTGACTTGTCGGACCCTTCACCTTACACTCAGTTAGGAAAGCAGGACTTACTATTTGTTCCGATATACCTTGTTTTATCTAACTAGCATTGTTTCTTGTAATCTGCAGGTTACAATGAGCGCACCAAATAAATCGCTAGAACTACAGCTGCAAATGAAGCAAAATGCTGAAGAGCTGCAGGATTTTATGAGAGAATTGGAGAGTTGGGAAAAAGACATTAAAGAAGTCGATTCTGAACTAAGGAAACAGAGCGGTGTCCCAGAAGAGGTAAAAACCACATGTACAGTTTCAAAAGTAACTCAATTATTCGTAATGTGATAGTTTTTTGTAAAAATTGTTCTTTGTTTCAGCAGAATTACATGTGTTGATTTAAAATTTTTTTAATAAAAAACCAACTTCCTCCTCATCTGAAGTATACCAAAGATTCCTCCGTAAATGGGCCCACCAACAGAGCTGTGCCCTTGGAGGTGATAGGGCCAGTACATTTCTAATTATTTCCAGCTAGATCTGGAAGAGTATTTATGTCTATAGTGTCAGCATTTCTTATTTATGGCTTGCTTTTAATACATTGGTGTTATTCTTCAGTCTTACTCTGCAGAAAGTTGTCTTCTAGTATACATAATATTTGCTGGTTTTATGTATTGAAAGATTTATACTTGCTGTCTATAGTAGTTTTGTAGAGCTCCTGAGAACAGTTTACTGAGTGGATTCCTGATATAAAACTAGCGGGTAAGTAGGTACTGTATTTAGATATAGGTATTATAATTATTTTAATAGAAGTGATTTGCACACGTCTATTTTATAATGAATTATTTATTTCAATTTAGAATTTGCCGCCAATTCGAAACAAGGCTTTTAAGAAAAAGAAGAAAAGCAAAAGTAAAGTCCCTTCAAAGATAACCACTGAGGAGAATAAGAAGAATAAGATCAAGTCTTACGATTATGAAGCATGGGGAAAACTTGATGTGGTGAGTTAGAATATTTGCTTCTTAATTTCATATTGATTCTGTCTTAAGATTTTCATACAGTCCTAAGAGTTTATTTCACAAGTCAATATCTTACTGTGCTGGGTGTTGTATGAACATAGAAAGTAGCCTTCTCTTAAAAAGGTTACGTATTTAAAATCTGCAATATTGAGAAATATTTGAGTTTCCTATTGGCTGTGCTGTCACCCAGTGGATTGAATTTTACTTTAAAGGGAAAAAACGGTTTAACAATAAGTCTACTAAAATGTCATAATTCTAGTAGAATACAAGACTAAACACAGCTGGCAGTATTTTATAGGATAGATCTCTCACTTCTGAAGTGTGGCATAATTCTTAATAAAGAGGACTTAGGCAGTAGAGGTTTTAAAAAAAAAATGTACTACTTATTCCTTAAAATTCTTACTTGATTTATTTCGTGTTGTTAAATTATAACAAAGATAAAAGTTTATTTTTATCTGATTTCAGGATAAAATACTTGAAGAACTTGACAAAGAAGATAGTACTCATGATTCTGCATCTCCAGAATCAGACTCTGAGGAAGATGGAATTCGTGTTGATGCAGAAAAAGCTCTTGCAGAGAAGGAAAAGGTTATAGCATTGCAAATGTTTATTTGCAAAGTAGAACTTGGACATAGGAGCATTTGTAGTTTCCTTTAAGCGATTGCTCACTGAGACTAGTCTTCTGGTGGAAGAAGTGCCTGTTGGGAATTTTTATGTCTGCTTTCTTGCTCATTATTCCAACGTACACAATTCTCACTACATTTATATTCTTTTTGCTACTTGCAGCCATACTAAGTACTCTACTTAATGTACTCCTCTTATGATTAATATCTTGATGGCTTTTTGCTTTGTGAAGTTGGATTGCTGTATAGTGTTGCCATATAGATCAAAGTGGCATTTACTGGAACACAAGGTCTGAATACCCTAATTAAATTTCCTAAGGATTTAAGATCAATCCCTTTGCTTGGCCACTACCTCTGGGAGTGATGGGTGAACCAGTATGTCTTCCCTGCTTTGCTAATGCCTAGCTAGTACCAGTTAAGGTTTACCTTATTTTGCAGTTAGAATACAGCAGGACCTATGTTGTGCTTCCTTTCCACATGTGATAGATACGCTAAGTTGTATAGCACCTTCTGTGGTTCTGAAATGTTATTGTTTACGGTCACCCAATGGCATCTGTCAGTCCATCCTTTTCTTCAGTGGACTTTCTTGCTTGCTTTTTTTTGTTGTTGTTGTTGCCTGCATGGGTGACATCTGTCTTCTTTTGCTGCTGCTGTAGAAATTCCTGATGTGTTATCTGCAGCCTGTACTGAGAAATTGAAATGTCTTTGACCAGTCTTGCTTGCAGTGAAGCAGCCAAGGGCAAATGGGAATATACTTTGGAAATTAAAGATGCCAGATCTAGTTATTAAAAACTCAAACTCTAGTATTTTTCTGTGGCAGTTTTAAGCAGCCGTATATGTGCTTGTTACAGGTTTCTGGAAATGACCTTCAGGTATTGAAAGTCAATGTATAGTTAAGCCCTCTTATTATATAAATCATGAGAAGTATTTAATATGGGATACTTAGGATACTTTAAAAGAAATGTTCCCCTGTAAAGCAGTACTTTGAGAGATTTTAAACAAAAATATTTGAGCGTTCTCAGATACAAACTTTGGGGGTTTTTTAATTTCTTTTTTCACCAAAAATAGTAATTTGTCTATCAGTGTACAGTAATTTGCTAATAAGGGTTTCTTCTATTCACAGGGTAATAACTACTTCAAACAAGGGAACTTCGATGAAGCTATAAAATGCTACACTAGAGGAATGCATTCCGATCCATACAATCCCGTATTGCCCACAAACAGAGCATCAGCTTTTTATAGAATGAAAAAGTGAGAATTGTATTGTTAAATCCTTAATATTTTCTTCTTTGAAATGCTACCTTCAGATTTTTTATCTGCTTTTAATTTTTGATTATATTATTTATCATACTGTATTACAGTCTGTGTAAGGCTGCTGTTGCAACCTGCTTTGCACTTTCAAAGTAAAATAGGAATTGTCAGGATAAAGTATCTAGTAGTCTCTCTGATTTTCTTTTTCTGCACTTGTGCCGAGAAGTTCAATATCTCTTGTCTTACAGTGTAAGACCTCATAAGAGAGAGAAGGTTTCCTATCTGATTTGCCTTTCAGATTCTGTGAGCTCTATTTCTAAGGCATTGTTGTGGAGAAAGAAAGGGCACTGAACAGTTGATTATTCTTTCTGTTGCAGTAGAGATTGTTGACCTTTGTTTTCCTATCTTATTTTAGTGTGTTCTGAGTTGGGAAATGTTTAAATACTTGTTATGTGTTGCTTCTGAAGCATAAAGCTTCAAAGTAAGCTGACTTGCTGAAGTTTGGGTTGTGTTACCTAGATGTGACCAAACTAACTTTTTCGTATTTCTCATAGATTTTCTGTTGCAGAATCTGACTGCAATTTAGCGCTTGCTTTAGATAAAAATTACATAAAGGCTTATGCCAGAAGAGGAGCTGCTCGCTTTGCTTTGAAAAATCTTCAAGGTGCTAAAGAAGGTAGGTATCTTTAAAATTCTTTCATTTAATTAGGTACGCATTGTTGATGTAGCTCCTTGATTAAAGCTTGTATAATTTGCTTATTTGGTGTAGAAATTTAGTTTTCATTTCCTGTGAACAAAGAAATTAAATACCATATTGCTGATTCTTCTGGCAAGGTTAAATTCTAGCAGCAAGCCTAAATGATTACTGTAATTATTAGTAGTTTTAGAATAATTCAGCTTTAACTGTCTTAGAAAGATTTGTTCTTTGTAATATCTCAGACTTTTTAGGCAACTACAAAAAAGTTTTATTTTAAAAGAAACCTTATTTTATATTCTGATTAACTAGCCTTCAGTTGTTAACTGAAACATTGTTTTCTTGTCTTCTGGTAGATTATGAAAAAGTTTTGGAACTGGATGCAAACAACTTTGAAGCGAAAAATGAACTGAAGAAAATTAATCAGGTAATAAGATGAATAGGCCCTAACATAATGCACTCTGTTCAATTTATATCTGTATCAGCTTCTTTATAACAAGAATTGAATTAAACAAAATATCTTTTGCTTTTTCTGACATTTGAAGTTTGCTGAGGTCAAAACTGTAATTTAGATTTTTCTGGATTAACTAGCATGCATGCGAACATCAGTGTAGTAGTGGATTGGCAGACTAAAACTGTGTGCACCAACATCTGTGGGTTTTAAGTTTTCTATCGGATGTTTTTTCTACTGCCATTGTTAATTATTTTTTTCAGTTATTCTTAGTGTTACAGTACAAGGTAGCACTTCATATGGAAGAAATCTCTGTTCTTGACTGTAAAGCTGAACTGCTCGCCTTCTTGTAGTCCCACTGATTGCTGAGGTCTACCAAGCAGAAAGCACATTTAATCCTAGCAGAATATAATACTGCGCTGCTAGTCTGATCCCTTTCATGACAGAGAGATCTTAGCAAATATAAGCTCGACTATCACTACTGTGTGGATATGCTTACACCTTTTCAACTGTAGTTTAAAAATGCTTTAATATTTTATTTTTTTTCTGAATAAAACCCTGAAGTCTTCAGTAATGGAAGAAATAAATGTTTTGCAAATTGTGTTGGTTTACATTGTACTTCAGAAATGTATCTTTTATCTACCACTTAATATTCTGACTCACAGTCCATCATAGAAAAATTGTCAAGAAGAGTTTAGAATGATCATTTCAATTTGCATTCAGATTACGACAGTCACTTCTATTAAAATGGTTGGCATATATTTGCATCTTTAAAGTTTAAAATTTATTGTAATTTATGTTATGAAAATGGCTAAGTTGGGGGAATACTTTTTAAGAAAAAAAAATACATCTTTGTAGGCTTTGTCATCAAAAGAAAGTTCAGAACAGAAGGAATTTGAAGATGCAGCCAGACCAGAACTAACAGAAGAAGAGAAGAAGCGCATTGAAGACCAACAGCTCAAGCAGAAGGCTATTGTAGAAAAAGATCTGGTAAGTCACAGGTTGTGGTGGAACAGGAGAGAACTGGCAAAGCAGCGTAGTTTTGTTATTAGTTGTGCAAATACATAAATTAAAGTAAATACTGTCTTGAACTTCATAAAAAGAATGTCCTCGATATAATCTTAATTATTTCCCTTTTCGGGCTCTATAAGAAGGGGGAGGGGACAGTGAGTTCCACTTGGACTCTTCTGAAGAAGTAATTATACAAGATGGCTTTTACAGCCCAAGTAGTATGTGATAACTTTCAAATATCTGGGAGGCTAAGTAAAGTTCAAACTATTTGTCAGAGATATCCCACTTCTCCGTTATTACATCCATCTTGACCCCTCTTTGTCCAAGTAGAATTGTGGGCTGTTTCTTATGTTTCTAAACCTCTGATTACATGATGAGAAGTATTTACAAGAAGGACTTCAGAGTGCAGGCCACAATGACAATAAAAATGTATTTCTGGATACATGGTCTTGACTCACAGTTGGCGTATTGATTTCTCCCCACTTCTGCAATTAAGTAATAACACTGTCAACTAACGCATAATTTTCTTTCTGTTCTGAAACTATTTAACTTCTGACTTTTTATCAATATTCAGGTTTCCTATATCGATTGTAAAAGGTAATTACTAGGAAAATAATGAAAGCATACATTAAATAGGTGAAAGGAACAAAAGATTGAAGAGTACACAGAAAAGAAATTTCAGTCTAGTGCAATGCTTTATTGATAGCAGAGTTAACTCACTGTGGGCCTGTTCCTAGCAACTTGAACCCTGTCAAGTCTGAACTGTGACTTTCACTTTTTATTAGTACTGAGAAGCAAAAGGCAATTTTATTCTCTTGGAAACAAACAGAATTTAATGTAATTTGTTTTATGGAGCATTAATTGGAAAGTAACAGTAAGATTTAGGCCCAATATTTGAAGATAAGTTCATGAATGTAGCAGGATAAAGAAAGATGTGCGGCACAGAAAGTCATCTTGAAAGGGGAAATTTTAGATTCAGCTTGTGTTCAAATTCAGGAGGTAGAGCATGGTATATCCAGTACATCAAGAGTAAAATGCAGTCTTAAGTCTGCACTGAAACTATGCATGTAGCAATTTTTTTTTTTTTTAACCTTGAAGTACTAGAAAAAAAAAATTATTTTTTGTGATCTGCCTTCAAGCTTAGATATGATGAAATATACGTAATTGTCTGCTCTGATGTGGGTGTTCTTCATATCCATTTTCTTGATATTGTAACCCTGTCTACTAAAAAGGATAAGAAAAGCTTAATGCATTAGACCTTTCTCAACACTGTTTTTTTCTAACTGAAATATTGTAGGGGAATGGTTATTTCAAAGAAGGAAAGTATGAGGCTGCAATAGAATGTTATACCCGTGGTATAGCAGCAGATGGCACCAATGCACTTCTGCCAGCTAATAGAGCCATGGCCTATCTAAAGGTTGAAAAGTAAGTAGAATTTCACGTGCTGTGCTGTTTCTTTAACAATCCAGTAGATTTTTGCTTGTGTTCAGTTCCTGTCACTTCTTATTTCTTCTAGGATACAATATAGAATAAGTCATAACAAAAACATTAACAGAGAGAAAACAACTCAATGTGTGTGATCTTGCAAAGCATTTCATAGGGAAGAAGTACTAAGAGAATAAAATAGAATCAGTTTGAAATCACACTTTGTAAAGTTTGATTTCTTTATTCTTTTATGTGTGTAAAATTCTAGATATTCCCCTTTCTCAAAGGACCTGCACAAATCTTTATCCTTCTTCTTTTTGACCATAAAACAAAGTCAGCTACTAAATGATGTACTGTAAAAAGAAGTGGATTATAACTCCTGGATTCAAAGGGAATGGATAGGAGCTTTTCTGGAAATCATAATTTTAAAATATTTTTCTGTAATTTCTTTAATGGAGACATGTATATGTAGCTTATTTATTTTGAATGAAGCTGTATTAAAATAATCCAGTAACAGTAGGAAATGCATGCTTTTTAGCAAAATGAGAGAAGCTCCTTATGACCATTAAAGTCTGTATTTTTCTTTTTCTTCCCTGATGGTAGTTTTAAACCTTTTAACCTGGTAGCATAAGAAGCAGAGAGACGAGCATTAGGTTGGTCATGTGTTTCTAACATGATGTCTGGGTTTCTATAGAAACAATAGATTGATCTCAAATTATGTGGTTGTAAAATAGGTTGCCCAGGTAGTATTTCTGACACAACGTTTTTTAATTTAGTACTGAAGCCATAGAGGAAATGATAATGTTCTCAGAGGATCAGAGCAAGTGATATTTTAATTGACTGACCAAGCAAGAAAATTGTTTCTGTATGATAAATCAATGTATCGTGGGTCTTTACAAGCGTAAATTGCAGCAGAGTCTCATTGGTGTTCTTATATACGTCTAGAACTGGGGGAAAAAAAAAATAGTTTCTGTAAATTTAATGATAGATTTAATGAGAAGATGAATGAATGAAAATACTGAAATATGCTCATAGCGGAGTCGTGATTTAGTGTAACTGGCATAAGGAAATTTTGGTCTGACGCAAGTTACAGCAAGCATGTATTGACTTCTTATTCTGAAATAGTTAAAGACAAGTCACGGAAATTCAGGTGCTAAGTTGTATTCTTGTATGTGCTTGCTTTCCTTGTTTATTTGGTTGGGGTTTTTTGTGATGGTATTTGTGGTTTAGAGAAGTACGAAGCCTTGATGCTGACTTATATTTTCAGCAATTTAGTGTTTAAAGTGGACTCTAGTGTGACAGGCTTTACACATTTATTTTCACAGGAGTGAATTTCTCTGATAAGTCAGCAATCTGTCATGAAATAACAACAGATTTGGCTGAAATTTCAAGGTGCCAAGAAATCGTATTTTAGCTGTTCACTTCCATTTGACATTTTAGTTCAGTGGAGTATATTCATACATATATCAATAATTAAGACCTGTGATCATATTTTAATTGTTTTGGGTAGATCTGTGTTTTCAGTTTAAATAACTTCTTTTGAAACTCATTATTAATTTTGTACTAATCTTTTACTGAGATATGAAGAGGCAGAAAATGACTGCACGCAAGCTTTGCTCTTAGATGCCTCCTATTCTAAAGCCTTTGCCAGAAGAGGAGCTGCCAGAGTTGCTCTTGGAAAGTTAAAAGAAGCTGTTCAAGGTATGACTTTGAATTACCTTAAGTGTCATGGGTAAGACATGAGTATGAAGATATCCTGGTATTTATCTTATAATAGCAGTTCAATCAATTGCTGACTAACTGAGGATATTGATGCAAAAGTTAAGAAAGGTGGGGTTTTGTTGTTTCATTGAATATTTTTAAAACCTTTTGTGTTGGTACCAATGTAATTGCAAGACAGTTTTGTGTGAAATTACAACTGTTGTTTCTTGTAACAAGTAGCAAGAAGTAGTTTGCAAAATGTATTTAAAAGTTGGTTATGATATAAGCATTAGGATGACTATGCCATTAATTTAGAATTCTGAAAGGAAAAGAGAAGGTTTCAAAATTTGCCAGGGGTACTTTTTAACTTGAAATGTCTCCAGTTTTCCTATGTTGTTTTTTACTCAGATTTTGAAGCTGTTCTGAAGTTGGAACCTGGAAATAAACAAGCAATAAATGAACTCACTAAAATAAAGAAGGTATGCGTACTTGTTTTTTGGTTTGTTTTTTTGGGTTTTGTTTTTTGGTTTGTGTTTTTGGGTTTTGTTTTTTGGTTTGTTTTTTGCTAAGCCTATAGTAATAGCATGTTTCTGTTCTTTACTATGTAATTTTTAATATATGTTATAATTATTTCTCAAACTTTGATCTTTTGGACAACTTGCCTTTTTTCAGGAATTAGCTCAGAAGGAGCAGGGGTCTCATCAAGAATATCCTGCAGTATTGATAAAAGAATGGGAAATAAAAAATATAGTGAAAGTGATTGATAATCCATCGCATCTGAAATCAACAGTAAGTTTGGGGGTTTTTTTGTCAGTTGCTTTACTGGTGGGGATAGTAGCTCTTAAAGTTAAAATCCTCTTTTTGCTTGCTAGTGTAGACTAACTCCTGATAGAGAGATCTTGCCTATGAAAAGCTCAAAATTTACGGCTTTAACCTCTTTGATATTTTTCAAGGACGTAACTGGCCTTTCCGTGTTCATGTAACAGCAACCATGGTTCAAGCATTCAGCCTACAGTACCACATGTGTGGAACGTGCTGTATATATGTATGTATATAGTAATAATATTAAATGAGGAGGCAGCCCTGCAACCCTCTCCTGGGTCTGTAGCAAACACTGCAGTTGACAGTAATGGGGAGGCAGTTGAGTCTCCCTGTTTGATTGCAGACTTGAGAAAGCTCTGGGTGAACTTCCCTTCTTTTGATCTGCCCTTTACAGTTTATGTAGCAGCTATAGTGGTAACGAGACATGTTGCCTTCCCATGTCTTATATTGCTGTCATCTAGGGCTACAGCAAGAGTCTTGAACATATATTTTTATCTACCTAAAATGTAGAAGAGCTGAGTATTGATTTTCAAGAAGTCATTGTTTTTGGCAGCGAATTATTAGTGGTTGTAGTCAGATTAATGAGTTACATATGTCAAAATATAATAATACAGAAGGTAGTACCTGCTTTCTTTATGTATTAGCAGCAAATTGTGCAAATACAAACTGTGCTCACGCTTCGTATGGAGTACTTTAATGTTCTGCTCTCGATGATTTTAAAATACTTGTTTACCTCAATTAAATGTATAATTGAGATTAATGGTTTTAGTAGAAAGTTTGTAGTTATTTTTATCCTTTTTTTGAAGGCAGGAAAGTATTATACACTATAACGCAATACAATATTTTTAGAAAGCTAAATGAATTTGTTGTGAAGTAGCTGAAATACTATAGAAAATTATGTTCAGTTTTCAGTTTGGCTGCTAAATAAAGTGGAGATACTATGCTGATTGTCTTCCATGCTGTTTTGCTACCTTATGATGTTTGTTACTTGATCAGCAAACAGGGTTAAGTTACCAATATTTATCATCTCAGAATTTTAAGTTGAGGGTCAAGGCCTATGCTACTGGATACCTAACTTCTTTAGCAAAATTACAAGACATATCTAGATCCATGGGTCAAAACATTTGCTAGTCCTTGTCTATTTAACCTTAGTAGGGTGAGAAAAAAATTTTTTTTTTTTTATTTTAATTACTGGCAAAACAGAATGCAGATTCTTAGATCCTCTAGGAAAAGGATACACTGGTTTATGAGGGTAAGACAAGAAAATGATCATATGAGGCTTCCTGTAGAATATGAAGATATTTCTTTTTTTTGGCATTTTGTTTCTCTGGGGCCTCTGTATACACTGATGTTGAACTTTGTGTTCTGTTCAGAAGCCTTTGCGAAGAATACCCATTGAAGAAATTGATGATGACACACCAAATAGTGATTTGCCCAGCACTACTTCTTTAGTCAATAACTGGAGGAATTCAACTAGGGTTGAAACAGCAGAGAATCTAGATCAGGATGATCAGTCGACTACAATGGATATTCCAAAAGCAAAGCACTTGAAGATAGAAGAAATTAGTGATACGTTACCAGTACAGTAAGTATAAAAATTATGGTTCTCTTTTTAGAAGGTAAATGTAGTTGAAATGTAATCTTGATTTCCAGATTTCTGCATGTCATAAGGTATCTTAAACTAAAATGGGGGAGATTTAGGCTACATATGAGGAAGAAAGTTTTTACAATGAGGATGGTAAAACCCTGGAACATGTTTCCGAGAGAGGCGGTATATGCCTCATCCCTGGAAACATTTAAACATTTTTCTGCATGCTGTACTCTCTTGCTTGTACATCTCATTTTCTCCATCTGTGATTTTTGTCATGTTTTAGAGTAGATTCTGAGTAGAATTCAAACACTCTTTGCATACAAGTCATGTGAGAAAAAAGGAGCAGATGAGAGCTGGCAACCAATAAATCCAGTTTGCTCAGGGTTCCCATGTTGTACCATATTAGCTAGACAAGCTCAGATCTCGCTGTCTGAAACTACTCCGAAGTACAAAAGCCACTATCCTAATTTTATTCTTGCTAAGCGTTACAATCCTTTCTGTTCAGGAAAGCTCTATATGTGTCAGCATCATCTCGTTGTGTTATAGTAAATGCTTTTTATTGAGTTATGTTTGAAAGATTTCTGAGAAACACTATCCTGCGCCCACTTTTTCCAGCTCAGTCAGATGGATTCACTGTGAAGTGCTGAAGAAAAAGGTGTATTTCTTAGCCATTTTATAAGTTCTGAAAAATAAATGGACTTAACTGACAAATTATGGGACAAAAAATAGCTCCACTGTAATCAGTGTTGAAAACAGTTTGTTCATTTGACATGGTTATTGTTTTGCATTGTGAAATTGTGGAATATATTCTTGTAGCTGTGCAGCTATTTGTAGAAATAGGCTGAGTATATCTTTTAAGGTTTTTTTCTAGAAAAGGTGAATCAAGTATAAAGCTTCCATTATTTGAAGGGGAGGCTTTTTAGATACCCGCTTGAACTAAAATACGTTGTTTTTAAAAAGTTTGATATTATTTTAAACTTTTAAGGAATTAAAATATAGCTAGATCTCAGTGTAGAATTTTCTTAAATGTTGTCTTGATTGCATTTCAAAATCTCTCTGCAGGCTTTCTGATAGCATGAAAGGAATTTCATCAGTGTTGCATTCATCTTTACCTGTGAACAAACAGAGAGAAAAAGAAGTCAAAAGGTCATCTCAGTCTGCAACTCCAGTCCCCCCAGTTCCTGCAAATTCTTTCCAGCTTGAATCTGACTTCAGGAAGTTTAAAGACTGCCCAGAAAACATGTACTTGTACCTGAAGGTATGAAACATAGTATTGATTGTAAGTGCTTGAGCAGTTTCTTCAACTGATGTTGAGGAAGCAGCACAGAAGTAGGTGGAAAGGGTGGCTGTGTTTAACAATAGTCCTTTTCTTTAATTGCCTTCACATAATACTAATTAGTTTGATCCACATTTCAGTATTTCTTCTCTTGTGCCTGACTCTTCACTTACCTCACTTTGAGTGCAATTTGGGCATAATCTGTCTCTTCTTCAAACACAGGCCCTGCCTCTGCCTTGGAAACATATTCATGTTTTACTAACCTTGTTAAAGTCTACTTTTTCAAATGTTTGCTTCTAGAGTAATTAGATATAGTAGCATTTTTATCTCTTTAAACTGAAGAAATTCTTGAAACACATCAGTCTACCTGATGTGTACTTCTACTTATATTTTGCAAAAAAAAAAAATTTGCTTAGAAACATTTAAAAATGCTAGCAGTCATCATCATGTAAAACCAAGCATAAATCCCCAGAATTAAATGTTCGATGTCAAGTAGTGCAAGTGATTTCATTTTAATTTTGTTTGCTTTTATGCACTTCAGCATTGTCTAAGACCTCCTAAAAATTCATGTTTAATTCTCATGACTAAACTGTATCTTTTTGCCTAAAAATGAGGTTTTATTTTTTTCCACAGCAAATAGAGCCTTCACTTTATCCGAAGCTTTTCCAGAAATCCTTAGATCCAGACTTATTTAACCAAATACTGAAAATTCTACATGATTTCTACATTGAGTAAGTTTAACTCTTCCTTTTTTTTTATATTGCTTATTGCAGTTCTGGTTTTTATTTGTTGGGTTTGTTTGGTTGGGTTTTTTTCCTGCACTCTTGGGATTACAAAAACTATTTCCAGTGCACAACATTACATAAACATGATGCAATAATTGGAATGATTCAGCTGTTCCTTCTTAAGAAATTAAAAATGTCTTGAAAAATCAGATAGATAAAAGGTAAAGAAATAAATAGCCTTTACTGTAGATTGCTGAATTTAGTTCTGCTGAATAGCATTGGAAATGAAATATTATAGTCTGTATAAAATAATTTTTATGTTACTCTGTACATTGTTATTCCCTGTAATAGCATGGTGTTTGTTTTCTATATTAACTATCTAAAGCTGAGAAATACAGAGGAATTAATTTTTGTGCGATACTTATCATGATACATTCTTTTTATTTTAATTACCTGCTAACAGGTGATTTTTACAGCAGCCAGGACAATTTATGAAATAAAATTACTGTTTGTTGTTAGCATTTGTAACAAAAGACAATTCCCTGTTTCCTGTTGACCAGAAGATTGTCAGGTTTTCTGTATGGATAAAAATGACGGCAACTGTGATGTGATGTGATGCATTTGCTGGGCTTCTTATGACCACAGGTGCTACTTCCCCTCCCACTCCAATATGTGTGTCTGTATACATATATATATATATATATATGATGAAGCTATGGCAAGTTGCAAGCATAAAATCATATAATAACTATTCTGTACGTGAATAGCAGTCAGTTTGCATCAGCCTAGGTCAATTTCTTCACTCTTCTTCTGTATCAGGAGAATGCTTGCATAAAGATTTCTGGGTGTTAACCTTTTGTTTCATGGTTGCAAGAATGAAGGGAAAAGGTGAGAGAGACAGGCAGTAGAAGAGAGAGAAGGGATTTCCATTGGTCCCTTAATTTCTTGTTCTTGAAGTGTTTACTGCTTGCAGCTGCTGCATCTTTCTAATCAGCAGTAGTTATTTTTATATTTCTAATAATCTTCTTCAGGAAAGAGGAACCATCGCTCATCCTTGAAATCCTCCAGAGGCTATCTGAATTGAAAAGATTTGATATGGCAGTAATGTTTATGTCAAGCTCAGAGAAAACAAGTAAGTAATTTAGTAACATCTTTCTAAACTTCATTTGTGATACTGCACGTTCTAGCAAGAAATACGTAAAATTTAGTTCTGTTCTTTTTTCCATGTAATAATTAGTTCAGTTTGGTTGTCTAGCTTTTTAATTGTTTTAGAAATTAATATGAATATAATGTAATTTTTCTTAGGTTTTTTTTGTTTCCCTGATAATGTTTAAAACTTGAAAACTACTGCTATTTCCTCTTGGTTTTATCAGTAATATCACTGCATTTTAGTCTGATAAATTAAGCGTTACTAGGATTTCAGGTTTTAGCTGATACTGTTATAAATTTATGAATTTGTATGAAGTCTTATCTGTGTCAGGTATCCAAATGACACATTTTCCACAGTTTACGACCATTTCTTGGCACTCCTGACTTTATTGTTGGCAAAGAGAGCTCAAAAGTCTTTAAAGTGCTCAGCCTGTCAGTCTCTCCTGTTCTTGAGGCCTCACTTTGAGTTTGCAGTTCAAATTGATAGAGACTGGAGTTCATGGTTTATAAAAGTCACAAACATTTTCTTTATTCAGCACACTGGGCAGATTGTGTAGCAGTGAAATAGAAGGAAAACATTTCTTTGAAACCAAATGTCATATTTACAATGTGCAGCCGAGTTTCATTAATAATGGCTATACTTTCAGAATTTTGACATACGTGTCTCCTTGAAATAAAATTGCTTGTTTGACTTACTGGAGTGCAACTAAGTTCTACCTATAAATTGCCTTCGTGCATTTAACCTGATGTAAGGTTTATCTTCCATCTGGCAATAACTTCTCTTCTTCATTTAATGGCAGAGTGCCAAGATAGTAAACAAAATAAAAGCTGTTGTCTGGATTATGTACCTGTTTAAGGAAATGTCATTAAGCAGCTCTTGGGCATCAAAACAAAGTGAGAGCTTGCCTTTGCTACTTTTTTCATACTCTCCGTATGAAAAAACTATTTGGTTTTGAGCTATATAATCCAACTATTAGTCTCACTGAGGAAAGAGACTAATTACTTTAAATATGTTGTTCCTTAATATTGTCAGTAGCTGAAATAACATTTCATGTTGTGATTTTCTTTTACAGTTACACAGGCATTGTTCAATCACGTGAACCAGATGGGATTGAAAGATACTTCTGTTAAGGAACTGGAGAAGAAATATGGAATTTTCTCTCAATGAGAAATTACCTACATAAAAGTTTCTGTTTCTGCGCTTTTCTTATGTGAAAATCAGCTGAAGAAGCCTATAAAGACTGCAATTTTGTTGCTTTTGTATAAGTAATGAAATTCTTAAACTTGATTTAGCCAAATTGCAAGTGCCTGAATAGATGATAATTATCTAGTTCTTCAGGTACATTTGCTTTCTAGCACCTGGAACAATGCAGATCAACGTTGTCTTCAGTGAAATCTGTTTTCCTCAAAGAACATTTTGGCAAATTTGCATTCAGGATTGGGACTGTAGATAGAGATCTTTATAAAAAAGGAAGGGAACTATTTATAGACATGTCTTTGGTAAAACTCAAATGTTATATATTATAAATGGGCATGGAATTTTTTTTATTTTAGAAAATAAACTGTTGAACTGAAGATATTAAATTTTAAGGATCTTTTTAATTGAGGTGCCTCAGTCACTATTTTCTAATGATACACCACATCAAAACATGTAATCTACAAAAAGAACATGAAGTATGACGGCCAAAAAATTCCAGAATTCTTGAGTTTATCTAAAAGCCGGGTTTTAGCATTGTTAGTTAAGGTATTTTTGTAAGCCTCAGCTGTAGTTGTAGAATAGAAGGAATTAAACTAAAAATAGAAGATAAGCTTTTTGTCATCTCATGAACTACATCTTTTGGGTCCATTGTTCCTAACCAGATAAAGCTCTTAAACCTCAGAAAATAAAGTGGAATACCTTACCAGTATGAAGAAGACAAAGGCATGGAGGTGCCTGAAATTCTCCAGTGAGATAAGAAATAATGTTAGGCATAATAAACTATTTCTACTGTTCATGTGACCAGAAGAAGGAAATAATAGCACTTGTCAAGTATGTTGTATGATGTATAACTGTAGCATTTAAAAATTTGCCTGTCTCTAGGCTTGGCCACTCTCTCTTTTCATCCTGCTGATATTGATATTCTGTCAGTTTGCTTGTGCTTTACTGATCAGACTACAGAAGGTTTTTGATACTAATGTTTCTGTTTTGGTAGTTGTGCTCTAGCATTCAAAAAGCCTTTAGACTTCCAAGATGGGTTAGCAGAAAAGGTATAAATGTTACCTTCTAACACAGTCAGTATTAGAAAATTAATTTTAAATCATATGCAGCTGTTTAGTATCTTAGTTCAGAGAAAATCTGGGTTGAAAAAAATAAATGTAACTGAGCTACATCTTTGGACTGGGTAGCAACATACATGAATGGAACACAGGATCCCTAAGGTAGCTCTCAATTAGCCCTGGAACTTTAGAATAGCCAGTGTTGCTGGGGAAATGGGAGGGCTTTTATAGAACACAGCTTGTGGTTTACCTACAGCATGAACTGTTAATACTAGGTGTGGCCCAAGTTACTTGATAACTGACTATTTCTTCCCCATGTTGTAAAATACTTTTGACAAATGTATTGGGGATACTGCTGTAACTCATTGAAACTGGTGGAGGACTAGATACCAAACTAATTTCATACAGATTTTAGATAGAGCATAGTCTTGTATGCCTGACTAGGTTATACTAATAAAGTATTTGGTACTTCCTCAGAAGCTGCTTCTTGAAGAGGCTGTTGGATAAAAACAGATGATTGTAATATGGATCCTTGACAGTAAAAGCAAGATGATAGCAGAACAATTTGAAAACTGTAGGCCAGGAATCGCCTACAACTCTACTTGATTCAGTCTGCTATGCTTCTAAAGAGAATGAGCTGCTATATTTGGTTTCTGGTCCCACTCCTACTTTTATGGAGACTTCTCTTAAGCATTTCTGTGTGATAAGGAAGGCTGACTAAGAGGCAGCTATTGAGGCATGTAGAATTTGCTGAGGTGCAGGGGTAGACCTGATCTATGTTGCTACCTAGGACACCATCATCTATCTTGCAGGTGGTACTGTACTGTAGCCTTTTGCTTGCATTTGTAAGTGCAATATCTGATGGTGACTTGTGAAGTCTCTGAGGTTACTTTTCAGTGCACAGAAAACAACGCAAGATGAAGAGCAGAATGCAAGCATTCAGACAACTGCTGGTTTCACTTGCTCCAGGAGATGGCAGTGTGTTTCCCATCTATATCGCTAAAGGTTGCCAGGTCTCTGAATCAAAGAGTTTAATTAAACATGGATGAAATACATAGATCTGAAGCCAAAAATTATTTGGAGGGAGAAAAGAGGATTTTTTTCTTTTTCTTTTTTTTTTTTTTCTTTTTTAGCAAAGGCCCACTCTGGCTGTATTTATATTGTTTCAAGGGGAAGAGTCTAATGTAAACAGTGTGAGGCAATTAAACAGTGTGAAATGCTTCATGACCCTGTGTTATGTTATGACATTCAAAGAGTCAAACTGTGTTTATGTTCACTGTAGTGACTGGTTCAGACTTGAATGGTTCTTTTATTTATCAATATTAAATACAGTATTTTTCTAGACCGCTTTTTAACTTGTCAAGATATTTTCTTTAATTTGAATACTGTCCTCCAGTAGATCCAGAACTCACTATTGTCTATTGTTTTCATCATCTTGGTGGTTAGAATATCACTGGACCTCATACTAGGATGTACTTCTGTGGAATGTCCTTACAGCTTTCTGTTTTGACAGTAGACTGTGATTTTTTTTTTTCTTTTGTTTGTTTGTTTTTGTTTTTTTTTTAATTCTGATAAACTCTAGTAGTGGTATGAGGTTCAGCAAGGCCAAGTGCTGGATCCTGCACTTGGGACATAACAGCCTTACGCAGCACTACAGGCTTGGAGAAGAGCGGCTAGAAAGCTACCTGGCAGATAAGGACCCAAAGGTTTTGGTTGACAACTGGTGGTTGACTATCAGTCAGCAGTGTGTCCAAGAAAGCTAATGGCATTTTGGCTTGTGTCAGAAATGGTGTGGCCAGCAGAACCAGGGAAGTGATTTTACCCCTTTTCTCAGCATTGGTGAGGCTGCACCTCAAATACTGTGTTCAGTTTTGGACCTCACGTCGCAAGGAGGACATTGAGGTGCTGGAGTGTGTCTAGAGAAGGGCAACAAAGCTGGTGAAGGGGATGAAGAAAAGCCGTGGGAGTGGCTGAGGGAGCTGGGGTTATTTGGATGAAAAGAAGCTGAGGAGACACCTTATCACTGTCTGCAGCTACCTGCGAGGAGGTTGTGGAGAGTTAGGTGTTGGTCTCTTTGCCAGAGTGACAGGCAATATGATGAGAGGAAGTGGCTTCAAGTTGCACCAGGGGAGGTTCAGATTGGACATCAGGAAAAATTTCACTGAAAGGTACAGGAATAGGCTGCCCTTGGAGGTGGTTGAGTCACCATCCCTGGAGATATTTAAAAGACTGATTGATGAAATGCTCAGAGATATGGTTTGGGAGAGGACATATATGTTGGACTTGATGATCTCGAAGATCTCTTTCAACCTAGTGATTCCATGAGTCTAAATCTGCATTCATACAGTAATAGTTGCATCTGAGGTGTTTTTCCGTCTTGGTTATAAAAACATCTCGTGAACAGACATCAAGGTGAAGATACTTCATCCTCTGATTTTTCATTATATTACTATGGAAGAAGGGGGATTGACACAGCTTGTTCTTAGCCAACTAGTGTTAATTACTTTGGAAAACATAAATGAGTATAGTTTAAGTTCTTTTTCCAAAGTATTTTTTAGAAGTAAAAAATAATAGTCTTGACTCTAGTAAAGACATTCTTGCTGCTTTTCTTCCCTGCTTTTCTGTTTAGAGTAGATATTTCAGCTTGGCAGTTCTCAAATATAAGTACCATTACTGGTTTTGAGGCTCCTTTAACATATCTTACTAATACCTCAGTCTTTAACAGGTCTTATAGAGGAGTCTTTGGCTTCTGAGAACCTACGAACATGTAACTTCAGGAGATTTACTCTCTAACCCATTCCATTCCTTAACTAGACAAAGATACTTCCTTGTCATTGATAATAATTGCTTGTAGTTGCCATCACTGGGGAATACACCATGAATCAAGTCTGCCAATGCAACTGGAATTGCATTAGGGATAAATTTGACCTTACCTGCTTTGATGGTTAGGCTTAGAGAAAATATGGTATTTGGAATAAAAGGTTAAATAGTATCTTTCACTATTGTTGCATCTCATAAGTATGCAGTTCAGCCTGACTGCAGCAGTGAAGTTGTGTGGGTTTTATGCCTCTTTCTGTTCCTTTTTCTTTTCAGGAACTTGCATAAACTGGTTGTATTAGTGATAGATGTAATGAGGAAAATCTATGTGCTGAGTCCCTTTCTGAATTTTAGTCTGTGTTTTCACTGTGCCCTTTCTGTTGTCTGTCAGGTTCCTAACAGTGTGTTTTCTACTCCCTTCCCTTTCCTGTCATTAGCTGCAAGCAGTGCAATCTCTAAAAGGATCATTTGAAGGCTCCTTCTAGTTTTTTAAAAATTTCTGCTCAAGGCTCTTGTTTTTAAAAACTCCTTTCAACAGTTCTGTTTCTTTAGGCTCCATTTTGTAGGAATATTCCTCTCTGGTGTCTGGATTTATAAACTGAAGCAAGTATAGCATTGAAACCAAGGGACTTTTTTTTTTTCTTCCTTCCTATTCAAGTGATTGCTGAGTTCAGTTGTGGTTGGATGCACAAGAATATTTTGCTTTCTTAGCAGTAGCAGAAAGTAGTATTTGTTTCCCAGACTTCCAAGCTTCCAACCTTCTTGTCTCTCTTCTGATAGCTGTTAAATTACTAAGGTTTAAAGCGGCAGGGTAAAATAAATTTGATTCCTTATTCCTTCATAGCAAGTAAGTCTACCTGGGTTTTAAAGCAAGAAGTGCACCATTAGGCACAAATACTGATTACCTTAAACAAAGGAGTAAATGAAAGTTTTCCTTGTTCTGATGCCTGATGAGATATGACAGATTAACATTATGTATAAACCGTTAAAATTAAAATCCTGTCTTGTGGCTACACACACACTTTGACAGAAGATGGGCAGTAGATCAGGGTCTAAATGATGAAAAAAACCGGCAAAAAATAACCTCAAATAATAAAAAAACAAATAAAAAAAACCAAACTTTTTTTCTTGTATTACAGAAATGTCTGTCTGTACAGCAGGTCGCAAGGGTATTCTGATTTGAGCTAAAGCAGAATCAATTTTCTAACTTTACAGCTAAGCCTCATCCAAGTAACTTCATTTTCTGAAAGTTAACAATATGTTCTTTCAGACAGTGTCTGTCTCTAGAAATGGCAACACTTAAAATTTATGATTATCACCAAAGGAACAGGGCAGTGGTAAGCAGAAAGGCCATTGCTTATACTTATTTCCATGGATACCAAAGCCATCCTAGAGTGGTGGAATGCCACTAGCAGAAGCAATGAGATAGGGTCACACCAGCAAGGAGAAGCAGATGGGACAGGTGACCCAAAACTTAATTCCATTCCATATATGTCATACTCAGTATAAAAGAGAGGGGTCATGAGGATCAGGCCTTCTTCTTTGATGGCTGGCATTCAGTAAGAACTCTGTTTGTCCTTTTGTCCCTTGATCCCAGATCTGTGTTCCCAAATCCAGCTCCCATCTTCTGCTAGTCCAGTCCAGGACCTTGTTGTGTGCCTGTTCTACAACATAAGAGAGCTGGGGTTGTTTAGCCTGGAGAAGAGGAGGCTGAGAGGAGACCTCATTACTCTCTACAAGTACCTGAAAGGTGGTTGTGGAGAGAAGGGAGCTGGCCTCTTCTCCCAAGTGACAGAGGACAGGACAAGAGGGAATGACCTCAAGCTCCGCCAGGGTAGATTTAGGCTGGAGATTAGGAGGAGGTTTTTCACACAGAGGGTCATTGGGCATTGGAATAGGCTGCCCAGGGAGGTGGTTGAGTCACCTTCCCGGGAGGTGGTTGATTCACCTTCCCTGGAGGTGTTTAAGGCACGGGTGGATGAGGTCTTGAGGGACTTGGTTTAGTGTTAGATAGGAATGGTTGGACTAGAAGATCCGATGGGTCCCTTCCAACCTGGTTGTTCTGTGATTCTGTGATAAGTGGTGACATGGAGTCATGCAGGGGGGAGTTGATTTCATATCTTTGTAAGTGGTGTTTTCTTATTAATATTATTTTCCTTGCATTATTATTGTTTCATTAAAGTTGTTTTAGTTGTAGTTTCCAGCCCACAAACTTCTCTGCTATTTCTGCAGTTTTAATAGAGGATGGGGGATGATGTGATTGAGAGCTGCCCTACAGAGAAGGATTTGGGGATGCTCATTGCTGAGAAGCTCTACATGAGCCAGCAACATGCACTTGCAACCCAGAAGGCCAACTGTATCCTGGGCTGCATCAAAGAAGTGTGTGTAAACAGGTCAAGGGAGGTGATTCTGCCCCTCTACTTCACTCTTCTGAGGCCCTCCCTGGAGTATGATGTCTGCTTCTGGAATCCTTAGCATAAGAGGGATATGGAACTATTGGAATGGGTCCAGAGGAGGGCTATAAAGAGAGTTGGGGCTGTTCAGCCTGGAGGAGAGAAAGCACCAGGGAGACCTTATAGCGACCTTCCAGTACCTGAAGGGCATGTATAAGAAAGGGACTAGAGAGGGATTATTTACAGAGGCATGTGGTCATAGAACAAGGGAAAATGGCTATAAATTTGTTATGGGAAGATTTAGACGAGACATTAGGAAGGAATTCTTCATGATGAAAGTGGTAAGATGCTGGCACAGGTTGCCCACAGAAGTGGATGTCCTGCCTCATCCTTGCAGGTGTTCAAGGTCAGGTTGGATGGGGCCTTGGGCAGCCTGGTCTAGTGGGTGGTGTCCCTGCCCATGGCAGGGTTGTTGGGACTAGATGATCTTTAAGGTCTCTTCCAACCCAAACCATTCTATGATTTCCCTGGGATCAGGTCAGTGGGAATTGGGACACAACTACCTGTGTGTATCTGCTTATCTGACCGCGAGGGTAGCTGAACTGTGACAATGGGCATGTAGTCAGGGGCAATTTCCTTCCTAACGAATCAGCAGTCTGTACAAATATCACCAAAAATCACAGAAGGATTATCTTCCCAGCTGTGATTGTGATGAGAGATAGCATCTGATTCCTTAAGTTGAAACCTGGTGCCTTTCTGTCTACGCTAGGCTGTTTGACAAGTGGTGCTTGAACTTGTTTTATAATGAATTGCCATCACTTTTGGAAAAATCAGGAACACTTTGCTGACTTCAGAAGAGTGTACTCCAGAGTCTTCATTGGGGAATGGAAATGCTGCCAAGGTTTTCTAAAATAGCCTGAAGTTCAGATTGTTGAAATAAGAAGTAATGAGCTACTGCTGTACTCTGAATCCCTGTGGGTAATACCATGAAGCACATGAGCCTTGAGGACTCCAATTCTGTCCTCAGTGTTAAGATTTCTTTGTGCTTTGTGATTGGATTGTGGTGGTTGTGGAAATCAGCAAGTCTATTACAGGGTTACATCATTTTAAATGCAGTATTTAAGTGGAAATCTGTGTTTTCAGCAGGTGGGTAAAAACATAGTAGGGAATATTTCCTGTACAATCTGTAACAAAAAAAAGGACATCAAATAAGTATGTAAGAATGTGCCAGATCTCTGAGATTTTCTTCTGCTTCATGTTTCATTCTTTTGTGGTCAGGCTTGTTTGATTGACTGGAAAAGCTGGCATCTCTCACCCAAAAATCTGCAAGTAGTAACAGAGCTTAAAGAGAACACCTTTATTTAAATTTATATCATCCCTAAATGTTAAAACTAAAGCAAGAGAAAGTAGATTCACTCTTTGCACTGGTTTGTAACTGTCAGGCTTTAGCTTGATCTTATGACATTGAGAGAGCCCTTGTCATGCATCCCACCCCAAGATGGGCTTGAAATACTACTGAGAGAGACACAATGCTGCCTGAATATATGTACAGACCACAGAAAATGCATTCTTGCATGACTGAAACCTTTTTCAGGAGGTGAGGAGCAATATCTGCTTCATTTCGTTTTTAAATTTCAAAGGTGTTGTCAGGGTGAAACAAATGCTTTGCAGCTTGATTAACTATTTTGCCTGCTTTGTTCAGGCTGTAACTGTGTTGTGCTCTGTGAAATACAGAACCATGGGAGTCCCTGGGGCTCTGCTTTCTGGTTGTCTGTTGGCATTCACAGAGCTTGGGATGAGGCAGGCGCCCTGTGGGTGTTGTACTAGCAGCTTATGGTAAATCTTTCCTCCAGGGGTTTGCCTGAATGGACAATACATAGCACAGACTCCTCACTGTTTTGAGGATTGAATACCTGGAGAGACTGAGGAGAGACTTCCCTTTTAGCAGTAGAGCCATTTCTGTGGGTGGTCTGAACTGATTCAATGATTTTTCCCTGAAGTGAAGTTTCAATCTCATTTTCAATGTTCAGTGTTTTCAACATTTCCCTCTACTGCAATAAAGCTTAAACATTAATGAGTATTTTTAACATGAGATTCTGTGAAGCTAGGAACTGAGCAAACTCTGCTAGCCCTTTTTTAGCCCTAGGTATGTTTTAGTAACTTCAGCTAGCTTTCCTTTTTCAGAATTACATTTTGTCCCTCTATTTTTCCTTTCATACTCTTGCCTATCACGTACTGGGTTTATGTGAAGCCAGCTGTACTAAGGACAGATTCTGGCAGTAAATGTTCCCCTTTATCAGGTTGTATCAGGAGAGCTGTACTGGTTCACAAATCTAGTTTGATCAGGGTACCCACAATGCTGCATATAAAACATTTTGTCTTCCTCATTTCCTATGTGGTTTGTACTGACAGAAAAAGAAAGCAACTGTACCAGACTGCCAGAGATCCAGTCCCAAGTAATTTTCTAAGGTTTCTTTTCCTAACTACAGTAATGCCAATGCAAAATAAAAGTATAGAGATCAGCTGCAGTGTTCAGAGGTTGACTAGCAGTCTTGTTTGTTCCTGTTCAGCTAACTAGGTTAAAAATACAGGCCTCTTCATTTTAAGACTCTCAAACCTTGTAGCTTGATAAAGGAAGTTTTGTTTATCATTGCCAGTTTCCTAATGAATAAAACTGACCTTGTTCTAACCTACTTGTTCTCCTCCCTTTTCTGATTTCCTCTAGATTGGTGCTTACCATTCTACAGACTGCCTGTGCTTTCTGTCATTGCCAGCTCCTGGCTGACTACAGCCCATGACATTTTGGTTTGAATTGAATAAGAACAATAGACTAAAGCTGCATTTCCAGTCACTTTACGGTATTCAGCCTCCCTCTGTAGAGGATTCCTTCCAGGTACAGTACTGCACATTGACAGATTTCAAAATTTAACAAGATGACAAACTGATATACAAACTGAGGAGAATTTATTGAGAAGTTGCCAAAGGTACAAGTGACAATTAGTTGCCCACATGCCTCTGAATATTGGGGAAAAAAACAGCTGCATTATACAGCCTGTGGGAGCAGTGCTAGGTCAGCTTCATTACAGGGACACTTGGAATAATCAGTGCTTGGGAAACAAAGGGAAAACAAGGAGATGAAGTGAGTGATGTGCAAACACCCTCCATCATTATCTTCCATGATTATATGAATCACCAGGTTGGAAGAGACCCACTGGATCATCGAGTCCAAACATTCCTATCAATCACTAAACCATGCCCATCAGCGCCTTGTCCACTCATGCCTTAAACACCTCCAGGGAAGGTGAATCAACCACCTCCCTGGGCAGCATGTTCCAGTGCCCAATGACCCTTTCCATGAAAAATTTCATCCTGATGTTGAGCCTGAACCTCCCCTGGTGGAGCTTGAGGCCATTCCCTCTTGTCCTGTCCCCTGTCACTTGGGAGAAGCTCCCTCATCTCTACAACCTCCTTTCAGGTACTTGTAGAGAGCAATGAGGTATCCTCTCAGCCTCCTCTTCTCCAGGCTAAACAACCCCAGCTCCCTCAGCCGTTCCTCATAAGGCTGGTTAAGGTTAAGTTCTTACTTAACCCATTACAGAGCAGGCTGCTTGTACATATAATACATGTGCCTATACATGTAACAGAGATTAACATTAGCTCTGAAGCTACTGCTTTGTGCTGAGAATTGCCTCACTTTTGCGTATAGCCCCATGCCTTAGGCAATTTCCTTCCTAGAAATCAGTTACCATCCTGCAAGTTTAAGGTTTGGATTTTTTTTTTGTTTTCAAGGTTATTGGTAAGATATGGCTGTGCTATTTTATCCTTCTGCTTAGGTTTTTCTCCTATGGCTCTTAGGTTCATGAAGAAGTGGAGCAGGTTTAATAAGTTAGAAAGTCATGTGGAAAATTGAAAAGACAATATCATAGTTCTATTTTTCAGCAGAAATTGGCTGTGTCACCCTGCTAACTAGAAAAACTTTCTCAAAGAGCTAATTTCCAGGTGTTGATAGTTCGGGGGTTTTTATTATTGAAAGCATTTTGAGTTTGTCACCCCAGTGTCTCAAGTGAAAACTTATTTAAGGAGCTTCCATATGTCATCTATGACTTGAGACATTCAGATAGAACTTGATTTTCCTCAGGAAATATTTTTCAGATAGTTCTGCCTGAAGATAGACTGGTATGTGATGTGGGTTGTTTTTCTTGATTCTTATAAATATTCTTCCCTGGAGAAAACAATGTTTCCAATAAGTACTCCCTTTCCCATCATTGCTCTCTTCTTTTTAAGCCTGCTCTTTCTTTCACCTGCTATATGCTGCCTTTCTATGTTTGCAGGTCTGCAACTATTGTCCTATTTTGCCAAGCCAGCTCCTGTTACACCTGCCTGTCTTTCAGAATATCAAGGTAGGCCCTGCCTATGCTTGTAGGGTGTTGTACCTAAAGGCTTGCCACCTCTCCTGAGATCCTTTTAGAGATATTCTGGCAGCTCCTACCCACCAATTTGTTGAGCAACTGGCAGTCTGCTCACCTGCAGTCCAGGGGTTGAGCTGCACTCCTTTCTCACTTCTCACAGGATCCTGAACCTCACAATTGCATGGTCACTGTCCCATAACTGCCACCAGCTATCATGTCCCCAGCTAGCTCTTCCCTGTCAGCGAACAGAAGATGCTGGAGAGCATTGCCCTGCTTTGCCCACCTGGTAGATGTATCAAGAAGTTCTCCCTAACACCTTCAGAAATCTTCTTCAGACCTTGTGTCCTGCTATGTTGTGCTTCCAGTACTTGAAAGGAGATTAAGGTGGCCTAAGAACAACGGCTTGAGCTGTTTAGAGGTGTTTTTGTGTTTGCCCTCACACTGCTCAGGTGAGGTGGTATCCTGCCACTGTGTTGCTACTCTCACCAGTATTCCTTCTGATCATGACTCACTTTTTAAACAAGATAAGGTTCCCTTTACAAACCTCAAGTGTTTCTTTATCTGCAAGCACAAATATCAGGTTTTCTTCAGGTTAAGGTCTTTACCTGGGTCTTCATCTACTGGCATTCAGAAAGATAGACATGATCACAACTTTCCCAAAGTGACAACTGGAAGATTTTGAGTGGAAGCAAAGCTTCTGTCATATCACCATACATGTACCCCTCACTCATGTCCTGGCAGTGCTGCCTGAGAAAGAAGTTATCAGCATGTGAAATTGCAATGCAATGGGGAAGCCGAAGTTCTTGCTGTACAGAGGAAGTGGAGCATATGAGTCTGTTTCAGAGATAATTAAGAAGACTGTCTCCTGAGAATAAAGATGAGATTCTCTTTATTGGTAGGAGAAAGTATAAAATGTTTTCTCTTGAAGGGAAAGACAGCTCTAGGTCTGTGGGAGAGCTGGGGCACTGAACCTCTTAGTGGGGCAGCAGAATATTGTAGGAGCCAGATGAAAACTGAGAATGTGAAGAGGAAAACCTCAGAGCAGCTTTTGGATTCATGTTATACCTAAGGGTGCTACTCATTGAAGACTGTATTTGATGAAATTTTTATGAAATACCATTTTTCCTTCCTAATTATAGAGCTAATGTAATGATTCAAGAGTATCCACAGACTATTTATGAAGTGAATTTTGTGAAGGGAAAGCTATGAACTATATTTGATTTGTTTAATTTATTTGACAAGCTCTGAGTTTAACCTAGCTTGAGGGCAAAGAAATGCTGGCAGGGCGAGAGCAAAAGGCCTTTATCTTCACTGAATTATTTCTGCCAGCAAAGCAAACCTTTGGGTCTTCCATTATTTCAGTCCCAGCCTGATGTTTGCTTCTTATTAACCAGTCCCGGATCATCTGACTTGTCATACAGGATTGTGTTGCTTTTTCCTATTCAACCTAATGCTAAAAATGAAGTCTTGATTCCCTGCCTTACCCAGCCTACTGTCAAGGCATGTTTTGACAGGAAATTTTGGAACTGCACGGAATTGCTATAAAAACCAATATAAGAGGAAAATCACCCCTCACAGCTAGGACACAAACTGGAAATAGATATTTCAGGCTAATGTGTCTTGAGACATCACTGTTGCTATTAAAGAGTAGCACAAGACTGTTTGGTATGTGGGGAGTATGTGAACACCCAGTATAAACAGAAAGATAGAGACAGTGCATTTTCTCCCTGAAATGATTCACTGGTACTATTCAGAGTCAAAGGAAATAGAATCACAGAACAACCAGGTTGGAAGGGACCCATCGGATGTTCTAGTCCAACCATTCCTATCTAACACTAAACCAAGTCCCTCAAGACCTCATCCACCCATGCCTTAAACACCTCCAGGGAAGGTGACTCAACCACCTCCCTGGGCAGCCTATTCCAATGCCCAATGACCCTCTGTGTGAAAAACCTCCTCCTAATCTCCAGCCTAAATCTCCCCTGGCGGAGCTTGAGGCCATTCCCTCTTGTCCTGTCCCCTGTCACTTGGGAGAAGAGCCCAACTCCCTCCTCTCTACAACCTCCTTTCAGGTAGTTATAGAGAGCAATGAGGTCTCCTCTCAGCCTCCTCTTCTCTAGGCTAAACAACCCCAGCTCTCTCAGCCGCTCCTCACAAGGCCTGTTCTCCAGCCCCTTCACCAGCTTCATGGCTCTTTTCTGGACTTGCTGCAGAGCCTCAACATCCTTCTTGTGGTAAGGGGCCCAGAACTGAACACAGGATTCAAGGAGCGGCCTCACCAGTGCTGAGTACAGAGGGAGAATCACCTCCCTGGACCTGCTGGTCACACCATTTCTGATACAAGCCAGGATGCCATTAGAGAGAGCAGGAGCCTTCTCCTCCAAAAGAAAGACCAGTTTGCCACAATTCTTTGCTGTTTCTGCTCTGATTTATCCCAGAATCATTGAGATGCCATAATAGCTGATGCAGAGATTTCTTCTGATCTGTGGTTCATTCTTATAGACAATGTGGTGTGTGATTTGATTATTGGATTAATAGGATGCGTTGGCTGTACTGAGACTACTAATGGCCTCATATGAAATAATGGAAACACTGTTCTTTCTTAACAGAGTATGAAAAATTGCAAAGTCAAACACTGAAAAAGCTCAAAATGTCAGTTATGGCTGAAGAGAGACAGACTTTATTCATACCATGGTATAATCTTTACTTACATGCTACACCCAATTTCTTACCTTTTAGCAACAAGGCTTGAAATATATTTATCCTCCTGTGGTCAGGGTTTTTTTTTTTTAATGACAATGACTTTTTTCCAGGAAGACTTTTGGTGCTGATATTTAGCTATTGAGGTGGAAACCTGTCACTACTGCAGACCAGTTCATGTTTTTCAGGTTTTCATAATACAGTTGTGCAAAAAAATCTAACAATAGGCTGCAGCCACAAGGAGGGAAGTAACCTTAGACCAGTGGCTCTTGTTAAATATTTCATGATAGCAGCAATGACACTCCCACACACAGTTACTCTTTCTCCCTGTTGAAGTACTCGTCTTTTTCCTGGTTGTTTGGCACAAGAGAGGTATGTGCATAAAAGACAGACTCATGCATTTTTGTGCTGGTTCAACTGGACTTCATTATAGTATTATCTTTATGTTGAGCAGATTAGGAATGAAAAATCACTAGAAAACCTACAGCACCAATACATATTTTGATTAATTTATTGAGTGCTTTGCTCTTATAGGCTTACATTGTTTTTATTCCAGCTCATATTTGTTGGGTTTGCTCCTCTAATTTTCCTTCCTACTTTTCTTTTATTCATAACTGCTAATTAACTCTGCCTATGAGCCAGAACACTTTCCTAATGAAGAAGTCATGGGCTTTGTAAAAGTACCTCAAAAGACATGGAAAGAACGGCCTCTAGCTGAGCCCAAACCAGCACATCTCCTCCTGTTGGCTGGATGGGGAGAGAGAGGGGCTATTTAACAGCCTTTTGGAGAGCTGCTGCTATGCAATTAAAAGAAAGCCTGCAAGCAGCGAGAGCATCCATGCTCAGCTGTGGCAGCAGCAAGGGGGTGAGAACATTGCTGTGTCTATGAAGCTGAGAGTATGCCAGGAGGAGAGACACTTCCCAGGAGCCTAGTGAAGCAGCATCAGCCTCAGCTCCCAACATCATCCTCCAGTCTTGCCTGAAAATACACCAAAAATTCAAGAAAAAAAGAAAAATGTCTGAGCACAGAATGTGAGGAAAATGAGGCAGGGAAGAACCAGCAGGAGGATGTGGTGCTAGTATAATTGGAGATGCAGAAGAGTGCCTTCAAATGGAGGAGACTTAAAATGGAAAGGAAGGATTTGTCCTTTCTGGTAAAAGGCAAAATGGGACGAGTGAGTTAATTTTCTGCCTCTGCACTATCAGTAAATGAGATGGGTCTGTATTTCTATCCTTTCTTTTGCAGGCAGAGTCAAGCACAAAATGACATCGTGCACTTTGGTGCTTTCACATTCTACAACATAATAGCCAAAAAATGACACTAGGAAGAAATCATCTAATTCACGCCATTTCCTTGCTTTTTATGCATTTTAGATGAAAGTTCCCTTGTTGGACTGTCTTTACAGTGTTAATTGAAAAACAAATAATGAGAAAAAGAGAATAGAAATGGACTTTCATCTGGAGAAATTAAATTCTTTTTATATTATACCAAATGGAATTGTTATGAATCATTGTGTAACAAAGAAATAAAGGAAGGATGTTTGATTTGCAGAAGTTTCTTCTTATCATTCATAGCAAATGAAGCAAATGCAGTCTTATTGCATGAAAGAACAATCTTCAACTGGCTTGAAGATTTAGCCTAGAGGCTAAATGAGAATTGCCTCGAGAATGAATGTTATGTAAAACAGGCATAGTTTGAGGTAAAGCTGCAAGAATGAAGCTGCATGGGGCTGAAAAGTGCCATTCCTAAATGCTCCCACTTCTTCCACTTTGCCCACAGAACAAGGCCTGGAAGAAACCTCAGTCTGAGTTTGCTTTTCTATATGGAGAGCAGCAAGGCGGGAAAGGAAGAGCTGGTGGGGTATAAAAGAGCACCAGTACCCCTTCTTCACCTGTCAGACTAATATCTGACTTTATATACTTTTACACTTGTTGAAATAACAACAATTCCTTCTGTGGAAAGGCGAGTTTGCTAAACATGAAGAATGAATGAAAAGCACTGCTTTCAGACATAGAACAGTATGCATCGCACATACTCCTTACCAGCTGAGAATATCCAACAGCATATGCAGTACACATATTTCACTTCTGTGGTTTCGTAATTGCTTTTTCTCAGTTAAATTCACCGTGTGAAAACATGCCATATGTGATTTTTTTTTTGTGATTTTTCAGTGCTTTGCATTAGTCTTGTTCACTACACAAAGAAAACAAAGGTTAGAGCAATACTGATATTTAACATAATGTCCTTATATCTGTGGATATAAATGGAAGCAAAGCAAAACGTTACATAGCTTTATAAAACAGCTTCCACTAATGGCATCTTTAAGCCGAAGAATAAAAGAAAGTTGAAGTTAAGAGTCTGTGGTTGCTCGAAAAAGTACACTGTGACTTTCTGTTTGATTGGTAGGCAGTGCTACAAAAGGCAGCATTAAACCTGATTTAGAAAGGAAACACAGAGAGGAATATCTAGTCAGAATAACCTGACTGCCAGCATCATGATTACATTTCTAGACTGTAATTTTTTTTCCTAAATCATGTTTGAGGACAAGAAATATACAAAAGGTATCATTAAAAACAAACATAAAAGGAAAAAAGTGCCCAAGAAAAATTAACATGAAGGAAATAACAACAAAAATAATAAAAATAAATCAGGCTGAATACAGCACAGTGTGCTGAAAAGCCCAGGCTTTGAAAGTAAATTAGGAAAATAATTAAGTCAGACTTTTTCCTTTATGAACTATCCTACACTTGATTTTCTTGACTTGCACAACTTGCACTTGTGAGCACATCTAATGCTGTTTTATGTTCTTATTTAAGAATGCTTTTTATCCTAAGGCATTAAAATTCCAATATTCCTGCTGGAGTCTCTTGAGTAATTTAATAATTCTCTAGTTTAATTATTTAAATGATTACAATCTACATTCAGTAAGTGCAGCAGCATATTGGTGATTTGGAGAATGTGATATATGTGTATTCTCAGCAGCAGAGGAAACATAAAAAGTCATCAGTCATGTTGACTCTTCCACATAAAACAATGATGGGGAGAGAGGATTTTTGGACGTCTAACGATGCAAAGAAGGTTTGGGGCCTACATTACTGTATCAAATCCTCTTTTCTTCCCCACTATGAGGTATAATTTCTTCAGCACTTCAGTTTCTGCTACTGAATTTTCACAATCATTTTGTGATCCTTTCAGTGGTTACATGCAAACTGCCAAACCCTGAACAGAATAGAGTTTAATAACATTTCCTGAAGCTGAATCCAGTTTGGGATATTTCTTTATCCCTCCTGCCCTAAAAATAGGGCCTGATCCTTATTACTTCAAGGGAAAATTTTAAGTCTCTGTACATTCTTTAAGATCATTGTGGGTAAGCATTAAAATGGGAAATTCTGGTTCAAATCCCCCTTATTTTTTTTATTCATCACTATAGCAGAAGCCTGTGCCCTAGAACATCCTGGGATAGTGTGTCCTAAATCTTTTTGAAAATTCCACTTTGCATGATGATATTAGATGTCATGTAAAACTCCTTATTTATATTACAGTAAGAATTGAACTACCTCAAATCTCTTTTTTACCATTTAGTAAAAAGAACTTCTCTTACTCATGTTTTTTGCATGCAGAGAGCAGAACCTTCAGCAGCCAACACTATTTGAGCTGCCTTTCTCCTCCTGCCACCTGAAGGTTACTGTCCAGTCTGAGGGGGTACAGCACAAATAGTAAGCTTGGGTAGATGGAAGATCTGAAATCAGCACCCCAGGTATATTTTTCCTGACTATTAGCTTATTTTCTCTGTTGAAGAGAAGATGTCCTACATCCTTTTTAGAAAGAGAAAGAACTCCTATAAAGGGGTTTTAAGGGCACTGAGCTTTCGCAGGAAACAAATGATTGTAACTCCCAGGCAGAGAAGGAATTCCAACCAAGTACAGTGTCAGGTGGTGCTGTCTTCAAGGAAGCGGAGCTTGAGATAGGACTCTTTCCACACTTTTAAAGAATTGCTTGAGAAGTTTCTCCTCTCATACTACCTAGACAAGACACAGACTGGTGTAAACTCATCTACCAGACAACACAGAAAATATTGTCTGCGCACTTGTAGGTCATGGATCATTGTATACTTTGAAAAGATGTGGAAGAACATGGTAGAACACAAATATATAAAACTTGTTTTCTGTTCAGCTGCTGAAAGGAAGTTTCATAACCAGTTCATAACTGCATAAATGCTGGACTGATGGCTACAACAGAAGTCTCCTGAATGTGAGCCACATAACATGTCTAAAGTACTGTGCTAAACTGAGGCTACTGACAGGAAAAAAAACCATGAAGTTATCTGAAGAACATCCCCTTTCCCAATATCAACTGTATCTGCAGCAAATCTCGGTGTGTGTGCTGACATTCTGGCTTGAGCGTGTGTCACACTCACTTTCCCTCCCACCTCACTCCTCCTAGGGAAATAAAACCCAAATTCAAGGGAAAAGAAACACAGAGCAGCTTCCAGGAAGGTGTCCAGTCTGGATGGTCAAATTCCAGACTATCAGGTTGCAGTGGTCCTCTGTGGGAAAGCCTGTTAAACCAAGTAATTTTCTTGGAGAAATCACTGAGGTCTCCACTTGTTTTGTGACACAAAATCCATATTCCCAGGGTGGATTCCTATATCTATCTCTGATAACAGAGAAGGAAGGAGATTAACGGAAAACTGATAATTGGCTGGGAACAGGGGTATCTGTTGCCCAGTGTGGTTTTAGGCTTAACAGGAATCCATGAACAGACATAAATTACCAGAGAGAGAAAATGCCTCGGCATCAATGCCACGTTCAGTGCGTGGGAGAGTTTCAATGCCAGCTTAAATATAGCACAGCAAGCAGATGTCTTTACTACAGTAGGCATACTTAGACCTCCCTGGATTCACAGCAACAGCATAGAATTACGGTCTCTTTCATTCAAAAATTATAGCAAAATTCTATGTTGCCACTCACCTTTTATATAAGCATAGGAGGCTACAACGCTCACCCACAGTGAGAGATCTGCAATAAAAAACCAGAAAGAAACAGGAGAAATTAAAGAATGAAGAAAGCAATTTTCACCTTGAAGCCAGGCTTCCTTACACGGATAGATGCAAAATTCCTTTCAGTGAAGCTCAGGAGATATAAACTGGATGTGGAGGCTACAAGATGGAATAATATCTGGATGAAACCTGGCCTTCAGGTTTCAAAAGTAGTGAAAAATCATTTGAAGTCTACTGTGTGGCTGAAAGATCTGATGTTCCTCAGTGGCCGACACTGCAGCCAGCGCTATTCAGTGTCTTCACCTGGACAAAGAAACAGAATGCACAATCAACAGGATATTGAATGGCAGGAAATGGGGTTAGCAATTGACACATTGAAGGGTAAAGCTGCTGTTTGAAGAGACTTCAACAAGCTGGAAGAACAAGTTGGCAGGAACTTGTAGTTCAGCAATCAAAAACATAAAGCCCCTGGGATAAAAGAAACCAATGTAACAGCACAGTGTCCTCACTAGCTGGCTAGAAAGCAGCTTGAGGACCAGGATCTGTGAGTTGTCTTCCTGATGGACAAATGTTGAAACTTGAGTCAGCAGTGTGCCCTTGTGGTGAAGAAGACCAGCCTCATAAGATACTAGCAAGACTGCAGCCAGCAGGTCGAGGGAATGACTCTTTGTCTCTATTTAACAGTTAAGGGGTTGCACCTGTCCTATTGGTTTCATCTGTGGGCTGTATATGCATGAATCATCAATCAAATGGAGCAAGTTCAACAGAAGACCACCAGGCTTGTTGAGGCTGGAACACTTGACCTGTGAAAAGAGTCTGATGGACCTAGGCTGGTTCACCCTGGAGGAGAAGTGGCTTCAGGGTACTTAATTACAGCCTTTGGCTTCCTAAAAGGTAGTTGTAGGCAAAGTAGAGCCATATTCTTCTCATAGCCGCATAGAGGAAGTCTCTCCCATAATAGAGTAAGAAGCAATGGACACAGTTGTAGCGAGAGAAATAACTGCATGTTTTGAAAAACATGTTCTCAGTGAAGGTGGTTAAACAGTAATGCTCAGGGAGGTTGTGAAAGCTCCAGCCTAAGAGATGCTCAAAAGCTGACCAGATATAGGCTTAAGCAACCTGACCTAGCTACCTAGCTACAAAGCTGGCCTGGTGTTGAGACCTTCAGAACTCCCTTACAACTTGATATTAATTTTTTTTTTCAGGATTTTACGATTCATAGAATTCAAGAAGGAAAGCAGGCGACAGGAAACCCAAATTCTTGATCTAATGTTCAAAACTTTCCCTGAGAGAGGCAATTTCTGGGAGGTGGAGTACCCTCGTATCTGTTTCCACACCTGAGGGCAGAATGATTTTGTGCCTGAACCTCACAAGCTTAATACCAGTTCTACATATTCATTGCTAAGCGATAGTCTTCAACCCTTAAAAATCTTACAATGATGGATGTTGCTTCTGCAAAAAGCTGTTAGAAAAATCTTTGCGTATGAATGAGGATTATCCCCACTTTACCAGATAGATATGGATATGTCAAAATGTTTGCTCCTTTTTACTGGATGGATTTTCACAGCCTGTTTCACTATATTTGTTTCTTTAAGCTATAAACTACAAATATCATGTCAAGTTTCTGGAGGGTATTGCTCCACACCTATCCCTCTGGCTTTGAAAGAGCTCCCCAGAGAAAGTTACAGAAAATTGGTAGGTAAAAGATTTAACAAGTAACAATTACTATGAACACAAAACAAGACAGCAGGAGAAGTAACTATTGTGTTTAATCCCGCCTAGCACTCTTTCTCTAATAGACATTGTAGGAGAAGCTGTTTAAAACTAGTGGTTGGCATCAGGTTCACTTGGAACATATTATATAAAACCTCACTGATTATGGCTACTGTGGACCCATAGGGTTTATTTTTCACTTTGCTTCAATTCAGTGGAGCACAAGATGGACTACTTTAATGGAAAACTTAATTTCAAATAAAACCCATAGGTGATTTAATATGAGAAAATACAATTAATAAGCTCTTAAGAACAGGACACAAGCATAAATTCTTTATTGGGATGTTGTCATTAAAAACAACTCTCCTTCCTATTTTAAAGATGAGTTACTGGGAAACAAAACTGGGATATGAAATGATCTATTGTTATGATGATTCCGAAGGTATAGAATTAGATTTTTCTGACAGATTTACTGTTTTTAATTAGAATCAAAAGTACAGAAAGAAGTAATAGTTATAAAAAATTATTAAATTTGCATTATTTTAATAAAGGCACCTGAAACAGTTACCTTGTCTGAAAGAACAGGTAAAGTCTCTGAATATTTGATCTCAAAAGCTAAGTAGAACTAAAAATATTGGCTTAGAGTGTTAAGTATATCAGACAGGTACTGCCTTGAAGAAATAGGTGGTTCTGGGACAGCAGCAAAACAAAAGAAGCAATCTTTATCTTTTATCTTTACCTTTTTATTAGATTTAGCAACAAATAGAAGAAATTCTAACTGAGTGCCTGAAGTCAGACCTCTCAGACAATTTCTTTTTGTAATGTAAATGAAAATCAATTATTAATGTAGCATTTCCTGAATGGATACTAAAACTACTTCATCTTTTTGATTAATCTCTTTGGTGTACACTGCAGTTTGCATTAAAAAGAAAATTAGATGTGAATTTACTGAGCCAAGAATACAACCCTCTCCTCATTACAATGCATGCCTGTATCACACTGTGAAGAGAATCGTTTTGGGCTGCAGTGGTAGCTAAATCCTCCAGTTTCTTTCTCCCCTTGCCCATCATTACCTGACTCGCCTCTAAAAATGAATATACAGGTGTGGGTAAAAGTCAGTCTGTGAACTGAGTATGAAAAATTATCAGACATCTTTCATTCATTGCTGTATGATTAGGTTTTCTAGTCTCTTACAAGTCAGAAACAACGTAAGGGACCTAAACAGGCTGGACTGCTGGGCAGAGTCCAATGGCATGAGGTTTAACACGGCCAAATGCCAGGTCCTGCACTTGGGGCACAACAACCCTAGGCAGAGCTACAAACTGGGAGAAGTCTGGCTGGAAAACTGCCAGGAGGAGAGGGACCTGGGGGTGTTGGTCGACAGTCAACTGAATAGTGTACCCAGGTGACCAAGAAGGCCAATGGCATCCTGACTTGTATCAGAAACGGTGTGACCTGCAAGTCCAGGGAAGTGATTCTCCCTCTGCACTCAGCACTGGTGAGGCCACTCCTTGAATCCTGTGTTCAGTTCTGAGCCCCTCACCACAAGAAGGATGTTGAGGCTCTGGAGTGAGTCCAGAGAAGAGCCACAAAGCTGGTGTCTGGAGAACAGGCCTTATGAGGAGCATCTGAGAGAGCTGGGGATGTTTAGCCTGGAGAAGAGGAGGCTGAGAGGAGACCTCATTACTCTCTACAAGTACCTGAAAGGAGGTTGTAGAGAGGAGGGAGCTGGCTTCTTCTCCCAAGTGCCAGGGGACAGGACAAGAGGGAATGGCCTCAAGCTCCGCCAGGGGAGATTTAGGCTAGAGATGAGGAGGAAGTTTTTCACACAGAGGGTGATTGGGCATTGGACTAGGCTGCCCAGGGAGGTGGTTGATTCACCTTCCCTGGAGGTGTTTAAGGCACTGGTAGATGGGGTTCTGAGGGACATCGTTTAGTGTTTGATGGGAATGGTTGGACTCGATGAGCCGATGGGTCTTTTCCAACCTGGTTGTTCTATGATTCTATGATTCTATGATAAATCCAAGCTTAATTTTACCTAAAGCTTTTTAAGGTATAAAAGGAATCTGAACAACCTTCTAAAGAAGCGAGCCACCAAGTACAGGAGTACAAATGTACTACCTTGATGTGTGAAGCAATGTAAGTATGGCACTGTGGCCCAGGCAGCCAAGAGTAGCTGCCAACTTTCTCTCACCAAGGCTGAGTGCTGGCTCAAGTATCTCTGTTACATGGCCATGTCCATCATCCTGAAGCTGGCTGTGGCAATATTAAGCAAGATCTGTAACACTTCTGCAACAAGTGAAGATGTGATAAAGAGAATGGCAGTTTTCCCTTAACAAGCTGTCATTACCTAAATAACTATAAATATTGTGCTATTGCTTTCATATAATTTAAGATACTGCAATATAGACTTGGTTTTGCTGTGTGATCTTTAAATCTTCCTCTAGTTTTTATAAGGGCATCTTTCAGGTTACGATTTACAAATTCTATTAACAGTGAAAAACCCAATTCGTTACACTTCACAGAAATATTTAAATTAATATAGTCACCTTTCTGAAACGTTGCTAATTTGCAAGCTGTTTCTCTTTATTCATGAAGCCTGTGGATATCCAGGTAATTTTATTTTTTAAACCTTCAGATTCTGAAAATGAGTCATTTTGTACACCCTCTCCTATATCATGTAGCATCTGTTAGCTTCTTAAGAGAATCACCCTGAAAAGAATGTCTCATTATAACACTTAGAATACATTTTCTACATTAGTTTATGTCAATGTTTGGGGAATTAAATTTTTGAAGTATGAATATGTGTCTAGTCTAAACATGATTCAGAACTGTCAGACACATAGCCACAAGATACATAAGGCTTTTCCTCTTTGACACAAGAAATGTATGTGAGAATGCTATGAAATACTGAATACAAACTCACAAACTCAGAAAGTAGATGTCGACATTACTGTTTTGAAAGAGTAAGGTCTTAACCAGCAATGAAAATTTACTCTTGTGCTGACAGCTGCAAGTCTGCACAAAACTAATATTAGTTTCATGTTTTTTTGGTTTGGTTTGGTTTGGTTTGGTTTGGTTTTAGAAAAGAGACATGGTTAAGACCTCATTTTTACTCTCTGGTCCCTTAGGAATGTCAGCTGTTGTATGACCTGGCTTCACAATAATACCTCTGTTGTTAGAGCTTCCATTAAGGACTTGCAGTACTCAAAGAGAAAGCAACCTACCTTGCATCCACCTTTCTGCGTGTTTGAGGTGGGTAATAAACTACAGCGTTTCCATAGTTGGAGGTTTAGTCCTTTGAGAAATGGATACCTCTTCATATGAAAAAAAAAAAATCACTTTGCTGTGCCTTAGGGGTAGTAAAATATAGGAAAAGTCTGTTTATATTGAACAGGATTCAGAAGTTGAACAGGAACTGAGCAGAGCCTGCCAGATTAAAACTCCAGACACGTGCCAGGGGTGAAAGTTACAGCTATATTGCTAAATAATATAGACTGGAGATTGTTTTCTGCAATACAGCCAGATGATACTGGAACTTTGCAGATGAATTCTCTTCCTCTCCTCAACAGGCTGGCTACATGTGGACTTCCATTGCCAGCTCTAGTTGTGTTGCCTTGGGACAACATAAGTTACCATGCCTGCACCAAAAACCATAACAGGAGAAATGCTTGCTGTCTAACAGCACCTATCCCTGGCTGTTTTTTTTCTACAGCACGCTTATAGATGAAATCCTACAGATTCAAGCTACAAGGACAGGCCCTAAGCTCTTCTCATGGCAAAATCTCTATGGACATAACATCTTAACTGGGAACTTAACTAGGCGATAGGATGGTTAAGCTTCAAGTAACTTGGGTGGTTGTCAGAACTTTTCATTTCTTTTTTCCTTTGATTTCTTTTGAAATGAAAATTCTTATCTCTTGACAAAAAGAATCACCTTATATGCATAAGAATCACATAGCAAAAGAAGGATGAGATGTTTCTGGAAAAGTTAGTTATTCCTCTGAACCATTAGGATTTGGGTAGGGACAGCTTATTCAGAAGCTTATGTTAGTCCTTTTTTTATTTCCTATCTCCATCCTTAATTCCAATTGCTAGCAAAAGATGAAATATCAAAGATATTGCATCAAAAAACAAAGATTGATTTTCACTTTCTATTTTTTTGTGGCTTGCAAATAATGCATTTCTTTAAAAGGAAGCTTGTTTTAACTTGAGTTTCCTGAATCACACAAACTGATTTCTTATAAAAGAAACTACAGCACTATTGATCATGTAAGGTGGTTATTTGTGTGAAGATCTATAAAATCTCTAAGGTCACTTTTTGAGATGTCCAGGTTATGACCATTGTTGGGAGTATGTTATAAGCAATTTGGATAAATGCAGAAATTGTGCAGCTTACTGCAGAAGTGGTGCTGTGTGGTGTTCTGAAGGGACGCTGATAGGAAAAGACAGAAGTGAGAATCAGCTGTTCTGAAATGTGCTGCAGATTATGAACTAGCAATATGTACCGGAGAAACAGCTATATTGGTATAATACAGTCGATATCAAAATTTCATAGAATGGAGTTGTTATAGTGGGTAGGAGATTTTTTAAGGTAAAAACTTTTTATTCAATATTTTTCATACTGCATTTAAAAAACACTTTGAGTTGAAGATAATTAAATACAATTATGAAAAAGTCAAAAGATATTTCAATTATTCCACCACAGAAAATCTGTTTTCAATCTCATCATTATTTTCCACAGGGTAAGGGAGAAAAGTAAAAATGTTTTATAAGAAAAAAAAGAAATCTCTTTACATTGAAGCATTATTCTTTCTTCTGATTTTCCACTGATTAAAAAAATATTCTCACAATACTAGCACTGATAATGAGCCTAAGTCTGTCATCTGTAGTCATGCTATTATCTAGATTAATGAAGGAGAGCAATACCTGGTCCTTAACCAAGACATACCTTGTTTTATTCCTGCAAATTTGTATTGAGTTTTGCTCTGATCTGATATAAATATATCCTGGGATATATTCCTGCTATCATTTATTTTGAAGTGAGTGTAAACAAATCTTTTGTTTCTATTTATATGAGTACTTAGAATATACAGGTAGTTATTTAAATCATACATTCACTATTGGAGTCTCTTAGAAAGGAAAGAATTAAATTGTTCTAATGACGAATGGAAGCTGCAAAGTAAACCAATAGGGTATCAGCAAATAAATTACTATCCTGATAAAGTTCTTGATTCAATGAATCATGCTTAAAGCACCAGATGCAAAAAAGATAAAAGACTAGTCATCAGCATTCACAATGCTAAGTAAAAGTATTTCTTACTGATTATAATGAACCACTGCTCTTAATGGAAGTTTTGTGAAATTTTTTTTTCTTGAATTATTCTTCCATGGTTTAAGTACTCTTTCAGTGGTATGTTTTATATGCAATTATTTGGTCTATTAATATGCAGCTCATTTGCCTTAGGAAAATGTCCCCTGTTGTAAGCTGGGTTTTTTGTATTATGTAAGTAATTTTTCTATAAACAATATTGATTAGACTAATATTGTTGGGTTTTAATTTTAAAGCTCTACACAATGCCTAATATATCTCTATTAATCATACTGCTTGATTCATGAACTTTCTTTTAATTGCCACTGAATGCAGTTTTCAACCTCACAGGGCTTTATAAATAATAAGTATGAAAAATGAGAAGGTTTTCAGCTAGTGGAAGTCACGAAATGTTGCAAGACATAGCAGAAATTCATACATTAGCATATGACTAAATACTTATAACAAAAAAACCTACCTCTAATAAGACCTAACTGAGCTGTGCTTTAGTAATCAACAGGAAGTGTGAGATCTCCTTCCATTGCTAACAATATTCTGTTCAAAAGACCTTCCAAACAGAGATATCTTTGGCATGTCATCCACTTCTGGAACACATAACGAAAAATAAATGACTGTCAGAAGACTTACTGGATGTGACTGTTGTTTTCTTAGTGGCATAAAAAAATATTAAATTAAAAACCATTAATATTTTCAGTATTTAGAAAACAGCATGATTTTTTTTGTAGATTTTGGGGTTTTGGCTGTGTTAACACTGTGCAAAAAATACCTAGGAGTATTTCTGAAGAAAAGGGGAAGGGAAAATTGTTCTTTTAGTGTCTCTGTCTTTCTGATATACATTTTGTCACATCTTAGGTTATATGGGCTTTTTTTTTATTTCTGCATTGAACTCATATAGCCACGTGTCTCCTGGGTAAGGATTAGCCACATGATCAGCAAGAGACTAAACTCTCTACAGACCAGTCAAAGCAATTGCAGACTAGCACCTGTCTCTTTGACTTGGGGTAATTTTACACCTGAAGCACAATCACAAGAAGTCCCAGTTCTCCGCACTAAATTATCTGCTGTTAGAGGCTGTCATAGCTTTACTCCTTATGGACCTCTGGAGCAGGAAAAAGATTTGACCTAAACATTTGTGAGGGACAGTCAGTGAAAAGCTGTGTGGAAGTGTTGATCTGCTGGAGGGTAGGGAGGCTCTACAAAGGGATCTGAACAGGCTGGACCACTGGGCTGAGTCCAGTGGCATGAGGTTTAACAATGCTGGGTCCTGCACTTGGGGCACAACAACCCTATGCAGAGCTACAGACTAGGAGAAGTCTGTCTAGAAAGCTGCCTGGAGGAGAGGGACCTGGGGGTGTTGGTTGACAGTCAACCGAACATGAGCCAGCAGTGTGTCCAGGTGGCCAAGAAGGCCAATGGCATCCTGGCTTGTATCAGAAATGGTGTGACCAGCAGGTCCAGGGAGGTGATTCTCCCTCTGGACTCAGCACTGTTGAGGCTGCTCCTTGAATCCTGTGTTCAGTTGTGGGCCCCTCACCACAAGAAGGATGTTGAGGCTCTGGAGCGAGTCCAGAGAAGAGCAACGAAGCTGGTGAAGGGGCTGGAGAACAATCCCTATGAGGAATGGCTAAGAGAGCTGGGGTTGTTTAGCCTGGAGAAGAGGAGGCTGAGAGGAGACCTCATTACTCTCTACAAGTACCTGAAAGGAGGTTGTAGAGAGGAGGGAGCTGGCCTCTTCTCCCAAGTGACAGGGGACAGGACAAGAGGGAATGGCCTCAAGCTCTGCCAGGGGAGATTTAGGCTAGACATTAGGAAAAGGTTTTTCACGGAAAGGGTCATTGGGCATTAGAACAGGCTGCCCAGGGAGGTGGTTGATTTACCTTCCCTGGAGGTGTTTAAGGCACGGGTAGACGAGGTCCTGAGGGACATGGTTTAGTGTTTGATAGGAATGGTTGGACTTGATGATCCAATGGGCCTCTTCCAACCTGTTGTTCTGTGATTCTATGATTCTGTGAAATGAGTGTAACTGAGAACAAGTATTTGTGTATAAAATCCATGGTGCCGTTTGGCTGTGTCTATACAGTAGATCTCTAGGCAGATGTAATTCTACTATCACTCTGGTTCTATAATATGGAGAACCATCTCGCAGTCAAGCTATGTACTTGTCTGGTTCTCCATTTTCCAGTTCCTGATACATTTCAAGACAATGCCCTAATCTTTTTGTTCTGAACTGACACTATGATATTCTCATGTGACAGCTTTTACAGAGGATTCCCTCCAAATAAATTAAAATGTGTCATAGGAACTTCATGGGGAAAAGACTCTGGAGAAATAATGGCTACTTCTTTTATAATCATACAGGTGCTTGAGGTAACATACACATTGTCTCATTCAGAGTCCGCTCACAACAGTTTTGGGCAGTCATGGAGAACTGCTTGGCTTGGTTTCAAAATTCTACCTGCCCACCTACTCAGCAGGTAAATTTACTGTGTACTGTGCATGAGAGTACAAAATAAATGGGTATTAAAATTAGTATTTTAGTGACTCTTAACAGACGCAGAGAACAAAGGAATCCCTCACTGTCTTTGCATGTGATGTCATATATGCACTGAAATGGAGCATTCTGGAGGGTGTGTGATGATGGTCAGAAAAAACATTCTTTGCTTTCTGTGTGATTGAGTGTGCTGGAATAATTTCACCAGTAGTTTTTTTTCCAGAAGATTTTTATTGTTTAGTGAAAATATAAGAAGCTGAAGCATTACACAAAAATGTTGATTTCAGATTCCATGCTATTCATCACTCACAAAGGGGTCTGATGAAAAATTTATTGACAGCAGTAGAGAGATTCCTATTGTATTCAAGTGCTAAACATAAATACTACCAAGCTAATGACTACTTTGAGGCAATGACTGCTAATGACAACTGGAGGATTTCTGACATTGATGGCAGATTTCTTGGCAGAAATCAATTACTTGTGTATCAATTATGGTAAATAAGAATACTGAATTCAGAAAACAGAGGTATTCTTAGCCTGATGTGGTGCACAAAAGTGAAACATTTGATTTGAGGAAGTAATGCACAATAAAAGAAATTACCCTTTTGTGAGTCAATTGTTATTATGCACACAGTTTCTACACTACTAATCAATTGCTGAGAGATTAAATGGAAAACATTATGCTTTTTACAAAGTGATACCTTCATCAGTATTCAAGCAGAGACTTCCTGAAAATAATTAGTTATTTCTAGGGGTGTCTGAATTAAAGCCTAACTCTGATTATTATCAAAGTTTGTCTGAAGACATTGTGAATATTATCTCTTCTCCTCTGGGAGCAATCATGTCTCTCTTTGCATTTTGGAGCTGACTTCAAATTAGTTCAATTAGCTCCTGCAAACTGAAGATAAAATGGGTTTCAGAGCTGTCTCATCAAGAAGCAGCTTTGGTCAATTTAGGTCATTAAGACCCTAACAAACTCTTGCTTTATTGTTGTCCTCATAGGAAAAGATTGAGTAATTTTCACTCAACAAAATCTTACAGAGAATAAATATTCCAGTTATTAAGGGGGCAGGAGAAATTGCCTTAACTCTAACTTAGAGATAAAAAGATAAAGATGCAAATCAAGTAAATGAGTCCACATGAACCAGATATAACAACATCACTATATTGCTCCTCATGTTATTACTAATTTACCTAAAGAACTTTATGTCCAAATCAAAGAATATTAAATTCCAGAGAAACTTTGGTTACAACTGCTGGTCGTTCATAATCTGTCTTCTAGGTAATCCCAGATATACGCGTGGAACCCCTGTGCTGTCACATAGAGAAAATCAGGGGCCTAAGAGTGTAGACATAAACATATTCTTTACAAAGCATTGGAAGAGCGCTATCTAGTTTGTGAGTGAGGCTTTTCAGGACGTTTTTTGTTATCCTGGTCCTTCTGTGCAGAGCAATTTTGTTGCAAATCTTTCAGGAATAGACTTGTCTCTGTCTTGCTAGACTGTTACTTTACAGGACCTAGACAGAGAGAAACAACAGCCAACAAATGCAGAGTAATTCAGATCTAAAAGTAGCTGAGCTGGAATGGTAGAGTGCTGTAGCTGAACAGTTGAACTTCCTTACACAGTGCTTGTCATGCTTCTCCAGTTGAAGAAATATGACTAGTAAAGTGAGTCTTAAGAAGTATTAGACTGGACAGCTAACTTGTAGATGGCTAAAATGTAGGTAGAATTCATCCTAGCTTGGATATCAACTCCAAAATCACAGTCCTAACTTAGATGCTAAATCCAAAATCACAGTCCTCAGTATCAGCAGGTACTTAAAGGCACTGAGCACTTCCCCTTGAACCCAGAAGTTCCCACAATATCTTAAGGGTATGACTGCTCCCTCCAAGAGAATGAGGCACCCAGTTGCAATCCAGACTTACACCTTAACTGAGACTGATCCCCACAAGAGGCCCAGGACAGTGTACAAGAGTAGGTACTAGGCACTCTACCACATGCTACAGGGTTACTTTCTCAGAAATACTCCAATTCGAGCAATAATCACAATAAAAATTAAGGTGCTTTGAAAGAAAAATAGCTAACCAAGGAAATTTTGCCATGGTTTTCCAGCCTTCTTACAGCTGTGTGAGAGCATTATATTATGGGACCTAAATGTCAGGTTTGCCTTTGCCAATTAAACATTGAAAAGCACTTGTCAGTGACAGAATTTGCCTACTATTATTTTATTATCTCAGTATAATTAAAAAGTAGAAATAGAAAGTTCACACTGAAATTGTGTGCTGCTGGCTAGATGCATTCATGGGACAGAGGAAAGACATAGAAGTGGTCTCTTTCTAGAAGTCATCTACCTGTCAGTGAAGTATGAGGAAGTATAAAAATTTGAAACTCTCATAGTGGAGAATCCTTGGACTTTACCACAGTGTTTCAAAACACAGCCTACATTTGGTTTCACAAGCTAATACAACTGCTGTATTGCTGCAATTTCCCTTCCTGTCTACAGTGCAGTTGCATCCAACTCCCGCTTCAAATGGATTTGTCCCTCAGCCACTTCCTCTGATTCTTGTGGGGTATGAAGGAATGATCTTTACATTGTCTGGGTTTAATTTTGGAGCAGAGATAATCCCTCTGAACACATCATGTCATTAAGTCAGCGAGGCATCACACATGAACTGTCTAAAGTGGATTTGCTCTGAGCCTTGTCAAAGCATGGGATTAGCTTTGCAGGCTTGTGGGAGTCTGTTTATTTTGAATTTTGGTTGTGTTTCATGTTTATATGGAACATTGGATCAAATGCATCTCGTCTGAAAGAGCTGAAGGCTCATCTGCCTGTTTTGATCTCAGATTATGCCATTGGGCTCAATTGTTTTTTCCTCACAATGAAAACTAGCCAAGTGCCATTCAGTTGCTTAGGATGATAGATACGGGCCTTGACAGATCCTCACTAGTCCTGTCCTAAATTTCAGTTTCTTTGTGTCTTAGGTATTTTGATACCTGATCTTCTTAATGTTCCAGTATTTTCTCTCATCTTGGTCAAAAACGCTCACTGCATCTCCAACCTAGTGATGAAAGGGGTATCCCACACCTCTCATACACCACTGTAAGGGCCTCTTGTGTAAGCCCCTGTCCTGAATGCCCAGCTGGAGAGCAGTCCTTAGCCTCCCACTCCAGTTGTCCAGAACTTTGCCTCCCACTCTAGTTGTCCAGACCTTTGCCTCAGCCCGTTACCCCTGCGTGCCCCCCAGGTGCTCCTACACACCTCCAAAGTCCACCTACCCCAAAACTGCACTCCAGAATCACCTCTGGTCTGTGCTTCAGTTGCTCTGTTTTCTCACCCTTACATCCCACCACACACCAAGAAATGGGACATCTTGTCATCTGGGAAGGAGAGGGTATTGGTGGTGCATGTGAAGAATCCCTCAGAGCCAGCCTCTACTTGGATCTCAAGCCATGGATGGCACTTGAAGGAATTTCTTTCATAGGTTGGTGGGCATGGGCACATTGGCCTAGTCATACATACCCTGGCTCGTGACATTTCTGTGGCAGAAGGTAGACCCAGGTACACATGTAGCTCAAATGTTTCAGGTCATTGCTGCATCTGCTCCTCCAGATCCTCTTGCAGGGTATTTGACTGAACATACCTTCTCATCTCTTCCTCTGAGGCCCAGATTTTCTCATCCTGACCCTCTCCATGCTGTCTAATCCCACTACCTGGAAAAGAACCTCAGTAGGGAAGAGGAGTTCTTAATGACATCTGCTCCCTGATCAGTCATGCCTTCAAGCAGTACTGTGTGTCCCCATCTCCATGGATGACTCCTAGGACAAGTGGGTGCTCCCAGACGTGTTCTGCTGAGTGTCACTTGGTATCTCCTGTGCTACCCATGCCTGAATCCCTGAGCCTCACAGTCCTTTTCTTTTTTTTTTTTTTTTTTTTTGATTCATTGTCCCCTATCATCAGCTATCTGTCCGCCTTGTGTTTCATTTGTCAGTGTTCTCTCCCTCCTATGATGACATGACATGTCATCACCTATATCACTAACACAGCCCTTTGTCCATTGCTGTCCACCATGTTTCTAAGGCTCCTGTACTTTCTCTACTACTACAAATATCCCTTTGTTGATATTCCTGCTTGTCTTCAACAGAAAAACTATGATGGTGCATTCAGGAAAAACATGAGAAATATTTTCATCCCCTGGCAAAATCCTGTTGCTGCAAAGTAAGACACTTTCTCCCCCCAAAAAGACAAAACTCCACAGCTATTCAGTAAAGTCCTTTGTCTGTCCATGAGTTGAGTTTGAACAACAACAACATAAAATTCTGTGTTTTGGATGAACATTTCTTTTCATTTCATTTAATTTAATTCAATTTCATTTTGTTTCATTTCAGAAAGAAACATAACTGATTTGAATGCAACACAATCTTGCACAAATGATGTTAAACAGTGATTTACTGTGGTCATTTTAATCTGTAGTTTCTCAATAAGTTACAAAAAAATGTCTAAAGCACATTATTTAAAAATGGAAACCACACAGTCCATATAAAAATTTATCATCCTTATGTCTCATTTTCTTTCTTGGTTTTTTTTTCAGTTTGGCAGTCAAATATTTGAATTACTCACAAGGCAGAATGCATAAAATTTATAATATACTATAGGAACCTATTATGAAATACAGTAATATAATTACATCCATTATTATTTGTCTTTTCAAAAATATCTGATATTTCGTATCTAGTATGTACTTAAGTCTACAGTACCTTACAAGCACTTCAAATTTAAGAATAAAATATTGGTTTGTGCTTCTATACTTCAGTTCTGATAGCATTAGAACTTTCAAAAGTATTACATTAAACAGTTAGAACAGTAGGAAAGTAAATCCCAAGAATTTCTGATCCTTTGGCCCATTCACTTTGTGTCACAATTTTCAATTTGATGCACTAGAATTACATTTGAATTGTGTCTTGTTCTTTATGAAAATCTGACTTCCCACATTCATGCACATGTGCAACCTTCTCTTTTATCTTTCCATCATGCATAAAACGAAGCCACAAAAATTTGACATAAAACTTTGGTTTGAAGATGGCTTTTAAAGTTGCAAAAACATGAATACAACTTGAGTCCTAACACTGGCATTTTGAATTTTTAATTTCATTTTGCATGAATTAAGAACAAGGTGAGAATTTGACCGAGATTATAGAGACCAGCACAGATTTGTAAACCTATAGGTTTCTACAGGGTCTTGTCTCACATATAAGCTCTTGTTTATTCCTAAAAGGCACTCTGTTAAAAATCACAGTCCATCCAGATCAGAGGTGGATGCCAAGAGCAGAGAGCAGGTTACTGCAGTAAGAGAACATTGAAGAAATAACTAACTATGCGAGAGAGTCCCTGGGACTGAGAATCTGAGAAGACAAGAGTTTCGAGAGAACAGGGAAGAAAGGGGAAGTACCTTAAGGAGGAAAGACCATCCACAAGATAGACCTGGCAGACCTCTGGTAGTGAGCAGAGCAGGCAGAGCCAGTGCAGGTTGGTGGTGTTTGTCAGGGTGGGGTGGAAGCCAATCATAAATCCAGCTCACACAGCAGCAGCAATGAACATAGACACACCAGGTACTTTTTCACAAAGCTGGAGACTAAAAGTAACAATCCTTAAGCTGGTGAGCCAGGCACTCCAGAGAGAGGAGAAGGCGGACCTCAGTCAGGACAATTGTTAATGTTTCTATCATTTTATTATGAAAGGAAATACATATGGAAAAATTGCATTGGCAAGAACAGTTTAACCAAGGTTAAATTACATTCCTAATCTTACCTTTCTTCCCTTTCTCCAAAACCTGTGTATTAAAATCAAGCACCAAGAAGTTAATTCATGCGTGATTCATGCAGATTCTTTCATCTTTGCCTCTGATTTTTATTTCCACACAGACATGCAGAATACTACTCACATTGATATAATTGGAAAAACTGTCATTGATTTTGATAGGAGCATGATCCAGCATAGCACAGATGGGTTATCAGTTTTCCATGGGATATCCATTGTCACTATTCACTTCCAATATCATGCATAGCTATTAGAGAAGCACAAAGTACCATATGACAATTGTAGCATCAGAGATCAGTACATTGCAATCACATCCAAGTCGTCATTAACCTTAGCGCAGAGCAGTGTTTAAAGGGAGAAAAGCTCTGTTGCAGGCAAATGCTTAATGAACAGAAGAAACTGGGTGATTTTATTGTACGATACTGTATACAAAGTCTGATTTTCTATAGGAGACCATCAGGAATTTTCTAAATCAACGTGTTCATTCTGGTTAGGGTTTCATGCAGCTCAAATTCATATAACTCTTTGAAGCTACCATGTGAGATCCATAATAGTAACAATGCTTGGCTTTAAAGCACTTTCATAAAACAGCTGTGGAGAGTCCATTTCAAGCTACAGAAATGAGCAGTTAGTTTGACAGCCAAGGCAGTGATGCTGAGATACCAAGAAGTGTTTTCCATATCATTAAGCCTTTATCCCTTGCTAGATTAGCTGGTAAAAAAGAGTAGCCTACTTTTTGTCATAACAGCTTCTCAACAGTTCATTTTGTGTGGTATTAATCATGAATGTCTTTTCACTCCTCAAAAAGATTATTTTTATTTTCATAATGGGCTCGGTATAATGTTCTCCAAATTGGCATGCTGTGATAGACAACTGGGCTGCTGAGGTTTCATTGCACTTGAGATTGGGTGTTTTAACCTTTCAAAAACTTTGTCCATTCCAAAAAGTAGTCACTTTCTCAAACACAGCCTCAGTCTGATGCTACTCAGTAGTCAACGTGGACTCCACGGCATAACTGTTCTTAAAAGGGAAGATCGATTTAACATTTCTTGTGGACTATTTGCCTTCAGTGGGCTCAATGAAATTTTGATGAGAGCTTGTGAGAGTTTTCCAGGCTGCTGAATCAAATCTGGAAAACTTTATGAAGAATGACAATCACTCTTTGAATCTAAAGACTGAAGAGCAAAATTCTCTTCTTTGATGCCATCACAATAGAGGGAACAATTTTGAATGTGGAAGCACTGACTGTACTCACAACTTGGCCTTCTTGGTCAAAAAATTAAAAGCAAGTATGACAATGGATCACTACCTGCCAGTCATCTTCCATCTGTATAATTCTTAACTGTTTGTTTGAATTGATTTTCGGCTCAAAAGATGTGCACTGGGCTTTTGAAAACCCCAGGACAGAATAGATTCTCCAGGATATATCTGTGCATGTTTTGCCCCATTTATATGTGACCTGATCAGAATGACCTTCTCCATGAATAGGCACTTGGACCTACACTGGGACTCCAAGGGCAATTCAGAACCAAGACTGAATTGTCACCTTGTATATCTATAATAAGGATGGAAAAAATATTTTGACAGCAGTCTTGGGCCTGCTGTTCAAGTCCCTAGACTTCTTTTTCTTTGGAGGAAGGGTCACACTTGTCTATGGAGTTCAGCACTAGATAACAATAAAGAGAAACAAGGAATGAAATAGGAACCAAAGCTCTGGTATGTAAGCTGCACAATGTGCTCAGCCAAACAATTGTATTATGAAAGCATTGACATGAAACAAATGCATTTTGCAGTATTTATTAATATAAGAATTTGATTGCCAGAAAGAGATCTTGGGAGATGATAAATAGGTTGTCTTCTCACTTTTCTGATCATGGTAAAATTAGTGTTGTAGGCTTAGAAGATGAACGTGGGAGATTTGAATCCATTAATTTCCTGGCTATTGTAATGCTACAAATAAGTAGAATTTTCTACAGAAGGGAATCAACTTGATAGAAGAGTTGAATCCACTGGAATATGAAGAAGATATTGTAAACACTGTTTATCTTCACCATGGCTGAAGAAGAAATGGATAAAAAAGAACATTTGGTGCCATTTGAAACATGAACTTTTTAATGTTCCACAAAATACTGCTGTTCTTAAGGGGTACAAAACAAGGAATTTCTGTTATAAAGTGCTTGGTATTTATTTCTATTAAACATTCTCCACCTACAGAAATAAATGATTTTTGCATGAGAAAGGGATTTTTTTTTTGTTTTTAACAAATATGTGGAAATGGGTGAAATATAAATTGACAACCTTGCAATTCAAATTTTTCATCAAGAACTTTCTGTTTAGAATTTAATGATGTGAGACTGTAGGAGCATAACTGTAAGTTAATTATAATTTTTTAAAATATAGAACAAATATAGATTCTCAAAGTGTTTGAAACAGAATCTTCAAGTTATCTTAAACAATATTTCCCTAGGATTTTAAGTTATAAAAACCCTCTCAAAACTAATGTACATATTTATGGAGTATAAATATAAATTAAATATAAATTATGAAAAATATAGTGTATAGAAAAGTATTTCCAACCCAGCTGCACTTCTAGTAATATTGAGATTGTTCTTCAGGATTTTTATGCAAGCGAAACCCCACCAGGATTTAGGGAATCATCTAAATGGGGAAAAAACCCTAATGTTTTCAATCTGGAGTTGCAAGCCTCAACACATTTTGAATAGTTTTGAGAGCTATGAATGGTCACTCTGTCATTAGAAGATGAAGCATGGGAATGCAAATATTTTCCTATTCTTTACCACTGTCATCCATTCATGAGCAAAATGCTATCAAGGTCATAGCTCCCTCAGCTGAGTCAGAAATCTGTTCTGCCTTATTCTATGACATAACTGCACAAAGAATGATCCTATTCCATCTCTTTGCTACAAAACATGGTGAGAAGGCTGAAGCTATTGAGATAAAGGGAAAGGCATAAAATGTCAGTTTCCTTTTGTTTCTTGAATCTAGGGATAGGTAAAATATTTGAGGCAGACTGGAATCATCCTCACTGGTAATTTTTTTAAGCTTCCATTCATATGAATCTGCCTGATTATGTACAGTATACATTGCAAGGCTTTTTATTCAAAGGAAGCAAAATAATATCACAAAACATCTTCCACTGAAATCCAGATTATAAAGCATGCAACCTAAACTGTTCTTATCTTCCAATGATAGTTGATTTAAATTGTACTTTACCAGTACACTTCCAGTAATGAGAAACATGCACATGTCAAGCTGAGGATCAAATTACTCTAAATTCATGCTTGTCAGAAAATAGTTGACAGCTGACAATTAATTAGAGCTTAAGGAAACAGTTCATATCTATTCCTGTCCTTTGTGTCCAAATTTTACCAGGACAAAGCTACCGAAGCTAGGTACAGCTTGAGCCTGGTCTTCTTATAGATCACACAGTATAGATAATGACTAGTGTAAAAGATGTACTCTCACAGTTTTCTGTCACTACTTTCTCTGGCCCTGTCTCCTGCTGTCCTGACCTCCTCACTAGTCTGACACAAAACCCCCAAGATTTAGGCTACTTAGGGAATCAAGAAAAATATGGGAGAGACAAAGAAAATGTTCTAACATGTCACAGTGAGACAGACTCAACATGATTGCTTCACTCAGTTAGAGTGGACAGGTGTTCAAATATAGACGTTTTCTTACACTCAGTTGGAAAATGTTGATGTGCAACAGGCAGCAATGAGTTAACATCAAGACAATGTGCCAGCCCACAACACTTTGTGAAGCAGTATTTCGCTAATAACAATATCACTGCGATTGAGCACCCACACTATTTGCCAGATTCAAAGGAACTAATTTTTCTATAGAATATGTAAAAGCAAAAAATGATGGAGATTCTATCCAGCCTTTCAGGAAATAATCTGCAGAATTGCTTTGAATATTGACAGTGACACATGTGCATTACAGGCACAATCTCAGGAAAAGCACTGCAAGTGGAACCAAACCTCAATGAGGATGATGGGTCTCTCAGCCTTGAAACATTCCCTAGGTTAAAACACCCAAAGCCGTCCATCAAAACCACCTCTGATGAGAAGAAAAGATGAGTTGTTGTCACAGGGGATTTCCTTCTGGAGGAAACAGAAGGCCCAATCTGCAGACAGGACCTATTAGCTAGGGAAGTTTGCTGCTTACCTGGGACCTTGGTTAGACATGTAGGAGGAAAACTTCTGACTCTGGTCAGGCCCATTGATTATTATCCTCTATTGATTTTCCAAGTAGGTAGTAATGAAATCCAAACAAGAAATCTGAGGGTACATGAAGGGATAGGGGGCACTGGTAGTGTTCTCCTCTGTCATTCCAGCTACAGTGAACAATGAAGAAAGGAATAGGAAGGCCTAAGAAATGAATGCCTGGCTCTCAACCTAGTGTGAGGAGCAAAACTTTGGGTTCTTTGATCATGTACCCCTGGTAGGTTTATGGATGACAGTAAGCTAGGAGGAAGTGTCTATCTGCTGGAAGGTAGGTAGGATCCACAAAGGGATCTGAACAAGCTGGATTGATGGCTGAGACCAGTGGGATGAGGTTTAGCAAGGCCAAGTGCACTTAGGGCACAAAACCCTTATGCAGTGCTACAGACTAGGGGAAGAGTGGCTGGAAAGCTGCCTGGCAGAGAAGAACCTGGAGGTGCTGGTTGACAGCCAACTGAACATGGTCCAGCAGTGTGCCCAGGTTGCAGAGAAGACCAATGGTCTCTTAGCTTCTATGAGAAATAGCATGGCCAGCAGGAGCAGGGAAATGACTCTGCCCCTGTACTTGCCATTTGTGAGGCTACATCTTGAATATTGCGTTCGGTTTTGGGCCCCAAAATCAAATTCTGATATCCTTCCTCATTCAGAACCCGCATTCTCTGTCTATAGATGTCTTGCACTGACTCAAGGATCTTTCTGTCTCTGAGATTCCTACAGTTAGAAAAAGCATCACAGAAAGAGATTAGACTATATAACACATCAAAACTCGCACAGCAAGAAACAGTGGGAGTAAAGACATATAGTTAGATTTAGATGTAAATTGTAATGAGAGTTTAAGATGTAACAAAAGACTTTGGATCAAAAGGAATGAGTTGTGTAAAAGAAGCTCTGATAATTTTATTACTAATGAAAATGTTTGCAAACATGGGAATCACACAGCATACTGCAAAAGGAAGATAATCAAAACTCCGTCATAACCCCAAGCGCACTCCCTTTCAATGAGTTTACAGAACAACACACTTCAAAATGTGTCATTTCTTTTTACAACAAATCACTGCTAGGTTGCAAATTTGAGGATGTAGTAAACATTTATTTTATATTTTGTAAGAGAAAATCTAGCAGTTGGACCTTTTTGGGATGATAATAATGTAGCTAGCTGTATCTAGTGGAGGGCTGGAGGGGGAAATCAAACTAAAATTAATTGCTCTTTTTTTTGTATATATTAACTTTTCTTTAGTGATTTTTGGTTGCCAAGTGTTACAGTGTCATTCCAGGAAGACAGCACTTTTTAAGTGTAAAGGATGAGAAGAAAATGTTCTTTTAGGTGCCAGATGATAAGTTTGAATGAAAATATTCTTATAGAAAACAAACATGCTTAGCTTTTAATTATATTCAAACACTAATCTGCAATGTTCACTTTGCTGTGATAACAGACACTACAGATAGAAAGTAATTGGTGTCTTTGCAGACCAACAAGGAATACCAAAATTATGAGGAAGATAGGCAATGCTAAGTGAGATCAGCACTGGCATTCATTACTTGACTATGCTATAATCCAGCATGCATTCAAAATGTGTATTCTTTTAGAAGATCCAACTACAACAAGTAAAAGACACAATTTTATCTTGTAAAAGATCTTAGGATCAGTTTGACATAAACAATTTTTGCTTAAACAGGTACTTAGATATACTATAGAAATTAGCTGATGACACCTACTTTGAACTCTTTAAGAATTGTTACAATGAGTTGCAAGTCCTCATCACCAGGGGAAGGTAAAGCTATGATTACACATGGGCATCAGCTCATGTCTACCAGTACTACAATGGTAGTCCAGACCAGTACCTGCTGGGGAACAACACTTATCACCATCTCACAGTTTATTTGTGAAACTTTCTGACATTTGAAAAGAATGTGATAATCTCCAGAGAAGATATACAGTTTTTATTTAGACGGAAGGGAATAAATCATTTTACAATACTCATTCAGAGCTGTTTAAAATGATTTTGTATGCTCAAAATAACTAGTATGCGGAGTTAACCTTTAAGTTTCTCTAAGAAGATGACAAATTCTCTCCTAAGTGCTTCAGAATATAATGGCAGAACTGGCACTATCAATCCTTCTGTCTTTCTAATGCAGAAAAATATTTCCACCTAGCAGCTTAGAGTTATTCAGATGATGTTGTTATCTTCCAGACAAACCCGCACAAAAGCTTTATAATACTAAATTGTGCATTTGGTTTAAGTTTTTGGGTGTTGGCAGGGGTAGAAGGCAGGGAGGCTGTGGGAGTGGCTTCTGTGAGAAGAAAATACATGCCCTGTGTCCAACAGAACCAGTTCTAGGCCTCCCCAGGAGAGACCTGCTGCTAGCCAAAGCTGATCTGATCAACAATTCTGCTGGTATGTCTTTGATAACCTACTTAAGGAAGGTTTAAATGATATACAGCAGCTGTAAGAGAGATAGGTGAAAAAATGTGAAAAAAAACCAACTCAGCAGACATGAAGGTCATAGTACAAGGAGGGGAGGAGTTGCTCAAGGTGCCAGAGTAGAGATTCCTATGCAGCCCATGGAGAAGACTACAGTGATGCAAGTTGTCTCCCAGCAGCCTATGAAAGACAACAGTGGAGCAGGCATCCAGGTTGCTGCGTATGCAGGAACCCATGCTGCAGCAGATGGATATACCCTGAAGGCATATGAAGCCCATGGAGAGGAGCCCATGCAGAAGCAGGCTCCTGACAGAAGCTGTGGCCAACACTGAAGCTGTCCATTCATGAAAGACTGTACCCCATGGAAAAGGCCCATGCTGGAGCCAGTCTTGCAGAACAACAGCCCATAGGAAAGATCCATGTTGGAACAGGTCATTGGCCATTGGAATAGGCTGCCCAGGGAGGTGGTTGATTCACCTTCCCTGGAGGTGTTTAAGGTATGGGTAGATGAGGTCCTGAGGGACATGGTTTAGTGTTTGATAGGCATGGTTGGACTTGATGATCCGATGGGTCTCTTCTATGATTCTATGATTCTATGAAGGACTGATTCCTGTGGAACGAATCCCCTGTTGGAACAGGGGAAGGACATGAAGAAGAAGGGGGGGGTGGAAACAAAATGTTATGAACTGACATCTACCACCATTCCCCATCCTCCCTGCACTCTCGGGAGGACAAGGCAGATGAGTCAGGAGTGGATGAATGAAGTTGAGTGTGGGAACAAGGGGAGATGGGGGGAAGGTGTTTCTAATTTTTTTCTTTGTTGTTTCCCACTATCCTACACTGTCATACACTGTTGGCAATTACTTTAACTAAGCTTCCTCCTGTCAAATCTGTTTGTTTGTGAAATTAAGTGGTGAGCAATCTCTCTGTCCTTATCTTGACTCAGGATCTTTTTCATCTTATTTGCTGTCTCTGTCATACTAAGGAGGGGGAGTGAGAGAGCAGCTTAGTGGGCCCCTAACGGCCAGCCAAGCTTAACGCACCACTGAAGGCAATTTAAATTACTGGCAAAAATTATAGAGAACAAAAATATAAATTAAAGAGATTTTTCAGAGTAATGTTTGAGACTTAAAAATTGGCGCATTATCAAACTACAGTATCAAAAATCTAAAAGTTTTGTCAGAGCAACACTTTTTTTCCAAAATATGTAGCTGGACTCAGCTGAAATATACACCTATCTCTGAACCAGTTTTATAATTTGTTTATTGACTTACCTTTGAATTAACTTAACTTTTCACCCAGTTTTGAACTGCTGCCACAGATTTTGTTTATCTGGACACTCTCTAAATGTTAAGAAAAGAGTAAATAGTGACACTGACCATGTCCTGCTAAGAAAAAGTGTGGTGACTCAACCCTTTCTTGTGAGAAATTATTGAAATTAAGAACTCTGAATTCTCACTTATCCTTGTTATAGGATTGAACTTTTCTGGAGTCTCCGTATTTCATACCTATTATGTACAATCTTAATGATTTTGGCAGGCAGCATTAAAAATATTTATATAAATCAGTGAACAATATATACTGTCCTTGTTGATACTAATGGGAATTAAACAACCATAGCAAAAGAAACAAAGAGTGTAACCAACCTGTTCAGCTTCAGCAAAATAAGTTGAAATCTCTTCATATTTATGTCTAGGGACTTACTCATTCTGTCATCCTACATGTTATTAAACATCATAAGGAAGGCCTTGACTATTATTACTATAGACAAGTGTAAGGTAGACACCAAACTTCAAGATGAATGAGGATAGATATGATGAAGACTCAACTTAGTTCTAAATCTTGAAGCTGCTCATATCCTAGAGCTAAAAGCAATATAAATTAAGTGTAAGATTTTTTTTCTGCCTTCAAATTACCACCACATACTAATGTGCTCTGGTTTAGCTTAGCCCTTTGAGTACAAAGCAAGATAACTGATCTTTTTCTAAAACTGGCCAGAAAGCAGCAAAATACTACTCAAAAATATAAGGGTTTTTTAATGGTTTTTAAAACCTGAAATTGCTAAATCACTTCTATTTCCTACACATACCTCTGACTGAAGAAGAAAACAGAAAGGAAGAAGAGTCTTGTAAGGAGATGAGAAAAATAGCTTTCTTTTGAAAAAACTCAGCCAAAAATATAATCTGAGACGTCTGCAGTTCTCACAAGGAAACAATGGGAGCAAGCATATATTAAAGATAAGTAGATTCTAAAGGACAGATTTAATGTATTTCCACTTCCTGAACAGAAATAGGTTCAAATGCATTTTTTTATCTCAGTTTGACTAAACTTCTTTTGGAGAACTCTGTCTTGGAAGTTGATAAATTGCAGTGAAGCATGTCCATTCGTTTCCAAGTAACTCTGGTGCCCAGTAGTCTTTAGATACAGATTTATTTCATTCTGTGTATATAGGAGCCCTACTTTTCAAAATGTTTATGCTGGCTTTTCCTAGAAAGGAAAGCTAATGATATTAGTATAAGCAGTTGATTAGAGGGTTTCAGTAGTCCAAAATGTATTTCACTACTGAACAACTCTTTCATCTTTCTGAAAAATAAACAGAGGCTTTTAATGAAGGACTTTAGGGGGAAAAAAAAAGAAAAAAGATTCTTCATCTCAGATGTCTCTGTAATTTAATTTAGTTACAAAGTTTAGGGGAATGTTTCCAGGAGTACACAGTTTCCAAAAGATAAAAAGTGCATCTAAGAATCCCTTTCTGTTAAGTTTCATATTGCCAAGAAAAATAAGATTATATATACAAAAATAAATGAGAAATGATAGAACTGAAATGAACTTTTCCTAATGACTGTCAAATAAAAAAATCAGGCTTTCACTAATTAATATAACTGTAAGACTCAAGGAATGGTCACCTTTCGAAGGCGTCCAGTAGAGAGATATGAAGATGATCAGGGGGCTAGAGCACCTCCTATATGAGGACAGGCTGAGAGAGCTGGGGTTGTTCAGTCTGGAGAAGAGAAGGCTCTGGAAAGTACCTTACAGCAGCCTTCAAATACTGACAGGGTGACTGCAGGAAAAACAGGGAAGGACCCTTTAATAAGGAGTGTAGTGATAGGATGAGTGGCAATCGTTTTTAAGCTGAAAGAGGGTAGTTTTTGATTAAATATGAGGAAGAAATTCTTCCTGTTTAGAGTGGTGAGGCATTGGAACAGGTTTCCCAGAGAAGTTGTGAATGTCCCATTCCTGGAGGTGCTCAAGGCCAGGTTGGATGAGCCTTTGAGCAATGTGATCTAGTAGAAGGTATTCCTGCCTATGGCAGGGCTGTTAGAACTAGATGATCTTTAAGATCCCTTCCAGCCCAAATAAGTCTACTTTTCTATGATTCTATTATTCTAAGTCACTATCATGATAACAAAGTACAATTAGGTCTTCTGATGTTCTAAACCTGTTCAAATATCCATCAAAAGTGATAGGAACACTTACATAAAGTTCAGAATTCAGAAGACTAAGTAGATGCCCCTGGTCCAGGGATTTCTGCTGAGTAACTTGATGCACAGGACCACTCCATGGGAATTACACCATACTAAAATGTATACTTGAAATAGAAAATAGAGGTATATCAGTAGATTGTTCTTTGGGGATAGCTAGCAATTCAAAACAAGCCGGAGCTGTTTGGCTCCATCTCTAAGCAGATACTTCTTTCACATATGAAGCCTCATTTATCTCCTCATAGGTTCAAATATCATAATATTAGACTGAAAAATCACGTGGAAAATAAACCTCAGTTTTAGTAAGACTCCGTATTAACCTCATTGCTTTGGCAATAGTAGCTAGGTAAGAAACACCATGATGATCAATCCTCACCTTAAGTCATTTTTTCCCTAAACTATTGACCGAAAACCTAGTTATTTCTGATACTTCTCCTTCTGGAGTCTTAGGTATTGGTAAACACACTCATGTATGCACAGGTAACTAGTTAACGATGAGTTGAACAATGAGAGAGATTCCTTAGATACTTTTGAATTTTAGGTAAATAAATATATTATTTATCAGGTCAAAGGAGTATTTAAATCTTGTGATGAAATAACCTAGTATTTTTCAAGTGCTAAGAAAAACACCATTTTTATTCTGAAAATTGCCCAGGGTCAACCCAAAACTTGTATGAAATTTGCAGTATCTTGAGACACCTTTTCTCATTTTAAAAAATATCTCACACTTCCTGAGTAACTAAATCAATATTTTCCAACATATTTGATGCCTGTAGTTGTTCTTTCAGACATATTATTCATTCCAATATAATGGACTGATTTGTGGAAACTAGTTATCTATAATGCATGAACGTTTATGTTATGAATTTGCAATGTCCTTGATGGACTCAATGTGCAGTGAGTCAGCCCGAGGCTAAAAAATATCTGAGGAAAAAAGAAAAGAAATCATTATTATTGACAGCGGAACTGTGCCTGGTGTTTTGGAACATTGACGGGGATGCCTGATAAGGAAGTGTGGATTAAATGAGTGGACAAGTGAGATGAATTGAGAATTGTCTGGATGGCAGAGCTCAGAGGATTGTGATCAAAAGTGCAGGGTCTAGTTGGAAGGTTGAGGTCAGTAGTGTTCCCCAAGGGTCAGTACTGGGCCTGGTCTTGTTTAATGTATTCATCAATGACCTGGATGAGGGAACAGAGTGTACCCTCAGCAGTTTTGCAGGTGATAGAGAACTGGGAATAATGACTGTGCTACCATTCAGTAAGACCTAGAAAGGCTAGAGAGTTGGGCAGAGAGGAATCTAATGAAGTTCAGCAAGGGCAAGGGAAGAGTCCTGCACCTTGGAAGGAATAACCCCCTGCACTAGGATAGGTTAGGGGGTGACTTGCCAGAAAGCAGCTCTGTGGTGAAGGATCTAGGAGTCCTGGTAGGCAAGAAGTTAACTATGATCCAGCAATGTGCCCTTGTGGCCAAAAAGGCCAATAGTATCCTTGAGTGCATCAAGAAGAGTATAGCAAGGAGGGTGAGGGAGCTTGTCTTTCTGCTCCACTCTGCAGTACTGAGGTCATATCTGGACTATTGTGTCTCATTCTGGGCTCCCCAATTCAAGAAGGACAAGGAAATACTGGAGAGAGTCCAGTGGAGGGCCACAAAGACAGTGAGGGACCGGAGCATCTCTCTTATGAGGAAAGGCTGATAGACTGTTTGACCTGCAGAAAAGAGGACTAAGAGAGTATCTTATCAACACTTATAAATAACTAAAGAGCAGGTGTCAAGAAATGGGGACAGACTCTTTTCAATGGTGACCTGTGACAAGAGAAAGATCAATGTGCACAAACTGGAATGCAGAAAGTTCCACCTGAACATGAAGAAGATTGTCTTCACTTTGTGATTGACAGAACAGAGTGTCCAAACAGGCTGTGGAATCTCCTTCTCTGGAGATATTCATAACCTGCCTGGATATGTTCCTCTGCAACATGCTCTAGGTGAACCTATTTTATTAGGGGGCTAGATGATCTCCAGAGATCCTTCCCAACCCTTCCATTCTGTGATTCCATGATTTAATTAAAAAAATAAAAGAAGATAATTACACCAATTTCATCTAAAAAGACTAGTCAATATAAACTAAGAAATACACAAAATGGAAAAGTCTGTATCAAGATGACAATAAAAAAGGGATCTTGGGAGTAAAGTGGGAAACGAGTGTGCAAACTGTTGGATTATGGGACAAAGATCAAAGAAAGGTGGATGAAAGATAAGGTGGTAACACTTCAACCTTCGCAGTAGTTGCCATGAGGGAAGAGATCCAAAAGAAATGGTTTAGAAACCTGAATGAACACTAGCACCTCCTAGGAAGAGCAGTCCACAACAGTAAAAAAAGCAGTGGGTGTTGATGTGAATTGCCATGTATCTATTTAGCTGTGTATACATCATAACACTGAAACTCTGAGAAAATCTGGATTTAAGCTACTAGGAAGACTGAAGGTACAAGTGCCTCTGCAGTTCTGGACATCTTCTTTTCAGTTTGTTATCTCTCATGCAAATCTGGAAACAAGTAGGATTATCCTGCTTAATCCTATACCTTTCAAATTAAATATTCTAGGCTAAGACAGTTCTATGAGTTCTGGCCAGTCACTAATATAGAGAGACAGGCATCTCTTTAATGAAACTCAGCCCCTCTACATTGATCTCTGTGTCAGGATGTGATGAGTTGCCTTCTGGAAGTGTCTGTCCCTCCTCATTAATTACAGATATCAGGCAACAAGATAAGGTTAGGTATCTATCTGTTAAATAAGTTATTTTAAGAGAAGTGAACCCCAGCCTGAAAGGCAGTATTTGGAATTGCTGAGACTTGAAAAATTTGAAAAAGCAGTGGTTTCCCATGTGTTTCCCAAAGCACTTTGTAACCAGCAGTCTACTGATAAAACCATGCAGTGGTCCAGCTTTACCTAAATTCTAAACTATAAAATATTATCAGAATTGTAGTAATGTTTTCTTATTTGTGTTCTGATCATATCACTCACACATGATTGTCCTTGCTGTCTCTTCCCACTGCTGAAAAATGTATTTGAACATAGGCAAAGATTCTACCTTCTTCCAGTCTTTCAAAATATATTTCACACAGAGAAATCCTGTGCAAAATAATGGGTAAAATTACCTGAAGTACCTATTCAGATTTGAAGTGGCAGAAAGAAAGGAGAGTCTTGGCATGGATCCATCACATAATTAAGCAATGTTCCTGCCAAAACCAAGTAGAAATTAATCTGAATATCAGAAACATGGACATTTTTTACCTGCTTACATTTATTGCATTTCACAGATGTCTGTATTGTCAACCTTAATGGACACACTGAATCATTCTTTCACACAATCATCAGTTTTAAAAAATGCAGAATTAATGAATTTTCTACAATGTGGACTCAGATTGCCATTATTCTGTAAAACTTTGGTTCATTAATTACATGTTATCTTTTAAAAACTGCTTCCTGATTGACACAGAGTGAATCAGATGTCAAAGTGATCTAAATCTGACTCAGTTTTAGAACTAAACCAGTTGGCATATGGAAAAAATTATTGCATTCAGTGTGCACAGACATAGTAAGTACATGAAAGTCCCTAAAACTGAATCTCTCTCTTCTTTTGGGTTTGTTTTCTTTACAGTTCTTATCTTTCCTTGAAGCTAGTTCTAGGGAAGACTATTGTCTCCCATTTAAAATTAGTCTCTGGTTCACTTAAGTCTGAATTAGCTTGTTCCAGCTCAAGGGAAAGAAAATGTAGAAGCAAAATATCTTAGTTTTTAGGTAGTATTTATCCAAGGAAGTCAGCAAATTACACTTGACACTTCCTTCTGGACTGCTGTCTTTTCCCTGGGGAGACATGGAACAGGATATTGACTTAAATAGATGATTGTTGCCTTCGAATTATTTAACAGCTAAATCAATGAGAAGATGCCATGAAAGGAAAAAATGTAATGGAAGTATTCCTCCACCTTCTCTGTTCTTAGAAGTAGCCAGGAACAGTCAAGTATTGGCAGCATCAAAATCTGCAGGGGTGGAAGCAGAGATTGCAAAACCAAAACCTGGATACTAGAGCTACCAAAGAAGAGACACCATTGCATAAGAAATACGTTTATCCTCTTCAAACAGTATTCCATACGATTTGGTACACATCTGGGTAAGATTATTGGGATAGGAGGATTAAAAATAATAATAAAAGACTAGATAACCTGTATAGACTGAAACTATGCAATCTACATAAGATACGCTCAAATCTCATTTTCAAAATGCGTGAGACCACAGGCTAACTACTTTGAGCCATGGACTCCTCTCTGGGAGAGTTTACAGACAACATCTCAGGAGAAACACTGCAAGGCCAAATTTCTTCCTGTGCTTGCTGTTATTTTGAGATGCCAGTGTACAACCTATTGCAATAGCTGGGCATAATGCTACTGTCAAAAGAAGAAAAACTCCTTGCTCTCAGCACCATCAAACTTGTGAAAGCCTGATGCTTACTTGAGAAATAGATCCTTCGTGCAAGCTTCATGTACACAGGTCAAATGTCTTTCAATCTCAAATTTCCAACCTTCTGATTTTGAAAATAATCATGAAAACTTCATCAGAGTCTGAGTTTTGAGCTTCTCCTCAGTCCTCTATTTGTGTTTTATTGGTTGAAATCATGAATTGGAGCCAACAGTGGTGATCACAACTGGTATCAGAGGAAAATAAAATATAGGATAAGATCCCACCTGTCATAGCTGGTCAGTGGGGCAAGGTGGTGGCATAGGATGTGATCTGTTGTGCTGAAGCACTCTCCCTGAGCTGCTGGTAGACCATCAGCTCCAGCAGCCCCCCAGATCAACCCACCACATCACACACTGTTCATCAGAGCTGAGCAAATTACACTGGAGGGCAAGCATCTGGAATGAACTGCTCAGTTTGAGGCAGTTGGGTTAGTTTTGTAGCTTAACTTGTAATCAGTTCTCATCACTGTTTTTGCTTCATCCACATAACCCAAGTATCCATCACCTACCAGACTGGCTGTTGAGCTAAACAGGTTGTGCACAATGTTATATACTTAATAGGCCACAGAGGAAATAGTATAAATTAGAGTCCAAAGCAACTAAACTACCACCCACTGGGAGTCAAAAAACCAGTAGGAAAATACGCACACAGCAGTTCTGTGCCTCTGAATTAAAAAATAGCTTGGACAGAGACCTCATACAGAGAAAGATTATGCCCAGTTCAGCAGTATCATGCCTCTGTGAAGGTAGAAATTCATTTAAATATAAGGAAGTGTCACTCTGCATGTATGTTCATGAGTAAGACTACCTATAAATGCTTGAAAGTTAAAGTATTTTGTAATCTTTTAGTACCACTAGGTCTAAGGCAGGAAGAATCTTAAGGCACCTTTGTGAACATGTGAGAAAAAATCTGCCTGTATTGTTATAATTCTTTTAAACAACTGGAGGTGATTTAAAAGATGAGTAGATGTGGCACTTAGAGACATGATTTAGTAGTGGACTAGCAGTGTTAGGTCAGTGGTTGGATTCAATGATATTAAAGGTCTTTTCCAACCTAAATTTTTCTATGATTCTCATACAACTAAAAAATCTGAATTGTGCAAAACTGATCTTTTAAATCAATCATGTATGGTGTAACTTTCCAATAAGACCCCAGTTAAAATGAAACAAAGGTCAAAACGTTTGCCTGGCTAGACAGTGGCAACTTTTTCTTTTGGAATTTGTTGCATTTATGTCAAACAGTCATATAGCAATATTCTTACTTGCAGACATTCTGCAGTCTTCACAAAACACAAAACGTGGTTTTAAAATGTGGAAAGATCCTGTGTTAAATACTAGAATGAGAGTTTCTCAGAAATGGAAACAGACTACAGATTCTGTAAGAGGTCCCTCAGTTTCTGAGTATGGAAAGCACGAAAAATATCTGAGTATCAATCTAGTATTTATTTGCATGCCTACAGATTAAGCCAGCCTACACAGCTGCTCTTTTCTAATTGTAGAGAAATGAGGCTGTTTGCCTTCTCACAACAATGATTTATATTCATAACAAACAAATCAGTAACAATAGAAATCCAGTGTTAAGGAAAGAAAATACCATAAACACAGATGACCTTTTAGTGCCTGGTTCCTTAATGAAATGAAAAATTTCCATAATCTTAAATATTTCCACAAGGTGCAACCCTTGCCAGATACCGAAGTAATTAAGTACATTCTGAATCTCACTAAAACTGGCACACACTTAAATTGTTTGGAGAAAAAGTATGTATTGATATATATAATAGTCAAGATTACACTGAACAAAGGAATAAATCACTAAACAGCAAACTTGTAAATTCTCTGCAAAAATATTTCAGTTAGAGCACATATGGAAATATTGAATGTGCAAATACGACCCACCAGTTTTCTTACTTGTTAATTTGCTTTCATGTTATTTGTTAAAAAGAAGCTGACCATAAATGCAGATGATCTGCCTTTTCAATTGACTCTCAAATCTATCATTAATGAAAGCGCTTTGCTTCTCTCTATTATTCTTTCATTAATGTAATGGTATTCAAATGATATTCATTAGTTTGTAATGTTTTCCCCTGCAAAAGAGAATTATAGGCCTGTTTTTTGCCCTAGATTATTCCATCAGCTTTACAGGACTTCGATATACTTTGTTGACTCTGAAAAAAAAGTGAAAAGTACTAATAGTAGTCCCGTACTAACTTTTTTCTGTATCACAAGCCAAGATAAACCAAGCTATTCTTGAAAGGCAATAGTCTGCAACACACTAGACGTGTGGACTGTCTTGAGGATACCTAGATATTGGAAACAGAAGCTAAAGAGTCATGGTCATGTATCTGGCAAGCAGCATTCTGTAGAACCATAGAGTCTCAAGATTTCTTTTGGAGGGTATTGAGACTACAAGCATAACTACTAGAGAGCAGATGCTACCTTCTTGTCATGCAGGCACTAGAAATGCTACTTACTTTTTTCCCTAGTTTTGCATAATATTCCCTTACAAGACCAAATTTAATTATGTAGATGTAGGTCTCGGTTGTGTAAGACAGTAGGCAGCCTTACTGCTGTCTAGCTGGAATTTCCAGCATCTAGGAAAGAGGTAGGCTAGCATATATCTGTAGGTGTGGGTGTATGCACATGCATCTAATGATAGGCTTGGAGTTGTTGCAAATAGGAAGTTTTCCCTTAGAAATAAAATGAAGTCAAGGCAACTGAAAACCGGTGTGATCTTTCTCCTTCCCCCTATCTTAAATATAATTATTTCTAAGTTTGAGCCATAATTTTTGAGCAGGGATAGTCTCTTCAGATTAGTAGAGAATATGCAGATCATGAAACAGGTATTTTTAACATTCCAAACATTCTGAAAACAGCAAGGTCTACAATTACTGGAGGAAACAACAATTTCAGTTTGAAGGTATTTTTTTCAAATAGAAGAATGACAAATATAAACTTGGGAATATGAATGTCCAAGAATGATGCAATTCCCTCTAAGGGTCTGTCATGAATCATTCTGTTGCACAACTGGTGGACTGACAGCCATCCTCCCTCACAGCATTCAATCTGCTTTACGTAATTTACTAATACAAAAGAAAGATTTCAGAGTGCAACACTTATTTTGTGCTAGTATACTAAACATCCTTAAATTTATTAAAAAATAGAAGCATGAAGGTTAATAAATAGTGGACTAATAATTATCCACCCCACTACAGAAAATATATTAAACAGCCTGAAAAACTGTGGCTCTTGAATGATACATGCACAAGCTGAATATGGCTGGGAAAGCTGCAAACAGAAGTAGGACAATTACATAAAGAGAGAACTAATTTTTCACTATGGTCTGCCAGATTTACTCACATCCCAACTAGAACAGCTGCCGATACTTTGACATTGTGACAAACATAATCAAGGAAGATGCTCATACACATTCCATCATCCTTTCTGCCACAGACATGCGTGGGTAGAGTCAGGCTAAGGGCTTATAAGGTGAACATCTGGGGTGATTTCACATACACATGTATGAATGAATCTGAGGATGATTATTGTTATATATTCTACATACATGTGTGCACACACATGCTATAATAGATCGATATATGGTACTGACATCCAAGATATACACTAGCTCATTTCCAAAGAATAAATGAATGAAACCCAACCCATATCAGGGTTTCAGCATTTCCGTTTTAGTAACCAAATGTGTGTGTTAGCTTCATATATATAGGCATATGCACATTGCACATATATATACACATACATATGTATTTATATAAAGTGATCAAAGTTACAAGGGGAAAAACATGTGCGTACTTGATTTTGAACATAATATCACTTTCCAGTAGCAAACCATCTTGTGATTCCGTAATGAAAAATGTAACCTGCTATCAGCTAATAATATTGCCACCCTCGTAGTCTAATATAAAATAAGAAGCTCTTACCATCATTAGAGTTTTTTAAAAACATTTTAAATGCTCTCATTCTGTCAGCTGCATTTCTTTCACATATATAGCTGAAGCTGGTTTTTAGGAGAGCAGCCTAGTGCTTTACAATATTTCATGATAGCCTCAGCTCATCATATTCCATTTCACTTTCTTAGCTAGGTGACCACAGCAGAGAAAGACATTTTCTCCAAGATGTATTCAAAGGATCCTCTTTATCGTCCTTGCCACAGCAATTTGCAGAGCCCTGGGGAGAACAACCACTTTGCTGCCCTTTGCAAGGTCTTACAATGTGTTTGCTCACTAGTAGAGAGAATTCTCTGCAGTGCTCCAAGCCTGAGTCATCTGAGGGAGGCCACTCTTGCTCGTGAAAGCTCCGAATGGATGTTTGTCACTCAAAGGTAGAAGAAAAATTTGTAACAAAGAGAAACCAAGGAGAGAAATAACTCTTTATAACACCTGCCTTTGTTACAACAAAGCACAAGCCATAATGTTTGAGTGGCTTTTATCAGAATTTCAGCTAATAAAAAGGAAGATCTCATAACAAAATTCCTAAGACACTAGAAAAAAGCACTGAGTTCTGAAACACTCTATGATATTCTGGTTTTGTGCAATATTGGTAGTCTGACATGTAGAGACTGATGGTTCAGCATTCAGGTAACGTAACACTCAGCTGCCTCTGAGGCAGGCAATGACATCTCTGTAGAAAGTTTGATTTGAATTTATCATCTGGATTCAATCTTCAGTCCATTCTATATCACTTAGCTAATCACCTCATTAATATTAGATTGTTCTCACAAAAAACAGGGAAGAATTACTACTACTGTTTTACAGATAGGAAACAGAAGTAAGGAGGATTTTAAGTGAGATTCCCAGGTTGGCATAGAAAATCCAGGCAGGACTACACACAGAAACCAGAGGAGTTGAGCCCTTATTCAGTGTCCCATCTGCTAGCCACTCATTCTCCATCTTAGAGTGATGTCCCACTCTTTACCTGAACAACCTAGTTTCCAAGGGTCTGTAATCAGCTGCTGAAACTCACAGCCAAGGGAAAGAAAAAAATCCAGAAACAAAAAACACAAAGCAGGACCTCCACAACAACACTACTCAAACCCCAAAAATAATTCTTCAATTCACTGTCCCACATTATATCATCCTTTGGGCAACAAAATTAAAATAATGTTGTTAAGTTTGTCAATTATTTCCAATAAGGACTGGTACACTCCATTTCAGCAATAAAGGAAAGTATCGTTTGCAGTCCTAGCTTAATTATTCATTTGGAAGGGGTACTCTTAATGGTCCTTTCCCTCCTTACGAATGCATGTGATAAGTCATGTTCTTGGACCCATCCTAAGCATAATAAAGAAAAGTGAGTTGCATATAGATGCATGAATTTTATGTCTTTGGAAAACACTAAGTAGGTAGTTCTGGCACAGCAGAATAGAAACTGGTTTTTAGTCATTACATAGATAAAGCTTCAAAAATTTCTGTAGTTTTTCTCTATTTGTTTCAAACTGAAAAAATACAGGAGGAAAAAATATCTTAAAATCCTTGCTCACATTTTGGTTTGGCACAGCTCCTATCAGCTTGTATTTATTTTGTTCAAATATTTGTATGACCAAATCACACTGGTACAAGTATTTCTGGAAAACAAATTTCAAAGGGAGCACACAAACATTCGCAGAACCTGAATATTTTTTCTTCCCACATGACATTTTTATTTTAGAAAGGTTCATTTGTCAATCAAATCAGAGTAAGGAAATAGCACCACACAATTTATCTGTCCTGTCTCTACCAGGCAACTAGAACATCAAATATTCTGAGTACCAGTCACAGGCATGGCATCGATTAAAAATTCTAATCACAAATGCATTGATTTAGTAATTTCAAACAACAAAGAAGTAAAAAAAAAAATAATCATCTGCTTGCAAATATCCTTTCAGAAGCAAAGTAGTACATTAGTTCTGTGAATTATTCATCCAAACTTCATAAATATGTATATAATAACAGCGGGGTATACTAATCCATAACTTTGCCTAATAATCTGAATTAAATGTGAACTGTAAATAATTTTTTAAAGAGTTTTTGTGCCCTTTTTATGCTTTTCTGATTGGTAAATTTTTGAAGAGCCTCCTTTCTGCATTTTAAATCTAGAAGTGCCATCAAGTCTGGGCTTGGCTTCATTCAAAGTCTTGATGAGACACTCAAAAAAAGGAGTTGAAATGTTTCCTTACATTGATTGAAAGGGAATGAAAAAAGATGCTAAATCTTTAGAAGTTTCCATTTTGGAGTGTTTGTCTGCTGGAGTTCAGTAAGACAGAAGATATATGGCAGCAAAGCTACGTAGTATATGAGAGAAACTATATATGTGAACCAACTGCATGAACGTTATGAAATGAGCACCTCCATGTGACCTGAAATGCATGCATCCCCTGTGAGGTTCATGTGTGTGTCAGGGTATGTCACCTGATGGGTATGAGACTTCTTCCTAAACCTGTATCCATGTGCACATACTGGAGCTTTGGTTGTGATGTCTTCTTTTACGACCTGTTGTTTATATGTGCCCATGCATGTCTGTGTGTGTGTACAGGACCAAGGTCGTGCATGCACGTTGACAAACCTTGCATTTTTGCTGGTGTGTTGTTGAGTCATGTCCAGTAAAGTGGAAGTGATTTTGAGATGCTTGGGAAAAAAATGGCACCAGAAATTAGTCTGCCAGGCTTGTAAGGTTTCTTGTCTGCCTATCCCCAAGAGATCACTAAGAAATAAAGCACAAAATGAGTTTAATTATATTTTTCCTGCTCTCAGTCTCCAATGTGCACTGTGTAGAATGTACTTGATGACCTTGGACAAGGAGGAGGACAGTTACAGTTTTGGCAAATAACCTCATCTTATACTTTACAAGAAAATCTTTTGGCTCCACAATATTTACGAGAAATGTTATGAAAAAAAACTCTCCGAGTTTTATAGGCCTCATCTCGGTACCTTTTCCAATCTATTAAGTAAAATCTTGTACTTTAGCTTAATTATTTCTTTCCCTTTTCTAGTGTTTAGCTATATATATTCATTCCAGAGAGCATTCAAATTCCTTCTCAGCCAGGAAACTCCACAACTCAGACAAAGTCTAAATTTTTGGCTTAAGATAAATCTCTGATAATGTGGGACACTTACTCTCCATATTTAGCAATTAGGAGGTTACTATGGTGACACAGTAATTTCACGGTAGGGCTTGAAAACTACCTGGAAGATTCTCAGCTTTGGCTTATCTTTTCAGGTAAGAGCCTGCTGACATCTGCTCATTCTAAGTCTTCCAAAAATGTTGAAAAAACCCAATCCTCATTGGTAATGTGCCAGACATAATTACGAGAGATTCCAAATTGCTACTGAAAGCTCTAAGAATTTACTATATTCTTTCTTTTTGCATTCTTATTGTAAAATCAAGCAAGTAATTTCTACTTCCCCCATCTCTTTATCCACAGAAAGCTGCTTGCACATGAGAATTGAAACCTGTATTCCGATCTTGCACTTTAATCTGTTGCAGTTTTTAGAATGCTTCTGGATCTTCTTCAAAACAGAGATGGTTTGTTAATGCAATAAAAAAAAAAAAAAGAAATCAAAGTTGAAATTAGAGGGCATCATGATAGTGATGCTGTGGAAAGGATCTACTAGCATTTTAATACTATATGCTCTGCCTGTGAGAAGACAATACTTCATGACAAAAATATCATTTTCAGATATTTTTCCATAAAGTACAGCAAAAATATTCAGAGCTAGCCTAAATCATGCATCCTTAGTTGTATATATATGCATTATAATAAAAAGTTCAGTGTAAAAAGATAGTCATTATTTATTTATGACATATTTAGTTCCATTTTTAGGACACAGTATGCCAGCCAGAAGAGAGAATGCAGTTTATCAGCCCTAATGTCCACTGTTGTGCTGGCAATGCTGAGGGCACTGGTGATAAAGGGAGGCAAAGGAGATGCCTTCAAATTAGGTGCATATTATATTTTTTAAGAGAAGAAACCCTTTCGTTCATCAGAGGTGAAGAGAAAGGATTAAAGCAACAAAGAAGTAAATTTTACTCTGGCTTTTGAATCGGTCATCAATAAAAATGGAAGGTACTAAAATGCAACATTTTTGATTCCTCTTCTTAGATACACTGCATTGCTAGTTTGATACACATTTTCATTGCAATTGGTGCAACTCTGGAGGCAAATATTTCTTCTTCTTCTGATTTATCATTAAAATTAATGGGAAAGAACTGTGAAACATAAGGCCATTGGCTGAAGTGAATGTTACCTTGTTGTGGTTTGAGTTAAATTAAAGTCAGTTTTGTGACTCTAACTCAATCTCACCTAAGTAACTTCACTTTCTGAAAGCTAACTGCATGTTTTTTGGACGGTTTCTCTCTAGAAGTGATAATATGGGACATTGGTATGCAGAAAGACCAATGCTTACACTTATTCCTATAGTAACCATGGCCAACCTGGAGCTGATGAGAAAGGGCCACACCTGCAAGAAGGGGCAGATAAGACAGGTGACCCTAAACTGACCAACATAGTATTCCATCCCATATATGTCATACTCAGTGTAAAACTGAGAGATTACAGGAGTCTTGCTCTCCTCTGCCATGGCTGATGTCCTGTGAAGACCTTGTCTGATTCCAGATCCAAGCATTCCTCAATCCATTTCGTGAGTCCAGCTCCCTTCTAGCCACCAATCTATTCCCTCTTGTCTGTTCGGTATTTGTGGGGACATATAGTCATTGAGGAGTGGGGCGGGGACGTGATCTCACATATTCATATATTGTTACTTCCTAACTATTTTCATTGTCATTATTCTTTCATTAAAGCTGTAGTTTTAGTTTCCAAACTGCAAGTCTTTTTTTTTTTTTCCACTCATTTTCTTTTCCCCTTTCCCTGGTGGTGGTGGTAGGATTTGCGAGACAACTGCTTGGTTTTAGCTGCTGAAATTAGCTGCATCAGGGCTAAGCCATGACATACCTGCAGAAAGGCTAAATGTGAGAATTCTGTAACTCTTTGGGCCCTTCCTATTCCAACAAGAAAGGAAATGTTTTATCATGTGTTTGATTGTGTATATGAAAATAGCTGGCTCTCTGTTGCACTTTCCTTAGGGGTAATTTTTTTTTTAAAGATTATAGGGCACAGCATCATTTTGACAAGTTCAGCCAGGGAATGTGGGGAGGAGAGAAATTTCACTAAGTACATAGAATCCCTTTCAACCAGCCAACTGGGTGCACAATAACTGCAACAAAGTGACAGATAAAGGAATGACATAGGTCTGTATCCTCTTCCTGACATCACGTAGGCACAGATACTTAGGAAAAGGCATTAAGAAAAGAGGGGTTTTTTTCCCACTCCTCTCTTGCTGTTCATAGAAACCAGGTCCTTAATCTGAAGCAAATTTGGGCTATTTTTGAACATTATAAAATGGTCTATCTTTTAGAAATATGGTGAAACTATTTCTAGCTCTTTGCAATATCACAATAATTATCTACAGGAGTTCATTCTGTAGTTCCACAAAATGAAATATGAAGTAGTGCTGATTTTATTCTGAACTTTGCTTTAGCCCTGGCTCTTTCTAGCCATCTAGTGCAAGTAAATGATGTTTCAAGAGGATAAACACTGTGAATTCAGACCTCTCAGATGAAGGACAGCGATATGCTGAATACACATCTGGTCTGAAGGTTCCTGAGGAGGGACAGAGGGACTGGGGGCCTGCATGACAAGCACACTTGATCTGTGCACTGCTACAGGGGAGTGTAAAAGGGGACAGTTTGTATTGAGTCTCACAGTCAGCATGGAAGGCTTGACAGCTCTGGGAATCTGCCTGCAGAAGTTCTCTGTAAGCACACAGATGGGTTATAACTCCAACAGCTGCACTGGAGCCAGGGGCAGTTGTAAAAATTCTAGTGGTCATATAGATGCCAAGCAAAAATATTTCTACTTATTTTGAAATGAAGGAAGGTTTCCGAATAAAATTGTTCTCTATTCGGCTTTCTCTTTCTTATCAGGTCCCAAACAAAATACCAGTACCTTGTATTTCTCAAGAATGCCCCTTTCTCAAACTATTTCTGCATATAGAGAAAGCTATTGAATGGGTACATATTACGGAGATATTGTAACTAAATATATCATCCACCCATACAATTGCAATTGACTTTCCTCTAAAGCTGATCTTTTCTCCATAGTTTCTGCATCTAATTATGATCAATTTCAACTCAGGAAGGAAATGATCTAACAAAGAAGAGATCAATTATCTTAGCAGCAAAATTTAAAAAATCAAATTAGTAAACTGGGAATTTTAGATGACAATTTGATCTTTGGGACATGTGGTGTTTAAGGAACAATGCACAAAACAGAACTTAAGCTGTGGAAAGCCAATTCAATTCAGTAAGGCCACAGATAAGTGGCTTCTGTCACTGAACCATTAGAATAATTAACTTCCATCCAATATCTGACAACAGCAAAGTGTACTGTATAAAATATGTTTAAGACAAAACAAGGGAAGTAGCAATATACTGATCTGAAAGAGAGTGATGCCATTTTCTAAGGATATGGTCTGCTTTGTTCTACAGCTATACTTCACTAGAGTCAAACATAATGATTTATTAACACACAAGAAGTACCCCTGGCAGGCACAGTTAATATTTTAGTACTGTAGGCAATGGAATGTGACAGTTTCACTTGTTGCTCTGACCTTTATTTTTCTTTGTACCATAATTTCATAGAACTTCCATTTATCTGGAGAACATGCAATTAGAGAGATCCTTTTAGATGAGACAAAATCATTTCTCACATAACTTTAGCACTCCTTTTTTTCTAAATGAAGATTGTTCTTCTTAGTACACACTTCAAAACAGTTCAGAGTGGTTCACTGAGAACAATAAAGAACTTAGACAAAAAACATTAAAAGATAGCAATTAGTAAGCCAGGAATTTTAGGCTAAAGTTTTAGTTTTGAACAGTTCTGTTTATCAAGGAAGACTGCATACAAAAAAGCACAGATATAACCATGGCAAGAGCAAATATTCATTTATATCTCTGGGTGAATGAAGAAGAGGCCTCTGAGTGACGACTTCATTAAATTTGAATACATTCTCCCTACCTTCTGTTGTAAAACCTTCAGGAGTAATTAATTTCCTTTCCACCAGCAGTGATAATACGTCATGGAACAAGAAACAAGAGAACTGAAAATAAAATAGGCAGGGGATGCTAATTAAGGAATCTGAAGAGCTAAATCCTAGTTTGGTAATCTGTAGGGATGTTGTTACCTTCTTTCTCTAATGCTATTTTATCATCTTCATTCAACACTGGAAAACAGAAGTATTTTTTCTTGTCAGGTTTAGGTAATATTTCAGTTTCTCATAGAGATGGATATGAAAGTTTCATTGCCTCCATACAGTGATCTTCATGTTTTATTTTGCATCCCCAAGTCTGAGAGGTGACTTCTGAGTTTTCTGCAACAGTAGGCGAGCACCACATAACTGAATATATCAGAAATACTTTACTTTCTTTTCCTCACATGTCTTTTCTCTAGTTTTATTTTGTGGAGATTTTAACTGTAATATCCCAACATGTTCAGGCTAATGAGATCTGCATGTATATATGTGCTGGATCCTCAAAGCAAGAAAAGTTTTGAGCAAGATCTGCCTAAGCTTTTGCATTGTACTAAGGATATGCTTCTCTTCTCCTCCCTTTAATCCTAGCTCACTCTTTCCTACACAACTCAGGAACCCTGTGCAACCTTGCTGCTCATCCCCATGACTCTTCTCTCCCATCCTTTCCCTGCAGTGAAAGGGAGTGGAATTTTCTCCCTCCTTAGCTGGTGAGAAGATCCCAAGGGCAGGAATATACCTCTCCTGTCCAAGATATGCCCATCATCCCAGCAAGCCACATCACAACATTACTTATAAACTGACAACAAGCAAATTAAATGCACCACAGCAATGACTACAGCATGCTAGAGCTCTAACAAAAAGATGGCATTATTTATTTGCCTCCCAAGAGAACCTCCAACCCGAAGTGATGACAACCCCTATTTCTTAAAACTGCCCTCAACAAATTTCAAGTGCAAAACTCAGTTTGACTAGCAAAAACCTGGTAATGGGGGCCAGTGATGAAATTATCTTGTCAGTATTCAATATTTCATGAAGCCAGGAGAACCAAACTCCCCACAAAAATAAGCAGGTAAGATCCACGCAGGCTAATTTTAGACTGGGGAGGCAGGTCGATAAATTCTATCTGGAATCACCAGAGAGAGATGCACTCCTCCAGCAGATGAATCAGAACTCTTACAGTTAGCCTGCTGCTCTGAATCACTCTCTGCAGGTATTTTCCTTTATTCACAGGGGACAGGAGAATCAGAAAACCACCTCGCTTAAGTTTAAGCAAGTGCTATTGCACTAAACGGTCTGTTGAGGTCTTTCAAAGCTGAGAGATGGTATGGATAAACACAGAATTAAGGTAATATTTCCCACATCACTAAAATTAACTAGAAATGTAATATTTTTTCAAAAGTGTAGTTAAAGGCAAAGAGGGGTTAATTCCTAAATCTCTGATGGTACACTTAAAGATATTGATATATTGATGCTCTTTTGAAAAAAATTCCTCTTGAAAAAAAACTTGTGATTTTACTTCACATCAACGAACATGTGTATGTAGCCAAAGTGAGAGTAAGATCTGGAACAAATCATTGGGAGAAACACTTAGAAAAAGTATTTCCTATTTTAAAGAGGATGACTGTTAACGCAGGTTCTCATACTGCTGAGCACTTACTTGGTATTACACAAAAGTAAACACAGTAAGATCCCAAAAGCTAGAAGTTAGTCATAAAATCTTGTACATTGAAACCCTAAACCTTGAATTGTTTCTGGAAATGAACAGAACAAGTCATTTTATTATGCACTTGCTTAGCATTCAAAATATTTTTAAGCTATAGCTTCACACACAGCAGATACATTTATTTTCCAGAGACAGAAAAGATTACTTTGGAAAACAAAGTTTGCACTATGGTTACATGGTACAGATTTAAGTGCAGATTTAAAGATGAGTCTGTGGCCATACTTAGTATCTAAGCAGTCCAATGTGACCAAAGACTCAAAACATTCCCCACAGCAGAACAGACACTAACTATGGAAGCAACCAATAAATAGTTTCCATTAATTCTTGGCTAAACAGCAACAGCTAGTTATCCAAACTTGAATTCTGACTTATATGTTAAAAGGTTTCTCCATTACACAAACCAGTTTCAAAGAAAGTCAAGTAACTTCACTGTAGACTAAAACCATAATCAGTGTGTTTCTGCTGGCCTTCCTGAGTGTCTTGTATTCACATTAAAAGAGATGTACATGGTAAAATTGTGAAGAGCTAAAGTCAGTGTTGCATAATTTAGAAATAAAATATTAGTGCTTGCCATTGAGGGGAAAAATAAGGATGTTAGATGCTGCAAGTTCTACAATAAAAATCAAGACTTGCACTGTTCACTTGTCTGATTTTCTATTAAAACTAATGATCTCCGCTCTCAGAAGCGTGCTTAATGGCAGTTCTGGAGAAGTAAGTAAAATTACTCTTTTAATTTCTCACACTGTTACAAACACCCAGGCAGACTTGGTTTCACTATATTATAGTGCAATTGCCTTCTGTGGTTGTGTATTGTGGGCACTGCATTATTTTCCTGTGCAGGAACTGAGTGGAATGAGAAATAGTATCTGGCAGAGAGAGCTGATAGAACTGGTAGAATAAAAGGCCCCTGAGGTGGTAGTCTAGGAATTAAGGTACCACCACCTCATTGATAAGATTCAGGTTGAATCCCTTTTACAGCATCAAATTTATTTCCCAGCTTCATTCACCACATATAGCTCATTTGTACCTAGTCTTATTTTAAAAAACTACACCCAAGCTGTGACATCACCCTCCAGCTGCCACCCAGCCTTTGTTGACCACAGGTTTCTCAGGCTATTTGAGAGAAGCTTATTCATGCCAGCACATCCTGAATGCAGGGACAGAGCCTGTTACAGCACAGAAAAGGCACAGTCCTCTGTGAGCAGAGCAAAACAACAGGTTGGGAGGGCCTTATGTGTTCTTTTTAAACTCACCATAGTAGATTTCATAGGGTTGCACATAGCAGATCTAAAGGTAGACAGGTGCCTGTTCCTCACCATCACATGAGGTTTGCCTGCCACCAGGCAGTTTTGTGGAAGCAGCTGTAGGCTCATTCCAGTGTAATCTCCATTTCGAAGGTATTATTTTAACTGAAAAACAGGGTCTTGAGAGAAAAATGAAAAAGAAACCAGGTATTTTTTAGGTTATCTCTCCAGAGACTCTTACCGAAACCAGTGGAATTTAGTTTCATCTGAGTAAACCCCTCCACTCCAGGATTTGATAGTAATGGAGTTACTGTTATAGACTTCATCTATACAAATCAAACGAATATGTCAGTGAGTATTGGAAACAGCATAGCTCAATACTTGGACTAAACAAAAAATAATTAGGAATCCTTCATTCTAGACAACTTAGTGAATCAATTACATTTTTTCTGCTTCCTAGCTATTAATTAAGTTACGAAGTTGAAACTATTTATCACACGTCCACTAGACCAAAAGATGATTTATTTGTTGTTTGCTGGAGCAATACAGGCAGAACTGCAGAAAACAGCATATTTTCTTAGACTTCTGTATATCTTATTTAACAATGTAGACTAGCATTACACCTTCATGAATAGAAAAGTAAAAGCCATTCTCTGGAAACAGTCAATGACAATTTTCTTATAATTTCAGGTTATAACCAGAAACCTTCCCCTACAGAAATTAATAGAGATCTGTTATCAGTGCCAAGCTCTGACAAATGACCATATGAGCCAATATGACACACATCATTATTTTATCCTAGTCACAGGTATGGAAATAAATTGAGAGTGAATTCTTATTTATGAACACCTGCACCTAGATAGTTGTCATCTGTTACAGCCTTAAGAGAGCTTTTATTAATCTGCGCTGCACCTTATCTATGGGCCACAGGTTAGATACTTTAACTTTAGTTATTTTAAGAGGGAAATAGTACTTTAGAAAATAGATAGCCTTGTGATAATTTAGTTGAATTTATTGAGATGATCTTTACTGTCAATGTTAGGAAGTACCCAATAAGCCATATTTTTCCATTGTGGAAATGAGAACTTTTAATTTTAAGGAAGGCTGTTTATTTCCACTGGGTAACTGAATTCAACAAAGCACTTTGTGTCCAGACAAACCCCAATGTTTTCACTTCATTCACTATGAAATAGGTGATATTACTCCTCTGTAAGTACTGAATACACTTCTTCACCCTAAGTGTTCAGGTTTTGCAGTTACTGCATAACCTGTCTTTCTAAATATCACAAAGGACCTTGAAAACATGTGGATAATTAAGGATTTGAATATCTGAAGGGCACTGCAAATTAATGTGTCTATTCTGGATGAGATGACCTTCTTGTAGAAAACAGACTTGTAAATGTTTACAATATCAATGCCCCAGTGCTTTTCAAAATTCTTTTCTACTGTAGAATAACTACTTTGTGAAAACTTCCCCCCAAGCTAAATAGTTTTTCTCTTTTTTTTATTCCATGCTCATAGTCCAAATTAGTCTGTGCATATGAGAAGACTGGCGGTTTGTTCTTGGATATTTTCATACCTTAAGCACACAGATGGAAGCCTCCAGGTTAAGTATGAAAAACTGCAATGTGACCAATGGTGGAGAAAACTTCACTTGAAGGAAAGTTCATTCTAAAACAACTGGTCAGTGTCCTAAAAATTTTGGATACCTTCCTGGCTGCATTCTTCCCAAAATCTTGGAAACTTGCCAATGTCCTATAGCAGTGGCTTGTGTATGTACTGCTAGGCATTTTTATGGACATGACAGGCCCTGTAAAACAGATAATAATTCACAGAGTAATTGACTTTGACAAATTACTTACAAAAAAGTTTAAATTAACCGAGGCATAACCCAATCTCTTACACATGTCCCTCCATACCTCGAAGTGCCAATGCTTACCTGCCATTTGTATTCTAAAAGGAACTTTTATGTCACTGCCTGTGTGTCAAAGTTTCTGTCAAAATCAGTTCAAATTAATTTTTCTGTGAAGTTTTTTCTGATGTACAGAGACACTGCAGATTCTATATTCTCTATAGGCACTGTATACTGCTTCACAACAGAAAACATTGTCAGTAACTCTCTCAACCTCTGCAGAGTTAGTCTGTTTTCTAGATGGATAATTGCTGACTTAGGATATCTGTTTTTCAAGTACTGGCTCAGATGGAAGCAATGAAAACCAGCCAAGCAAAGAGTAAGACTGATGTGAGCTGTGTGTCACCTAGACGTGGGATATAATTTAAGTTCCCTAGTAAAACGATATATTTTGTCCTAGACTTCATAGAGTTTCTGAGTGTCTCCAAAACAAAGTTATATTTGCCAGAATCTAATACTTACTTGGGCTATTGATGCATTTACTCAATAACCATCAGCAACACTTATTGATACATTCACTTTATAAACAACGCTAAGAAACGAGTTAAATTCTCCCATGAAAGTTTTCAATCCCACAACCAGAATATACTCAATTCATAATGCACAACTACATTTTTCAGTTACATTGGACCATAAAGGAGAGAAAAGTATTTGCCCTTTAACATGGGAATGCAGCTGGGTCAAGTCAGGCATAGTACGTTTTCAAACTCCATTTTACGTCTGGTTTGAAAAAACGCTGATTTAAAAAAGCAGATGATTAATAGTCCTCTCCAGCCACTGATTATTACCCCTTAAATCTTCTACCTAGAGGCAAATGAAGCATGGAATGTCCAGCATTGACAATATAATATACTAAAGACAATCTGCTAAATCATACATATATTGTAGTTAACTCTAATTTAGAATGTAAATCTTTGTGACAGATGATTGTGGCATCATGCTCCCCTGAGTTTCATTGTGAGGAATGAGAGCTTAAAGATAATGAAATACTTTATGTCCCAGTAAACCTTTTAAGGTCAACTGGGGGAAGTACTGTTACACTGCTGTGTGAGAGCACGATGAACAAGTGCTTGCTGGCTCAGCACTCAGTGCTAGTAAGACTATTTTAAACCATCCATCCAGATTCCCAGAAAACTGACTGATCTTTTGACTTCCACATATTTTCATTCCTTCATTCTTTCTGGCCAGAAGAATCTAAGTTGCAAATAGTACAGTGTTTGAGAGGTTTTGGGATATGTTACTTTTTCTCCATTTGATTGCAATGTGGTAGGTTCATTATGCTTGTGACACTCCACTAGGAGTAAGCAAAGTCCAATATCAACGTTAACTTTTGTCATCAATTAGCATTCCAGGGTATAGATGTACTTTGATTAGTAGGTGAAAGAAGATAAATAGTGTAAACCTCTAAATTGTTTTCCTGATGAAAGTACCTAGGTAGAAAGAGCACGTGTGTTTGTTGCCTATTGGGGAACTGCCTCCATATACTCTGTACTTAATTTATAACATTGCAGAAGACACGTAAAGAATCAAACCTACATTCATTATGACTGTCACAGGCTTTACTCTTTGTCAATTTAACACTAGTATGTGATTTTACTGGTTCTTTTTAAAATTAGATTTTCCCCTTACTGTATGCATATAAATCTGTTCAAGATGCAATATTTAATGTATATTTCAGACTTAAAATGGAAAATACAGTTAAATACAATTTCAAGATTACTTACACTAATTTAATACTACAAACACAAACCGACTATTAATGCTTGACAATGAAAATAAAAAAGTCAGAGCAAATAAGAGAAGAAATGCAGAACTTTCCTCTATCAGAAGCTGCAGCTTATTCAAGAACAGATGACATTCAGAAATCATGGCGATATTCTTCCTTGCGTAAAACAAACCCCAATATTTTCTGCCTGCTTCAACTTCTCAACTAAAAATAACTTTTCGTTCCACTGCTTTAAAAGTGTGTATCTTTAAGAACTACCGGTTCTTAATGCTGCAATGGAATATGTTTATTTTGTTGAAATGTTCTGACAGCTCTGACACAAAATATGTGGATGACTTCTCCTTGAGAAGCAAATGTGAGTATCTGAGAATGCAGAGACATAAGAAATTACTGTGAGGGAGTGACTGTGTCTCTAACCCTGTTCAAGTCATTTTTGCCTCTAAAAAAGGTTCTGGTGGAAGAGAGAGAACTCCATAATGTTAGCCATAAATTAACAGAAGGACAAATACCATGGAATAACTGATTACATATAAAAATAGTGGGTTTGGTGTTATTTTTTATTTTATTTGCCTCCTGAATATCAGGTAAGATAACAGAAGAATCACTTTTGAAGGCCTCAGGCAGGTAACAGGCGTATTTTGAATTTTATTCTTCCATTAAACTGATCTCAGTCAAGAGTAATGCAGTGGAAGCCAACAGATTTTCACTAGTACAAGGACGATGTTAAATGAGAAGGTAGACCCAGAAATCCATTTACATTCACGAAGCATCATAATCTTATTGATAATAGGAAAAAATAGCAGGAAACAATTTGTTCATTACAGGACCATTTTTTATTCTGTTGAGAACAAATCATTTTCCCCTGACATCACTTGGTCTTCCAAATTTTCCTTTCTGAAAAATCATCCTAACTTTTTGTTATATCAAGTTTTGCAAACCTGCTGCAAACCCAGTGAGAAAAGTCAGATGTGTCTAGATGGTTTGTAGGTGCTCAGACTTGAGTTCACTCATTCTGTTATCTCCTTTCCCCAGGTAGGGAAGATTTTATATACCCTGTATGGCTTGTTTCATTACACTGTTACTTGTTAACCTCAGATAGCCACTTTCTTATCTAAAGAAACCAAAAGTGAATTCTTTTCAGCTGGATGAGAAAAGTTTCTAAGGAATAATCCTCTTGCAAGCAATCGGCAGTAACAATCTGTTTCCCAGAGATCTGAAGGCTGGCAAACCAACTGACCCCAGCTCTCTTGAAATGAGCATTTCTGCCTTCTCTCTCATTAGGCTTAGTACAAAAATGTGCCAGTCTTTATAAAGATCAAGGTAATTTTCTTCAGTGGTAGGTAGGCAAGGGAAGGCAATAAAACCCACATACCACTGCAACACTGGATAGAAAGAAGCCAGAGGAAATCAATATAAATGCTCCTGACTGCAACTCAAATTTCGCAAGGTGATAAATTAAATGTGTCAGCAGTTAATCCTAATAAAGCCAATGAGTTCGAGCATATGCCAAAAGATACACACATGTCAAAAGCTCTTATGAAAAGAAGCCAGGAATTTCAAGGCCAGATTGAAAATCCTGACCCCCCCAATTCTTAGTTTTTAATTCTACTTATGATGGTAGAAAACCACTGAGAACTATAGATGAGGCAGACACAAGCCCCACAAAGATGGTTAGGCATCAGTGCCTCAAGCTGGGCACTGCTAGATGCAGACTGTGTTCCTGATCTGTTCTTAAAGATGCATTGTAAATAACATATTGTATCTGCATCTTCTCAAGTAAAATTTGACAAAGAAAAAAGAATATAAATGCTTCACTAGTATGGTTCTTTGTTCATGCATGAAAGCCAAGGACAGGCACTTTAGTCTTTCTGTGCTACCTCTGTATTTCCTGAAGTAGTTGACCTTGTACTTAAGTCCAGAATGTATTTATCCGTTTATGTCTACCCAGAAAACAGACAAGGGTCACTAGCTTTTTCTAGTGGTGGTTACATGGTGTCCCTCATCATCCTATTGCTGTTATAGATCCCTTTTTGAGCTCAAATTTCTAACCTACTGCATCACAGTGAACTGTGAAGATGACCAGGGACCTCTGAATCAGCTTATAGCAGGAAGACTAAACTGATTAAACTTTTACAGCAGATTTATGTGATTAACTATGATAAGGATTTTAGTTTTATTATTGAAAATTGTCACATTGAGCTGTATATTTATAACTAAAGATGTGTTTTATTAAATCCACTTAAACAGTAAATGAGTTTTTTAACAGGGATTAAAAGAAACCCAGAAAGTGCAATTGTCCCTCCAATTCTGAGACCAGCCTTGCCAACCACTCACAATTTGGAGAGAGTCAAAAGATTTTCCAGAGCATATAAATATAAAATAAACTGCTGCTAGTTCAGAGACCCGAGAGTAGAAGGAAAGTATCAGTCTTTAACAAGCTGCCTTTCAGAACTCAGGCTCCTGCAGTTTTTTTGTTATTTTTGAAACAAAATAATGAGAACTGAACGTCCTTGATACTTTCAGTCACTTCACTATAAAGATACCAAAAGATTCTTTCATATTTTGTTGCATCTTCTTATTTACACAGCTCCACAAGCAAACAGAATTAAAAGTTATGTGTATTGCAAAGTCAGGCATTCAGAAGTTATATATAACATAACAAACTGAAGTTCTGTATATATATAATTATATATAACTATATATATATATATAACAAGCTAAAGTTATATATAACAGAAGAGCAACATTAATTTGACTCCAACTTGCTCATAACTTGCTTTGTGAATGGGTTCAAATCATCTGCAAAACAGCCCTGGGTAACCTCGCAGCTGATGTCCATATCATAATATGTAGGTGCAATAGGGGCAGGAATAAGCAAGGAAGCGGTGGCTCATTGCATGGTCCAAGGATATGCACTCAATAACAAGGCTGACTCTTTTCCTGGGCTACGGCTGATCTCACACTTCCAAGAGGTTCTTAGTACAGTCTGTTCTACAGGGGCCAGTGGTTTGATTTAACAAGTGACAGCTCCGCTAAATTGAAACAGAATTTTCTGGGATAAAGAAAAGACTGTTCTTTTATATCCTTCCTGCAAAATTTCAAAGCTTTGCTGCGAACAGTGCAGATATTAGAGCTTCTCAGGAAGAAGAATTTAAAAAAGTCACCTGTATCTGCTGCACAGAAAAAACGAAGAAAATTGAAAGGTTTTGCTTTTGTCAGTAAAGCAGAGAATTTTCAGAATCATTTCAAAGCTTTTACCCTGATTGGTTATGTTTAGAAAAGGATCAAACAGAAATAGTTGCTTATGGATATTCTTCCAATCTTTATTACTTGTTTTATTTCCCTGCTCCCTTTTGCTTGTTCCCAGGCAGTTTCTTATCTTTGCAAATGTTATCAGCATGTCCTTTGGGCACTGACACTTCCCTAACTGAACCAATTTACATACTGAAAATTCCCCATGAACACATATGTGCACATAAGGAAATACATGCATACCCATTAAATATATATTCACACACATGTATGTACTAGAAGTAGTTCTGTTCACTTTCTTTTCCAGGCCAGTAAAAAATACAGCATTGAGCTATAAAGTTCTGAGGACTTAATTTGTAAATAATTTTTCAGTTTATTTGGTTTTAGCACTAAATAGTGCACCAAAAATTCCTTATATTTATCAATTTGACATACTTTTGCTAGGTTTACTGCTCTCGCTTTAGAAATGTGACAGAAAAATGACAATGATCTGCTGTGTGTGACACATTGCAAAGTTTAATCCACAGAATTCTGTGATTGCATTTACTTTTCCCATGGTTTGTGCCTTGGAAAGCTCTTGAGAAGGATGGTGAATGAATTATCCAAGGGCATGTTGATGGGGTTCACAATAGGATATAATCAAGTCAGCTTCAAAGCAGAACCCCATGGAGATGGTTCAGGGAGAAGCTGAAGTCTGCAGGTGTCACTGCATCAAACTTATTAGCTTACACCTGCAAGGACTCAGGAGGACTGATGAGGAAGGTTGTAGTGATGCTTTTTTACAGGTGAGACTAGGAATTCCTACCTTGTCCAAGTGCCATAAGAGCACTTCTTTGAGGAATCTGACTTTTCAGATAGGTTCAGAAATGTTATTTGGACTGTTCTTTTAGTTACAACGGCAACTCAAAGGGACTATGCACAGTCCTTGCTCCCTGGAGAGTTTCTCCACACACAGAATTTCATATTGATATGATGGACCTGCACTTACATGGCTTTCTGGCATGTCTGTAACACACAACTCAATCCCCAGATAGACATGGAGAAAAAAAAAAAAAAGTCTTGTAAGCAAAGATTACTGGCAAAACGTTACTTCACCATACACAATTACTCCAATATACTATCTAATTTCACTAGAATTGCTCTAATCAATAGAGAAGTACTATATAGACATCCAGCAGTACTTTTCCAACCAACATTTCAGTCATTCTGTGATGCTATAAACTGTATCTCTACTAGGACATATCAGTGCCAGCAAACTCTCTCAGGTGTAGAGAGATAAATGTCACTTAGTAAAAAAATAAGAGAGTCCTGCCTCCCTAGCTTCTTAGTGAGGACACTCTTCTTCTTGTGAAAAGAACCATTGCTCTTGTAAAGCTCTTCATATCCACGTCTCCCACCTAGAAAGAAAGTTGCAACAACTGAAATCACTAAAGAAAAATCAAGATCATCAAACCTACACTCTTATTGCAAGAGAGGATGAACAGTACCCTTACGATTTCTAACAAACATCTGCCTGGATCACTCTTCAGGTCTCGTGCGATGGTGCTCCATTGGTTTTGTAATCCACCTAGTGGTTCACAGACTCTCCTCATGAAAAGGCATCTAGAAAAGAAAACCTGTTTTCAGTAGGCTAAATGCACTTCAAAGTGCCCAGTGGCTCAGACCAAGAACTGAAAAGATTCTAAAAATCAGAAAGCATTGAGAACCACTGATGTTCTGTTACTCATGGTCAAATTACATCATTTACACATAGTTCAGATGTGCTCAATGAACACTCAATTAATGGAAAATCACTGAAGACACACAAGAATATTCTCTTGCCTAAACCAAGAAGCACATATCATTCCTTGCTGGTTAAGGTTTGTCATCTGTCATTTTAACCTATATACAGAGACTGACCTAGGGGTGAATTCATCCAGCTGTGCCTTGGACTGAGAGATTCTAAAACAGGAAACATGAGTACATGAGTAGAGTGGAAAAAAATAAAAGCATTTAGGGTTAAGGGACAATACAAAGTCTTAAAAGTGTCAAGATTCTTAAAGGAGGAAAGAAGATTTAAAACAAGAAATAAGCTATTATTAGAAATAAAGATGCAGAATGATCACAGACATTCAACTCAAGGAAAATCCTTCTAAATTAAGATACTAAGAGATCACAGAAAAAGGAGCTGTTCAGGAAATAAATTAGAAAAGATTATGACTATTTCAAACAAAAGTTATTAAAACAAGTGAACTTTTAGATTGTACACACTAAGCAGATTATTAGAGCCTGCAAAAAATATTTTTTGTAATGAGGGAAATCTTGAAATATAACATAATTGAAATTTTAATAGAAATTCTTTTTTCTTTCAGATTCTGATAAAAGCATTGGTGTATAAAGGACTGACTGAAAAATCAGTTTTGCTGAAAAACTACAATCTGCTGTAAAACAAAAAAGCTAATTTTTAGTTTCACAAATTCCTTCTTTAACTACATATTGCAGTATTCTCTGTGTCTCTATCATCAAATATTTCTTAGATTTCACTACCTTTTTTCAGGCATCTTGTGGTTATTGTAAAGTATACTGTAGTTAAAAGTCAGAATGTAAGTAAAGTGAATAAGAAAAAGGATGGAATTGTTTAATGTAGGATATGTAACTTCAACTCTACAAATACTGAATTCTATAAAAAGAACCTCCTCTCATAAGAAAGGAGGCACTGTATATGTGAAGAAAAGAAAAGATATGGGCTAGAGGAAAGCTGCTTAGCTCATGGGGGAAGGCAGAAAGGGAGTGAAAGGAGGGAGCAGGAAGGGAATTTCTATGGCTTTACACAAAAAAAGATTTTTTTTTTTTCCCTAATTACTTAAAGCCACAACTGAATCTTTTCCCACTTAAATTAGCAAGAATTGACTTCTTTGGTAATCTGATTAGACTCATGTTGACATGCACCAGAAAATATTCTAATGAACCAAAGAGGTGATAAAGCTTATTTTAAAGACTCTGCATTTTACCAAGAAACTAATTGTCCTTCTTGTTTATCCATCCTAGCAGAGACAGTGCTTGCCAGATGATGACACTTTACATTTTAAACTAAGGAGAGAGAGGACATGAAAAGTACTTTTGAGAGGTTCTGAAATTTGAAAGTAATTAAGTGATTTGATTTTTGCAATTTCATGAAACTCTTGTTTCTTTTTCTGTTAAGCTTTGCAAGAGGAAATATTCGTTCTGCTTACTGTTAAGCAGTTCGAATCACTAGAAGACTCCTCCCCAATGCCAAATTGTCAGGAAATTAATGGAATGTATTCCAGAGGTTGGTACAAGCATATACAGCAGCATAAAGCAAGTTTGTCAACTCAAGTTAAAGCTGCTTAAGGTGTGATATAGCCAGAGTAAAGCTGTGAACCTCTTTTGAAGTGAAATATTGTGTTTATTGTTATGTTTTTGCTTGTTAGCAAAGCAAGCCCCATCTATCACTGTTTCAGACCTTGGGAGTACCTACAGTAGTGCTAGATATTGCTTTTCAGGGGGCCCTCCATTTGTGCCCACTGACTGTGCTTGGATTCACAGCTCAGGGTGCTCTGAGAGTGCAGGAGTGGGAAGAAGCGGAGGGGAAATGCATTAGGAGTTATCATCCCTTGTGCTCCGGCTGCTGATGGAAGCCCAGTTCACAGGGTCAGAAGGGAGCAGCCAAAAGGAGAAGCTCCATTACCCTACAAGGTGTTCCCCAAAGATACAGCTATTTCTCTGGCACCTCTGCTCCTCCAAAACTGTGCAGCTTGTTCATATAGACACAACCTTTACCTTACAAAGTGCTTCACATTTTGTCTTTGCTTAAGACAGAGTAGTATTTTATATTAATTAATTGCTGAAACTGTAAATATGTGTGTATTGAGACACATCTTAAAGCAGTTTTTCCTCTTTGGGTAACATTTATGAGACAATGAAAAAGAGTCCACTTGAACTCACTTTTTCGAGTGTCCTCTAGGTAGATATGAAATCTTGGTCTGCTGGAATACGTTTCATATCAAGAAGTACATAAAGAACACATTATATCCAAGGATCCTATTAGTACTATACAAAGAGTACTTCAGATCCTAGGTACTTCAATACTCAACACAGATGTGAGGAAATCACTTGATGCTTTCAAAATGACAGAATGCAAAATGAGAATAACACCAGGTTTTGTTAGAAGTTTCTGTTAAGTAAGGCAATGTAATTTTCTATAACCTCTATTTATACAAATAGAATATACTGTAAAGAAACAATTGCCATATTCACATGATTTTTTTCAACATGACTTCCAATTTTCTTTGGTTAAACCTTTACCCAATGAGGAAATCTGAATATAGCAAAAACAAAGAAATACTGCTGGAAATATTTAGTCAAACCTTAGCTTAAGAAGACTGCCCGATGAGGGAGAGAAAGGAAGGATGAAGAGACCATGATCTAAGGCAGGTGGCTATGTCTCCAGTCTCTATCAGTATAAAATGTTTTATTCCATGGTTTTGTATATGTATACTATAGGCACTTCCATGGATGTAATGGGATTATCGAATTGACTAAATCAAGTCTGCTTCTGAAGTTGAGAGTTTACATTCATCTCAATCTTCCTAGTGAAAAGTCATTTTCTTTTATCAAAAACCAAGCACTTAATTAATTTTCATTTTATGTGGTAGATCTCCAGGAAAAATAAAATTTTTAAAAAAGAAATAAGAATCACACTTTGTGCATGAGAGTTATTTCAACTTCCCTGCAAACGTTTTATTTCTACATTAACTCTTTTCAGCTTTCAGTCTTGTACTTTTCTTCTTCACTCCATGTGAATATTATTTAAACATTGTATTCACACAGGAGAAGGATAAGCTCTTATGAATGTGAGTCAGGAAGAAGAAAGATTGGTTTTACTGAAGAAATTGAAATAGAAAAGAACATATTTCATATTAGTTAATAATTTAAAAGTTGCAACAGTTTTTCAACTGTGAAACTGAGATTTTGTAAGCGTTTCAGAATTCTGATCACAAGTTTTGAAAATTATATTATTGTTCTGTTTTGAAACAGAAGACATTCAAGTGGTTAGAGTTTTCAGTTCTACTGAGGACTCACTATGTGTTCAGTTCTCCATGTGTCTTGGGAATGTGATGGATCAAAATGTAAACAAAACAATAAACCAGGTGCACTTGCAGTCCAGAAGGTCTACTATATCCTGGGCTGAATGAGAACAAGCATGGTCAGTAGGTTTAGGGAGGTGATTTTCTCCCTCTACTTCATTCTCATGAGACCCTATCTGGAGTACTGTGTCTAGTTCTGGGACCTGTAACATTAGAAGGATATGGAACTGTTGGAATAGGCCCAGAGCAGGGCCATGAAGGTGATCAGAGGGCCTGGAGCACCTCCCATGTGAGGACAGGTTGAGAGAGTTGGGGTTGTTCAGCCTAGAAAAGAGAAGGCTCAGAGGAGACTTTGTAAAGACCTTCGAGTACCTGATGGGCATGTACAAGAAAGCTGGGGAGGGACTTTTTTCAAGGATATATAGTGATAGGATGAGGAGGAATGGCTTTAAATTTGAAGAGAGAAAATTTAGATTAAACATTAGGAAGAAATTCTTCACTCTGAGGGCAGTGAGACACTGGCACAGGTCGCCCAGAAAAGCTGTGACTGCCCCATCCTTGGGGGTGTTCAAGGCCAGATTGGATGGGGCCTTGAGCAGCCTGGGCTGGTGGGACGTGTCCCTGCCCATGGCAGGGGCAGTGAAACTGGATGATCTTTAAGGTCCCTTCCAACTCAAGCCATTCTATGATTCTAAGATTCTACACCTTACAGACTCAACTATGCAGTCATAGCCCGATAAAAGACCAATTTTTCAGCAAATAAACTGCTTTCATTTAGAACAATAATCATTACAAATAGCACTGATTGCTGGAATAACACCTTATGTGAAAGTTAAAAGAGTAAAGAAAAACTGCTTCAGTTTTCACAAAATATGTTGAGTTTGAAATGTAAATACTCTGGATAATACACAGGGGATTTAAATTGCTAATTACATTCACTTTTTTTACATAAGGTCACTTTTAATACAGCTGCAGAAATGCTAGAATGTACCAGAAAACATGAGAATGTCTGTTTGACATACATTTATCACTTTCAGAAAACACTATTAAGGTTACAATTTAAAAAAAAACCAGAAAGCTCCTTCACAGAAGACTTCTGAAAAGTGAAGACAGCTTTTGCAATCAAACCAGATGCAGACTAAATTATTCATTTTTACTAGATCTTGATATTACAGCTCAGACATTTTCTGTTGTCAGAGGAACTGAGTTCCAGATGAGATACACTTACAGCAGTTCCTCCTAAGGAGTCAAGTTTCCTTTAATTAAGTTGGTGAAACTGCCCAATGTATATGACAGGACTGTAGGTTAACAAATCAGCCAAGGCAAAACGAGGTATAAAATCACCATGGAGTGTAAATTTACTGATAGTGCCAAGAACCTTGATAAAACAGAGGCAGACCAGAATCTAATAGGAAAATAATCTTGTGGAAAGACCTACAACACAATAAAAAAAATATTAAAATTGTTTCCTCTTAAAGTTGTTTCTTGCATAGCCATTATTCGTGGGTGAAAAAAATACAGCCTATATCCATTACTTGCATGAGGATAGGACTGATATAATAAAAATAGATTTTAATATGTGGTGGAAACAGATACACAAAATGATCACTATGACAACAATAAATATGAATACATAAGAAACACAAAATTACAGTAGAATAAATTATTGAAAGGGAATTTGGTAGATATTTGAGTAACTATAAGACACCTTCTTGTCTAAGATTTTTGCCTATTTACATTGGAGAAAAGGGAACAGAGGCTTGAATGAAAATTATGCAGACCAAACTAGAGAACTGCTGCAGATGTGTCCATGCTACCCCTTCTCATTTCATAGCATAAAGCGGGGGACACGTACAACCCATTTTTAACTTTTGAATAAAACCAAAAGAAATTTGTGCATTCTCAGAGTTTGGGGTGGGGTTTTGGGGGGCTTTGTTTTGTTTTGTTTTGGCAGATTCTGGGACTGGAAAAATGGTAAATTGAAAAAAAAGAAAGCTTTTTCTGTTCTTCCTTACATATCCCCCAGCTGAAGCTCAGGAGTTTTATTGCAATGGCCTTGAGATAAACTTATGAAGATATGAGTAAGGCAATTTAAAGAAATGTTAAGAGCATGAGAGCTACAAAGTTTGAAAATAGAGTTATATGCTGTACTGTGCCAGTAAAATACTGGTTCGCTAGAGTTCTTTGTTTCTTTATGAGTGTTTTTGAACTTGTACAGGAAAAATAGAAGAGAAAAATAGTTATTTGGTTCATTAGGATGGCTTTTCTTCCTTTTTTTTCTTTTTCTTGTCCTTTTGCTTATAATTAGGAATGATAAGAATTGGCTTTGCCTTATAAGGAAGTATATGGCAAGTAGTTTGTCTCCAGATTACAAGCACTGTCCTTTCTCCTTTCCAATGAAAACTCTTAACAGAAAAGCCCTGCAAAGTGGCAATTCCCAGTGTAACTTCTTTCTTAAGATGTTCAAGCACAATGCAGTGGACAGGCATGGGGTTTGCTTGACAATCAGTTCAATCAGAAAAGTGAGGAGGTTAAGCAAAGATAAAATAGTTATGCTGAATCAGCCAAACCAAAAATGGAAGACATGCCATACCGACTATCTAACTAGAGGAAGTGGAATATAATAGGTTCTGCTAGGATCCAAATGACCTGCTGATGCTTCCACAAGAGACTCCTCAAGGTGAAATACATGGTATGATGATAACTTGACTGTCCATCTGGCATCATTTATAGCAATAACCCTTCCTTCAATAGGATATGGAAGGGCAAGAAATACGTTTATGCTAATTACGTTTGATTTATGGTCACAGAAGAAAGACACAAATAATTTCATTATGACCTTTATTAGTCATACAATATCCTATACAAGAGTTCAGTGCAATAGTCCACCAAATAAAGGTGAATTTTTATAGAAATTGCTCATCACAAAGGTCTAAAACTTCAGAAGTTACTGATTTGAATAGCAATGAATGACTTAAACACTTATGAACAGCTGATCTTAAATTAATGTGGGGTGACATCTTTAATTCACAGTTAAGTAGAGCACCCATTGATTGATTTAAAAATATAGAAATAGGTGTGTTAACAGAAACCTAACATGATCTCCTGTTCTTGCATCATACCAGCATTATTTTTAATGGCAAAATAGTTGTACATCACACATAAAACCTTCTATTTAAAAAATATCTTGATCCTAAATTTACAAAGTTCAGCCTAAGATGACCACATTCCCACTTGGTTTAAATGGAGTGGGATTAATTATGTGGGATAAATTGAGGACTGAAGACATCACCTGTCTTTGCAACTCTACAGAGATCATGACTCAGCTGCAGTTTGTTCCAAAAACTAATGTCATGTCCTTTCAAACATAGAATTCTTTTCAATCTAAACAGTTTCCATCTGACTTTCTTCACACCATCTCTTGGTTTCATCTAGATTTTGATATTGAGGGCCAAAGAGTCTGGGAAAGAATGCAAATAATTCCAAATGAAATAAAGGAAATGTGTTAAAGCCTATGAGTTCATTTCATAGACAGAAGAATTAGCACCACCATGAAAAGCGATTACCATAAAATCCTTAGGATCAATGGCTTCGTTTCTAAACTTAATCAGACTTATTACCCACTGGAGTTAACTCAGGACCCAGTCTAGATCAAACAGCTGAATGTCAATGAGAATCCCTTCTTGAATTTTGTTAGATTTAGCATTCATTTAAATGTATTTTTATGGTAATGTGGATGAAAGTTGTTTTTTCCTTGACAGCACTGACCACCCTAAGTAGCCCACTCACACAGCAATGATGGGGTCAACATGGAATAGACAAGACTGTCTGGGGATATTCCTAAAGGGGCCTGGCATAACTTTCCAGAAAGACGGAAGGATATCAGGAAATTTAAGATTACATCACCTAAAAAAGAAACTCTGATTTGCTTAAAATTAAATGTCATGACCATACCAAACTTTCGTTATAGTGCAGTTCTGACCTCTTCCAAGGCTGAATTATGAATTCATGAAGTCAAAGACACAGAAGGTTGACATTGTTTCAGTGAAATCAGAAGTCAGATAGCACAGCATCAGGGCAAAGGAGAGCTCTGAAGATGGGATCAAAAATTTAAACTGTCCTTTACCTTCAGGAAAAAGTGAAAGGAGTGGTTTAAGCTTTTCAGAAAAAATGTAATAAGACAGTATATATTGTTAAAAAAAAGCACCAGGAAAACCCCTCTACTTGATCACAAACAACAAACAGACAATATTTTTAATAAGATATCAATATGTTATTGTATAATATGGTTTTGTAAATTGGTACAGTCCTGACACAGAGTATCAAGATAACACACAACTCTGCACTTTCAAGTTCACACACAAAATTTTCTGTCCTTTCTGCACATTTGGTAGGCCACAGGAGTTGTTAAAACTGTCCAGCACAAAGTATCAGATCATGCTGATATGTTTCTTCAAAGGAAAATTTGAAGGGAAATGGAGGTAAAGAGCAAAACAACCTATGATACTACCAAAATGGAAACTCTAGGAACCACTATGTGTCTTGAACTATGGTTGTTTTGAGCTCAAGCTTGTTTCCCCATGAAATGTAAAGTTATTTACTCTCCAGAAATCCAGAAGAAAATTTGAGACTCTCCGATGTCATTTCTTGACAATTGCTTAGACTTTTTCACATTTCTAGTGCTGACTTGAAGTATTTTTCAGCCTTGGTTTCTCTCCAAACTGTATCTCTTAATCACAACAAACTGTCACACATTGTCAGTCTCCACCAGAGGAAATTATAGTGAGGAGCTTCACTTTGCAAAAAAAAAACCATCTAATTGATTCCAGATTGATGGGAACAGCAAACAATTTTACCCCAACTTTTGATGATTAAATTTGTGCAGCTTGGAAATCCCACCCCAGAAAAGTAAACTTGCTCTTGGCAGTTGGAAGATAGAGAGTGCCAGAGCTCTATTCTAGTACTACCGAACTAACCACAGAGCAGATGTTGATTTGCTATCCTTTACGGATTGTTCTCTAAACTCTGGGTTGCCCCTAAGGCTGCGGTCTAATGATCACTTCCACATGTAGTAGTAGAACCTTAAGAAATATATCCTCTCTTGAGAACATGGTTTTACAAATGCCATAGTTCCTTTCCCCAAATACTCAAAGTAATATGCATCTTTACTCTTTGATGCTATATGGATTTCACTTTCCTTACCTTATTACTTATGGAATACAAATGCATGGCTAAAACCAAACTCAAATAAATAAACAAGCCCCTTATAGGGTCAGCTTGATTGTTGACACATATTCTGGAGTCCTTGCATTGTACTCTCTCAGTCTTTGGTGAACAAGGAGCATATGAAAGTTGACGACAGGGCGAGAGGGAATGGCCTCAAGCTCCGCCAGGGTAGGTTTAGGCTGGAGATTAGGAGGAGGTTTTTCACACAGAGGGTCATTGGGCATTGGAACAGGCTGCCCAGGGAGGTGGTTGAGTCACCTTCCCTGGAGGTGTTTAAGACACGGGTGGATGAGGTCTTGAGGGACTTGGTTTAGTGTTAGATAGGAATGGTTGGACTAGAAGATCCGATGGGTCCCTTCCAACCTGGTTGTTCTGTGATTCTGTGATTCTGTGACATTCAAATTAGCAATCCTGCAGCAACTCAAAGTATGCTATTCTCCTGTACGAAGACAAAACACTATATCCTGAAGGAACTTAGGGAGTAGCTTGCTGGCTATACATTCTCTCCACATGGGCAAAAGCTTCCCCTGCTACAAGTAATGCAGCAGGAACCGGTGCTTTGCATAAAGCGTGTGTCTTTCTTCTGTTCTAAGCAAGTGATGTGACCTGGGTTTCAAATCTCCTTCAACTCCCTCCTAACTTCAAGCTTTTATGATGTTTTCCAGGTAGCTGGTAAATTTAAAAGTATTACTAAGACACAGGTTGCTGGCTAAACTTGGTGGTGTCGGTAGCGTCATTTCCATTATATGTGATATATAGAGTCATAGAATCACCAGGTTGGAAAAGACCTATCGGATCATCAAGTCCACCTGTTCCTATCAAATACTAAACCATGACCCTCAGCACCTCGTCCACATATCCCTTAAATACCTCCAGGGAAGGTGACTCAAACACCTGCCTGGGCAGCCTGTTTCAGTGCCCAATGACCCTTTCTGTGAAATGTTTTTTTCATAATGTTCAGCCTAAACCTCCTCCGGTGGGTCTTGATGCCATTCCCTCTTGTCCTGTCCCCTGTCACTTGGAAGAAGAGTCCAGCACCCTGCTTTCCACAACCTCCTTCCAGGTAGTTGTAGAGAGCAATGAGGTCTCCCCTCAGCCTCCTCTTCTCCAGGCTAAACAACCCCAACTCTCTCAGCCGTTCCCCATAAGGCCTGTTCTCCAGCCCCTTAACCAGCCTTTTTGCTCTTCTCTGGACTCTCCTCAGAGCCTCAACACCCTTCCCGTGGTGAGGGGCCCAGAACTGAACATAGTACTCAAGGAGAAGTCTATAAATCATTCCACTGAACTCCAAAGAGCTCTGATTCCCCCATTGTAATGTAACAGAGTACGGCCATACTGCTGGTTTGGATGTAAAGAAATAACTGAACCACAGAAAGAGTTGACAAGCACTTGTCCATATAATGTAGAGTAGGCCATGTTGAAAATTGGAGCACCAGGAAAGGATGCAAGGTCAAGATCTCTACTTATATACTGCTTCTATCAGCCCTAATTTTAATTCTGCTTGTGAGCAAAGTCCTGTATTATTATGGGCTCACTATGGAATCAAAGTAATTGTCTTCTTACTGCACATAACAGGATAATACATTTACTATAGTTTGCTGTCCAGCAGATTTTTGCAACTAATTTAAAGAACTGTAAATATTCAAGTAATGACAGCTTTCTGCACTATACAATGGATAGCAAGTCTCTAATTACATTTTGTCTATAAAACCTGACTGTTACAAAGTGTTTTCTTCATTGACAGGGAAACCAGATGCTTTCTCATTTGCCCACGCCATGGTATAATACTACAGAGATCTCAAGCTGTTTGACTTTTCAAAGGTGTGTTTGAAGGAAAATAATGATATACTTTCTACTTTTTTTTTTTTTTGTCGTGTGAAGGAAATGAAAATTTAGCTTCTTACAGAGATTGATAATTTAAGAGTCTTTGAATTAGCCCCAAAAAATTACTTTATGGTACTTGAAAACAGAGCAGTTACAGTCGCAGTAACTGCAGAAAATGGAAGTAACTTTATAACTGTGTATAACTATAATTTTGTACCTAAGAACAGCAAATGTCATGCAAAACTCAATGTTCAGCACAGGGGATGGAGGTGTAACACCTATGAACAATGTGGGAGATACCACAGCGACAGAATATGCCTGAAGCAGCGAGTGATGCTCAGGATTGTAAATAATGGGGAAGGTTATTACCATTCTGTTAAACCGTCACAGATCCCAGACATCCATAAACAATTAAGCTATCAATGCAGTGACTGTATAATTACACTTGCAATGTTAGTATTGAGGTTGGTATGAGCATTTGAGAGAGCTTTCTGTGTGGTAGTTAACTAGTCCCAGCAGCATGTTTTCTTGCCCAACACACAATAGCTTGAACCTGTTTCAAAAGGTACAACAATCTGCAGCCCTTCCTGAATCCAGTGGAGGTGCTGATCATCAGCTCTTCCAAAATCAAGTACGCATGCCTATAGTTATCACTTTAAATGACAGATAAAATACAAAGGACTTGTTATTCCTGTTAGAGCATTCATTAGTTCTCTTGTAATAATCTGAGGAACACCCTTCCAGAATCCTGCTGCACACTGGTTTGCTTCAGTCACTGTATACAGACAGCAGCCTTTGGAAGAAAACAACTTTGGCAAATTCAATACCATCCAGTCAGATGTTTTAGGATTTTGGGCAATTGAATTCTAAAAATCCAACCTCTAGTGACTAGATGATCTTCAAGTTCCCTTCCAACCCTAGTCATTCTGTCATTCTATGATTCTGTGATTTTCCAGATACCTCACAGAAAAACAGCCACCAAGTAAGGTTTAATGGTCAGATATTCCTGGCTTCACAGATTACTGACTGATCTAAATTACTAACTTGAAAGACTGATCCGAACGGTTACAGGGGGACTACAATACAGCTAAACACTACAGACCTGCACACCTCACTCTAATCTGGGGATATCTACCACTAAATACTTACCAGTTGTGTCTACCTACTTATATCCATCATCATTTATTATAATTCTGTCTAGCCAAAATTTGCAGGTAGAGGACACATTCTCCAAATTCGCTACAAGAAGCCAAATCTATGTCACATCATCATCTGCTAAAGGAGGAGAACCTATTTAAAGGATGAAGGATCAAGGAGGTATCATCACTCACAGAGGCCAGGGATCTGCTGGAAGCATATGGGTAGCCCATCTACTCCCTTGAGAACAGCTACATCAATGCTACCTTTGCTATTCAGAAGGCCACAGCATAGCTAGCTCATTATTTAGCTCTTGACTGTGCCCTTATCACACTGTTGAAGAACATTTTTAACCTACACTTCAAACCAGGCTGCTGTCATAGTTATAAGTGAATTAATGCCAAATTAGCAATAGATGCTGGGGTGAGGGGCAGTTCTACTGGGAGTTAGATGCCAGTAGAAATCCTCTCACTCTCAAATTTTCTCCACATTTTGTCAGAGATGTGTAATCCTGTACCTTAAAAGCAGCAGCAGGATTTTGTGTCTGATGAGCACCTCCTCTGCCCTCCATCCTGCCTTCTCCATCACTCCAGCAGGGGATTTCCTGCCCTCCTCCAGGCAGTGACCAACTTCTCCTTTCCTAAGCTAGTAGCTGTTTGAAGATTGACCTTAGCAGCACTTTGAAGCAAGGTAGACATTAGGCTGACTCTGCTAATTTGGTGCATAAGACCATGTGCACCTGTATTTACTGTTTATAAGAAACTTCCTCCAAATGAAGTCCTTGTCCCTCCCTCTGCTGACTAGTTGAGCTGCACAATGCTATCTAAAAGATTAATTTCTTCCCACAGGTAGCATGTATTAGAGATATTTAAATGACAGACATGGGTTCTGTTAGGCTCTTGACAGAAAGCTGAACTGCAGCCCTCTTGCTCTGTTTTTGCAGCCAGCTACAACACCAGAGAAACTAAGAGAGAAGTGTAAATGATCTACAATATATATACATGAGAAGGAAGAGAGGAAAAAAAAGGAGAGACATAATATTTTCTTTCTTGCTGTTTTTGTTCTTCAGTATCACTTCACGTTATGCTTGTTTGTTCTTAAGCTGTATATTTTAACACAATCTCTCTTAGCTTATGTATCAATTATAGTTTAATTTTAATCTACATATGTAGTATATAACCCAAAATTTAAAACAAATACAAACATTTTCCTCAGTAGGATTTTCCTGTGCAAAATTATTTTTTTATTCCATTTTGGTCACTTTTTTTTCCTGTGTTCTAGGATCACATGAGAAACGAGGGTGGATCTTTTCTGTGCCAGGGAATTCATGAGTGTTTCCAAAAATACTATTTTATGATAATACCAAAGTGTCTTAATTTTATATAACCCTCATTTTTCATTGCTTAACTGTCATGGAAAAAAATCCAAACCCGCGAGGTAACCATGAAAGAAAGATAGACTTGCTATCTAATATCCAGGGCTTAGCTTCATCTCACTTGTTCATTGGGACGTATGAAGAATACTCTGGTTATTATCTTTGTATATTTTATTTCCTTTGTAGTTTTATACTCAAAAACATCATAAATCTTAGTAAAATAGAGGAATTGCTGAATTATTTCTCTAGATTATACTAATATGTTCTGCTTAGTTGTTAATTATCCTTCATAACTTTTAAAGGATTTCACTAGATTTGCTTTAGAAGCTATTGAATGCTAAAATAGCAAATGAAATTTCAACAAAGGTGCCAGGTCTAAACATAACCATTTCTATATGAACACTAAGCAAGTTATGTATTTAAAGGAAAACATACACTCATTAGCCTACCTGCAAGGAGAGTTTTTTCTTAAAAGGTAAAGTTTGTAAGCATGGTACCTAAAATATTTTTTGCCCATCCTATTTCTCCCTTTCCAACCAACCTATAACTTTTCTTTCAGGCTTTTTGACGCTAATGCAGACCAGCAGAGCAAAGTGTACAGCTATGACATCAATTATTTTTTCTCAGTGGCTGCTTAGTAACAATGAATGTTTATTTTTAACATACTTTGTCACCTTTAAAGTCCTAAAATTAGTAGAGAACTAAAAAATTGTTTTGTTCCCAGAAAAAGTCTCTGGATGTCTAAATTACATGCCAAACTAAATACGAATTTGTTATGATTATGTAATTAATACCAAGATATTTCTGTCACCTCAATACAGTTTCTACTTACAATAAGAAAAGATATGTTACTCAAGAATGCCCTTGTCTATTTTTAATGTAGAATTTTAAAATGCTATCTTTGTCATGCATGACCCTTAATAAATGTATATTAAATGAATGACAGTTATAATTTCTTTCCTAGTTCTAATTATTAAGATCTCGGATGCAAATAAGAAATGAGTGTACTACACAAATTGTGCTCTATACTGTGAAATATTCTCTGAGTTGTTAGCTGTTTGGACATAATTACCAAACTGCAATTGCTGATGCCAGAATCCCACCTCAGATCATCTGTACCACTGTGTTTCCTAGTGGTTTTGCAATAACCAATTTCCTTTCTGTTTGCATCTACCTCAAACAATAATATGCAATGCTCATTTATCGACCATACAGAGCTGCCAACCACTTGTTCAATTTGTGGGCAGCTTGAGAACTGAGTAGTAAAAATGATTCACCTTTATAAATAATGTATTTTTTTTAAATGAAAAGAAACCAAAGACCCATTACAGGATTCAGAGTATTACTTATGTGCCTAATCTCAAGCTAGGTATCTAAATTCAGAGAAGGAAACTAGAAAATCCCTACTTTGCTCTTTCAGATGCTTGAATCGATACACGCATTTGTATTTTTCAGTGAAAACTACTTTCTTTTCCTAAAGATTTGCTTTTGCACACACCCTATTGCTCTCTACAACTACCTGAAGGGATGCTGTGGAGAGGAGGTAGCTGGCCTCTTCTCCCAAGTAACAGGGGACAGGACAAGAGGGAATGGCCTCAAGCTCCACCAGGGGAGGTTCAGGCTCAACATAAGGAAAGAATTCTTCACTGAAAGGGTCATTAGGTAATGGAATGGTCTGCCAAGGGAGGCGGTTGACTCACCTTCCCTGGAGGTGTTTAAGGTGCGGGTGGATGAGGTACTGAGGGTCATGGTTTAGAGAGTGATGGGAATGCTTAGCCTGATGAAACCTTTGTCTTGCTTAAAGTCTTGTGAGTTGCACACTGTGTGATTCTTACATTTATGTTCCCAGAATGTCCCATTTTTTTTTAAATTCTGAGTGCTCGTGGTGAAGCACAGGATTCATCAGTCCTGCTCACCATCATTTAAAGGAAACAACAGGTAAGGGATGATGTTTAACGGGTCCAGGCATAAGTTCTTAGAGTTTTATTTCCTAACACAAAATGCATACACACACATAGAAAAAAAACCAAACCAACCCATAGGAGAGATAACAGTCTTTCATTCCCCAGTCCTTCCATAAGAAGCAGCATGACGAGCAGGTCCAGGGAGGTTATTCTCCCTCTGTACTCGGCACTGGTAAGACCACAACTCAAATACTGTGTTCAGTTCTGGGCCCCTCACCACAAGAAAGATGTTGAAGCTCTGGAGCGAGTCCAGAGAAGAGCCACGAAGCTGGTGAAAAGGCTGGAGAACAGGCCTTATGGGGAATGGCTGGGAGAGCTGGGGTTGTTTAGCTCGGACAAGTGGAGGCTGAGAGGAGACCTCATTACTCTCTACAACTACCTGAAAGGAAGTTGTAGAGTGGAGGGAGCTGGGCTCTTCTTCCAAGTGACAGGGGACAGGACAAGAGGGAATGGCCTCAAGCTCTGCAAGGGGAGGTTCAGACTAGATATCAGAAAGAAGTTTTTCACAGAAAGTGTCATTGGACACTGGAACAGTCTGCCCAGGGAGGTGTTTGAGTCATCTTCCCTGGAGGACTTTAAAAGATGGGTAGACAAGGTGCTCAGGCACATGATTTAGGGGCAGATAAGAATAGTTGAACTCAATGATCCAAGAAGTTTTTTCCAACCTGGTGATTCTATGATTCTGTTCCTCTTCACATTGAGTAAATTTGCATAGAAGGGCAGAAGTTGCATCTTTACACAACATTGCAAGGACCCTCAGCTTCAGTTCTGGGTGAGGTCTACACATTCATCACTTTCTCTTCTTCTCTGGGATTGAATAAGGACCTAATTTCTTGCTTCTCAGCCAAATGTCCCCAACACCTCAGAAAGAGAGTAAGTGCTAGTTCAATGTACCTCATCCATGTTTAGGTCGAAAAGGTAATCTGTCTGTCAATACGTGGTTTCCTTGTTGATCTTAATCAGTTGACAATGTGACATTGATTGCTCAGTTAACCAGAGGACCAAGTCAGTTAGTAAATCATCTCAGTGGAGGAACTTCAGCTGCATCATTCCCTTTAGTCCTCCCCACAGATCCTGTCATTGTCCTGCCTAGAACTCAACCAACTCAGAAAATAGCTTAAATTCTACAGCAGAACTTAAATTCGTTCTTTTAGAGCTGTTCCTTTATTCAGACTTTCTGAACCTCAGACAATAAAAAAGAAATCCAGTACCATTATGTGTCAGATATAAATGCCAAATGATACAAATTGGAACCATTCTATGGAGAGGAGTAGAGCTGTAAGGATTTGTACTGTCTAAGGTTTTATACCAGCAATGCATCCCCCCTAGAGTAGTACAGACTTCTGTAGCTCATAGAACTTAACCAGGACATAGATGAGGTGTACAGAATTTTCCTCAACAAGACAAGGCAACTCTGAAAAACTTCATTAATTGCTAGGTTAGTCAAGATACATTATTAGAGATTCCTCACATTCAACAGAAAAATACCACACCTAGTAAGACTTCTTGCATTATAATTCTGCCATGCTCCTAATTTCGGCAGCTGAACGTTTTTCCTGCCTTTATTGTACCACCAAACTCAATACTTTGATAATATGTAGCAAATTTAAACTTAGGTTTATACCTACCTTTAAGCATGTTCAGTCTTTGAAAATAGAAACCTATTATTTATGAAAATACAAATAATTTATTAACAGAAAATGCAGATATTTTTATTAACAGAAATAAAAAGTTTTTCTAGCCAAAACAAAACAAAACAAAACAAAAAGCAGATTTTGCTACTTGGAAATTTCTGGGACAATGACCAAGTTACAAACTACAAAAAAGGTGAAGAGGTAATGCTATTCTGCAAAATTTAATAGCTTTTTCAGGAAACATAAAATGGAGCCCAGATTAATGGGTACAATGATTTCAGATGTCTCATCTTATGCAGTATATACCTGGTGCTGGTTTGGGAACCGATAGATTTCTATAAGAAAAGGCAGTACAGATCTTCCCTGTCCCCAGGGAGAAACCCCAGCCCCTAACTAGCATTGTGCCCCACAGGGATAGCTGAATGGCAGCATGAAGTGACCAGCAAGGCTCTCTGAAGCTGCAGTAGCTATTTTCTCTGGCATTATGAGTATCATTTAGATAATACAAATATAACTATCCCATTACTTCCTCAAAACATGCTTATGGCTGAACCACTGAGGAACTAGCAAATTGCTTTAAATTATCTTTGCTGAGAGCTTATTGCTCACAAGGGACTGGTTCTTCCTCTATGTCTCCAGCTGTTAAATTGCCTTCAAGGATGCTTTCCCACATAAGCATTTGCTGCAGTGTCTTCAGGAAGTGATGTGGTGAACATTGCTGTAGTCTAAGCTGTGAAAACTAGAATAATCCTGCTTTAAGAGCATTTTGTAGTTGGAAAGTCATAATATACAAGTGCATTCTTTACTTTTCAAATTCTTTTCTGAGTTTGCTTCACTACCAGTCCTGGCATTCAGGGAATCAATCCATCCCATCAGGTTAAAGATCATATTTTCATCAGAAAATAATTGATTGATTGTGACACCTCCAATAATCCAAAAATCCTATCAAAGTACTATCACCCAACAGTGGCACATGCTAAGTGTACTATGGTTATTGAAACCCAAGTATACATTTAGTATGGAGAGGCAACACCAAAATAACCCTGTAAACAACACTGGCTCCAATCCCTAACTATCAACACAATGAAAGAAAATTCCCTTTGAAATTCCAGCTCCATTGGGAAAAGAAAATAAGTTGATACACATTGATTTCTAAGGAAGCGAAGACTAATGTCAGAGGACAACCTGTATTTCTTTTTTTTTAATAATGTTATACATTGAAGCAAAAGATAAAAAATGCTTATTTTCCACATGCTGATATACTCTCACATCTGTAAATATTAGCATGTGGGCAGACTCACCAGGTGAAGTTTAGTCATTTGGAAAGGAAAGGTGAACTATATGGAGCCTGAAATTCTCACGAGACTTTACACTGAGTTCAACATAATTTTTCAATAGCAAAAGTAAAGGGTAATCTGCTTTTAACAAACTATAAAGAACAAACAGATCATTAGAACAAACGAGTAACCACATGCAACATAAATATGCTACTTGAATGTTATGTAAACACTGATGCTCAACAATGCATGAGACAGGAAGGTGAGGAGGTAATCCTCTCAAGCATGAGGTATAATATTCCTAACTAAAGGCCTGAAGGTCTTCTGATCATTATGCTGATAAACATTAGCATGTAATATTTTGAACACATTACACATGAGACTAGAATACTGAAGAGTGCAAAGAACTAGGTTCATCAGACAAGATTTTCCCAGGACCTGGAAGTTTCACAGGTACCCAGCACTGATTTCCCAGCCAAAATTAGCCCTCTGAGTACCTTCTGATCCCAGCCTCAGACACTGTAGGAAATGAAAAGCACATCTGCTGGCCAGGGCATGTGTTCCAGAAAGAATGAGTCCCTGGAAAACAGCACTGTTCCTAAAGAAAATTTTAATATTGTTAGGGCTCAATCTTGGAGACAGAAATAAGGAAGAAAAGACTGAAAGCAGCTTTTTCCTTTTGATCCTGCTGCAGTAGGGGACATCTGGCCAAGACATTAGGCAGCACATCAGTACAATAATCTATAAAGTTCCATCAGGGGCACTTTGTGTGTTTAGTTACTAAATATCTCTTTCTACTCAGCCATATGGATATCCTACTGTGTTTATGTAATTTAGGCACAAATGCACAATCCTAGTGTGAGTCAGTACAGTCTCCTTCGTGCATTACGAAGTTCATTGGACTCCAGCTATAAAACAAAACTAATGGTTTGCTCTCAGAAATCCAGTATTCTTGATTTCCACACAAGCCTACTACAAGATATCTTCTAGCTTTCAGCATGACCCCCTCCAGGACAGGGACTTCAGACGCCTCTTAGCTGTCTGCCAGCCCTGGGAAGAGTCAAAAGACATTTCAGTTTCCTAGGAAAGTTAAGCAAGCCTCAGCTGTGTTTGAAAGATCCTGTGACATGGGGATGCCCACATTGCTTGAAATACTCCTGAAATGCTAAGCCCCTTCCTGAGAGAATGCAGCCCATGAGTGGCAGTGTAGGAGGCAATAGCACAGCATTAGCTTAAATTAGCCAAACTTTCATCCTTTGGAACAGGATTTCCATTGTTTGTTAGTTCCCTCTTAATAGTTTTCCAGAGCAGCGAATCCAAGCACTACCACACTAAGCTGTTATTCACCAGGCAGCATCAATAGTAATCTGACGCTCACAGCTAGCTCTCAATAACCTCTGAAGTTTACTGTAAGCAGGTAGAGATTCTGACCTGGGCCTCTGAGTGTCCTTGGCTTTTTGCAGCACTCTCTCTCTCTCTGGAGGGTATAAAAATTGCTGCTGAACTTCCTTAGCTGGACTGGCACTAAAAGCATTTTAGCTGCTTTGAGGACAGCACAAACGCCTGAGTTAATGAGGTTAGAAAATGTAGCACAGGGGGCTACCTCCAATGAAACTGTATCCCAGGTCTCATAACACAAAAATTAGGGATGAAGATATAGTCCAGGATCTTCAGGCAACCACTTTAAGCATCTTGCCACTAAAATCAATACCTATGAAAACAGTTTTACCCAGCATGACAAGGTAATGTATGTGTCAGTGTTGTCTGCTTGTGTACTCACAAGGTTAAGCTAACCCTTATGTTAACTTCATACAGATTTACAAAACTTAGCAGTTCTTTCTGATAACGATGTGCAATGGAGATCAATAGTCTAATTTTCATACATACTTGTCAGAAACTGAATTTTCTGTATTTATACAAATATGTGAGCTTTGTGAGAGCAGGGAAGCTGATCAGGAGCACACAGCTCTTAAAAGCGCTGAGCAACCTCAGTTTCCCTCTGATCAATATTTGTCACTCAATATGGGTACAAGTTCATGCACTGACTGGGGGATCAATCTTACTATTTTATTTATGCCATTTCTAAAGTGTAATTATACGTTGAAAGTATGACTGAGGGTGCTTTAATAAATATTTTTTGTTGTTACTGCTCTGGTACTTCAAATTTCTTGTTATAGGAAAAATATTTTGTGGAAAAATCTCCTGTTTTTATCCCTAAGTGCTATGCAATGTGGTTGTGGTTTGTTTGGCTTGTTTTTTGTTTGAAATGGGAAGCTCAGTTCCATTCTGCTGCAGGATCCGGTGAGGGTGGTAGTAGTTCTTGGAGGATTGCTTTGATGTGATTATAAAGATGAAGATTATCCTTCTCCATCCCTTTTCAGATCATCTTCCAACATGCCTGAAAAAAGGAAAGCAGTGTCATGCCACAGAACTGAGAATTTTGTATCTCAGTTTGCTATGTACCCCTGCTCCCAGGTTTCTATAGTAATTACCTTAATGATATTGCAAGTGCAGGTTCAAGATTGAAGTAACACATAGGAGCAAGAGGATCTGAAAAATAAAGGCTTAGGATAAACCCTAGTATTTTTTTATTTCTTGGCCAAATACGTTTCCTTTAAAAAAATTATGCATGTCATAATTATACATAGAGGAAATTGTAGAACGTCTACTGAAGTTGAGTTCTGGACCATCATCTGGATAACAAAGCACTGAGGAATTTCCAAGACAAGAAGCCAGGACTCTGTGACAGCCCAACTGGTAACTAAAATTTGCGATATCTCTCCTGTTACTAGATTGATAAGTAAATTAATCGTATAGCATATTTTCTCCTTAGACTGGGCATTTTTTTTTGAGGGGTGCATCGCACTTTTATTGTTGCAAGTGGGTAACCGAAGCATGCATGCTGTCAGGAAATTAATATTTTAGGGTAAATATTTTGACAGTCCCAGAAGAGCCATGTAGAAGTTTCAGGAACAACATATTGTCAAATAAATGTGTTGCCCGAACATTGTTACTGAAGTGAACAACAATTAAATAGTTAATAGACCTCAAAGTATTACCACTACTTGGCTATGTGGTATTGCACAGATGTAAAGACAGCAGCTGCATTTCCTGAGGATGATTGTTTCAAAATGATGGCAGCTTTGCAGTGTTATGGAAACACTGTAGAGCCCTGAAGAACTAGCAATGTAATTATTTTAAACATATTCATTAACTTTAGAAAGCTAATTAGTGACAGCAGGCTGATTTTCCAGTAAATTCTACATCCTAAAGGCAACAAAGACTAAAACCTCCACACTAAATATATCACATTTTATCACATTACTCTTCTGTGAAGGAGCACCTGTCTGAGAGACACAGAAGTTCAAATATAAACGTAGAGCAGAAGCTCAGAATTCATGATTTACATTTCAGTCCTGGGAGAAAAAGCATAGACAAGTGTTTTAGGTCAAACGCTTAGATTAAAAGCCCTATATTCTGTTTCAGGATGTCCACAAAGCTGCACTGCACCAGAACCAAACCAGAATTTTTCCTGCCTTCTACTCCACCAGCAGAAACAGCTCAGCTCCTTTGCCTGCTGACAGGTAGACATGTCACTTATGCAACTGGAAGCAGTTGTGTTGAGGTTGAGGCAGGACTACATCCCCAGTGGCCAGCTGCTGGGACACACTGCTGCCTACCATGCATAAAGGCAGCGTTTCTACTTGCCTTTCCTCAGGGAGGCAGAGATTTCTATCTCAGTCCTCACCCAGCCACCAATTTTTAGATAAACTTTAAAGGACATCCAATACCCTAAACCTCTTTTCACACAAGACAGCAAACATTTCATTAACTGGTTTAGAAACTCTTAGGGGAAAGGACTGACAGACAGGTGGACGACTAGGCACACAAATAGACTTTAGTCTCATTTTCTTAGGAAACCAGGTGACAAACACAACCTAGATACACAAACCTTTGAGTTTCTTTTTATGTCAATATTTGTTCAATGGGTACAACAGCTCTCTGCAACCAGGGTGATGTGTTGTTATTCATTTACCCACCCCAGTGCTCATTTGTTCACCTGCTACCATATAAAACCAAAGAAGTTTTTTATAAAATCCTAAAACATTACAGGATAGGGCAGATAAGCAGTGAACATATAATTTTTAGACTTTCTCTTTCTGACCTTTTTGAGTAGAAGGCAAAAACTTCCACTAAATCGCTCAGAACAGATTTCATTCATTTCTTTGACATCATTTTACAGCTTTGTAGATCACATTGAGCACTTAGCTGGAGCATTTTACATAGCATCTGCCATTGCCTGCACAGCAGGTCATTTGGGAAAGCCCTGAGAAAACTACATTGTACTAGTGAAAGGGAGACATCATAAACCTGTGAAAGCAGATCCTTGTGCAGATGCTAATTCATCTAAGTGCAAATTTAGGCTTATCTTTTTTCGTAGAGGGAAAAGTAAAATCAGGGACTGAAAATGTATTGGCACAAAGCAAAGGAAATCAAAGTTAAATGTCAAAATTCAGCTCTCTTCATTCATTATGATCAGAAAAGTGCAGTAAAATGTAACCTGCAACGGAAGAGAAAAAGTCCTCTGAAAACTGCAGGCAGTGTAGGGCTCTCAGAATGGGGTACCTTACACAGCAGTGAGAGGGGTCTCACTGTTTGCATAACTGATAAATAGCCAGTATGTTCCAATTGTGAGTAAATTCTCCAAGTAATGAGTGATCTGCAAGTTGAGGAGCTGAATTAAAACAGTTCTGAGATTAATAGTAACAAAATAAACGCCCTGAGAGTAGTCTGGCTGTTCTCTTAATCAGCTGTATTCCTCACAATGGGACAGGACAGAGCAGAACATCATTTCATTTTCTTGGTGTTTTCTACATCAGAACAAAAACCAGATGCTTTCCAGTGCTTTCATGAATATCCATGTTTGGACTGAAAATATGATGATTTTGTTTGATTTTCCTTCGTTCTCCCAGCATCTGCCTCTCTCTCTCTCTCTTTCTCTCTCTCCCACTTTCAAATAAAAATTGATAACAGAACACTGCTCTGATAATTCTCACAAAAACAAAAGACAAAAAATGGAAAGAAAATGTTTCTCTGAAAATATTCCAATTATCTCACTTTTTCTTCATCTGGTCCAGACACAAAAAAGGACTTTGACTGTCTCTTCTTGTTGAAAGCAGCAGCAAGAAGCAGCAAGGAAGAGCTTTTCTGAGGAGCTACATAGACAATGAGTGGAGACAGGTCTCAGTCAGTCAGAAGCATCAGTGTGAAACTTTAAGATCTTCTTTGAGATAAGAAGGGTGTGAAAATGGAGCTGGGAGGCTCCACAGAAATCTGAATCAAAACCTTGCTCCATGACAGGTTAGATAAAAATATATATACTTGTTAGAATAATTGTGCCTTGAAATAAAGAAGCACAAGCTAAAAACAAAGTCAAGGCAAAGAAAAGGGATGTCCCCTCATATGCATTAGTGTCACACTGCATGTCACTGCATGACTAACTCAGCTAAAGCACATGTTTCAACTGTGAGTATTTTTCAGGAAAATCAGAAGGGGCTTAAATTTTGAATGATAACTCACACTCGTTTTTCCAATGACCAAGGCAAGAATGTATTTTTAAAAGACTACACTGGGGGCCTGATGCTGCAATAACTGTAGTTATTTAAATGACAGACTTTGATTCTAATGAAAGCAGAAATTATCCTTGAGCGACTGATTAAAATTAAATGATATGCTAACAGTATCTACAGACTGTATTATCATGGCAATGGGAGGAGCACTAATTCACAAGTTTGGATGGCTGCAAATCCAGCATCTAAAAATCACAAAAAAGCAAAAAGCATCATTAAGATTGCCTTATGAGAAAATTTTGTTGCATTTGCAAAATGAAAAAGAATATTTTTTCATGTTTGCTCTACACAGCTGTTCAATCATTTAAGTTGGCAACACCACAGTTATTTCAGCCCCTTATTTGCAAAGTGAGTTTTCTACTTACTATTGCTTGCTAGAATGCACTTCTGGGATGAGATTTCATAAAAGACATTTTCAGACATCCTTGTGTTCCTGGTGTTGCTTCAGATGCAGGACTTGCCATTGATATTTCATAGAATAATAGAATCATAGAATCATAGAATCACCAGGTTGGAAGAGACCCACCGGATCATCGAGTCCAACCATTCCCATCAAACACTAACCCATGTCCCTCAGCACCTCATCCACCCGTCCCTTAAACCCCTACAGGGAAGGTGAATCAACCCCCTCCCTGGGCAGCCTCTGCCACTGCCCAATGACCCTTTCTGGGAAAAACTTCCTCCTGATGTCCAGCCTAAATCTCCCCTGGCGGAGCTTGAGGCCATTCCCTCTTACATTCTCTCATTCATTTCTGCTTTATCCTCACAATATAGATGTGGAACATAAATGTCAGTAAAAGGGAGACGTAAGAGGTGCTAGAGTTCCAGCTGTGAAAAATCTTTTGATGTCTGTAAACACACAAGCAGGGTGATTCCTGCTGTATGAGGACAGGCTGAGAGGGTTGGGGTTGTTCAGCCTGGAGGACAGAAGGCTGCAGGGAGACCTTAGAGCAGCTTCCAGTGCTGAAAGGGGCTCCAGGAAAGCTGGGGAGGGTATTTTGATTGGGGGAGGGGGGGGGGGGGCGGTTTTGAACTGCAAGAGGGGAGATTGAGATGAGATTTTAGGCAGGAATGTTTTGCTGTGAGGGTGAGGAGGCCCTAGCCCAGGCTGCCCAGAGTAGGGGTGGTATTCCTGTCTTAAAATGAAAAAAAAAAATAGAAAAAAGGTAGAATCCAAGGGGAGAATTAAAAATGCAAGCAAACAGCTTCCCAGTGCCCAGGTGGAGTCCCAACTTCCATTTTTAGAAGCAAGACTGAAAGAAATCCCTTTGTATTACTGGTGAATGTGGGCCAAGGCTGCGTGATTGTACTTGTGGGGATGGAGTCGAAGCAATAGAGGAGACTGGCATTTCAACAGACACATTTTGACATCCCCTGAAACAGTTTTTCTTGTAGGTACAATCTTTTGTACTCAAGATGCCATGTGCAAGGCAGCTGCATGCCATCCCTCCTTGTTCAGTTTTTGTGTGCTACAGAATGCTGTGAGTGTCCTCATTTTCCGTAGGAGGCTTGGTGCAGGTACAAATATATAGAAGTACAAAAACACCGCTGTGGGTGTAACTCCATGGGAGAAGAGGCTGACAAGATATAGGACACATTTCCTTGTATAAATGAGGGTAGGCATTCAGGCCCTAACCCATTGCTTGCACAGACTTTAGAAATCTGAGGCCAGAATACAATGGCAGTAAAGGCAATATGAAGACAGAATATGAGCAATATTCTTAGTTCCCAAAGGATACATAGAAATATCTCAACTGTATTAACAGAGCGAGGATTTTGCCCTTACATTCTTCATTCCAAGTGTCTTCCTATCATAATTCAGGTTGCCACTCACATAGCCATAGTGTTGTATCTGGTTAGAAACTATTCATTATAGGGATGGGCAAGAGCATTCTGGCTGCCAGAGTGCACAGCAGAACCAGCAGATCTGAGCGTTAGCCCTGAATGTTTAGGGGGCCACAGCTCCAATAATGTAGCACCCAAATCGTCCCTGGTACATCTTCAGCAGTTGCAGACGGCTCTGGAGACATGTGGAGATGCCTGTTGAAATCAGAAGAGGTGGAGTAGAGATGAATCATTTTTTTCATTATTTTATCCAAGAAAAATAAATGTATCTTATAAATAAATAAAACAAATTCTATATCAATACTTAGTGGATGAGATTATGATATTAAAAGAATTTAATATCTCTTTTTAGTCATTTAAAAACTACTGCTAGTCCATATTTATTTTCTTCTTTGATGCAGGACACTTAAGTAGTACATGAAATATTAAATACAGTTTTCTCGATTAGAATTAAGAAGTATTTTCAGTGAAACACAAATATCTACATGGAGTCTTGGAGCAGAGAATTATTGCTATTTCAACAAACCAGAATAAAGTAAAAATTCTCAGAGTCATCGGGTGATAAGCAGATGGAAGAAAGTTAAAGCTGTCATCTGCTGTGCTGAGTGATCACCTGCCAAAACCACAAGTTAAAAAGCCTAAACATGAACAGCGGCAGAATCTCAAAGAAAAAGGGAAAGAGAAAAATGACTGCAACATATAAAAGATTAAATAAGAAATCAGTAAAATGACAGTTATCTGACTGTTCCATTGTTAATGAGCTACTAATAACTACTATTAACATAATGAAAAGTAATATAGTTTTTCACCTTTCCCCAACAGAACAGGGAATTTTCCAGATAACATAGGAACCTTAAAACAAACAATATTAAATAGGTCCATTGCCTTTAATTTTGAACATAGTTTCTGAATGAATCCTTATTTTTTGAAGGATTTCAAGAAAGTTTCAGAGACATATTTAATAAAATAATTGTATTTTTAAATTTTAGGATTAATACATTTAATATAATTAGGCTGGAAAATACAGGCTTTAGAGAGGCAAACACTTGTGTCCAGTGAAAAGTTAGTAGAATAATCATGGATCTGAATTTACTTTGCTAAGTAATCTATGTGAGTTTAAATCATAATTTTATTTGCTTCATAGTGAGATTAGGCATATTGTGGTATGGTAGTCAGGCATGGTAGTCAGGCAAAAAGACAACAATTTAGTAAAATGAATGCTTTCTTGACTTTTTACAGCTGTTACCAGTTATGAATGCTCTCAGTACTTCACTGTACTTTCAAGAAAGAAAGAAATCCTTCATTTCTAACGCTAACTTTGGGCTTCAGTAACAGAGGGAGTGGCAGCTCTGTTGGCTGGTAGATAGAGTAGATCATAACTTCTATGACCTCTATAAAATAGTGATTCAAAATATTCACATGGTTCACTAAGAAATCAATTCCTTGCTTGTATCTGGGGTACAAATTATCAGTCTTTACAAAAAATGAGAACTTTTATGGGTGTGATAATGTGTCCTATTTTTCTATATGAACCTACAGGTTAGGGTACTTCTAAAAAAATCTCCTCTCTCCATTGAGTGAGTTCAAACCCCTTTCTCATCTCTCTGTTTAGGAAGAAAATAATCTACTCCAACTAAAGACACCCTTATTCCTATTGAAGTTGGATCACAGTGCAGAAAACAAGTGTAGAAGGTGGGCTAAGTGAGAGTGAGATCAAAGGCATCTGGAGCTCATGGAGAAAAAATATTCTGTCTGAAAATAAATCCAAGCGAGTTCACACTACAGGTAGTTTAAGTAAAATCAACACACCTTTGTCACCTGTCTTGTATAGTATCTTAGGAAAGAGTTCAGATGGGTACTGAAGGCCTGCCTAAGGCAAAGTGTGGCAAATCTGCAAGTGGATAAACCAGGTTCTCACACTGTATGATTCATGGTCTCTGAATCTAAGACAAGTATTGATCTGGTGCTGGGTACTCAGTTCATTTATGAATTGAAAGTAGTGCAGTCTGAGTATTTACATACCTACTTTAGGAGAACAAACAGAAAAGGCTTGCATTGCATGACAGATGGTCCTTTAAATCAATATGATGCCTGATGACACACCTGCCTCAGAGAAATGCATGTGCACATTTAGAATCATAGAATAGTTTGGGTCAGAAAGGACCTTAAAGATCACCTAATTCCAACCACTCTGTGATGGGCAGGGACATGTCCCACTAGATCAGGCCGCCCAAGGCTTTCCCATATTAGCATTCACAGGCCCTGTTTTTCTATTTTCCTTCCTCTTTCTTCTTTCCCAAAGAAAGCATAACGTTACTCCTCCTTTTATCTGTATGCCTCCTGTACAGTTTGCAAGCAGCTCTGGTCATCACCCATATGGGTCAAAGACAGGTGTCTGTGTCTCTTGTGAGGGGAAACATAAAACAAAGGTGCTCTTTGTTTGCTACCCAATAAAATAGTCATTTTCAAGCAGAAAAGAAAGGCAGGGAAATGATACAGGGTTTGCAGTGACAGGAGAAATGCTGGAAGAGTGAACTCCACAGATATATTTTACAGCAGTCTTGTTGTGAACCTCAGAATTTGTTACGGAGAAAGCTCTTTTTTTTAACCCTGTACCACTGAAAACAGGTTGCAGGTATCTTCCCCTATAGTGGTGTTTTGAGGGTTTTTTTGCTTTCCGGTTGAAACTGTTGATGAAACCTTCATTATGCCACTTGTTTGTCAGAAAACTTTTTTACTGTTCTGTAATAGAATCTCCACCAAAAGTGACCTTTGTATTATCACATGTATTTTATCAGGATACCCAGCATCCTTCCTAGCTCAAGACTTTCTCCCAGCTCATTCCTTGATTTCTTTTCTATGACATTTCCTACTGTTCCAGTGCTCCTTTCTTCCGATTTTCTTGATTCCTCCCATACAGTTCCAATTACTTAAAATACCCTTTCAGGATAAACGTCAATTGTTTTCTCTCCATTCAATTCCTATCAGCCAGAGAGAATTAATACATTTCCTAGAGAAATACTGTGCAACCTGAATTTCAAAGAAAGGGAAGAGCCATTATTTCCTGGCTAAGCTTTCTTCCAGGCAGGGAGCTGCCTGCTGCTCTTCAGACTGTCCATTGCTGATAAACTGCAGGAAGGACCCTAACCTTCCTGCTCGTGATGTCAGCACAAAATAACATCTGGCAGCACTGTGCAGATTTTATTTTAGTTCAGTTTACTATTGGAAAAAGCACAGTATGTTACATATTTGTTTTGTAAATTCCATTTCCATTTTAATTAGAAGGCAAGTTCCTGCAATTTTCCATCATAATTATCATAATCTGCTTACAGTCAGTATGATGAGTACAGTCAGGACGAGCAGCTGGGTTACATTTGCTTTATCCTGGGTGGAAATCTTTAATCGAATAAGTATTGGAAATAGTTCAACAATCCCTCTTTTTGAGACAATATCCATCTGCAGGAGTTACTTGATGGATTGTGCATAGTAGGATCCAGGTAGTAGGGAAGAAACAGATTATAGTGTGTCTCTTGATGTGTAACAACGGACATATGCAGAACTCTTTTTTTCTGATTTTGTTGCTTATACAGAAGATCATATTGAAGTTGTTTATGTTTTCTTGAGAAACGATTTATACGGGTAGGCACATATTATGGATTCATTCACTATTGAATTTTATGCCTGTGTAACTCAATTGAGTTAAGAGTTAGGGCAATACAGCAGTAAATCAGACTATTATTCTTTGTTAGTTATATGGAGTCACGAGCTAAATTCACTGTGATATAACCAGGAATATGTGCGTGGGAGTGTGCTTTAAAGGGGCTCTTCAGTGAGAACCATCAATCTTTCTGATTGCATTCACCTCTGTTCCACAAGACACTCCAACCAAAAGAAAGCTGTGCTTTCACAGGGCGTCTTCGCCTCAGAATAGAGAAGCTGCTGCAAAAATAGCTGGAGAATTCAATGCTGCTTCTCACCTGTGCTAACTTCACTCTTCATCAATATTGTACAGCTCATCTATAGAACTGATATGGAGGAAATTAGCGTAACAAAAATAAGAGACAAGGCTGGGGAAATAGTGGGGTGATTTTATTTCACAATGTCTCTGGGTAGATTAATTTTACCCACTCAGGCTAATTCTCTCAGAGTCTCCTTTCATTCATGCTCTCATGTCCATATACTTACAAGGCCACAGATGTGTGTACCCAAGTGGTCAGGTCACCATCAGTTTTGTGAAACAGAAAGGACAAAAGTCTCTCTCTGTGAGGATTCATGTCTTTTCAGTTCCTCTTGACTGGTGATGACAAAATAGTTTTATATTCTGTAGAGTTACAGCTGCTACAGGGTGGCCCTTTGCTTCAGAATTCAGAAATTTTAGGCAGGGTTGCTTCTTGTTGTTTGCCCAACCTTGTTTGAAACGCCCTTTTGAAATTTATGTCTTTCTGGCTATCCTCTGTTTTCCCACCCAGCTGACATGCAAAAGTATAGCATACTCGATGTGCTGTAACCTCTCTGCCCCCATCCTGTGGTCAGAAAGCAGTGTGATCACCTAACAAGATCTCTGCTGGGCTCTTGGTAGAGTGCAAGCCTTTGGGGAGTGAATAACCATAGTGTTCCTCAATTTGATTGATGGGGAACAATCACTGCCAATACAGGTCAGGTTTTTAACACTCACAGCAGCCATAACATTCTTTTTTTTAAGTCTCTTCAGATATAACACTGCCCTAAAATAAAACAAAAGCCAAAAAACAAACAGACAAACAAAAAAAACCAAGGCAAATCTTCCCAGTAGCTCTCAATTGGGAATAGGTTTGGGTCCTTGACTGACAGTGGATTTGAATTTTTTTCAAAAATAATTGTTCAATAGTGCCACAAATGTACACCACCAGAGGCAAAGAGTTTATCAAATGATTTACTAGTAGTATTTCAGACAGTTTCTAATAAGATTTAAGAAAAAACTATGTACTGAAGCCATAGGAAACCTGAAGTGTTATTTATGATTCTCTTAATACATTGTCAAATGATTACTTCCACTGTCTGTATTTCTGGATGTAAACTGCTTCATGGACATCTTTAAGTTTTTTAGCGATATTTGTTTCATGTTAACTAATATTTTCTAAAGGTAAAATTCAAGAAATTTGTTTTTTAATTATGTAGCAGTATGATTGTCACAACCTCCTATTAAAAAAATAAAGAAAACCTGATAAATTAGTCTGGTTACCATTTACATACTGTTTTCACTACACTCACCATTTGAACAACTGCAATTTGTTTGGAAATATCTTTGTGTGGATGTACCAAAGATTTCTCACTTCAGAAAAAGGAAATGTTGAAATCTTTGTTGATCACTAGACTGGTTAAATTGAAACGATCAGGTCTGTAGTTTTCTTACTACTTAAACTGAAAACAAGGTCCTGTGGTGGTTGTTGATATGGGAATTGTCTGCTATCGACACACTTAGAAAGATAAATGTGCTTTGTATTAGATAGAGGCAAAGTATTCCTAGTTATAGACCATATACAAATTATTTCAGACCAAATACTGCCTTCTGTCCAATAGCTTTCATAAAGGCATAAAGCTGGCATTAACCATTGGAGGAAAACTAACAAGCTCCACTGCCTGTTAAAAACAACCTCAGTCAAACAGAAGAGACAGTTTTGACCATTTAATGGATAAATATGATCCTTTCCCTGAATTTAAGAAGTATATGTGTGTATTGTGTGTCTCAAACCTAGTGATTAATTACTTTGATGATAACATCTATCTTGTGCCCTACCTTTGACCTCTTATGTATAGTGAGTGATATACATTTTACTATCAGAAGAAATTAAGATATGAATGATGGTATTAGATGAACTTTTCTATATATGAAGGAGAAAATAAGCATAATATGTATACTCCTTTAAGAAATGTAGCTAAATAAAAAAGCCACAATTTTCAGATATTCTGAAAACCTGCTTGTCTGCTGCCATAACACAGTGGAACATTCAAATTAAGTGTCACTCTGGCTTTGGTTGCCAGGTCAAGCACATAATTGGGTGTGTACCTCAACTAAGAGGTGCTGTTGGCTCTTGAACTTCTGCATCTCTGAGAAAAGAAATGCTGACTTTGACCCAAGCTATGGTTTTCTTGGAAAACTCAGTGGATAGATGGAGGAATACCTGTCAAGTCTTCAGTGTTTGCCCCTTCACATGATGTACCATTTGCTCTCCTTACAGCTTAAACTTCAGGCAATTTGCTACTATCTAAGACCCTGACTTGGTTAGAAAGCGGAAAACAGTAGCCACACCTCTTGGGTTTGATATGAATGAAGCAGAAGGCAGTAATTTCAAAATGCCAGAGTCTCAGCCCTCTAAGCACTTGATCACTTGTACCTTTTCCAGTCTTACTTTGATGAAGTTGAATGAATTTTCTCCATAAAACCACTTATTTTCCACAGATTGATGATATTCCACCACTAACTTATTTTCCCACATGCACACACATGGGGGTGTTGTGTGAACCTCCAGCAAAGGTGACAGTAAGTACGAGTCTGTGGGACTTGTTGGGACACAAACCTCTGTTCTACAGCTGGTGGAGAATTTCCTGACTACTCAGATGCATGGGAAAGGCTAATTTGTGGAAAACAGTTTCCCAATAAATCTCACAGAATTGGACACAGAGTTTGGCTAGAAATCTGTCACTGCTTTTGCCATCGCCTCACAGATGCTGGTTGGCCTGGATTATCCTGGTTCCAGGACAGTCTTATTACCTACCATGACCCTCATGTTGGAAATCATATGTTTTTCTTTGCTTTCATGGCAAACTTTACCCTGTCACAAGGTTTGAAACACCTAATATTACAAAGAGCTGTGTAGTAAGGTGTTGAGGAGGCCCACAACCTCCAGACCAAGCAGGCTTTCCCTCCCATCTGGAGGAAGCAGCAGAAGGCTGGACACCTTCGGGGTTGAGTTGGTCAGTTGCCAAGCTCAACATTCACTTGTCAGTTTGTGTGGCTTCAGGATTCCAAGCTCCTGACAACACTGATAGGGTGCCATAACTGGTCTTGAAATTCTGAGCAACAAGCTCAAAGATTTTATTTCTCTTTTGAAAGATTTCATTTAAACATTTCCGTAAGTATGAATTTTAAAAAAAAAAAAAAAACCTTCGACTTTTTTTCCCCAAAAAGCAGGCAATATTCAGAATTTCATAAGTTCCCAAAGGATATGATCTCCGGATTACTGACTAACATTGTACCAAAGGGATCGCAACTCAGCATCATTCATTCCACTAGTAACATGTAGAGGAAGGAGTGGAATATCATCACTCCAAGACACCAGGGTTAGGCAAAGAGATATCCTGGCCCTTCCTTAACCTCTATCATAAAACTACAAATAAAGGGAAATCGAAGAATAGAGAGACAGCAATCCTCATGGGTAAAAAATGTTTTTTACTTGAGTAAACAATCAGTGTCTGAAGTGCAAATGAAAGTCATTGCCTTTCAGTAAGAAAACCCTCTAAGTCATCAAAATTAAACTTATTTTTTTCTTTTTTAAGCAAGTAAGAATCTAATAAATTTCACAATATGAGGTTCTGATTCTTTCTGTTGTGCTCTAAACAAGCTCCTCTAACACAGACTTGTTGGGTTTTGTTTTTTTCATGAGAGGTTGTGTCTCTGGCAAGTGTTTCATTTCACTCTTCCTAAGGCCATATTTGTTTGCACCAAGATAAGAATTAACTTGCAAGGTGGCAGCCCACAATCTTTGCAGATAGTGATCTTTAAATAGGATTCTGATGAATTCACAGAGGATTGGAATGAAACACCACAAAAAAACTTACCTTGAAAAGATACAGCTTCTTAAATTGGTTTCCCAGAGTACATTTGCAGTAGCTGTCACCAAAGATAGCTCATAGCTGATGAGTCTCAAATGAGCACTTCAAGTCCATGAGACAGAAGGTGCATAAGCAGTCACATTAATGCTATCTAACCAAGCTAAATAGCGTACGACAATTTTAATTTGCATGCTGACAAGAGCTAAATTGCAGGGTTCACCTGCAGCAAAAATAAATCAAACGGTGATCATTGCTTTTGCTTTTCATAAATTAGCATCTGCCAAGAACACCATAAAAATTCTGGTCACCTAAAGAAAAACATATTACAGAGCTAAATGTCATCATTACTTTGAATTACTTTGACTTATGATACAGAAAGCAATATTTGGTAGCCTCTAGCAAAACTATGACCTTTTCACAGTCAACTGCAAGAAACGGAAATGGTGTTGATAAAATATAATACATTTTTGTAATACCACAGACTTTCTCATATTTCAAAAAAGATCCTTAATAATGTATTGGGTTTTGACACTAAAATATGCCGTATTTTCACATGTGGCAGTGAATGAGGAGAGTGTTAGCTAATAAATAATAGTGCTCATGGATACTTTCAGTCAGCTTCTTTTCTGTCAAATATTTTGGCTTTATGATATTAACACAAATTAGAAATGGCTGGTAGTTCTCACTCTGCCTATTGCTGCTCAGAAAGTTCTCTTATATAACATGTCAGTATGTTAAGATGTATAATATAACACCACTGACATTGACTGAAGTAACATTACTATACACGTATGATTAATGCAGCTCCTCCAAAGAGCTCTGAAAAATTGCCCATGACTTCAAGCCCTTGAGCTCTGCAAGCTCAAGCAGTAGCATCACTTCTTTTCCAGAAAGGACTAGATGTTCCTGGGTCCAAGTCCTTCACTTTCTGCTAAGCCTACTTGCAGTTGAAGATGTTGAAGGATGTTTTTTAAAGGAATGGGCATTATTGAGGAGCTGATTGAAAAAAAATCACTCCTCAAAATGAAAGCTTTTCACAGGAATGTGCCTGCCTGTATATAAGTTCCCTCTGTGAAACATTTCTCCGCATCAGAGTGGAATTTCCCACAGAAATCAAAGAAATACAGCTGTCTACATGCTGAATTGGTTCTCTCTTGCCCTAGAGTGTGTATCACAGCTGGTTTATTTAATCTACTGGAATCTCCCTGATTTTTTTTTTTTACTATTTTACTAGAAAAATAATGGTTCTTATTGTGTGACCTTGAAATTTCAGCATTGCGTGCAATGCCTTACTCTAATTAGTAAATCATCAGAGAAATTATCAGTAAACACATACTAGCTGTTACTGGTTCCTATACAGCCTTTTTCCTTTCATACTTTTTGGCTTGTTCTTAGTTTAATTGCAAGACCATCTCTTTGATATTCTCCAGCCAAGCCTTATGAATACCCTGAACCTCATTTTTCATTGAGATTAATATTGGAGAGACAGCCATTTCAGGCAACAATGGACTCAAGAGTGCCTACAGAGAAAAATCAGATAAAATATAAGAACATTTTCCATGTCATTTTCCTAATTTGCATAAATTGTTTGCTGGTTTTTGAACACATTAATGGTAAGCAGTACTGTGACTTAATTAAAATAATTCCATGAATTTGAAGCAATTGTGTTGTTAGATGATTTCATGTTGCATAATCAAAGAACTTCGTACTGAAATCACCCACTTGATTTTAGCAACAAGCCCCATGGCAAAACAGAAACTGAAGTGCAACCTCCCACTTCCATCCCCCTTCCAGAACAAAATTAAAGAGAATTACAAGTGCCCTATGAGGAATTCTGGTTTAGAAAGTAGAGAGAGGCTGTATCACAATTTACAAATCAGTCAGATTTTATTGCATAGTTTCAGCCTTCAGATGACGGTTAATTAATTTGTAAACTGACCTGGGATGTTTCTTGTTATGCATTCCAGAATTTAGGTGCAATGGAGATAGAAAACCTACCATGACGTAAGAAGAAACCACATAGTGACAAATGTATATGGTAAACCTTATATTGATGTAATCATGCAATGATACAGAAGAAAGAGAAGTTTTCTCTGAAAAGTCACAAGCCTAACCTGATAGTTCAGCAGTTAATGAAGTAAATATTCATATATGTATAAGAGAGTGGAGAATCAAGATGATAAGCACTAGCTGTTCTATCCAGAACTGTAGCATTTTTCTTAACATTGTTAGTTCATGAGATGCACTGCTTGAAATCAATTTCACTTTACCCAAAACCTACACATATATACCCCTAACTCACACTCCAGCAATTTTAAATGTATATAGATAATATAAATGCTTCATCTGAGTAGGTTCTTCTAGCAATCTGTATCTAAATGGAAGCTAACACAGGCAGGAAAGATTCAGTCTCTCTATGGAAGGGTTTAAGCAGTATTCAAATTGCCTGATAAAGAAGTTTATTCAAATTTTTTTATGCCAGACTCATGGTATGTAAGCAGATATTAGATTAATGAAGATTAATGCAGCAACATCAAATGTATGCATCGATAACTTCCTATAATCAGATATTAAAAGATATGGTTTCATTTCTTCTCCTCTTCAGCAGCAGTGAGACAGAAAGAGAAGGCAATTACCATACCATTTTCTAACTGTCTCATATAGCCACAGCTCAGCCTTCACATACACAGCATTAATCTCCTTTTTAAAATTAATGAGGACAAATAAAGGAAAGTCAGCCCCCACAAAAAAAAAAAAAAAGTTGCTTTTGTGTGAACTCTAGTAACTATCACAAAATGCCACTCCATTGGAAAAAGTCATGTACAACAACAAATTATAATAAGAACTGAGGAATGTTAAGTCTTTTCAAGCTAATCAGAGAAGTCAGTTTTAACTCTTACTTTAACTATGATTATTAGTAATAAAAACGGTATGAAACTGCTGGATAATCTGAGTTAAAATAAATCAAATGAAGGAAGACTAGAGAAAAAAAAACCATTAATGGAGAATTAAAGGAATTACAGATCTATTTTACACTACACCTGACTACTATAAGCTTCAAATTCTGAAATTTGGAGATACTAAAGAAGAATAAAAAGAGATACTTTTTTCAGTGGTTATACTAAAGAAATTATTTTCAGAAAAAAACACAAAACAGTTGCATATCAGTATGGTACAAACCAAATCTCAGAAAAAATCAGCCAACTGCTAGAACATGCCCCTACAAAGAAATTTGTCAACTAATGAGACACAGAACTTTTTACAGGACTAATTGTCTGACTTTCGTGTTTAGGATAGTATTAAGTACATATGAGCACAGATCTGTAAAACTTTAACCAATGTAAAGTTTCTTCCGTTCTGCCAGAAATAAGAGAAAATTGAGACCTGAATGTAGGAGCTGTTTGTGAAATAATGCTGAACCACCCATATCATAAAGAAAATCCAGTCCTACTATACATCCAGTTTGATATTTCTACCAGCAACAAGCAACTGCTCTTAGCATTTTGCAGAAAAACTGATCTGGAAAACTGTGTAGGCCCACTGTCAAGAAAAGAATAATTTAAGCTAGAACAAAACCAGAGCAGGGTTGTGAGACCACCTCAGGAATCTAAGGAGTATCTTATGAGGACTTAAAATGATTTGACTTGTTTTGTTCAATAGGAGAAACACCAGGAAAAAAATACGATTTTTTTAATATAAATACATTAAAAAAACACAAAATAGCAGAAAAGAGTTATATGCTTTAAAGGGCAATGACGGTTAAAAATAATTAAAATTTAAGATTATACATTCTTGATGTTTGTCTTTAACTGGCTTCTAAGCATGTGAGTAATGAGTACAATATTTACAATCTTCCAGTTGGAGCCCAGGGAACAAATAGATCACAACAAATTTAGGAATAATATTGTCTAATGTGTCCAGACATAAGGAAAGGAAAGGAAAGGAAAGGAAAGGAAAGGAAAGGAAAGGAAAGGAAAGGAAAGGAAAGGAAAGGAAAGGAAAGGAAAGGAAAGGAAAGGAAAGGAAAGGAAAGGAAAGGAAAGGAAAGGAAAGGAAAGAGTACAGATGTGGGATTTTAAGAGAGCAATGACATCCACCGTCTATCCTGATCTGAATATGGTAACACTGGATGTATAGATGGAGACAAAAAATGGATGATAGTTTTGGACCATGATCAGAAAAAAATAGAGAACAGAAGCTATTCTAATAATGAAATGTGAAAGGAAAGATGCCAGATAAAAATACCGCTAAAGCCAGAAAGAAAAATTCTACCAAAGCATTAAAAAAAAGGTCACAAGAAGCATCTGATGATAGGGTAATGTGGTCACTGAGACAACATTGGATCAAAGAGGCCCTGATGACCAACTAATCATAGAGGCAGAAACTTATTGTTTGTAACGTGTAAACTCATGGTGTAAGGTATACGTCTAACAGATTAAAGGTAGTTTTAAAGTAAACAGAAGGTAATGGAAAACATGCTCTCAGAATATACTAAAGCTACACTGATCTAAAGCACGTGAGCTGATAGTTAATGTCTCAGTATTCATTAACTTTTCAAAACCAGTCATTTCGTGGGCTACTATGCAAAGCTGAAGACTTTTATGGAGTTCCGGACAAGTTCATTGCAATTGTAGACGCTATGTACAAATTCCTTGTAGTGCTTTATGAACTTCTGACAAAAAAAAGCTAGAAGCTCAAGCCAATGGCAAACCATCACTTTTCTATCCTCCTTTTAAAACAGACATTATGAATATGCAGGACCTTGTGCTTTACCTTCTTGAACTTCAAAAGTTTCACATAAGTTCTCTACCCAAGCCTGTGAAGGTCTTTCTGAATGGCATCTTTTCCCTCCAGTGAATAAACTGTACCATACAGCTTGGTGTCATCTCTAAACTTGCTGAGAGTGCGCTCAATCCCACTGTGTTACTAATGAAGATATTAAATTGTATCGGTATTAGTAAGGATCCTTGAGAGACATCACTTATCACTGGTTTCAACTTGGATATTGAGCCTTTAACTATAACTCTTTGGAAGCAGTTCCTTATTCATCTAACAGTCCATCCATCACACCCATCTGTCTCCAATTTAGCTGCAGGAGCATTGTGGGGAATCGTATCAAAGGTTTTACAGAAGTCCAGGTAAATTACCTTGTAGTTCTTCCCTTGTTGTCTGATGATGACACTGTGTTGCAGAAGACTCTAGATTAGTCAGGCACGATTTGCAGTTGGTGAAACCATATTTACTGCCTCTAATCACCCCCTGGCTTCATTCTTCAAGGAGTATCTGCTCCATGATCTTAGTGGATATGGAGGTGAGGTTGACTGGTAGGTAGATCTCCAGGGTCTTCCCTTTCAGTCTTGAAAATTGGGTGTAATTTTTCCTTTTTCCTCATCACTGAGGGCTTTGCTTGACAGCCACAGCTTTTCAAATATAATGGAGAATGGCTAAACCAGCCAATTCCCTCAGGAGCTTGGGATGTATCTAGCTGGATCCCATTGATTTGTATTTGTTCAGACCAAATTTGTGTTTGAATCAGGTGACAGTCATACCCACAACATTAAGGTCGGACTTGTTTTTTTGGGGGTCTGGGTGAAGGTACTTGCTGACCCTGTGTTGAAGGTAACTGGAAACCACAGAATCACAGAACAACCAGGTTGGAAGGGACCCATTGGATCTTCTAGTCCAACCATTCCTATCAAACACTAAACCAAGTCCCTCAAGACCTCATCCACCCATGTCTTAAACACCTCCAGGGAAGGTGAATCAACCACCTCCCTGGGCAGCCTATTCCAATGACCAATGACCCTCTGTGTGAAAAACTTCCTCCTAATCTCCAGCCTAAATCTACCCTGGTGGAGCTTGAGGTCATTCCCTCTCGTCCTGTCCCCTGTCACTTGGGAGAAGAGGCCAGCTCCCTCCTCTCCACAACCACCTTTCAGGTACTTGTAGAGAGTAATGAGGTCTCCTCTCAGCCTCCTCTTCTCCAGGCTAAACAACCCCAGCTCTCTCAGCCGCTCCTCATAGGTTCTGTTCTCCAGCCTCTTCACCAGCCTCGTTGCTCTTCTCCGGACTTGCTCCAGAGCCTCAACATCCTTCTTGTGGTAAGGGGCCTAGAACTGGACACAGGATTCAAGGAGTGGTCTCACCAGTGCTGAATACAGAGGGAGAATCACCTCCCTGGACCTGCTGGTCACACCGTTTCTGATACAAGCCAGGATGCCATTGGCCTTCTTGGCCACCTGGGCACACTGCTGGCTCATGTTCAGTTGGCTGTCAAACAACACCCCCAGGTCCCTCTCCTCCTGGCAGTTTTCCAGCCAGGCTTCTCCCAGTCTGTAACTCTACATAGGGTTGTTGTGCCCCAAGTGCAGGACCCGGCATTTGGCTGTGTTAAACCTCATGCCGTTGGACATTACCCAGCGGTCCAGCCTGTTTAGGTCCCCCTGCAAAGCCTCCCTACCCTCCAGCAGATCGACACTTGCACACAGCTTTGTGTCATCTGCAAACTTGCTAAGGGTACCCTCAATGCCCTCATCCAGGTCATTGATGAAGACATTGAACAGGACTGGACCTAGCACTGAGCCCTGGGGAACCCCACTTGTCACTGGCCTCCAGCTGGACTTAACACCATTTACCACCACTCTCTGGGCCCGGCCATCCAACCAGTTTCCTACCCAGGAGAGTGTGCGTCTGTCCAGGTCAGAGGCTGACAGTTTCCGCAGCAGAATGCTGTGAGAAACTGTGTCAAAGGCTTTACTGAAGTCCAGAAAGACCACATCCACAGCCTTTCCTTCATCCAGCAGCCGAGTGACTTTGTCATAGAAGGCGATCAGGTTGGTTTGGCAGGACCTGCCTCTGGTAAACCCATGTTGACTGGGCCTGATCACCCGGTTCTCTTGCAAGTGCTTCATGATAGCACTCAAGATCACCTGTTCCATGACTTTCCCTGGCACTGAGGTCAGACTGACTGGCCTGTAGTTCCCCGGATCCTCCCTGCTACCCTTCTTGTAAATGGGAACTACATCAGCCAGTCTCCAGTCCAGAGGTACCTCCCCAGTCTTCCAGGACTGTTGGAAGATGATGGAAAGGGGTTTGGCCAATACATCCGCCAGCTCCCTCAAAACCCTAGGATGTATCCCATCTGGCCCCATGGACTTGTGGGTGTCCAGTTGGCCAAGCAGGGCTCTGACCTCCTCCTCATGGACTATGGGAGCCTCGTATTGCTCCTCTGTTTCCTGGGTGTCTACACAGAGGGAACAGCTTTCTTTACAATTAAAGACTGAGGCAAAGAAGGCATTAAGTACCTCAACCTTCTCCTCGTTCCCTGTCACTGCTGTTCCCTCTGAGTCCAAAAGGGACTGTATGGTCTCCCTTGTCCTCCTTTTACTGTTAATATACTTATAAAAAGATTTTTTATTGTCTTTTGCAGACTTAGCTAATCTGATCTCTAGCTCAGCCTTAGCCCCTCTGATTTTTTCCCTACATAGCCTCGCTTCCCTCCTGTAGTCCCTCCAAGAGGCCTGTCCCCCCTTCCAGAGCCCATACATCTTCCTTTTTTTTCTAATTTGACTCAAGATTTTCCTACTTAACCAAGCTGGTTTTTTCCCCTGCCGGCCTTTTTTCCAGAACACGGGGATGGCTTTCTCCTAAGCTGCCAGGATCTCCTTTTTGAAGAGCTCCCAGCCCTCTTGGGCTCCCTTGCCCTCAAGTGCTGTCTCCGAGGAGACTTTGCCAACCAGCCTTCTAAACAGTTCAAAGTCTGCCCTCTGAAAATTTAGTGCTACCGTCCTGCTTAGCACCCTCTTCACTTCACCTAGGACAGAAAACCCTATCATCTCATGATCACTAAGACCTAGGCGACCCCCTACTCTCACATCCCCCACAAGCCCCTCTCTGTTGACAAACAGCAAGTCCAGGAGGGCACCTTCCCTCATAGGTTCATTGACCAGCTGTGCAAGGAAGTTATCTTCCACGCACTCCAGGAACCTCCTAGACTGCTTCCTTTCTGCTGTGTTGTACTTCCAGCAGATATCAGGGAGATTGAAGTCTCCCACAAGGACAAGAGGCACTGACTTGGAGATTGACCCCAGCTGTTTAAAGAAGAGCTCATCAGCTGCTTCTCCTTGGCTGGGTGGCCTGTAACAGACTCCCATCACAAAGTCTCCCTTCTTATGGGCTCCCTTGATCTTAACCCACAGGCACTCAATCTCCTCATCGCCACAGTCCATCTCAGAGGTGTCCAAGTCCTCCCTTACAAAGAGGGCTACTCCACCCCCTCTCCTACCCTTTCTATCCCTCCTGAAGAGTTTATACCCCACCATACCCGAACTCCAGTTATAAGAGTCATCCCACCACGTTTCTGTGATGGCAACGACATCAAAGGCACCTTGCCCTACAACGGCTTCCAGCTCTTCCATCTTGTTCCCCATGCTGCGTGCATTGGTGTAAATGCACTTCAGCTGAGTAGCTGAGCCTTCAGCCCTCCTAGAGGGGACTACTCCTCCTGGAGTAGTTGATGCCAGAATATCTATATCTCCCTTGTTGAGCGAGGCTGCATTCTCCCCCACTACCTGTATGGTGACGCACTGGTGGTCCTCACCAGCACGCCCCCTCCTAAACTCCAGTGGCCTACGTCCAGGCACGCGGTTGTCTAGCCTGGACTGGATACCCTCCCCCTTCACACCTAGTTTAAAGCTCGATTTATGAGCTTAGCTAGGTTTTTAGCAAGGGCCTTAGCCCCACTAGGAGACCCACGTGTCCCAACCTTTGCACCCATGTCAGGGGGTGCACGAACCACTCCGTGGTCAAAGAACCCAAATCCCTTTTCCTCGCACCAGGTTCGGAACCAGGCATTAATTGAGTCCTTCAATAGAGTAGCTGAAATCAGTTTAAATTTTCAGCAAATTATATAATTAAAAAATGAAAATATTTGTGATCTGCTGCATGTTGACGCTTAGCTGAGGGACTTGGGCAACTATTTTTTACAAAACAGTTAGAATTGAGTCAACCTGTCAACTGCAGCCAAGCTAAGAAAGCCAAAGCAAAAGTTTACTTTGCTAAAAGTTAGAAAGACAATTCTTGATAAATGAACTTCTGGAACTAGAAGTTTATGTAACAGTCTAGATGAAATGTACCATAAATGGATTGAGTTTATTGAGTTTTTAATATATTTTGGAGTAGGAGGATTATGCATGACAGTAAAATTGATGGAAGAAAAGATAATGAGGGTAAATTTACTATGTTAATGAAGTCAAATTATACCATCAGGAATGCCTTCTACTGGCCTGTATGCTGACCAACCCCATACATGATATATAGGCATTTGGCCTGGTCTTGTGGGAGTTTAAAAAAAAATACTGCTAAGGAAAACTACTATTTCTTTTTTATCATAAAGTATTGTGAATAAAGTAGAAACCACTTTTTGTTATATGTTATGAAGTCTTACAATTTTCTAAGGCTTTTGGGTTATATTAAACTAGAGCCTATCATGAAGCAAGCAGAAACAAACTTAATTAATTACAGTGATCACTATGACTTTTTTGCAATCACAGATTTAACCACTGACAGGGGAAGTCTTCTCCAGAGGGGCTAGATTGTTTTGTCATTTCTGTAAGGACTAGCTGTGATTTTTAAATAAGAGATCCTCCATTAATTTCCTATAAATTTAAATTGTTTAAAAGATACCGCAATAGGGAAGAGTACTAGGAGAAAAGGAGATACAACAAAAATAGCTGTATTTCCAGCTCATAAGCACCTAAAAATTCGGAGTTAAGTCCACAAGACATATATTATGATACCCCAGGATGCTGCTTTCAGATCTCAATACGTCTTTACCATTGCAGCTCTCTTAGAAAAAGGGAGACTTCCTGCTTATTAAATGAGTTAAAGAGGGAGGAGATTATATGATGTTTGCCTTAGGTGGTGAATAAAAGTAAGGCACTCATTTATAAAATTACTTGCAGAATTTGGACACCGAAATCTGCTGTATAGGTTCACAAGCACATACGTTAGAATGCAAAAATGAATGAGAATATGGACTCATGTATTCAAATTGTGCCAATGGCTCTTAGTAGCACATGGAATATTATTATAGAGAAAAAATTAGAAATGCACAGAATAATTGAAAGTTTGGAAGATATATGTGGCATTGGACAGGAATAGGATCAGCCTGGAGGGAGGAATTAGTTTTGGTTCTGGCATAGACCATGAGCAGTGTTGAGATGTAGATGAGCTCCCTAAATGCTGTCTCCTACTGCTACTGCTGGAGGTGTAATACTGGACTAGACAGACCACTGGTCTGACCCAATAAGGTATTTCTTCCTTTCTTGCAATTGGTTAATTTTTCATCATTGACTGTGACATGAAGTCTGGAAAACTTCCATAGAAATTTGTCCGTGAAACACAACTTTCTGTCAGTGTAGAGTAAGAATGGACTAGCAAACAAGTAAGATCTGAGTAACCTCAAGGATGGCAGCAATAAAAGCATCGTCAAACTTATTAACATAAGAATGAAAGCTCATGAATATTTTGATAAGGATTTTTTCTTTAAACAATAGCTCAATACTGGACAATGACAAAGTAAAGTAGTTTAAAGGCTCAAAAGGACGCAGCCATGAAAATGTAGATGTTATTATAGCAGAAGCATCTTCCATGGAAGTAGGAAAATATTAATGCCATCTTAGCTGTACTTATCAGAAACATTTTTTGATGTTCCAGACACCTACGTTCAAGAAAAACTGACCCAGGTTGCACTTGTTTCAAGGAACAGCCCATAGGAACAGTGTGCTCATCTTATGAGAGGAGGCCAAAGTTATTTCTAGATTGCATTCACAGAAGATGATACAGTGCTGTGTAGGAATACTAGCTTTAACCTAACAAGCTTGGGTACTGTCAACAGTCCAATTGCAACAATAAATAGTTCAGTGTGGGCTAAATTACTGTCAAGACTGCTACCCACACTCAAGCTATATAATTAAAAGCGGTTCATATATCTCTGCGCTTCACCCTAGTCACAATAGCAGCAAAAAGAAGAATAGATATCAGGTTTTCCACAAGGGTGTCATTTATAGCAACAGCCTAAAGCAGCCTAGTTTGTTAGCTTCATAAACAAAATACAAGTAAAAATAAAACTGCAAGGAGATAAGATTCCTCTCAAGAAATAAAAGGCAAGCATGAGAAAAAGAGTTTGTCACAAGGAGCTATTTAGTTTACTAGATTATCTCAGAAAAATAAATAGATTTTAAGTGTCCATGAATATATTTAAAAAAAAAAGTTTCTAATCAACAAACCAGTGAGATGCTAGAACAGTCTTTCAGACAGAACAGTGGGTCTAAAACCTGACCAGTTTTAATATAGTGCTTGCTTAGATTAAGAATGGGATTAAATATTGAGATTGCTTGTAATGACTGTAATCAAGAAAGTTTCATGCATTCATGACTGAAAATGTGTAGCACATTACTGTGTAGTACTTTGTCTTTCTTAAATAATATCATCTCTCTATTACATCAAAAGCTAGATGAACTCAGAGCCTCTTTGTTAGACTGTTTTTTTATGATCTCACACTGATGAATTCTCATGATCAAAATTTTGCATGCCTGAATGATAACCCATTTTATCTTTAAAACTTTGTAAATAACATGGTACAAGTGAAAACAACTAGCATACAACTTAATTCTCACTCAAATTCAAAGAACTGAAGAATACACATTTATATTAATTCTTTTCTACTCACTGCATAAATATTTTATTTTAAAAATATTCTGCTGTCCCATAGAGAACAAAACAAAACAATTCCGTCTTATTTACTGCAAATTCTGATATCTTATTAGGCCCAGTATCTCTCTAGATACAACCTGACCTTATTGTAGTATGAGTACCATTGTTCAATAAATAGAGAACTGTCAGGTCTCTCTCTTAATACAGGAAAATAGCTGCAAAACACAGATGTAAAAAAGACAGATCTTATGTGTAAACTGCATTTTTTTTATTTGTTAATATAACAATGTTCACAGTTCTGGAAGAAAATGAAATTGCTTGTTCCTTACTATAATCAAACTTCAGATGGAAATTTTTTAATTAAAAAATATATTTAATTTTTTATGTAAAAACCCACTATCTGTCATCTGATAGTTTTTTCTCTGCTACAGCATCCACAAGGTGAAGACCTTAAAGGCCTTCCAAACCAGCAAGTTACTGTTCCTCTGAACAGTGGCGGAGGGAACAGTGCAATCCTTAGAGCATATCACAGGGAAGAGATCTATACAGACAATAAAACAACTTCCTAAAATGTAAATAAATGTCAAAGCACCAGCTTTGAGGTTAGACAAGTATATATGTATATGAGTAAGTACTTATACAACATTTCCCTCTTGCATATGAGTTTGTGATTCAATTACTTCTTAGCAGAATGTGAGTGTGCTCCCTTTCCTCTCCTCCCCAAAACCCAACACCAAACCCCAAACTAAATTAAAAAGGAAATTCAAGAGATTTTCAGGAGAGAGAAATGTGGTGGAGTCAGTTTCTGGTTTCAAACTAATAAGGTCACAAGGACTACGACCTCATTCTGAGAGGAAATTAGATTTCATTTGAAAAATCTGCCATCTGTACTATTCTGCATTTGTTTACATGGATTATCTTTGTGAAATAAAGTCATACATACTGTAACAGACGGTCATGTTCTCATTTACAGCTAAGCTCTTTTACACTCCTTAAAGATCCTTTCCCATTCACTTTAAGATCTCTTTATACTGACATAAATGTGAAACAAATTTGCCTGGAACTAGATGAGAAGCAAGCTCAGCATATACATAGGGAAGAGAGCTATATGGGGGGAAACTCAGACATGTGGATTGAAGGGCAGATGATTAAGAAAGAGCAAGAGAGCTAAGCCCAGAAGTGTTCACTCAGGGACCATTGAAAGAAGAACTTCAAGATTATTGTATTTTTTGTTGTTTTGTTTTGTTGGAAAAGAAATATATAAAGAAGTAATATTTGTTTATTTTTATGGTCTCTGTGGAATGTGAGCAAACGTGCATTTCTGGGTTTTGCAAACCCTAAAAATAAACTGGAGGAAAAAGTCACTAATTGAGCTGGGAGAGAAGGATGATAGACTGGAAGTCTGGCCTTTGGGACTCATTAGTCTCTGCTTCTGTATCAAACATCTAGGGAACAGGAAAGTAACTTTGGTTAACATTTCAAAAACTAATTTGGTCTTTAAGCTGTGCATTTCATCCAGCTGAGTAAATATTATTTGCAGCCAAGTGAGTAAGCTGTTACATTAGCTATAGTGAAACTGCTGATTTTGAGCACTTTGAGCAGAGGAGGTCAATAGCAACAGGAAGAATTAATAGGCATGTGGCTTTTATGAAGTTCCACAAAGTTTAGCCTCCTCTTATCTGGCAATAATACTTGGTTTGGAGCTAGAATCTGCAAAGGCAAGGTAATTCTAGCGTTGGGTTGCTGTGACAACCTTAACACAGCTTCTGCAAATAACCTGAAATTGTATCAAAGAATACAACACAACAGCAACTCCCAGCCAGGCTTAAAGGCAAGGAGAAGAAAAGAGAGAATTAAAAGATGGTGGGTTTTTACAGGTTTTATTGTCTTTACTAAGAGAATCTAGAAGATCTTTGGAAAAAAAAATGTAGACTTTAACTTTCATTGGTTTGGATTAATTGATTTTTTTGGTATTACAAGCTAAAGATTTTCGTTATCCTGGAAGGTTATGCCTATATTTAACTGATAGGATATTGAACTGGTAAGCTACATGTTTTTTCCTGAAATCTCAACTTAACTAGACCAGAGCTTTGCTCCATTTTATGCAAAATAATTGTATTTGCAGCCTAAGGAGACTAAAGCTCATTGAGGAGAGAAGATGAGCCATGAAGAAAAGAAGTCTGAATTTAATCAACATATTTGTGCAGATCATGAAGATGGGAAACATTCCAGAGGTATCCCTGTTCCACAGTTTAGACCTAGTCAGTGTTGACTTGAGAAGGAGAATTATAATAGTTCCTACAGTTAAAATAATTTCCTCATAGTCACATATCTTCCACATAAAATTCAAGAAATTTGAGGGTGTGTTATTTCTTCATTACAATTGCTATTTGAATTCCAAAGCCCAACAAATCAGAAGAAAAGACATATCTAGTCTTTATTCACTGACAAATTTTTTTTAAGGATTAGTACATGTAAACTTCTGAGAATCCCCCAACATATCAGAGAAAATCCTGACAGATAAACTTTTTCATAGTAATGCTAACGATTCTGCAAGACATTATGCAAAGAGAAGCAATTGAGTCTGTGTATTGTGAAGAAGTGAAAACAGCCAGAGATTTTCTTCATAAATATTCATAAAATATATTTCTTCATAAATCACCTTTCAGAGCAACTTTGTATTTGGAAATACTGTCCTTCAGAGAAACTAAACATGCAGACTTCACCTTGAGAGGGTGAGGCCCTCGTAAATTGATACTCTGCATGTAGTTAGCCCTTTTTCCCCATTGATGTTGTTTGTTTTATTGAAGTTAGATTAAAACCAGGAGGAAAAATATTACAAGAATCCTCTCAAATGTCCTAAACAGATCCATTTCCCATGTTTTCATGATTTCCACTTTTAATGTCACTGCCCATTCACACACAGCACACACATAAACGCTCTTTTGACCAAAAAGGGCTAAACAATGAAATCACGATCAAGAGAGAGATTTTAAAATTACCATTGATGAAGAAATCCTTATATCATTCATATAGATCCATAACCTAAGCCTAAAATACATTCCTCTGACTAGGGAACACAAAACTTACCATCCATCTTGTGTCTAATAAAAGGCAGCTTATCCTCAACAAGATTCCTTATACTTCTTCATATTTATTTATTTTCTTTCATATAGACTAAATTAATATAGAGGCAGAATCATAAAAATGTGCGAGTCCAGATATGTTTACATATTACCATTGTACAATAAAGTGGTATTTCTGATGTACTCCTGGATAAATATGGTGTATTAAAAGGACTAAATTAATTAGCCAGATTAACTTTGTTTATGAGAAACAAAGTCAGATATTTCATATAAAAGTGCGAATATAGTACTAGATTCATTTTGCAAGCCTATGATCTCCAGAAATCTCTACTGAATCGTTTCAGTTTCCTGATGGAAATTTCCCAAAATAATAGAGACTACAGATTTGTAGAAGCATTGTCATGATAATAAGCTCTATTTCAATGAACAGTGGTTTTGTTCAGGTAAAAAATAAGTTCTGACAAAAAATAGCTGGAATATTCTTGAACTATTTTCCAGATTAAAAAAAGGAACTCTAAAGAAAACACTTTCAAGTTCCAATGTCACAGAGAGCTAAAGGCAAAAATTTTAAGGGGATTATTAAAAGCATTTTTAGAAACTGTTTTGTATTAAATTCATTTTAATAAAAGTAAAATGTATTCTTACTTTATAAAAGCTAAATATCAAAGTTCAAAATGTTTGTGGAAGAGAAAGCCCATCCTAAGATGACAATTAAATTTTCTAGGTTTCAAATGATCCTGAGATGTTGCATCAGACAGCTGTTAAGGATCTCACCAGGTACTGTGTGCATTTCTCTTTGTCCATCATTTTTAGAAGGCTAGGCATTAAACACTGTCTTTTTATGTTTCTTCTCAAAGCTTCTGTGCTGGCTGCAGATATGAGAGAGAGGAATTGGAAAGGAAGAAGCTGGGAGAGAATCTACTCCTGTTTCTGGCTCATTGTGGTATAAATAACATCCAGAAGCTCGTGTTCTGCTGGTGCTAGCAGCAAGATTCTTCCATCTCTTCCACTGTGGAAATAATGTTTTCATCTCAATAGCTCACAGATGATCTGTTAATATTGAGGGAGTATTACCCTGTCTTCAGGTCTATGCAGGTCCTCGGTTCAGCGAGGGTCCTAGTCACTCTCCTGGCTTAAATGCATGGGTGACATAATTATTTGATACTATCAGAGCAGTAAAGAGGAGCTCACACAGTAGCTGACTGAGAGCTGAGATGAGGCTGTGACAACCTCTAGATTATTAATGTCAAACTGTGATCAGCTGCCCTGCTGTCAGCACAAAAACATTGAAAAAAAACCAATCCAGCAAACTGACAACTTAAGGGAAGGTGACTTGCTCTAAGTGTCTAGTTATTCAGCCTATATTGTCTCTGGCTAATGTGTCATATATGGTCTTGATCAAAAGCCAGCAACGTACTATTTGCTTAGTAGAACTGTTTCCCAACACTGTCTTTTTCTGGAATTTGTGGTATGTAATATGTAAAAGGAAGATTTTACTCTTTCTATGATGCTACCTGAAACTAGAGGAAGCGTCTGAAGATGAAATTGAAAGGACATCCTACCAAGAAGATGAGTCTGAAGAAAAAGTGATTATTTTGGAAAATGTTACGAATACAAGAAACTAAATATTGCCTATTCACCCCAAGCAAGATGAAAGAGGAGAATCTGAAGTCTGCATTCAAGAAATAAGGTTTCATATCTCTAATAATAAGACAAGCACTGAGGATCTTAGCAGAGCTATTCTGAGTATTAGAAAGGTACTTACTGTTAAATATTGATGGGAGACACATTCATATGCTGTTTTTCTTGAGTCTTTGTTTACATTTCTCTAACTGAAAACTAACCAAAGATCTTGCAGAGATAGGACTTCACCTTGTTTAGTTCTTTCTGGAGTTGTAAATTATTTCCCCTGAAACACAAAAAGCTGACTCCATCCTTTTGCAACATTAAGTTCAGGTAAAGTTGTATAAGCATCAGCAAACATTATCCAAAGATGCAGGGACCTCTCACCTGCTGGATGTATGGCAGAGTTGGAGTATGCTGTGCTTCCAAGGGGGCTGAAAAGTAGCTAAGGCTTTTCTTCAGAGGAAATACTTGCTCACTGAAAGAGGAAAATGTAGAACTTCAGGTTATACAAGTTATTATTCATTATTTCCATTTAACCTTTCTTATACATTTTTCCTTTATTTTCTCTTGATGCTGTGCTCCAATGTATTTATTTGTAAAGGCAAATAAGTAAATCAATAATATGTAAAATAATTAAATTAGCAGTAAATTACTGCTGCTATTTTAAGAATGATCAGTACACATTCCAAAAGTAATTTCAGAGCAGAAATCTAGTAGTCATATAGTACCATCCATGCAGATGGTTCCCATTGTTTCATATGTGTTTTATAGTTCCTTTATCATACGGTTATCAAGGCTTTTTAATTGTATCTGCTATTTGATGTAAGCAAGCATGCTACTTGATTGAGTAGAATGAAAACAATTTAAAAAAATAAGTTTTGTAAGGGCTTTGAGTTGTTGTCCATCACTCATTTATTTTTAACAGAAGAGTATCCATCTAGATTATGCACTTATATAAGGTTTAGATTAGTGTATGTCTTATCTCCTTCTTTCCCTTTTTTTTTTTTTTTTTTTTTTATTGCAAGCTCTGCAAACATTATAAATCATGAATAATTTTAAGCCAAAGAGTATTTCCACAGGCTTCACTTGGACTACTCTGATGCAAACAGACACAAGCAGATGACAGGCTTACAGAGGTGGAAGCTGAGCATCTGAGCTAAAGAAATTGACAACAGTTTAGACCTAATTAAGAACTATTTTCAATAGAATGTTGTCAAAAAATGCTGATGCACCAAACATGAAATTTCTTCAGTTAATGCACAAGATTTCTCAGTCTGAGGAAAAGGAAAACTTTGACATGAGGAGAAGAATATCACTGAAGAGAAGTTCAGTCCTCAACAATCAGATTATTTACGTGGACCACAACTGATCGATGCTTCCATCTCTTTTCTGCTTGTTTTAAAATAAGAGGCACCAGCGGGACCAACTCACTCAGTTGAAATTTCTAGGGATTTCAGAGACTTATGAACACTACACTCATTATATTATTTATAATTTTTTTATTTATATCTAGTCTAAATCTACTCTTTTTTAGTTTAAAATCATTACTCCTTGTCTTGTAATTGCAAGCCCTGCTAAAATGTTTGTGTACATCTTTCTTATTATAGAGGCTCTCTTTAAGTACTAAAAGGCCACAGTAAGGTCTCTCTGGAGTCTTTTTTTCTCCAGGCTGAACAATCCCAGTTCTCTTAGTCTTTCCTTGTAGGAGAGGTGTTCTGTCTCTGTGATGATTTTTGTGGGCTCCAGAGTATTCCAGGTGAGGTCTAATCAGAACAAAGCAGAGAGGCAGAACAATCTCCCTAGACCTGCTGACCATGCTTCTTTTGATGCAGCCCACAATATCATTGGACTTCTGGTCTGCAAGTGCACGTTCTTGGCTTATGTCCAGCTTTTCATCCATCAGTTCCCCCAAGTCCTTCTCTGTAGAACTGTTCTCAGTTCCTTCAGCCTCCAACTTAAACTGATACTAGGGATTGCCCCAACCCAGGTGCAGAGACTTTCACTTGGCCTTGTTGAACATCACAAGGTTCTCGTGGACTTGCTTTTTGAGCTTGTCCAGGTCCCCTTGCATGGCATCCCATCCCTCAGGCATGTCAGCTGCACCACTCAGCTTGGTGTCACCTGCAAACTTGCTGAGGATGCACTCAATCCCACTGTCTGTCACTGATGCAGATATTAAAAAACACTGATCCCAATTCTGACCCCTGAGGGTCACTGCTCATCATTGCCAAAATCCATCCGGACACTGAACCATTGACCGCTACCCTCTGGATGCAACCATCCAACTAATTCTTCATGCACTGGGCAGTCCACCCAACAAATCTATATGTCTCCAATTTGGAGAGAAGGATATTGTGGGGGATCATGTCAAAGGACTTAAGGAAATGCAGATAGACGACATCAGTAGGTCTTCCCTTGGTCACTGATTTAGTCATTCCATCCTAGAAGGCCACTAAGTTGGTCAGGTGAGCCCTTCGTGAAGTCACACTTGAAAGCTGTATGAAGAAAGCGAACACTGAGGCAAAAAAGATGTTGAGTATGTCAGCATCAGCTTTCCTTTTGTTGTTAAGAATTTGCCCATCTTGCTCATCGAGGGGTGGGGAGGAGGCACTTTCTTTGACCTTCCATTTCCAGCTGTAAAAGTCTGTAGAAACCTTTATTATTCTTTGTGTCCCTTGCTAAAATCAGCTCCAGCTATACCTTGGACTTCCTGACCCCATCCCCACACAACCAGGAAGCATCCCTATACTTTTCCCAGGATGCCTGTCCCTATATCTACTGCCTGTCAAGTTCCTTCTTAACTTGTGGTTTGACAGGCAGGTTTGAATTCAGCCATGCCAGTCCTTGCCTTCCTTTCCTGATTTCTTACCCCTGGAGGTCAAGAGCTCTTGCACTTCACGGATAGTGTCTCTAAGGGTCTGCCAGCTCTGTTTTGCTCCCTTGATCCTGAGGACGTTTTCCCAGGAGGGGTCCTATTATCTAACTCCTTGAACAGCTGTTATTTTGCTTTCCTAAAATTCAGGGTCCTGATTTTACTCTTCACCTGACCCATATCACTCAGGGTTGTGAAACCAGTGCATGATCACTGCAGACCAAACCTCCAACCTTGACATCACCAATTAACTCACTTGCATTGGTCACCATCAGGTCCAATATCATATCCCCTCTCGTAGGACTGTCTATTACCTGGCTTACGAAGTTGTTCTCAATACGTTCCAGGAGTCTTGTGGATTGCCTTCTGTGCCACTTTTCCAGGAAATGTTGAGGTTGATGAAGTCCCTTAATAGGACAACAGCCCTTGAGTGTGATGTCTACTGTAGCTGAAGTAAGATGGCTTTGTCAGTAGGCTCTCCTTGATCAGACAGCCTGTAATAGACACTAGCCACAAGGTTCCCTTTGTTGCCATTGTCTCTGATTCTTTTCCATAAGCTTTCAACACATTTGTGGCTATTCTTCAGAGACAGATCTTCATGTTCTCTCCATTTCTTGATGCAGAGGCAATACCTTCACCCCTCCCTCCTCACTAGTCCTTCTAAACATCCCATAGTGACTGATAACTGCATTCTAGTCATGGCATTCGTCCAGCCAGGTTTCTGTAAGGATAACTAGGTTGTAGCTTTCTAGCAGTATGGTGGCTTTCATCTCCTTTTGTGTCTTGCCCATGCTGCATGCATTGGTGTAGAGATACTTCCAGCTGGGCTGTTGGCCTTGTTACCTTCTCTAAGGAACACCCCTTAATTCATTTGAGGTATTTCACTGGTGTTTCCCTTTTGACTCCTATTATCTCAGTAGCCCCTGACTCATCCCCAAAGACTTCAAGTATGCTGCGGTGTAGCCAGCATGCCTCAAATTTTGGTGTGTCATCCCAGAGTTTGCCGCAGCCTGCTGTTATCCTTCCCCCTATTAAGCCTAGTTTAAAACTTTGTCAATGAACCTTACTAGCTTATGAGCAAAGACTTTCTTCCCTCTATAAGAAAAGTGAATCTCACCTGACACAAGCAAGCCTGGTGCTGTTTACTGAAAACCCATAAATTGTGATTGTCACTCCATGAATTACGCTATGTATTAGTAGACTGGGACCATCTGTTTCTTCCAATGTTGCTGCTTAGAGCTGGAAGAAGACAGGAAAAATTAGCCCGTGCTCTAGATTCCCTTACCAACAATCCCAAGGTCCTGAAGTCTCTTTTGATCACCTTTGAACTATTTCATTGCCACTCACGTGGAAGAGCAGTAATTTTCTGAAGGCCATAACAGACTAAAAGTTTCCTAGTTATGTCCTTAACCTAGGCCTGTAGACTTTCATAAGGGGAGAGTCTGTTTGGTATATTGGACTCCCTCTTCCCCTCAGAAGGGAGTCATCTGCAGCTATAACCCATCTTTTCTTCATGGAAGTGGTTGTGATATAGGGCATAAGCCTTTATGACTTTCGAATTACATCTGGTGTAGATGGACCTTTACCCATATCATCCATTGACTGTCCTCCCACATCCAGAGTTTCATATCCATTTTACAGAGGCACCAGGGAAGGTGAGGTGGGCAAGAATGGGGTTTGTCTGTTGCCCCATGGACTTGCCGCCATTCATTCCTTTCCTTTGAACTACTACCTTCAGCTTGGAGTAGCTAGGATACAGGATCCCAGCTGTTCATATTTCTAACTCAGGAAAGGCACAGCATGGCTCTAGCAGTCTATCTCTTCTTCAGACTCCCTGGTGCTCTTTAACCTTTCTGCTTCCTCTTGTAGTTCTGTCACCATGCTGAGCAGATCATTCACTTGGTCACACCACACACAGCTGTTCCCATTGCTGCCATCCATCACCAATGAAAAGCTCTGACACTGTCTGCAGCCTGAGACCTCAATATCTGCATATTTTTGTACAAGCTCTGTCTGGGTTGCCACATCCATTCTAGTGAGTGCAGAGGACAGAACTTTCTGCCGCATGGATATCATAGCTAAGCTTCTTCTGAGAAGGTGATGATGACCAAATGAACTCACTTCTTGAGCTGGTAGGGTAACTCCACCTTTCCTGTGTGCCCTTCCACACAAGCTGCTATGCCAAACCCTGGCTGCCACACTACACTCGTGCTCTTTGCAGAGCTTCTGGTTGGTAGGGGTCCCCAGGCAGATTTCTCTGTACCTGGGAATGGCATTTCTATGGCAGTGTCCACACCTTGACAGGTTTCTCCACTACCCAGTACTTCCCCTGCATCAGGAAAACAATGAAACCTGCTGCTCTGTTGTGAATAGGGATAGCTCATGAGCAACTCCCCTTGGTACCTGACCTCAGGCTCCACTGGATGCGTTCTTAAATCTTACCCTTTCAGTTTTACACTCACATTTTTTTTTTACAGTGAAAGAGATTAAATAACTATTTTGCTTTACTCAATGTTAGCAAGGCAAGACCAGAAAAGTGACAAATTTGGGCACCACACCTTCAACACATTTGTAAATAAACAGGAGATTCCAGAGAAGTGCAATCACAGATATTAGCCAAAAAAAGTAGGAAAGAATGAAAGAGTTGAGTTTATTTATTATAGCAATAAAAATCTGGTTTCAAATGTATGAGTACTTAAAAAAAAAAGAAAAAAAATAACTTGAAATACATAAAAGGTCATTTCAATGAAGAATAGAGCAATTTGTTCACACTTCTTTTGATTCAGCCCAGGATACAGTTGGCCTTCTGGACTGTGAGCGCACATTGCTGGCTTATGTTGAGCTTCTCATCAACAACCATCCACAAGTCCTTCTCTGCAAGGCAGCTCTCAATCACATCATCCCCCATTGTGTACTGAAAACAGGGATTGCCCCAACCCAGGTATAGGACCTTTGACTTGGCCCTGTTGAACCTCATGAGGTTCTTACAGGCCCACTTCCCCAGTTTCTTCTGGATGACAACCCATCCTTCCAGTGTGGCAACTGCATCACTCAGCTTGGTGTCATCTGCAAAATTGCTGAGGGTGCACTAAATT